>OY728131.1:1547465608-1548715608 GCA_963277665.1 Viscum album
CTATAAATGTTTCACCAAAATAAAAAATAGCATCGTTCGACAATATATTCGTTATGGGATGAGAAATATTGGAGAAATAATAGAAAGATATTCAGTAAAATCCTGAATTTCCTAGAAAACTCCAAATTTCTCAAACATATTTTGGAATGGGTAACTGTGAGATGGCTATAATTTTGGCCAGATCCACCTCAATCCCTTTCATATAGATCTGATGGCCCATGTTGTTTCCATTTTGTAACCTGATATGAATATTCTCCCAATTAATAACCATATTTTTGTGCTCACATCCTTCAATATCTAACTCCAAATTATTCAATCATGTTTATAATGACATTCCATATACCAAGTAGTCATCCAAGAAAACGTCTAGAATCTGATCCTCCATATCAGGAAATATTGATAACATTCACCTCTAAAAAGATGTGCAGAATTGAACATCCTGAGTGAAATTTTGTGGTATGAAAAGGTTCTATAAGGACTGGTAAATGTACGCATTTATTTATCCTCTACGGTGATAGGGATTTGTTTATAACAAGAATATCTTTCTATGATACAATATAATTAATCCCCCACCAATCTTTACATCATTTGATCCATAAATGGATGTGGGAAATGGTTTTTCCTTGTAGAATCATTCAACATCCAATATTAGACATATAGTCTTTATCTTGTAATGGTTCTGTTCAGGATCAACTCATTCTTCTCATTGGTCACCAGCGTGATGCCTCCCTTCTTAGGCACCACTTGAAGGGGTCTTACCCAATGACTATCAGATATGGAGTAGATAATTCTAGAATAGAATTGTTTGATCGCCTATTTCATTAAATCCTCTTTCTTGGGGGGATTCATCCTCCACTTTTGTTGACAAGTGTCTTTTCCCCGTTCCTCCACAAGTACTCTATGAGTGCAGATTGTGGGGCTTTTAACATGGATATTGGTGGCCATCTAGTCGAGGGCCTGTTTCATTCATCGAAGGACTTGCAAGATGGAATCTTCTTGTTCATTGGTATGTGAGGAATTATGGATCACAAAAAGCGTCTTTTCCCCTCAAAAGTATCCATATTTCAACTATGAAGGGACTGGTTTCAACTTAAGACATGGTGCCTTGAGAATTGAAAGTACAATTGACTCGACCTGCCTTTTCTAGATAATCTAGAACTACTGCCTGCTGGTAATAATGGCCGCCTTGGCCCACAATAAAGTTTAGTTCCTATGGTTCTTCTCCAATCTATTCTTCCCTAATTAAAAATTCATATCATAATGAAAACATGACATTTCATCTTTCTCAAGGCCCAAATGATCGGATATTGTGGTCAATGTACAATAATCCAGATATTCCTTTAGTGAAATCTATTTCACAGCCTTGAAGAAGAAGTATGAAACATGATCATCACCCACATGGAAGATCATATCGCCTTGTAGTATATAAATAAGAACCTCCCCTATATCAATAAAGGGTCTACTCAGAATCAATGGTTCCTCTTGACCTTCTTTCATGTCTAGTAAAATGAAATTAGATTGCAATACCATTATTCCATTTTTTCCAACATGTCTTCCCACAGCCCTCGAGAATATTTTATTGAACTATCAGCCAATTGTAATGCCACTCAGGTTTGCTTGAGATAATTTATCACTAGCTTCTTGAAAACTCCAAAGGGAATCTGACTTACACTCACCCCCAAATCATAGAGGGTCATTCCAATCTTAGAAGGTCATATTGTTCAAAGTATTGGAAAAAATTACAGTTATTATAGCATTAGAATAGGCTTTTGTTGAACTACTACTTATTATTGCTTATTCAATGGAATGGTACACATGTCATACAAATTCATTTTATTTGAAAGGATTTCTTTAATAAACATCATATATGCGGGAATTTTGGTTAATTCCTCTTCAAAAGAAATATTGGTGTGCAGCTTCTAGAAGACTTTCAAGAAGTTTTGAAATTGTTGGTCTATTTTTATTGCTTCAACCTTACTGGAAATGGGAATGGTGGTTTGTATGGCATAACCACCTCATTGAACTTACTGTGTGGGATTAAAGGTTTTTTTACCAGCTCATGTTCAGGGGAAGATTTCCCAACATCAACTTCTCTACCCATGGAATGTGAGGATTCCATTGGTGTAGCTTCCTCTTGACTTGTAGTTGCTTTTGGATATATATCCTTCCTGATTCGTAAAATAATAGCATTAACATCCTCTCTTGGAATTTTTGGGTATTGCCTAGTTGTTTGTCTGGATTCCTCGGAGAGAGCTAATTGGACAACTGCCTAATATGGGTTTCTAGGATTCTAATAAAACCTCCTAGTTTTTTTGTCTTTTCTTAGCATTAGTTATAAACTTTTACATCATACCTGCATCCTTGAAGAAGGTTACAGCAGAGGATGAGGTGAAAACTGTTGAAGAGGTAGAAATCTTGGTGGTTGAGTAGGACGAGGGTTCCAATGCCCTTTCTGATGATATGCCCTACCTCAAATTAATTTCCTTGTTAATTACTTGGATATAAATCTTGAAATATTTGTTGTTGAACATAACCAGGTGGTCTTTATGGTTGGGATGAGGATTCTACTACTGTTACCCCCAGCCTATATTCTGATTCTCTTAGCATCTCGGGTTTTGGTATTGCGGGTAATTTTTGGGCCATCAGTTCTATGTGACATAATTCACTTCACTTGTAGACAGTTTAGCACCTTCCCTCAGGAACTCTCCCATAGCATTATTGTCACAAAAATCACTACATGCTAGTTGAATGACAAATTTAGCTTGAGATTCTTGTTTACGGTTCAATGAATCTATTTTCTTTTATACAACAACAAGTGGAGCTGCAAGCATGAATGTGGCATAAATGTTATGAATTCCACTCTTCTGGGTTTCCCACTCATAATTACACAAAAAACTATTTTCTAACATATCCTCCAAGAGATAAACAAGTTCCTCTGGTGATTTCCTCATTACGGTCCCTCTAGCAACTGCATCCACCATAGATATAGTATTAGGGGTTAGACTCCACAGAATTTCTGAACATTCATCCAAAATGGATTCCCTTGATGATAAAATTTCATAAATATCATCTTAAATCATTCACATGAATAATATTATGATTCTGAATCATGTTGCTAGAAATTATTGATATCATTCCTCAAGGTGATTATACTAGAAGGAATAAAATAGTTTGATAAGAAAACTTGGGATAACACCTCCCATGTGAGAATAGAACTTTTTGGAAGACATTTGATCAAATATTTCTCCTTATCCCATAATTAAATGGGAAACAACATATGGTCTATAGAATCCTATAACACTACGTAGTACAAGAACGTGTCACATATCTCCTAAAATTTTGAATGGTGACCAATTGGATCATCACATGGAAATCCACCAAAATGAACTATACTATTAATTAATTTCATGATTGATGGCTTGATTTTAAAATTTTGGGCATGCACTAGTGGTCATACTATACCAGTATCATCTACCTGAATCGAGTGTAATCCATACTACATAAGGTTATGACACAGATGCATCTATTCTTGAGGCTCTTTCGGTATGTACTCTTGCTGCTCTGCAGGGTAATACGCCTTCTAATTCGGAGGCTAGAATGGTGGTTGCTCCCGTAGAATGTATTGACACGGTTATAGCACCACAAACCCTAGAATAAACTGAGTTAGTGGTATTTTTTGGTTCCTCGTCATGTACTCCATGAAAGATATAGGTTGATTAATATTATGCTCCTCCTCAACACCCAGTTCTAGGTTTCCATCAATGGTGAAAAGATTTCCAACTCGTTGGACAACCACGGGTTCTTCCTCCAAATTTTCCAAAGGATCGTTCGGGTTGTGATCACGCTTAAAAATACAACATCGCCAGGATATCATTATTTTTATTTCTATATCAAGAAAAAGTATCTCTGATGACTCATCAATCTAGGAATGAGTGACCCAGCCAATCATGGACCTATGTTACTACACAACACAAACAACACACCCAATATTTAAAGGAAAACCAATGAAAAACAGAAATGAGATTAAGAAAAAAAATTAGAATTTAGAATTTTTTGTTTCATGTAGTGAATTCCATTAAAGTATCAAAACACCATTAAATTTTCATGGGAATCAATGACATAATTTGTTGTTTTTTAGGCTGAAGTGTTCTCTTCGGTAACCCAAAATGATGTTCCCAAACATGTACCTAGTATAGTTCTATTATGGGGTCAATCTATACGGAGTATTTAATGTTTTTTTATCTCTTAATTGGTAATTACTTATGTGGAGGTAACAAATTTAAATATGATTGTCTTTTTTCATTGTGATTGAATTTGAAATCTAATTTTTTGGGACCTTTCAATTTATAGATATATAAGCTTAAAAACGAAAAATACACTCAATTTGATTTTTGGCGATTAATGGTAAAAATGTGTCCGAGATGTGAATTTTTGTGGGTCATTAAAAATATATTTCCCTGTTTCGTTTTGTTGTTCATGAAATCCCACATTTCTTGATTTCATTGATGTCAGAACTCCCTTGGTCTAGTGAGTCCGACTAAGTTGGTAGAAATCAATTCCTTGGTCTGGATATTGATTTCTACAAACACTTTATTAAAAACCTCGATTTCAAAATGAAAATTATACCCAATTAACTTGGATATAATTGTCATAATTCCACACAAGAATCCCTATAAACTTTATTTGTGGTCTGACATGAGGTTTATAGTGAAATTAAACTAGAATGTTTGGAGGATTGTGTGAGTGAAAATGAGGAACACATCAATAAGTGAACCCAATCATCAACAAACCCACATTCGTTCACAAAACCAACACAAGGGGGGGTGTTTAGTTACTCATGAAGAAAAGGATTAAAGAATTACTATAATTAATTGAAGAGTTTATTATAATGGAAATTGATGAACAAAAAATACAACAATACCAAGAGAAAATGGTAAAAATTCCTTCCAAATTCCATTTGAAGCTCTCCCACCACACCAAAATCAATCCTCCTACCCTTGGATTCCACCAGTGGGCTACTTTTTCCAAAAGATAATTTATCAATTTGTCCAAATGGTAGTTATAATTTCATTTCCTGGGTCAAAGGATTAGGTAGAATGTTGAAAGGAAAAGTAAAAGGGGTGTAGTGACACACACAGATATATTCATCAATGGTTGGATCACATAGCTTCCATAGCTAAGCTGCATGGTTTAGGTAACCATGTAGATTCAATGTGGAATGCCACTTTCCCAAAATTCTAATGATGCACACGGCCTGGTTACTTGACCTCAAGGTTTGGGTGACCATGCGAAGGCCATGTGGGACTCTCTATCTTAAAATGGGTCACCCTAGCACGATTTGGTTGCTGGGCTACACGGTTTGGGTAACCATGTGGTGGCCATGCAGAGCCCTCTGTCTTCAAAAACATCAACCCCACACGGTTTGGTATGCTGGGTGGAGGCTATGTGAGGCTCTCTTCCTAAAAGGTACACCCCCCCTGCACAGTTCTTCAGGGGAATCGACGTGGTTTGTCTAACTTTTTGGAGGTCATGTGAGATGCTTCTATCTTGATATTTTTGGATCTCCTAACCTCCATTTCATGGTGCATGACCTGGGTGACTCAAATTCATCATATGTCAGGGAAAAAGTGTCCAAAATCCTCAAATTACCCTTTGAATCTATAATTAATTCATGGTCATCCCAATTTATCCCTTTCTATATAATATTGCTAGAAAGGAATATTAAAATTGTGAAAATCATGAAAAACCATACACAAAACCATTTTCACAATAGTCAACCGAATTGAAATGCCTTATTCGTAATAGTGCATTAAGAAGCACCCTTGTTGGCTTTGATAGGGAATGGACAGTTCTTCGTGTGGATGAAGAGATGCCATCAGAGATTCAAGGATCTGAGGCCAATACTGGCATGTTTCCCCATCTTATTACTACCTGGGGAGGGCATTGAGTATGATATTTTATGCGATACATCTGTTACCAGACTGGGTTGTGTCCAAATACAGAAGCGAGTAGTGACAACCTGTGATTCGTGGCAGATGAGGAAGCATGAGAATAACTAGATGACCCATGACCCAGAGTTAGTGGCATTGGACTTTTATTTGATGATTTGGAGACTGTAATTAATGTGTATATGGTTTGCTGTCTACTACGATCCCAAGACTCTCATGAATAATTTCTCATAGAAGGACCGAAAAATTTGATAGAAATGATTTCAAGAGTTACACCATGAAAATTACATTGAGATAGTCTATATTCATTAGAAGGGGAATGTGGTAAAATACGTGCATAGTAGGATGACCAGTTTGCATCTACCATGTGAGGTGACAGAGCAGTGAGTTCGGATGCATATATCCTTCCTCGATGATGAAGATGTCGCTTACCTTCAGTCGACGATTGTAACTCCCCCACTCTTATAGTGAGACAATGAAGTATATATGGAGAATGTTGAATGTGTGTCCTTACATGCTTATTTATCCTCAGGATATGCTCATGATAGTTTTTTTGATTGTTGGGGAGCACATCTTCCTTTTCTAAGGGCCCACCATAGTACGAGTGGACTTTCTAGAGGAGGTGTTGAGGGAGACCCATACATCCCTTTTGTAAGAACATTCTAGAGATGATAAGATGTAATGAGACCTCTTACATCAGTACTGGTGGCTAGTAATGAAAAACTTAGTGGCCGAGTTCATCTCACGACACCTCTCTTGTTAGCAAGTGAAGGTTGGGAATCATGTTCCAACAGGCTTGGCTTAGCCAAATGAGGTACCAGAGTGGAAATGGTATGGTATCTTAATGTACATGATGGTGTGATTACCACATACATATAGAGGCCATGATTCTATCTGGGTGATTGTTGACAGACTAACCTAGTCAGATCATTTCCTAACCATTAGGGAGCAGGGACCGGTAAAGGACTTGAGACACCTCTACGTCGAGAATATATTGCGGCTCCACAATTTACCTTCCAAAATCTCCTTAGAAAACGATACACACATTACAACTCGGTTTCAGAAGGAATTACAAGAGGTGTTCGAGGATCAACAGAGCTTGAAAATAGATCTTCATTCCCAAACAGATGGTCAGATAGAGAGAACCATACAGAACATGGAGGACATGCTTTGTAGTAGCGTCCTAGATTTTGTTCGTAATTGGGAGGACCAACTGCCACTGGTGGAGTTTGCATACAACTATAACTATCACACCACCATTGGCATGAAACTATTTGAGGTCTTGTATGGGTGCCCTTGTAGAGCACCCCTATGGTGTATTAACCCAGGGGAGTCGACACTCATGCGTACATATTTGGTATGGGATACCATCGAGAAGTTTAAGATCATCCAAGAGTGGAGGAGGACTATATAGAGAAGGTAGAAGTCTTAAGCTAATAGGATACGGAGTCCCTTAGAGTTTTAGGAGGGACACCATGTTTTCATTCGTGTCTCACCCAAATGGGGATTTTATAGATTTGGACTTGGTGACCAGTTATCATTGAGGTTAATCGGACCATTCCAAATTTCCAGCAAATTAGGAAAGGTGACATACCACCTAGCTCTTTACCCCACATATTCACTATGTTCATAATGTTTTTCACATGTTGTAGGGAGAGTAGTTACATTCATGATTGATCACACATCATCGACTGGGGCGAGATAGACATTTAATCTGGGGCAATGTTTGTGGAGTTCCCTATAGAGATAATGGATCTACAGGAGAGGGACCTTCATGGATAGTCTATTCTTATGGAGCGTATTTGGTGGCAGCAATAGATCCTCCTGGAGATCACATGGGAGAGGGAGGCTCAGATTCGTGCTCAGTACCCCCATTTGTTGGATTAGCCCTTTTTTTGGATTTCAGGGACGTAAATGCCAAATGTAGGGATAATGTAATGTCCCAAAATTTTTAGTTAATTTTTTTCAAAATACATGGAATAATTTGAGGACTACATGCTCGGAAAAAACATGATTCCGAGGCCTAATGAGCCCAAGATGGTATATTGAAATTTTTTTATAGTACGTTCAGTAAAAGTTATAATGGGTTTTTCTTAATTTTGAACTGTTGCTTTGATTGAAAATCAAATGACAAAATTAAACATATAATGATGTGTTTTTCCTTGAATGGAAATAACATCGGCTGGTAAGGGCTGAACAGGAAGGTTAATTTTCTGAATTTTTGAGGGAAATAATAAAATAACATAAAAAGTTATTTTATTTCTTTTATCACCGATGAGTGACAATACGGCGACACTGCGGTGATGTGATGTGGCAATAATGAGACACATTATTGGTTTTCAGTAATGGTTTGTTAACATATAGTGTTATAACTTATTAATGAAATGAAACAACAACATTGTTTCATAAATGAAATTGCATAATGACAAGATTTGGAAACGTAACATAAATGTTTTGACATGTTTTATTTTTAGTATTTTGAATCATTCATTGATGTATGATTAATCTATGAGGATTATCTGAAAAACCTTCGATGTATTATCCTCCCCAATGAAGAACGAAAAATGTTGAAGGGACATCATCAAATTTGAATTTCATCAACGAATGACGAACACCATCGACCTATTTAACCCTCAAGGACAAAGCCCTATGGAATCCAACCTCACAAGGTAGGATTTTGATTATTTTTTTATATATTCCCCATTCTTTTTCAAAATTATGAAGGTGGATTATCCCACGAATAGGTTAATATGTGGATCGTGTGTTCTTGTGGGAGGGTGCAGTTTTGTGTTTTTTATTCAAGATTAACATTATTGGGGGTAGAATTGTAATCTTCCAACATTACCATTTTTTAAACCTATAAAGAAAAGTTTGCAGGCTTACATGATCAAGGCAGAAGTACCTCCTCACTTGAGTTCTTCATGGCCATATCCTCAAATAGGTGAAATGAAGAATCTGGGGAAATGGTATGGATGACAGCTACCTGAGGGGCATGTAGGTGCATTTAGATTGATAAATTTACCAAAATGGCATCTCTACTGGAATGCAGACGGAATATATAGTGTACTGGCACAGGCAGAAGTAGTGGGACATGCTGGTGGACATGGGAGGAGGGAGGTGGCATGCTCAATGGTGCACCATGATGGTGGGGAGATGCGACACTGCCTGGTGCTATATGGAGGAGTGAACTGCATCAAGGCCAGTCAGGTGATCCAGTAGCACATGAAATCTCGTAGTGTGTTGGAATTTTAGGTTAACAGTTTGGCTAGTCGCGTCACCACTAGGCAGCGGTTGTTTGACAGCGGCGGAGAAGGGTACCCGCAATGACCCGTAGGGCAGCCGGAGGCCATACACGACATTCGAACGGACCGGTCTTCCCCTGGAAGATCGAGCAAGGCATGACTACCCCCTTGAGAAAGACCCGTCCAAGTATTCCAGAACCATGCTAGTGGGTCAGACCCACACTACCGGGCCAGACCCGTGCCATCGTTCCATACCCGTGCAATCGGGTCAGACCCGTACTATCAGACCAGACCCAAACTACGATGCTTGGCCCATGATATCAGGCCAGATCCACCCTACCATGATAGTCCAGACCCATGTTGGACTAGACCTGGGTCGGGTCGATGGACCCCATACTGGATCGGACCCAACCCTAACCAAACCGACCCCTTTTTCTCTAAAACGTGAATAACTCAGAGACCAGTCGTTTGATTGGCATGCCATCTATGGAATGAGGACCCTTGAAATGAGGTGGTCCTTCTATGATACTATATAAGAGTTTTGGTTGGGTCTGACATATAGATTCCTTGGATTCAACTTGAATCCATGCTGACCCTTTTTTACTAAAATTTACATGTCTTATACATCAGTCTTTTGTTCGATGTTCCGTCTATTACATTAGAACCCTCATGATGAGACAATACATTGGGTTGTTTTATGTAGGAATTTATAGAAGTTGAGAAATGAACAATATCTCTAGAAGAATCTGTGTTGATCCTTTGTGGCCCAATAGACGAGAAAATGTTGTGTGGATCCTTAAGAGACTGAAAGATGAGCAGTAGCCGTGTTGATATTTTGAGGCCATACAGACGAGCATCAGTAGTGTGGATCCTTAGTGGCCTAGAATATGAGATGTGATTCATAATGGAGGAGTCCCTAAATAGTAAAAAATGTTAATCATTATAGATGATGTAGCTTCTTCAAATGCTTTAGATTGTAACTGGTGTCAAATGTCCATACGTTGTGGTCTTACTTCATGGCCATAGTTTGTGGATTTTTATTTTGATTGTTTTTTGGTATTTTTCCTTATCGGACCGGGGTCCCCTTCTGAGTATTGTGTTACTCAACCCTGCATGTTCTTCACCCGAATGTGTTATGCCTTGTGCAAAAGACAGTTGTTTTGATGGTGGAAAAGGTGTCCTAGGATAAGGTGGGGCCCAGTTAGATCAAGCAGACACAACGTACTCCCAATGCTTCAAGTACCTACCCTAGTATTACCATCAGGTGGGTTTCTCAACAACTAGCTTGTTCAGAGTTTTTACTTTTACTCTTTGATATTCAGCTTTCTTTTGTTGGGTTTGTATTTTGACCAATATTTGTTCAATTGTACTTATACTCTGAACTAGTTTAAACATACTTTTTTCCCCATTCAGTTTTTGGGACATGGTTGTTAATGTGTGTTTGAAAAATTACTTATGAAAATTCCTCCCACTAGCAGGTTGACACATATAGAGCTAGTCTCCACCCCTTGGACATTAGGAGGTGGGTTGGGGCATGTCATGGCATGGGCCTCGAGGGGCGGGTCATGACAGTTAGGTTTCAAGAAGAATCATTTTAGATCATTTTGTGTTTTGTTTTTGGTTTCATTTTTATATAGGGTACATATTAAAAAAACAAAATATGTTAAATATTTTTATTATATTCTTCTATATCATGGAGTAATACCATGATTTAATAGTTTTAATCCTTATAATTATCATATCACATTTTTATACCACGTTATTTGGTTATATATTATATGAGTTCTTAGTTTTCAAGGAAGCATAAGTTTGAGGTAAATTATATTATAATGGAATTAATAAATTGAAGACAATAAACTGGGTACTATAAATTTTTAATGGAATCGATAGTTGTATTTGAATAATTTGTTATCATACTATTCCTTCTTTTTTTAATTCTAAATGAATGACCATTCCTATTATTATTTCTTATTTAGTATTATTATTTAATAGGATTATAACGTTTATAATCAAATAATTATGTATATTGGTTGAATAAATGGGATTGAGTTCACTTTTCATTTCTATGTCTCCACATAGGTATTGATAAAGAAATTTAGTCATAGATGGTTATGAGATTTATAATCGAATGGGTATGTTAAGGATGGATATTAAAAAAATAATATGTTGAATATATCCTTAATAATTAAGTGATGGTGGTTTTATAGATATTTTGTGATTTGGTGTGTGTTTTTCTTGCTATTGATCATGTATACGTCTTGAATGATGTGGGGTTGTGATATTATAATTATTCAATACTTCATGGATTAATTATGGATGATATAGTTTGGGGAATTTTTGAATATGGGATGTTCTAGATGGGGTCTTTTGATGTTATAGTTAGAGTAGTTTAATGAATTATTTGTTCTTAAATGTTAATAAATATGAATCTTAGTTAATTTATTATGGAGGATATCATACAAAGAAAAAATCATAACAAAACCATCATGAAATTAAATAAAATTATCCTCATTATTAGGATATATAAGGACACTAAATCAACTAAAAAATCCATTATATTTATAGGGGATGGAATTATAGCTATAATCAATAAAAGGATCTCTAAATTTCTTATAGTTAAAAGGAATGAATTTCATTTTACATAAGTTGTGGTCCCTATTTTTTATGTACAATCACATGTTTCTACCTTGAGAATATATATTCTAAAAACTATAATTAGTAAAATAGATGGAATGGAAAATAAATTTCCAAAAGAGGATTATTTTTTAAAAATAATTTTCACCAATAAATTTCTGTATGCCCTGCCAATATATAAATAACCTAGATACCCTGTTAAAATTTGGAAAAACCTGATCGTGAAAATTATCTCGAAAGAATCAGTTCTTTAAAATAGTTTATAACTATGGAGCATAAAGAATTTAATAATCCCAGTCACATGTGTATATTTCAAATGAAATATCATAGGTTCATTAAAAATCCACTTCTTAAAATTTTCACAAGGAATCTCATGAGATCTAATGATCTTTATCTTTAATTTTATTAGAATAAGATAAATGGAATTATTATTAATGTATAATAATGATACCTTAATTATTACGTATTTATATAAACTATATACTTAATTTCTATCATCTTGTGTAATGTTTAATGTATGGTTTTTATGAAATTTAATATGAATCATTAGACTACCCCTGACAATATAGAAATCATGATGATGTTAATTGTATCCCTTAAAACATGATAAATATGTCCACGGTTTATTTTATTCACTCTACTTGAAATATAATTTGGTAGAATCCAATAATTTCTATTTTTAACTGAAAATGTACCGGTTTGTTAAAGGGGGTGTCTTAATATAGAAACCAAATGATAAATTTCCTCTTAATTAATAAGGATAATTATAAGATAAATTCTTATGGCACAAAATTCATACTTTTATAGACGTTGAAATTCAGAAAACAATTTATTCATCCCTCAAGACGGCTTCTTATCTAGAATATCTAAGGGTGTTGAATACCCACTCCAGACCACCTATATAGAGTTGATCTTCATATTTCTTTATCATACTATATATGTCTTAATGCAATTGAGATTTTACCACATGTTTTCACTAATTGGTGGTTTGAAACCAGGTTCTAGGAGAATATGCATAACCTATTTGTAATCCATATTTTTACCGTAAAATAGCAGTTGGTACTAATGATATCCATTTTAATGTTTTATAGAGTACTAAATTCACTATATACTTCTCATGGATACTGTCTCGATCACCATATACATTTTTAATTCGTAGAACACGCTAGTTTTCGACAACCAAAATCCATATAATCATGTGAGAAATATGGATATGCCCATTTGTTTTTACTAGCTCAATGGATAAAATATATTTGATTGTAAATTTCTCTTTAAGACTATTTACATTACAATTTTTGGGTGTCTATGAATCTAACAAAAAACCCCAGGCTCTGTAATTCATTCAATGTACTTCCCCTATTCATTAATTTCCAAAAAAAATATAGTGAGAAATTATGAGCTCTTGGGACCAATTGATATAGGGGATTCCTATATATTCATTATGGAAATATCAAAGAGTGTTTTCAACACAAATTTATAATTGGACTTGATTGTGATGTTGAACTTTGGGCCATGAATCATGAGGTCAAGCATACTGACCATCATGGAAGGAACTCTCAATGTATTGAGTTAGACTCAAAGACTTATATTAATATGCTAAAATTCAATATAACAAATATTCCCTGAAATTTTCATCCACAATGGATTGAGTGTCTTGAATCAACTTTTCACCTCATCTTTTTTCTCGCATGTAATTATAAGGAGGAAAATCAATTCATTGATGCATTTTAAAAGAGGGGGATTATGAAGGTGGGGTCAATGTGGTCATTTCAGACCCCACAATACAGAACAACCTAGGCTGATGGGGGTTCAGTAATTACAATATTTTTAAAAACACATTATAATCGTTGAACTGTTTATTTATATGTTTTTAAAAAAAATTGTATCCGTATTATCTTGATTATAGTAATTTTAGAGTTATTTAGATAGTAAATGTTAATTTTTAAAGAATTAAGATATTATTAACTGTGACATTGTTGTTTCTTAGCATTATTTATCATATAATTTTGGTCATTTTACTAATAATTCTTTTGTAGAATGTTTTTTTGGTGCATCCTCCATAGTTTTTCATTTAAAAGTTGTTTTGAAAATTTGTTTTAGAAAAATATAAAGATGGGTGGGAATTTAATTATCATTGTTACCTCATGGTATTTATAATAATATATAGGATATAGTGTTTTAATTTAATATATATATATATATATTAATAGGTATTAATGGATAGATACTACAGTGAATATAAATCAATATGGGTTAACAAGAAACATGTATTAATGACGGAGCTATAATAGCCTAAGGAGACAGATTTTATGATTAGGTCGTGGTAGTAGAAGGAAGGGACATGGGGTTTTATTCCCTACTATTTATATGTTTCTAATATTATTTTAATGGTCCATATTTTACATTTATTGTTTTTAAATATTTTATTGATTTTTTGCAAGACTAGTCACTGAGATGATATGGGATTCTAAGGCCTAGTGTTCCTATAATAAATGTTTTAAATATATTAAATTGAAGGTGAATGAAATTTTCTGGAAAAGATGGAATAATAAATAAACTGGTTCCCAAATCACAAACATGAGGTCTCCCTTGTGTTCATAATAAAAGATCTACCATAGGGGTGACATAACTTTAGACGACGTGGTTCACTTATAGAAAATTCATAACATTCATTGAAATGTATTAAATAATTTAATGAAAATGTTTTATTTAATAACATGAATCCAATCCTATCATTATTTAAATATATTTCTATGTAGAATTTTCAGGGTTATCCGCATAATCCTAGAAACATTGGATGAATTATGGATAGAGCTTTGGGGATTCTCTCTCAAGAAAACAAAGATGAATAGTGTATTAAAGATAAATGTATCCTCAAATTTGATAGATATTTCAAACAATAAAAAAAACATATTACTTCTTGCATATTGATCAAACAAAATTTAGATTGGGTTTGTGCTTTACTAGGATAAATTCTACATTCTTAATTACTATGATGAATGAAAATCAATAGAAGAATGGATTGATTTGACGATTTGTATCTTTGTTGGATGGGATTATTTTGACATTATTTTATGAGATAAATTTTTGGGATTAAATTATTGAAGGATTATATATTATTTAAAATGTAAAGGAACAAATATTAACATGATCATTGATTTAGATTCATTCCTCTTGATTTTTCTTGTTCTTCTCTCACCTAGTTCCATGATTCACAATGGGGTTCTTTATTTGGACCAAGGATCGACTATTCCCAATCAATATGTCATTGCACAACTACTTCATGGTTGAATGATCTGATATCATAGATCTAGGATCAACACAATACGGTGGAGGATTGACGATGGACACATAGTGATTTAGATGAAAGCTGATTCCGGATTTGGGGTTTTTCTGTGTTCTTTAGAACTGAATTAATAACATTTATTTGATTAAAAATGCACAAAATTGGGTGATTAAACATGTCGATTCGATAATTTAATTTAAAAAATATGTTTAACATTGATTTTCATGTCATGGTGGTCTATATATCAGAGGTTAGAGGATCATCTGATGCATGCAGAGGAGGATCTAGGATTTATAGAAAATCATGTAAAATATGGAGTGTAATTTCGACATACACCATGTGTATGGAGACTCTATGAGGCATCTTTGGTTTGGGTTCAATTAGGTATCACTTGGTGTGTGGCACGGTCAACATGGTATCTGGTCCCTACCTAGATACTTGGTGCGTACATGGGAAGTTCACAGACATGGGGTGGAGTAAATGGGTTGCGTACATGGTGTGTACTCCCCAACACAAACATAGGTTGGACTGAGTTCATGGGAAAAGTTGGGTAATGGTACACTAATGTTTCTAAAAATGCTGAAGTTTTGTACTAGAACACAATTAGAGTACATGGGTTTCCAACACTGCATACACTACTACACATACACAGTTTGATGTCAAGGGTTATTTACACGGTTATGACCTAAGGTTAATGAACATGGATTTTTACCCTTTTATACAATTTTTACCCCTTTTCAGAGTGATATTAGATATTATTTTATTATATTTGACTAGAATAGTTTGAGTTTCTTCCCTTGGACCTTTCCCTTGAGGGTAAAATGTAAAGTTTCATCCACATCACAATATTATGATCCCATATAGAGGTTGAGTCTCAGATAGATTTTTGTTCTCCCTCTGTGGGACCAGAGTGTAATTTTATATCATCCATATTTCCATAGTTGAATTTTGTGAAATCAGGCTCAGTACCCTAAGCAGTGATCTGATCCTTCATCTAATAGGGTATATCGGTATGTTCAGTGGAATCATTGATGTTTTATCCCCTAGGTAGTGGGTAGATCCTGATTGGGTTTGTGGGGTTCCCTAGAAGCTTTAGGCATAACACCTATATGTGCATCAATATATTATTATACCATTGAGTTCAATTTGGGTGGGGACCAATGAGCTATACCTCTTCATCGAGTGTCTCCGATGATAGCATGGCTCATGTAGTGAGTTCTCCTTGAAGAAGAATTTCTTCGAGAAAATTCCTCTAGCTGATGGATGTTTATGAATTCCTGATGGCATTGTGTTTTTTTGGATTATATCTAGATGTTTATTTTTTATATGTAGTATGATACATTTTATTGAGATGAATATACTTTGTTCTTCACATATAGTGTTTTCTAGGTGTCCGATTATGTGCTTTTATACTCACCCATACATGGGACATACCTGCATGTGTCGTATCTTGTAAATATTTCAAACTTTATGGGAAATACATGCACGTGTCGTGTATTGTAAATATTTCAAACTTTATGATTCTGTCAAGGGATGATAGGGAGGGGGTGGAGGGTTTCATGATTTTGACATACTGAGGAATTTATAAGAAACATAATTTTGACATAGTCCTCACTGTTGGAGTAGGTTAAAATATTTTTAGTTTTGGATGGGCTTGTATTTGGCCATTATTATATTTTTATTAGTTTACAATCATACTCAGTTGGGGTATCATAGATGTATGTATTCATTGTTTTAGTTGTCTTACAATTCATCCTTTTTTGGGCTTGGAGATGTGTTCATGTGTCTAGTTACTTTTGAATAACTCCTACCATTTTTGGGATATGAGTACTCAAAACTGGTCGATACCCCTAGCCTATTTAATGTTCACATGTGGTTTTCATGGGTCGTATTTAAACAAGTCAGAACGTGACACATTGGAATCAAAGGGATGTTGTGGAAATTATTTCTTGTGATCCACCAAAGAGAGTTACTCAGATATAGATTATACGTTTATTGTATGGGTACTATTGATGGTTTATTCCATACATCTCTAAAGTTGAAGAACCCATGATAACCTAGTCCATTAAAAGGTAGATTTTCGTGTGGATGAAAATGTTCCAGTAGTGCATTCAGGACCTAAGGCAAATGTTGAAAATTACTCCCATCATGATGTTACCAGAGGTGGGCGTCAGGTATGTAGTATTCTATGATGCAATAGGAACCTGACATGGTTATGTTCTAATGAAAAGGCATGTTGTTAATGACTATGGATCGTGCTATTTGACATCACATTACTAGAAATACGTGACCCATTACCATTAGTTAGACTTAATAGTTTCCACACCGAGGATATTTCAAAACAACCTAGTTAGTGAAAAATTTTATCATATACTACGACCACAAGAGTCTCAATTATATATTCTATAGGAAATATATTAACCTGAGATATAAGCGATGGAAATTGTTCTCCCAGGACTATGATTTTGAGATTATATATACTCTTGGGAAGGGTGACATGGTAGAATACACACTGATCCTGATATCATGTTCTCAATTGTTGTCCAAGGGGTTAGAGTATTTTTCCCCATTATAGTTATATTTTATAGATATGGATAGTGGTTTATATATTCATATGATTTTCTTACCCCAACATTTATACCACATTTTAGGGTTTTCTATTGTGAATATATTGAATGTGAGACCATACGTACTTAGATATTCACTAAACATGCTTCCAATTGATATTTTATATGTGGGGCGCATATTATATTTTTCTAAGGTTGTACATTAGTACCTTTGGAGATGTTGAAGGATGTGTCACAAGATTTTTTTACTACCCCTTTGGAGTTACAATCAAGTGTGGCTAAGATGAACCATTACCTATGATTTCAGTTTTTGTTTCCAAACATGATTAAAGGAGTTGTAGATTTTTTTTTCTCTTGATTACTTACATTTCAGCAAGTGGAGGCTAAGTCCCATGTTCCAAAAGGTTTAAACAAAACCTGTGAGGTTCAAGAGTGGATATTGGATTTAATATACTTAGACATTATGACATACATACCACACATGTCCAAGGGACAAGATGTCATCTAGGTGATTGAAGACCGAATCACCCTATCAGTCCACTTCTTAGAAATATGGGAGAAAAGTTCACTAGAGAGACTGAGATGTCTCTATGTCCATGAGATTGTGTAACTACATGGTGTTCCATAAATATTTGTTTCAGATCATGATGGTCATTTTAAATTTCGGTTGTGGAAGGTATTACATGAGGTATTTGGGACTCAATTATATTTGAGCATAGCATTCCACACACAAACTAATTTCCTAATAGAGTGGACCATTTTGGTCTTAGTGGTCATGATATGGGGATGTATTGTTGACTCTATCTAGATTCATGAGGACCTCTATAACCTTTTGTAAAATTTAGACAATGACATCTAAAATTCCACAATTGGTGTGTCACTATTAGAGGTACATTATAAAAAAACATATAGGTCCACACATTATTGTATAGATATATTTTAGTCAACACTAGTGGGCCTTAAGTTAGTGAGATCTACTACTATGAAGGTATATATCATCCAAGAGTTGATAAAGACTAAATATATCCATCATAAGTGTTATTATGATAGGTTAAGAATGCCTTTGGAGTTTAAGGATGGTGACAGTTTGTTTATATTAGTTTCACCTCGATGAGGATTACATAGAATTGGCTAAGACTGAAAGTTATCTCTAAGGTCTGTCGGCCCTTTCCAATTACTATATACAGTTATAGAAGTAGTTTACCAATTTGGTCTACCACCACAGATTGAATGGGTACATGATGACTTTTACATGTCCGAGTTGAGGAGGAACATGAATGAGTAAAGACACAATATTTATTGGGGACATATGGACATCGAGGATGGAGTTTCATTTTTTTAATACCCTGTAGAGGTTGAGGATCGGAAGGATATGATCCACCATTTGTGTTCAATTCCCTTTTTACATGTTATTTGGTAGCACATGAACCTTCAAAACTGCACATGGGAGAAGAAGACTAAGATGTGAGCCCAATACCCCCATATACATGAGTACATTAACTATTTTAGGGGGAAAAATATCTAATGTGGGGAGATTGTAACATCTAAAATATGTTGTGAGTTATTTTGAGATATTATATTTATGGTTTTTGAGACCAGGTGTTGATACAACATGAGATTCTAAGGCCTAGTGTTCTTAGAATAAATGTTTGAAATATATTAAATATATAACATGGATTGACCATAAAATTTTTCTAGAAATAGTAGGATAACATCTATAAGGGTTCTGGAATTACAAATATGAGGGAAACATTTAATAAAGAATTTACTTTTTACCCTAGTTGTGACTTAACAATAGCTGGTAGGGGTTGTTTGTTGGAAAAATTTCTTGCACGTTAAACTGAATAAAATATTTTAATGAAATTATTTTATATCATTTTCACTAAAAAAATTCTAAAAATCATTAAATTTATTATTATTTAGGAGTTATAGGGTTATCCTCAAAACACTATAAATATTGGAGAGCTGCTGGAGATATCTTCGAGTATTCTCTCTCAGGAGATTGACGAAGAATTGTGGATCAATGATCGATGAATCCTCAGATTCGTTGGATCCGGAAAATGATGACAACGATGACACAATTTTTATTCACAAGTGATCAGAAAAAATTAAAAAAGGGAATGTATAGTATTTTTACTTCTTTCCCATTCATAATTTATGTGGTGAACACCATTCAATCAACAAATGGATTGATTTGCGGATCGGTCTCCTTGAGGGATGAAATTACTTTATTGGTACATAGAAGGATTAATTCTTATGATTAATTTTTAATCGATTCGATTTTCATTATAATGAAAACATACAATGATTGACATAATCATTGATTGACGGTTGTTCCTCGCATTTGTTCTTATGGTTGTCCCCCCCCCAGTTCGATGATTCAATACCGATATTCGTTTTTTGGATAACGATTCGAATATTCCCAATAAATCGACGGTTGTTCCCCCCTTTCTTAGCACAATAATAAGATATCATAGATCAAGGTTTATCATTTCACATTGGGTGTGTGATGACATATATAAAGTCATTCTAATGATTTATGACTCCGGATATCACGTTCTTCGACATTCATTGACATGGAATGAAGAATGTCAATTCGATATTTCTTTTTAGAAGATATAGTGATTAAATGTGTCGATTTGGTGATGGAATGGGAAAACAAGGTTGTATATTTAGTTTTAAATCATGGAAGTCATCGAATCAATGGATAATGGACTGGTCGAGGCATACAGTAAAGGATTATGGATTTATGGACAATTATATCAAGCATGACCTGTAATATAGGATTACACTGTGTGTGGGTAAAAACTGAGTAGTGGCTAGGATTTTAGGTATAAGATATGTATAATACAACATGAGGCCTGCCCTACATGGATTTGGGTCCATCCCCGTGTACCCATAATGTACATGGTATGTATATGGACATGATTTGGAGTGCATGGGTTGCCTACACAATGTGTAATACCACACAAAGAGACAAGTTTTACTGAGTACATGGGCTTAGTCATGTTGTGATACACAGATATGGACACATAGGTTGTATCCATGTACTATGATATGGGTATATTAAATGGGTTTCCTATATGTGGTTTTCTACTACATAATCATAGTTTGATGATATTATCTATTTATAAGAGAATGACTTCGGGTTTAGGGACATGGTGTGTACCCCTCCTACATGAAATGTTCTCTAAATAAAGAGTTATTGATGATCTTTTTTTTTCTTATTTTGGAAATGTATAGGTTGAGTATGTTCCCATTAACATTCCCCTCAATGGTATAGTGAATAATTACATCAACATCACTAGATTATGATACCCTCTAAATGTCGAGTCTTATATAGAGTTATGATGTTCCTTCGTGAGATTGGAGTTAAATACTATATAATTAGTATTCCCATAGTTTGAGTTTGTGGAATCAGCTTGACCACCCTATGTAAGAAATCAAACCTCCACCTAGTAGGCTTCATCAATAGGGTCGGTGGAATAATAAACATATGATACCTATGTAGTGGGATGGTCTAGATTGGGTTTGTTGTGTCCCCAGTGATTCTAGGGGTGAACCTATAGCATCCCGTCTTTTTATAACATATCTTTCATTCCATTACATGGAATTGAGGATCTTTAAGGTTTAGTGTCTTGGAAACAAGGAACATAAAACATGAAACAAAAAAAACATTCTTCTTAAACACTTGAAAGAATTCTCCTCATGTTCACCCTAGGCTCATTACTGCATCTCATAACCTGGGGACATACATCAAAAGTAAGGATGAGCAGAAGGCCCAGCAAGGGGAACAAGAGAAACATTTTACATATGAACTTGAGATACATCAATAAAGTCATGAAAAGAACTTTAAGGCATGAAAATGAAATCATGAGGCATATCATAATAAAAATAAAACGTTTTCATAACTTGAAGATTTGGATACATCATTTAACATAGACAATCATGAACATATCACCAAGGTCCATCCCCAAGGTTTCATTTGAAAATTACCAAGGTTATTCATCAAGGTATCGTGAAAATTGTAATCTCTAGTGGTTACATCATTACCCAATGCATTGGAGCGCTATCAGGGCGCACCCTTAAATTTGCCTTTATTATCATGTGAGCCACATATATCATCATCAAACATTTCATAAATAACCCATATAGCATAAAATAAATGGGTTTCATTTCATAATCATAACGTTTTAAAAACTGCTTTAAAGATATGATCTTTACGTCACTTTAAACCCACGGAAGGGGAGAGCGGGTCTCATGTATGTAAATCCCAGAATATAAAATAGAACATTTTGGTATATATGTGGATACCCCTTTATAAGAAAGAGCTTTGAGTATTCACTTAATAATATAAAAGAACTTTAGAAAAAGAGAGAGACATTTTGAGACGGAAATTCTGCAGCATAACGACTATGTTACAAGGTTTTAGAAGACATTAAAAACAGTGGGAAAATGGGTCAAACATTCATAAATGACCCATAAAACAGTAGATTGAAAGAATAAGAAGGATACATGATCATGGTAATTAAATTTCAAGGACATACCATTTGAAATGAAAAACATGGAAGGAAGACAAAAATTAGATTTCTCTTATGAAAGTTCGGCAGCCTAACGACGTTACTTAAACTTCAACAAAAATGATTTGAAAAGTTCAAATAGGGTCTCTCATCATGTGAAAATAAGAGTTCAGTATGATATATATAGAGACAATTCCCCAACATAATTAAAAAGGATCTTGAAAGACTTGACATGAAAGTAGAACTTTGAAAAGAATGAGAAGGGTGAAAGAATCCCCTAAAAATTCGGCAGCCTAACGGCGCCACTTAAAACTTCAAAATACTGAATTGATGAGATAAAATGGGTTCTCTCATAATATAAACATAAGAGTCCAGTATGATAGATATAGAGATCATACCCCAACATAAAAAAAGGAACTTTAAATAATTGACATGAAAGTAGAACTTCAAAACGACAAGGGTGAAGAACCACTTAAAAATTCGGCAGCCTAACAGCACCACTTAAAACTTCAAAATACTGAATTGAAGAGATCAAATGGGATATCTAATCATATGATCATAAAATATCAGTATGATAAATTTAGAGATCATACACCAACATAATAAAAAGGAACTTGAAATAATTTACATGATTATAGATCTTGAAAAATGAGAAGGGAGAAAGAATCTGTTACAAAAATTTCGGTAGCCTAACGGCGCCACTTAAAACTTCATAAAACGAAATAATGAGATTAAGATGGGATATCTCATTATATGAACATGAAAAGGTCAGTAAGAGGAGTATAAAAGAACATCCTCCAACATAAGAACATGGAGCATAAAAGGAATGACATAAAAGAGATTACTTGAAATGAAAGAGAGAGGTCAGATCCCTTACCTTAAAAGGTAACTCTTAAAACTCAAAGGTTTGGACCTTGAGGGCTTGGGGGCACCTTGGGAGGACTCCTTGGGAGGTAAGTAGAGCAGAACTTCGTTGGTGGAGAGTGGGGAGTCGAATGGATGAGATGATGGCTTGGTATTTATAGGGAAAGTGAGGGGACAAGGCATTAATGGCTAAGGGACACCTCATTAGTGGTTTTGGCAAAACCATGGGCTTGCCCATGGTATTTTCCCATGGTATTGGCCACTTGGGACACCTCATACCTTATCTTACTATTCCTAAGTGGACCATATTGATTACATACTTGATACATCATTTAATGATGTCATTAAACACTCGTAACTTAAAAACTGTATTTTCACTATTCATCGAAAATTCAACTTTCTCAGAAAAATCCCAAAATTTCACCTTAACCAAATATCAATGCTCTGAATTCAAAAATGAAATCCATTTTATAAAAAAAATTCTAAATATTTTTAATTAAATTTTTAATTAAAAGCACTATTCATCGAAAATTTATTTTTTTCAGAAAAATCCCCAAAAATTACCTTAACATAATATCGATGCTCTGAGTTCAAAAATGAAGTCCATTTTATAAAAATAATTTTCTAAATATTTTTAATTAAAACATTAATTAAAAAACACCATTCATCTGAAAAAACTAATACTTGAATAATAATTTATGAAACCGTTATTTAACCATTTTATTGAATCACATTACTTAATCAAAGTGCCTAGCTTATTTTAATACTTTCTTTAAGTGAGATTACTAATCCATTTGGACACATTATTAATCTGAATCATAAACTCACTATTCATAATTTACTATTCATCAAAAATCAAGTTTTTCTTATTAGACTCTAAATTTCTTACTAAACATAATTGTAGAAGACCATTTTTTGAAAATCATTACACATTTTTAATTATTTAAGGTTTACATAAACATTTTTAAAATATCTTTTTTCTAAAATTCTTCAAAAATATGCATACTATATTTATTCGGTCATTTGAAAATTCATAAAAGAAATTGAAATTTTTATTTAAAACAAAGTATTACACAAGATAGTTACGGTCTCCTTACATAGCCCCTTATCACACCAGCATAGGACCTAAGTGTAAGGTGTGCTAAGGTGAGAGAATCTGAGGGAGGCTCGGCCAACATCGCACGAGTAGTAATTTCTATCAGTTTGAACTTCTCGCGAAGGCGATCCCGTTCTAGCTTTATACGATGAAGTTCAGATTGGGTTTGGTCCAGAGCAAAGCCCAGTGGTCCTACCTCCTTCCCAAGTTCTGTTAGATGGGCTTCGATCAGTCCAAGACTACTGGGTGAGGCCATCGAATCTTCTTTCTATATTAATTAACCAAGATTGCTTGTATTTAGAGACAATAGTCAAAACGTTTAGTTTCCAGCGGTCATATTGACCAATGGTCAAATAACAGTCAAAACCCAACAGTCTCATTTTAATTATACTCATGTTACCAAATGAAACATTTTTTTTGAGTATAAAAATAAAAGAAAATAACACATAAAATTAGGAAACAATATTTATTCAAAATTTCGGGTTGTTACAATCTTCCCCCCTTAAGAAATTGCGTCCTCGCAATTTTTTAAAATTAGGTTTCGAAATTTCATTTAAAGTCCCACATCGGAAAAGGAGTCAGTAAAACTATTACTTTAAAAGAAAGAAAGGGAAGTACAAAGGTCACCCGAGTTAACCCACACTAGGATTCCATGTAGGAAAACATGGACATGGAGGAGAAAACAAACGGTCAAGTTCTGAGGGAGAGTGATAGAGAACATGATTAGTAGAAAGTTAACCATAAGAAAATCCCAAACAAATGATGTGTGTAAACGGTCTTTGATTACCTAGTAGGAAATGTAAACCAACAACATTTTTGTTTTACATTTCTTTTCATAATTTTGAGGAATTCATTTACTACATAGAACAAAAACATAAGAAAATATACCTACCTTCAAGTAGAGTTTCATCATTTAATAAGTCCCTACCAACACTAATCTTTTCTCCAAATGATGAGAATTCAAAAACACTTGGTCTCATAAAAGCACAAGAATCATATTCTAGAGAATCACATAATCTAAAAAAGATTAACTATCTATTTCATCTATCTTTAAACATTATCCAAAAAACAGAAAGGTTAAGGTAAAACAACTCTTCAAAAAGAAAGAATCCCATAGGAATGGAAACTTCTTTTAAATCTTCAAAGTTCCATGGTACTACCCAAAGTTCATCATAGACCATTCCATAAATAACGGTCCATAAAATTCCTCAAAATAAACCAAACTAAGATTGAAACCCAAATACAAGAAGGATTTGATAACATAGTCTTCCAAAATAACTTCATTGTTCATCTCCAGACAACATCAACCACTCCTAACATCTTATAACAAAAGTAGATAACCTAAAAATATTTTACCCAAGATAGGTTAATCATTCCCATAAGTAACCTAAATTACTATAAGTCCACCTTAAATTCATCAATTCTTCAAAATATAAGTCAACCTTACTCCTCAACAAAAATACTATAGTAATCTATTTACCTCGATCATATAGGGTCCCCAAAATAGTGAACGTCTTCCAAAATAATAATCATCTTTTAATCCCCTAATCATCTCTGTCATATTAATACGGAAATTGTTGCATTTCCTATCACATTGGTTGTTAGGACATGTTATTCCATTTCACACCATTAACTAAGAAGAGAAAGTATAATTAGAGGCTTAAATACTTAACCAATAATCATGAAAAGGAACTTAAAGCATATAAGGATAACTTGTAGAAGAAAAGTATACCCAAACATGTGATCCCCTAGGTTCCCATCTAGGTTATCCATGATCATATATTCTTATGTGAATCTTTATTTTATTTTATCTTTGTTCCTTTAATAATAGTTCATACCAAGCTTATGAATTTACCAAAGTATATCCCACGGGAGTGTCGTAACCAAGAGTGCAGCAAGGCCCGTTGTCGTGTACCAGTTCCCGTTCGAGTCTAGCTCAAACCGGTGTTTTCGAGTTTTACCCCTATGTACATCTGTGCCAGAGCCACCTCTACCTACTCGTATCCAGACAGGGATGTATTTTCTTGGCAACCCCTTACTCAATACTCACCAAAATACCAGGAAGATTTCCTATATTTAAACTTTTCTATAGGGTTCTTCCTAGAGTTTTCATATCCTAATTTCCACAAATAACTAAACCATCCTTTCATACCAACTATAGCATCCCGTCTTTTTATAACATAACTTTTATTCCATTACACAGAACTGAGGATCTTTAAGGTTTAGTGTCTTGGAAACAAGGAACATAAAACATGAAACAAAAAAAGCATTCTTCTTAAACACTTGAAAGGATTCTCCTCATGTTCACCCTAGGCTCAATACTGCATCTCATAACCTGGGGACATACATCAAAAGGAAGGGTGAGTAGAAGGCCCAGCAAGGGGAACAAGTGAAACATTTTACATATGAACTTGAGATACATCAATAAAGTCATGAAACGAACTTTAAGGCATGAAAATGAAATCATGAGGCATATCATAATAAAAATAATACTTTTTCATAACTTGAAGATGTGGATACATCATTTAACATAGACAATCATGAACATATCACCAAGGTCCATCCCCAAGGTGTCATTTGAAAATTACCAAGGTTATTCACCAAGGTATCGTGAAAATTGTAATCTCTAGTGGTTACATCATTACCCAATGCATTGGAGTGCTATCAGAGCGCACCCTTAAATTTGCATTTATTATCATGTGATCCACATATATCATCATCAAAAATTTCATAAATAACCCATATATCATAAAATAAATGGGTTTCATTTCATAATCATAACGTTTTAGAAACTGCTTTAAAGACATGATCTTTACGTCACTTTAAACCCACGGAAGGGGAGAGCGGGTCTCATGTATGTAAATCCCAGAATTTAAAATAGAACATTTTGGTATATATGTGGATACCCCTTTAGAAGAAATATCTTTGAGTATTCATTTAATAATATAAAATAACTTTAGAAAAAGAGAGAGACATTTTGAGACGGAAATTCTGCAGCATAACGGCTATGTTACGAGGTTTTAGAAGACATTAAAAAGAGTGGGAAAATGGGTCAAACATTCATAAATGACCCATAAAATAGTAGATGGAAAGAATAAGAAGGATACATGATCATGGTAATGAAATTTCAAGGAAATACTATTTGAAATGAAAAACATGGAAGGAAGACAAAAATTAGATTTCTCTTATGAAAGTTCGGCAGCCTAACGACGTTACTTAAACTTCAACAAAAATGATTTGAAAAGATCAAGTAGGATCTCTCATCATGTGAACATGAGAGTTAAGTATGATAGATATAGAGACAATTCCCCAACATAATTAAAAAGGAACTTGAAAGACTTGACATGAAAGTAGAACATTGAAAAGAATGAGAAGGGTGAAAGAATCCCCTAAAAATTCGGCAGCCTAACGGCGCCACTTAAAACTTCAAAAAACTGAATTGAAGAGATCAAATGGGGTCTCTCATCATATAAACATAAGATTCCAGTATGATAGATATATAGATAATACCCCAACATAACAAAAAGGAACTTGAAAGAATTGACATGAAAGTAGAACTTCAAAACGAGAAGGGTGAAGAACCACTTAAATATTCGGCAGCCTAACGGCGCCACTTAAAACTTCAAAATACTGAATTGAAGAGATCAAATGGGGTCTCTCATCATATGATCATAAAATATCAGTATGATAAATTTAGATATCATACCCCAACATAATAAAAAGTAATTTGAAATACTTTACATGATAATAGATCTTGAAAAATGAGAAGGGAGAAAGAATCTGTTACAAAAATTTCGGCAGCCTAACGGCGCCACTTAAAACTTCATAAAAGGAAATAATGAGAGTAAGAGGGGATATCTCATTATATGAACATGAAAAGGGCAGTAATAGGAGTATAAAAGAACATCCTCCAACATAATAACATGGAGCATAAAAGGAATGACATAAAAGAGATTACTTGAAATGAAAGAGAGAGGTCGGATCCCTTACCTTAAAACGTAACTCTTAAAACTAAAAGGTTTGGACCTTGAGGGCTTGGGGGCACCTTGGGAGGACTCCATGGGAGGTAAGGTGACCAGAACATCGTTAGGGGAGAGTGGGGAGTCGAATGGATGAGAGGATGGCTTGTTATTTATAGGGAAAGTGAGGGGACAAGGCATTAATGGCCAAGGGACACCTCATTAGTGGTTTTGGCAAAACCATGGGCTTGCCCATGGTATTTTCCCATGGTATTGGCCACTTGGGACACCTCATACCTTATCTTACTATTCATAAGTCGACCATATTGCTTACATACTTAATACATCATTTAATGATGTCATTAAACACCCGTAACTTAAAAACTGTATTTTCACTATTCATCGAAAATTCAACTTTCTCAGAAAAATCCCAAAATTTCACCTTAACCAAATATCAATGCTCTGATTTCAAAAATGAAATCCATTTTATAAAAAAAATTTCTAAATATTTTTACTTTAATTTTTAATTAAAAACACTATTCATCAAAAATTTATTTTTTTCAGAAAAATCCCCAAAAATTACCTTAACATAATATCGATGCTCTGAGTTCAAAAATGAAGTCCATTTTATAAAAATAATTTTCTAAATATTTTTAATTAAAATTTTAATTAAAAAATACTATTCATCCGAAAAAACTAATACTTGAATAATAATTTATGAAACCGTTATTTAACCATTTTATTGAATCACGTTACTTAATCAAAGTGCCTAGCTTATTTTAATACTTTCTTTAAGTGAGATTACTAATCCATTTGGACACATTATTAATCCTAATCATAAACTCACTATTCATAATTTACTATTCATCAAAAATCAAGTTGATCTTATTAGACTCTAAATTTCGTACTGAACATAATTGTAGAAGACCATTTTTTGAAAATTGTTACACATTTTTAATTATTTAAGGTTTAAATAAACATTTTTAAAATATCTTTTTTCTAAAATTCATCAAAAATATGCATACTATATTTATCCGGTCATTTGAAAATTCATAAAAGAAATAGAAATTTTAATTTAAAACAAAGGATTACACGAGACAGTTACGATCTCCTAACATAGCCCCTTATCACAACAGCATAGGACCTAAGTGTAAGGTGTGCTAAGGTGAGAGAATCTGAGGGAGGCTCGGCCAACATCGCACGAGTAGTAATTTCTATCAGTTTGAACTTCTCGCGAAGGCGATCCCGTTCTAGCTTTATACGATGAAGTTCAGCTTGGGTTTGGTCCAGAACAAAGCCCAGTGGTGCTACCTCCTTCCCAAGTTCTGTTAGATGGGCTTCGATCGGTCCAAGACTACTGGGAGAGGCCATCGAATCTTCTTTCTATATTAATTAACCAAGATTGCTTGTATTTAGAGACAATAGTCAAAACGTTTAGTTTCCAGCGGTCATATTGACCAATGGTCAAATAACAGTCAAAACCCGACAGTCTCATTTTAATTATACTCATGTTACCAAATGAAACATTTTTGTTGAGTATAAAAATAAAATAAAATAACACATAAAATTAGGAAACAATATTTATTCAAAATTTCAGGTTGTTACAGAACCCTTATCTATGTAAAGAATATTATTAGATAAATGCATTCTGTTTGGGAGGGAATCAATGGGATAGACATCTTCTACGAATGTCTTCAATGATAACATGTCTTTTAGAGTGAGTTATCCCAGAACGAGTGTTGCTTCATGTGAAATTTGGTGGCTGAAATTTGGTTATGAATGTTTGATGGCGTGGATTATTTCTTGAGTATATAAGTGTGTTTCTGTTATACATTTATTAATCCTTTTTGGGACATGGGTATTTGGACATGTGTATAGGTACCTTAGGAAAACACCTATTATTTTTTTGATATGACAACTCATATAATGACCCAAAAATTCTGTATACATTATTTTCTTATTATAAGGAATTTTTAAGAGATCATAAAATCTAACGACATGTCATTCAAAGGCATGGAGTTCTAGAATGATCTGTTGAAAATGTGTTAAGTTTAAAATATCATGAGTGGGTAGTTTTCCAAAAAAATGTGGAATAACTCTTAAATGGGTGTCCGGATTCGAAATAAGAGGTCACGATTGATGAAACATACCATGTAAATAATGAATATGAAATTTTCATATTTATTAATTTTTTTGATTTAAATATTAATTTTTTTAATGGGGATTCTATTTTCAATGGCCGACCCAACACACAACAAGGGGTTTTTCCAAAGTCTTATTTTTCACAAAATGCTGAGTCATAATAAAAAATATGTAATATTATTATTTTAAACAGTAGTTATCACCTAGCCATTTTTTTGGTACGAATGTAATAGAGTAATCAAATTTTGATTATACATGTTTTCTGAATTTCATTAACTTTATCAAATAAATTTTAGATGCTTAAAATTGGAATGAATCCAATTTTATGCATAAATATTATAGTATTCTTAAAAGGTAGTATTACCGCCATTTGATTGTGAAAAATTTTTAAATCTAGTTTTTTTCACTTTTATATGTTTTATTTTAAAAATTAAACTTATTATTTTGAATAGTGAATCAAATTTTACTCTGGGCAAATTTTTGGTATTTTTATCATAAATTTCATTTTTTTAATGAATAGTGAAAAGTCTGTATTTTATGTCCAAACTGTCTTTTCATCTCATTTATTTATATAGATAGATCATTTTTTAAAAGGTTTTAAATTGTAATTGGGTTATATTTTTACAATTTAAACAAATTTTGGTCATTGGAAGTAATTTCACTTGGAAATTGGACATAAACAGAGGTCAATCTTTTTGTAGTTTTTACTTCATAAAAACACGCTTTCTACTTTTAGAAATGGAAAATAATTTAATTAATTAATGAAAATACAATGTTTTGAATTTGTTAAAATATACATAACTCATTAATTCAGAATATAAAAATTATCATATGGTGAATTTTTGGAATTTTCTGAAAACGTTCAATTTTTTATTAATTATGTAAACAGTTCGTTGTTGTTAAAATACATATTTTTCATTTAAATGAAATTTTACCACTTATTTGAATTGAATTTAAAATATCTGAAATACATGGTTGTCTTAATTAAGAAACATTTGGTTAAATATGATGAAAATAATTGTTTTGAATGGTAAATTTTGATTTTTATTTACCACAGTTAAAGGTAAATATTGTAATTCAACATAAAAAATTATTATAATAATATAAAATTACCTTAACAGTTGACCTAAATATATTGGATGAGTCATGGTCAACCAATACAATCCATGTGTAGAGCCCTTTTCCTTTGAACACCTTTTGGGAAGATAATGTAATTAATTACTTTTTATATAAAGTAAAAATAAATAAAACATAAACATGTATTATTTTGATAAAAAAAATTAATGTGGAATTATTTAATTGATATCATTAACTATAAATAGTCATTATAAAGATAAAAATATTTCCTACATCATAGTGTATAATTTATTATTTTCATACATCATATAAATAAATTTATATATGACCCAATGATTATGTAATGATTGCCTCATTAATGAATGTTTTAAATAAATTAGATTATAAATATAAAAATAAATAAATTTTGAAAATTTTATTGGCATACATGAATTTTATAGATGATTATAACTTGCTATATTTAAATTAATGAAGGTTTTTAAAATTAAAAAAATTGGTTTTGATTTATTTAAAATTCATGATATGAATAGTATAAAAATTGACATAAATGAGTTTTTAAATAAATTAATTTTTTATTAAATGATAAATTAGTCCAAAAAATATAATATTCAGTCAAATGACATATATTATGTTGAAAAATTCATTGATGATATATTTTTGGTCAGCTCGTTATTTTCTGTAAATATATTATCCATATAGTATGAATATACAAGAAGACTTAGTAAACGTTAAATAAGTTAACAAATGGTTAAATAAAAGGGAAAGGATTTAAAATTATTCAAAACCTATCCAATTATTATTGGATGATTTTATTTCAACTTATAAAAATATTATATATGATTATAATGAGTTTTGGACTTTTGGAAACTAAAAAAAATTATAATAAAATAATACTTTCAAACATACCTAATGCGCCCTTCCTCCATCTTATAAAAAGAAAACACTTCTAACCCATTACACATTCCTCTCAAGCCCATTGGATCATCCAAACTCTACCCAAATAATCTTACAACATCCATATACTTCTTATAGAAGCCTTACCTTAGCCAGAAGGCACTTCAAGAATGCATTTTGATTCAATCCAAAGGGAGTTACCCGATTTAAAGGTAACATATTCTCTCAAGTTCTTTTATTATATTATCCTTATCTACTCCCTATGCTCTTCTTATTCGTTATTTATATAAAAATAACAATATACTTAATATAATAGGTTGTTTTTATGAGATTTATTCTAAAAAAACTTCCACAGACCTCTATATAATGAATATGATCATACTGTTTCTGTGGACAGAGAACCAATGCCACACGAAACAGTGATTGTTCAATATTCTCCTAACACCTCTTATGGTGGAAGTTTTGATGGAACTTCATTTAAATGTGACACATATTAAATTTATATTTTTTATATTCATATGTATTTTTAATTTTTATCATACCATTATGGTTTCAATAATGGGTAAATGTAATAATTTCTTTTGGGGAAGTGCGGACTACTACCCCCTCAAAGTGATATGACTCATTCTTTCCATGTGTGGAATGTATAAAGGATGGGGTTAATGAAATTATACATAATTCTATACTAGTTTTATAATATACTTATGTATAATTGTGTTTTCATTCCATTAAATATATAACAGAAATGAAATTAGTGTTCATGCGTACGTGTGACTTACCGTCTCCGTGAATGGTGCATTTCATTTCTTTTCTCTCAAATGTTATGTACTATTATAAATACATATATATATTAGATATATATTATATATATTATATATAAATAGTTAATATAATTTTTTTGATAATGAAGTTTTGACCACATGGTCAATTTGTATACATAGTTAATTTTTTACTCAAGTATTAAATATCCGCAAAACAATCGATATTAACTTAAATGATTATATAATTTCTATAAAATGGTAATAGGTGATGTAAAAGGAATAATAAACATAAAAAGAGTTGTCATGAAATTATAAATTAACTTTAGTTTATTATTCTGGAGATTATATAATGAACAAGTCAGGTCAGATATGAGGTAAGGGGACTTCATCTCACTTTTTATTCCAGTGAGATTCAAGCTATTTTTCCACTATTTCCTTTTTTGTGGTCTATTTACTACCCATGATTGAATTCTTTTTGTAATATACATTAATTTATGGGTAATTACATCTTCATTTTGTGATCATTATTTCATTGTGTGCATGTTTCGTATGTTACCAAATCGGTGAGGGAACCTTTCACCCTCTTCTTTTAGACAATGCCTACCTTTATGTATTTATATTTCAATTTTCAAATATGGTATATGGTCTCTAATATCCATATTTCTGTATATTTTAGGTCCATGTTATGAGATACCCTATTTTCTCTCATCAACTCATTTTATGAATATTTATGTGATGCCATTAGGATGCCAGATTTTTTTAAGGTAACTTCTTAACCCAATTTCAATTCATTGGGATAAACTTCTAATTCTTGATTATATGGAGATATGAATAGTTTTGAATTACATATGACTGTTTTACACATAAAATTCACTTATATTGTGTGTAATTATATTTTTAACACATAATTATGTCTTTGATTTATCCTTCATCTTAGGATACAATCATTGTACAGGACTTTGTCTCAATTTACATTCCATTGAGGATTTTTTGTTGTTATACAGAAATTCACTTTTATATTGTTTATATGCTACACATTGACATATTATATTAGGAATATACTTATTCTCATTACATTATATTCTTCGTTTAATGTAATTCTATAATTATTTTTAATCATGTATTTTCTCATGTGATAAGGGACTCTTTAAATAAATCATTATTTTAAATGTTTTAAAGAATTATTATTATAAATATTTCTCATTCGTGACCATGTTTTCAAAATGATTTTATAAATTTATTAATATGGACATTATTGTTTTAAAATGTTAGTTCCTTTAAAATCTCCAAATTGGTATGAGGGAATTTGATTCCCAAATATCTTTATTAGATGTTTTTGAATGGATTTTAAAATTGTTTGACAATGCATTGATTATGTTAATATCATGAAATGATATATTGTGATTGTAATATGAAAATGTTTTCTTTTATTTTATTATTTTTTTAAGTGTTACAAATATGTTATTGTTATTTGGAATTTTTTTCTTATATGGTTGGTTCCATGATAAACATAGGGAGGTTGAGCCTGAGATAGCTCTCCAATGCATTGGGTAACATGACAAAGATAATCATTAATATTTCTCCGAAGAGAATTAAGGAATATACTATGATGGGTATTTCGAACGCAACTCCCTATGTAGCTATGAAATCTACAATGCATATATGATATGGATTTCACACATTACATTTATGATTTATTATTTCCTTGTGTTATTCACAATTCATATGATCTTGTGTGGAATGTTAATGATTAAATTGTATGATTTCATTGATTTCTATGTATTGAATGACTACTATTTTCTTTCATTATTTCATAACCCTTACTGAGATTTTTATACTCAACCCATGTTTTTCAAATATTTTTTCATAGGGTATAATGAATGGTAAGGGAAATGAACAATTCAAGAGGATTCATTACCAGAAAAGAACTCTTTTATTATTTAAGGATTTTTATAATTGTGAAAATTTTGGATAGAGTAGAAGAGTTTACTTTTTTATTTTTTAGATATAATGTAATAGTTACAACCTCATTCTCTAGGACACTAAACCTGAAAAGATACTCAATGTGAATTATTAACGAAATTCAAGATTATGTAATGTTTATGGCTGGGGATTACAGTTGCATTTTGGATGGTGGGTTTACCCTAGGCGTGACTTAAGTTTAGTAGGCATAGGCCACAATTTAGAAAAATTGAAAATGGAATAACTGTAAGTAAAATAATTAAATAAAATTATTATATTTTCCAAATTCATATAACCCATGAATGGTGACTCAGATTAAAAATATTATACCACCACTGAACTCATGAGGGTATGATTTCCTTAGGTGGATCCTATCGTTGGCCGACATGGGCAAGCACTAGAAGTTTTTTTTGGTGGAAAATAAAGTATTTAAGTAATAATAAATTATTGTAAAAATTTATAACTACTAAACATTAACTCATATTGGAAATCTGAGAGTACTGTTGAGCTTGTGAGGGCATGGTTCCCTTAGGCAGAGACTATCCTCAACCGGCATGGGTCGACGGTGACTGTTAATAATTTTTTAAAAAATTTAATGGTACATTTAGTAAATGTGTGGGTGAAAATTTATATTTTTTAACCAGTGCTTGGATTAAAAATCTAGGGGAACCGTTGAATTCAAAGCACTGAGATTCTCTTAAGGGATGTTTTAATTCGACTAGAACAGGTCAGATGAAAATGTTAATTTTTGGAATTTACAAACGAATATAATAATACAACTAATGGTTATTTTATTTTTCTTTTTACAACTATTATACCAACGATGGTTGGACAAAAGTGCAATTTCAAACCATTAATGGATATACCCTTATGTTTTATAACCATACAATTGGAAGTTTATAATATGTTATCTAACTACACCATTTTGAAAAATGATAAGTTTCATTAATTAAACTCATTATTGAACCTCATTAATTTTGCAGTGTGTTGATCCTCTTATCCCCTCTATTTAATCTGAGCTCAGGCTAGGGTTTTGGGGAGCTACAAGAGAAAAATCTAGTGAAGCACCAATGAAATTCTTCTCTGACAAAGAATGTGATCGAGTGAAAGACTATGGGGGAATCGATGGGCGATGACAAGTGATGACGATCACCTTCCAACATGTGCTCTCCCTCCTTCTATGTGGAATATCTTATGAATATGAGGTAGAGGGTTGAAAAATAATGTTTATAATTGTTGAATTAAATTGTTGCCTCATGTTATGATGTTAATGTGGAGGGTTAGGGCTAAAAGAATAGGGATGAAAACCAACTCCTCTTTGTTTCTTGATGCGTTTTTCAAGGGAAAATTTTTTAACTTGACGGAAAGAGGAATATGGATGGAACGCAATGACGACAACATCCTGGGAGGGCCATAGGTTTGTCTGGAAGAATAAACAAACCATCGGAGCTCACTCGGTGTCCCGTATAAGATATTTAGTCATGGTATCGATGGTCGATGCCAGCAGAGATGGCGGTGGCCGACCCTCATCAGCCACATATGAGGGCGACACTGCTCGGCATTGTAGTGGACGAACATGTGACTGACTCTTATCTGACCATGAGAGATGGGTTGCGGCTCGTCTTTGCGCGCCATGGTGAAGCAGGACGCGGCTTCAAATCCACGATGAAGGGAGGGAACCGCTCCCTATGGTTCCCACGAACACCCAGGCGGAGCCACATGGGGAAACCAATTAAATAGCCGAATAGATAATTGGTCAATTTGGGAGGTAGATTACACCACCCACGTGCTGGTCGATTTATTTGGAAGGATGAGTTGTTTTGGCCTAGACTGGGTTATCCCAAACCGGGCGCACCAGACCCAGACCCCTCTCGGGCCATAATACACTTAAATGGTCATATCGTGAAAACCAGATGCCCATTTGATCAACCATCTATGTCGCAGAGATCCATAAAGAGAGATAGTCCTTTTGATATAATGCATGGGAATTTGGGATAATGTTGGAGTTCGGCTGGGTTGGATCAACATTGAATCCAATCGGAACCTACACACTAAAATGCCAATAACTTACAAATCGGGTGTCTGGTTGACATATTTTCTATTGTGTTAGAAACCGTTTGGCGTGAAATATCATTGAGTAGCTGTTTATTTGTGTGGATTCATGATTTATTAAATAAGACCAATGGATTTAGGAGTGGTTTCACCCAGAAATAAGTGTGCATTAAGTAGTGAACCTATGTTTGACTAAGACAGCAATAATGAAGAGAGATCCTCTATGGATCCCCACCTAGAGATTATGTGTGAATCAGAACTGAGTGATTATGTGTGAATCATCACTGAGAAATTAGATGTAAATCATCACTGAACAATTCTATGTGAATCAGCACCCCGTGATTCTTTGTGAATCACCAAATAGTGATTTTGTGTGAATCGGCATCTAGCGATTCTGTGCAAATTAGAACCCAGCGATTGAGTGTGAATCATCACCGAGCAATTCTGTGTGAATCAACACATATATATTCTATGTGAATCACCACCAAGATATTCTGTTTGAATCAAAATCGAGTGATTCTATCTGAATCTTTATCCAGTGATTCTTTGTGAATCAGCACCAAGTGATTCTCTGTGAATCAGCACCTAGCAATTCTGTGTGAATCAGCACCTAGGAATTAAATATGAATCATCACCTATCAATTCTCTGTAAATCATCACTTAGAGATCATTTGTGGATCAACACCTATCGATCCTTTTTGGGTCTTGTGGGGGTTAGTACCTATCGGTCTTGTGTGGGTGAGCAACAATGCCTCTTGGCAGAATAAGACTATCTAGTATTATGAAAAATCATTTGTAATACTATATTCAGTTATAACTGGTTTGAGCTAATTGTTTTGATTTGTGCTTTGGGATTGAGATCATGCTTTATGGTTTTCCCATTATGGAATTCTTAGTGACCTTCAGGGGTCTAGGGGTCCCTATTGGGTATTTTTATACTCACCCATGCATGGGCTTCACCCACACCGTGTTGTTTCCTATGCAGACATCGAGCAGCTCAGTTAAGAATATAGGATCTTGGACCTGGTGCTACACAGAGGTGATGATTGATGTGGAGTGTTGTGGAGACGATTTGTACCTACCCTTCAGATAGGATCCTTGACAGACATTCTCATGAGCTATTATTTTCATTATATTGTAGTTGTATCTTTTCAGTTGGGTTTTTATTCCTGACCCATTACATTAAGTACTTACTATTATGCATAGTGTTTGTTACATGTTGTGAGTTTACCTCACTATTCCATTTTGTTTTAATTTTTCATTGTGTAACCTATTTCCCTGTGTACTGGTTTTGAGGTAATACCTTCAAATTTTTAGGAAATGCCTTTCTGGTTCTAGTCGCATAAACATTGCTTATGGAAGGCAGGCTTGGGGTAGTAACGGCATGGGCCACGGGGGACGGGACGTGAAAAAGTGGTATTAGAGGTGGTCGATTCTACTTGAATAACTAAGATTCTGTGTTTTCAAGGGAGAAATAGTGTAAAGTGTCATGTGTTTGGTTTTTAGATCATGTAGTTCAGTGTTGCTGTGGTCTCCACCATATCCATACACCGGGACCTTGAATTTTGATTTCTGACTCGGTAGAGAAAAACACTAGTTCTGTGGGTTTTGTAAATTTTGTTTTCTTTTTGATCTATTTGATTCATCTCACCATGTGTAAGTTATTGAATGTGGATAATATTGATTCTATTTCATGATTACTCCATGCATGTAGCCTTCCAAAATTCCAATTCATGACCATGAGGAATGTCTATAGTGTGATGAGGCTTTAGTACAATGATTTTTTCACAAGACGGTACCATCGGGTAGTGTAACAGCGATACCACTAACCATTGGTTAGCAGTTACTACCGACACTACCAGTAGAGGAAACATATTGGCTCAATGACTTATACGAGATTCACCGACAGATACCCCTCATGTTTTGAATAGTTCCTGACTCACATGCGTCAAAGGACTAACCTGAGGTGGTTAGTGAGTTGGAATATAGCCAATGCACCATTAGATCTTGTGGTGGTCCTGGTAGTCGGAATTCTACGTGGCTCAGTAGGGATATGTTAAGGTTTATATTAACACTAACATATGATGAGGTGGATTTTTTTGGGGAGATCTTGAGAAACATCCTATGTGAAGGGGTATGTTGCCATAAAATGCTAAGGGGGATGTGTTCCCAAGAGATTCTACATCTTTGGATGGATGAAATTTTGTTAGCTAAGATTTATTAAAGGTGTACTGACCATTCTAGGTACATGATGAATATGATATGAATATTGCTTTAGGGCTCGGGCCACTAAACAAAATTTGTTTAGAGACATTCGAGCTAGCAGTATTCCTCTAAGAATGTTTACTTATATTAGGATGCAAGATATAACCATTGTGGTTGAATGTTATTTTGATGAGTAGAAACAGCTAGTAAATGTTTATAGTGGGAAATCAAGAAACTTATGCCAGTCATAGAGACATGGGTGTGTAAAATGTTTTAAGAAAAGGAAGTGATAGGGAAAGATGAATATGTATGGAATCAGACAAAAAAGATGATCTAAGAGAGTAGCATGAGGTGGTATACATTTGACATGTTACAACCACCACCCCAAAGTGGTCCCCACTAGGATCAGGGAGCTGAATTATAGGAGAAGGAGGTAGCTTCATGTCTTCCAAGAGTGTAACCCAAGGTCCTCATGAGTTATTCATGGTACTGATTGTGTATAATACTTCTTGTTTAAATTAATAGACCTAGGTACTAATCATTATTTCTTATCACGAATCTTGTTCAAGACCTAGAGTTTCCAGTTAAACTATTCACTTGACTCTTACATCTAGAGATAAAAAGGAAAACAACATGATAATCACACTTATGTCGATAATGGGACCTGATCCTTGAGGCAAGAGTTTTGGTTGGAACCACTTGGTGGCATCGTCAAGGTCTTATGACCTTTGTTTGTGGAATGGACTGATCATCCCCAGTTCATGCTATGATTGATTATTTTAAGAAAATGGTTGTGGTATATCTACAGAGTTGGAATGAGGTATTCCTTTTTCAACAAAAAAAAAAGGAAACACAGGCAGCATAGGTTAAACACATTCCCTGGAGAGTGCATCCGATCATTCTTGTGTCGGCCAACCTTACGCTCCTTGCAGCAGGTGTTTTGAGTTTCCAGTTCCCAACCGTAGTGGTAGAGTGTGGGAACATCCTTTCAAATGATGTTTCTAGGATTAAATCCCTCAATGGAGAGGGACAACTTTCTTGGTATGTACCCAAGGATGACACCAATATCTACATCTATAGAAACTTTGGATTCGGTGGTTCCCTAGGAGCTGAAATTATAGTTGGGAGAACATTTTATTGTTTATTACTATCAAAAGATTATTAGGTATATCTTCTCACATAAGGTAATAAACTTGAGTCTCTGGAGATGGATAGAGTTCTTCTAGGACTATGACTTTGAGATATTCTATACTCTTGGGAAAGGTAATGTGGTGGTAGACACACTTACCATGAGGGATGTTCTACAGTTGCTGAGTGAGGAAAAAAAGTATCTAGCCACATTGATATTATCCTCCATGGATAGTGATGGATCATCTTACCTCCAGTCTACGATAGTTACTCCACCACTCCTTTAGAATGTTAGGGATGCACAATTTGGGGGCAGTGATAGTGAGGCCCAATCTTCATAGATATCTTTAGAATAGGCTCTTGATGGATTTGTTGAAGGTATGGAGCACAACATACTTTTCAAAGGACACACCATGGTATCAGTGATGCTATGAGAGAAGGTGCTGATGAACTTAAAAATATTCCCTTTGGCCATATATATGGGTGTTAAGAAGATATACTAAGACCTCTGACATCATTACTGGTGGACATAGATGAAGAAAGCAGTGGTGATGTTCATATGATGATGCCTCACTTGGTAGCAAGTGAATGTTGAGAATCCAGTTCTTCCATGTTTGAGAACCTCTTCTACCCCTAGATAGATGGTCAGACAAAGAATACCATACAATATTTAGAGGACATTCATCATGCCTATTTCCTAGTTATTTGTTACATTTGGGAGGACCACCTACCACAGGTGGAGTTGCATACAACAACAATTATCAATCCACCATCAGTGTGGCTCCATTTGAGGCCCTATACATGTGACCTAGTAGGTCCCCTCTATGATAGATAGACCTATGGGAGTTAGCACATATGTGTCCTGAGTTTTTAAAATCTCTCATAGAGAAGTTGAAGATCAACTAAGATCACATGAATACTACACAGAGCAGGAAGAAGTCATATGCGGACAGGAGATGGAGACCCTTGGCGTTTGAGGAAGGAGACCATGTATTCGTATGGGTCTCACCCCAATAATGAATTTGATGATTTGGCTGGGGTGAAAAGATATCTATGAGGATCATATGACATTTCTATATTCCGAGTAGAGATGGAGAGGTGGCATACTACCTAGCTCTTCCCCCCAAATGAACTGCGTGTATAATGTTTCATTGCGTTGCAGCTGAGAAGATGCATGCATGATCCAAGGAACGTTATCGACTAAGGTGTGTTTGACATTGAGGATGGTGCGACTTTTATGGAGTTCTCACTAGAGATAGAATATCGACATGATCTAGTCCATCACATATAGTTGATCCCTCTGGTGTGACATTGAGGACAACATGGGAACCTCTTGGAGAGCACATGGGAGCAGGAGTCTCAGATTCGTGTTCAGTATAGTTATTTGTTTGATTTACCTTTATTTTGATTTTTGGGATGTAAATACCTAAGGTTTAAGAATATAAATAACTAGATATTCAAAAAAATTTAATTATAAGTAATTTTTATGAGACTGTGAAACTGGATAATAAGTGATTTCGAGGCCCAGAGTGCAAGAAAGGATCCATCAAAAAATATTTACGCTTAAAAAAGTGCGCGTGAGTAGTTTACTTGAAAAAGTAGAATAACTCCTCAATGAGTTCCATTATCAGTAATCATAGGGAAACATTGCATTCAGTATGGTAGGTTTACCCTAGGCATGACTTAGGTTTTTACGAAACAAGACTCCATTGAGAAAACTCGAAATTGGCATTATAGTAAATAAAATAATAAAATTATTTTATTTTATTTTTAAAATGACTATAACTAACAGACGATGACTCAGATTAATTATCCATTACCACTGATGACCTCGTGAGGGTATTATTTCATTATGTTGATCCTAACATTGGACAGAACGGGCCAGCATTGGATGTTAGTTTTTGGCCGCAAATAAAACAATGAAGTAATAATTATTTTATTTTTAAATTCTATAAACCATAAACGATAACATAGATTTGAAATCCCAGAGTGCCATTGTGATCATGAGGTATTTTTTCCCTTAAAGAGAGCCTATCATTGACCGAAACGGGTTGAGGGTGACTGTTATAACTTCTAAATTTTTTTTAAGTTATGTATATTTAACGTGTGGTCAGTAATTTATATCATTGGAATCAGTGATCATATTAAAAATACAAGGGCACCATTGAATATTTAGTGCAAGGATTCACTTAAAGGAGGCCAAAATATGACCATAAAGGATCAGATGAAAAAGTACATTTTTGGACATTACAAAAGAAAATAATATAAAAACTAAAAGTTATTTTATTTTATTTTTTTGAAACTGTTGGACAAACGGCAGAGGGACCACAGTGAAATGTCAGACCATTAATGGCTTGACCCATATGTTCTGTAACCACATTGTTGGGAGTTTTTATTATGTTGTGTAACAGCACTATTTGGAAAAATTAAATGATTAATTAATTAAAATCATTAACGAACCAAATTAATTTTCAAGTGTGTTGATCCTCTTATCCCCTCTAATTAATCTGAGCTCGTGCTTGTGTTTGGGGGGAGCTACGAGAAGAATCTCTAGTGTATTATCAATGACTATCCTCCCCAACGAAGATTGTGATCGAGTAATAGACATTGTAGGAATGGATGGGTGACAGAAAGTGCCAATGAACACCTTCAGACATGTGAACATACTCCTCCTCTTTGACATATCCTATGAATCCGAGTTAGAGGAGGATTTGATAATATAGTTTATATTTGATGAATAAAATATTTGTGACATTTTATGATTTTATAGTGGAGGGTGCGGGCTAAATGAACAAGCCCTGAACCCTCAGCCGTTTTGTTTCATGATCTGTTCTTCGTGGAATGATTTTTCAACTCAATGGGAAGCGGAAAAAGGATGGAACTCAATGACGGAGGCATCATGGAAAATAAATAGGCATTTAAATAAGGAATAATGGACCAACAGACCTCACCCGGTGGACCACAGAAGGTCCACTAGTGTCGTATCGATGACCGATGCTGGCAATGAAGGCAACAGCCACTGCCCGTGTGGGCGTGGATAAGAGTGGTGCCCCATGGAGCTGTGAAGGATGAACATATGGCTGACTCTCTACTAGCTGAGGAGGTGGGTGGTGACACACCTTCACGTCTTCACATGCTGTGTTGACTAATTTTGTTTCTTTGATGTCGTGACGAAGAGAGGGACACACTTCATGTGGGACCCACAGACACCCAGTTTTCGTTGCTAATGAAAGAGCTGAATGGATCTTTAAGATTTTGGGGGGTGGAATGCGCGACCCACGTGTGAGTGCACCAGCCGATGGGATGAGCCTCCATGGCCAAGTGGGCCAAGCCAACTGCAACCCAACACAAGCCAGTTCGGGTGAGGCCTTGTCATACCCAGGCTGGGTCAGTTCAGCTCGAACAATGATGGGCTAGGTCTGACTAGACACAGACCCCTCTCTATCCCTAATACACATAAAAGGTCATATCTTTTGAACCAGACATCAGTTTGATGAAACATTTATGAGGCTATGACCCTTGGATAAATAAATTCCATTTGAGATACTCCATGAGAGAATTGTAGGAGGATAGAGTATAGTCGGGGTGGATCGACTCTGAAACCAACCAGTCCCTCGGCACTAAAATGAAAAAAACATACACACCAGGAGACCGATTGACTCACTGCCTGTTGTGTTTGAACCCATATGACATGACATATCCTTGGGTATCTTATTCATTTTAATTAATTCCTTTTGAAATATGGATGATTTCTTGAGGTGTTTTTCTTCCAGAAACAATCATCCTTTGAGTGGGAATCATGTGGCAAGCTAAGACAAGAAGAATGAAGAGTGATCCTATATGGATCAGCACCTAGCGATTCTACATGAATCAACAACAAGTGATTCTGTGGGAATAAACACCTAGAGATTCTGTTTGATTCAACACCTTTTGATTCTGTGTGAATCACCACTGAGTGATTCTTTGTGAATCAGCATTCATTGATTCATTGTAAATCAGCACCCAATTATTCTGTGTGAATCAGTACCAAGCAATTCTGTGTGAATAAACTCCCATAGATTCTGTGTGAATCAGCAGTGTGTGACTCTATGTGAAACAGCACCGAGTGATTCTTTGTGATTCATCACCCATCAATATTGTGTGAATCCTCACCTAGTGATTCTATGTGAATCAACACATAGAGATTATGTGGGAATCATCACCTAGAGATTCTGTGTGAATCAACACCATGGGATTCTATGTGGATCAGTACCTATTGATCATTTGTGGGTCTTAAAAGGGTTTTTATCTATTAATCCATTATAGTTAAGTAGCAGTTCCACTTGATAGAATAAGATGATCAAGCTTTATGACTAATCATTTATATTATTGTACTCAGTTATACCTAGTTTGAGTAGAGTCTATTACTTTGTGATTTTTTATTGAGATAATTCATTGTGGAATTCCTATTATGGAATTATGAGAGACATTAAAGGGTCTCAGGGTCTCTACTGGGTATTGTTTTACTCACCCCTGCATGGGCTTCACCTGCACCTTTTTTTGTCATGTTCAGACATCGAGAAGCTCAGCTAAGACTATAGGAGACATGACCATGTGGTAGACGGAGGTGACGGTTGACAAAAAGAGATGTGGAGACGATCAGTACCTACCCTTCAGATAGGATACTTGGCAGACGATCTTGAGAGTTGTATTCTGTTTTCTATAGTAGTTATATCTTTTCAGTTGGGCTAATATCCAGGCCCCTTTACTTTCAGTACTTAATATTACACTTTTTTGTGGTTACTATTTATGGTTGCACATTATTATTCCATTGTGTTTTATATTTTAATAGTATACCATACTTGTGTGTTTGATGGTTTTGAGTCAATGCCTTACCATTTTGAAGAAATTCCTTTCCGGTGCTAGTTATTAACCCCTGGCCTATGGAATACGAGCTTGGGTTAGTCATGACATGGGGCCCCAGGTGATGGGTCGTGACAACTCAACACTGGTCTCTAGCCCCTAGACCATTAGAGGTGGTCTTGAGGTAGTCACTGGTCATAACTCATTTGGTAGGGTCATCAAAATGATGATGATGATTCTATTATTATCAGAAATATATTGGGAATTTACATGGAAGTAAGAGGGAACAAGTTTTATAAAATTTAATGTTTTCTTTCTTTATAAATATATGGGTTTTCTAAATAGGTATGTTGTGGTGTGATATGTGGAATGAAAATTTTTATTATAGATCAGAAGACGAGGTATGTGTATTTGTAATACGTTTTTTGGTTTTTAGATTGAAGTGAAAATCTTTGTTGTGGTGTTGTTGTTTTTTAATTATCATGTTCATAATCAGATGGGGTGGGGTCATCCTCAGTGATCAATACTAGATTGAGGTGGAATATATATGAACTGAAAATTATAAGTAGTGTAAAATTTACATGAAATTTTATTTCATTGATTTTGGATATATTTGTGGAGCAGATATTATCCCTCAATATTCAATTTATAATAAGAATTACAATCATTGGTTGGAGTTAGAATAATTTAAATAATTTATAAGAGAATGTGGTTAAGAATTTTTACAGAAATGAATAATGATGTATTAGTAAATGTGGAATATTGATTTTTTGGATTTATATTTCTAATGCTTATTTAATTTCAATTCTTTTTCTCTTGGTTGATAAAATAATTTCATACTCTTTCATTTTCATTTCACATTGATGCTGATTTTCTTAGATGTATGATCCTACTAAGTACTCATAAGTGATCACTAATGACTCTTGATGTTTTTTCCTCTGTTATAAAATTATGTAAATACTATATTGAATTTATTGTAATAAATAGAACATGAATATAAAATGATTTTCAGCATACTATAATAAAAAATTAGATAATTTAAATATATTAATCAATTTTGATAATTATATTATATTATTTTTTTAAAAAAAATTTATTTTTTAAAATATAATTTTTTAATTTGATATTAATTAGAAAATTCCATATCATTAAGTATCAATTTTATAAAGGATTCATTATTAGAATTAATAAATTAACAATCAATTAATTATAAGTTTATATGAAATCAGATTAAGTAAACTTCATGTTTAATAAAGAAATTGTTTTTGAAAAATATGTCTTTATATAAATTGATTATTTATATTTGAATGATAAAATACAAAATATTATATCTCTAATCTTAAAAAACTAATTTAATTTTTGAATTCATCATGTAAAAAAATTGTCTTAGGTAGGTTTTTTGGATTTTATCTGTAAAGGATTAATTGTAACTGAATATTGAATATTTTATATTACATCATTTCTATGACATCACTATGGTATATGAATGAATAGAATATTTTTAATATCTTTTTTATATAAAAAAATTATTTAAGAATTAAATAAGGGATTTAAATATAATATCATAAAATATAAACCTATGTATGACAATTTTATACAATGAGAAATTTTTTATAATTTAAGAGAAAAATTTACCCTTTTCTTTGATTATGTAATAAAAAAATATATTGTTGGGTTTGAATTGATTTTAATTCCAAATAAACTCCATTTATTCTTTATAATCAAATAAATGTAATAATAATTAATTCTATACAATACATTGGTATAAATTAATTTTTATGCTCCAAAAGGAATTTTTCTATGGATCTTTTTTCATTTCATTTCAGTTACATAAAAAATTATATTTTAAAGCTTCTAGGAACAGAATGAATAAAAATCGAATATTTATTTTGAATAATAATATTAAAATTATTTATTATGGATTATTACATCTTTTAGTCATAATGAATAGTGGAACAGATAAAAAGTTTGTCCGCACTAAAAGGGATTAAAGGGTAAATAATGCTCTTAAAATATGAAATAAGGCATAAAATGTCACTAAAACATCTATAAATTTAATTTTTTAATTTTTTTAAACCATTTATAAATCATGTTTTTAAAATTTGTTTATCTAGATACAATTTAACATGAATATGATTTTTTTATATTTTAATGTTATGGGTATTTAACAGGGTGTAACTCCTATCACTTATAAATATGAACTTCTTATCCTCATGTATCTACACTGTATAATCATAGTTATCCCAATGAATCTATAAAAAATACTATACCAAAACCATTTTCTATGATCTGGTGGTTATTTTATTCTTAAAAACCCATCCAAAAATCTTATGTTTTTTTGAAAATAGATAATCCAAGGATGAGGTATATATTCTTATAAATCAATATAATTTGTCTTTCCTCCTTAAACTCATAAAAATATTATATAACGATATATTCTATGAACATATAATCATAGTTAAATAAATATTTTTTCTATACTAAAATGTATTTAATTTATTTTATAAACCAATTTCTATTTAAATTTAATCTAATTTAAAATTAAAACATTTCTCTTCTCTTCATGAAGAATACCTACTACATGAAATGATGCCATTCGTTTTAATCACCATCTCTAATTAATGGTTATATAGATTGATTTAATTAATATATATTATACCTATTAAATGAATATGTTTATGTAATGATAAAAAAAATTCTAATTTTCTTCTCCACCTTCAGATAGATAATAGAAACATCATTTTTGTGTATATGTAGATTACCACCTCCATAAAGTGATGTAATTCATTTTTCATAACAGCTACACATGATTTTCTATATATATGGTATTTAAAAATAAATATTTTTTTTCTGATACAATTATGGTTCTATGAATAAAAATAATTATCTAAATTTCATTATTTTGATCTGTTGAAAAATGAATATATCACATATGTGTAATTGTGGACTACCACCTCCTTGAATTTCATGTTTAATTTTTTATAATTTTATATCATGGATTATTCTAATTGTTTAATTTGTTTATAAAATGGATAGATTACACATGATTTATCATTGTTTATTTTACGAAAATCATGACCATTTTTCATGGATGAAACCACAAATTCAATACATTCATGAGAATTAAAATAGTTATGAAATTAAAAAATGATTCTGACAAAGAATTTTGAGTAAATGGGTAAATCTAAGATAAAATAATTGATATCAACATATATATATATATTGATATTACATTGATGAAAATTTAACATAGATATAATATATGGTAGGGTAGAAGTTTTTCCACCAAGCAGGAATACATGTTGAGGGTTTATTCTATAATAACAGTTTTATTCTGGCATGTTTATGTTTAAATTGAAATTACGGTAATTATATGATCTCTATCTATATTAAATTATTCCTATTTAATTATAAAATATTTTTTTTAATTTTTTAATTATTCATTCTATTTACCCCCAATTACTACTCAAATAAATTGAAGAGTATTAAAAAACCAGCCTTATTTTTTCGAAGAATAATGTTTTTCCACCAAGTAAATGTTCTGTATACTGAATCAAGAATATCATTTTAGATATCTGAATTATTTAATAATTAAATTTAATGATAATTATTATTTTCTTATCAACAATTTTAAATAGAATCATTTTAATTTTTACTATATGGGGTATACTTATATTTTTTCATAATGCTTGAAAAGAATATATTCATATAATGTTTAGTAATCGACCATATTTTGACACTGTCTTAACTATTATTAATTAACAATAACACATTATAATAATAAATCAGTATTCAATGAAAATTTTATTCCCTTTATTTTTTGAATTTTTTATTTTGTAATGTTTGAAAAATTGAATTATATTTCATATTGTTTTTAGAGAGACAATCTATGTTTTTATAATGGTAATTTTTATCTATTTCATCATCACATAATTTATCTTATACATAAGTTGAGACATTCTCTAATGGTACCATCCAACATATTTTTCTTAATGGATTATAATAACCTTTTTATATTTATCATATCATTTAAGTATTAACATTATGTTTTCTAGTTTTCAATGTTGTATGTGCATTACTAAGGAATGATTGATATGTATTTTATTTATTATTCAATAATTTCAAATTATGAATATATTTTACACTGTATGTTATGGTAGAAAACAATATTTGATATCCCTTTTGATGTATCTGTAGGTCTCCTAAGACAAAATTTATTTGGTATTTGGAATATGCATTATCTAGTTGTGTTTGTGATCTTTGAATAAGGTCTTGATGATATGATTATGATGTATGGAATTTTACATGCTATCAGTATGAATACAATTATTTTTCTTCATGTGATTATATTTGATTTTATGTAATACTTATATATAATCCTATTTCGTGATATTTGTTTTATGAAAGCTTTGAATTTATTTTACTTCTACCATATTATTGATTTCTTGGTTATTATATGATAGATTATGTTGAAAACATTCCCAAAAAAATTTATAATCTCACCCACTTATTTTTTTTATCACCAATGTATTAAAAAGTGAAATTTGAGTAATTTAAATGTCAAAATGGGAAATATTTTATAGTTAACCTCTGAATCTATTTTATAATATTGGGTTTTCATTGTAATTTTAGAATTTGTTATGTATCTATTTTCTCAATACTACTAAAATATTTGATCTAATGGGATGTGATCCCTTGTATCATTGGACAATGTAACATAGAAAACACCAACTATGGGTTAATAGAGATGAGGTAGTAATTTTTTGTATTAATGAATGATTTGTAGGAACATTTGGAACTAGAATTTTTAATAACTTTACTAAAATTAAAATTATGATAAATCCATTTAATGATAAATAAATATTAGTGTTTTTATTTTATAAACCAATATTAATTAATATTTTATTTATTAATATTTATTTATTTATTTTGAGATTTATCCATGTTAAATGATAGTAAAGTGTTTCAAAACCCATAATTAAATTAGTTATTTACCTCCTCAATAAGTCAACATGATTTTTGTTGGAATTGAGAAGATTATATCAATATTTGCAAAATTGACTCAATTTTTGAATAATGATATTGACCATCTAAAATAATATTAAATTTTCACAACATGTTGTAATGATTTCAAATAACTTCACATGGAAGAAAAATTTATGCAATAATGAATGTAATAATATGTTGATTGAAAAATAATGGATCATGTCCACTAGAAGGATATATTTTTAATTGATAAGTAACTAAAAAGAGAAAATTATTCTCAAAGTGTATTATAAAAAAAATATTTTGACCAATATGAGTCATTGATTTAAGAAACAAATGGTGGGGAGGAGAGAGGGATAGAATTATATTGAAGCATTTTATGTGTATATTCTTTGAGAAATATTTTTCTTTTGTGACATGAGGTGATATGGTTGGGGTGTTTGTTACATTTTGATAGATAGAAGAGGAAAGCATGGTTGAGTATTGGGAAACTTTTTGATATTATAAAGGTTTGTAACATACAATATGGTTAATCTAGAAATTAAGATTGAATATTTCATTGATGGGATTAAAAAGAGGCCTTAATGGTTCCAAGACTGTATAATATTTTAACCTTATTATGATATGGTATAATGTTCTACATACCAAGATAATTAATTCACCATGTCTTACTTCATAAAAATTAATCAAGAAGATAATATGGTGGATAATAAACAAGTATAAATAATTAATGTAAAGAGACGATTGGAGGGGTGGAATATCAAGAATGTGATAATTATGGAATGAACTACCATGGTACTTAATTTGTGTTTATGGTTGTACATTATAAATGATGGGATTTTGTTCATTTGGATCATGAATTCAATGGTATGAAGGGATACATAAATATACATTTATTAAACTCTAAAAATGTAAAAAAATATTCAAACCAATTCCTATATCATCAAGAAAATTTATCTCAATATAGGCAGATAGAGAAAATTTTATTCTTTTGTAATTATAATAGAGAAACATGAAGTCTAATAGGTAGTGATATCATGAAAATTCATTATGATCTCATGATTAAATGATTCCACATCTACCCAATAATTAAAAAATTTCATGGATATTGAATCATACAATGAAACATTGAGTGATTTTTTTCAGTAATGACACATATTTGGAATCTAGTCATAATTATACTATATTTGGAGGTCTTTATTAATATAAACTATTTCCCCCTTGTTATAATCATAGTTCTCATATTTTTGAATGTCTTTGTGTTGAATTTTTTTGGGGATTGATTTATTTTTATTGTTAGCCAATTTGAAGATAGTGTATAAAATAATTAATAATTAATAATTTCATTTTTTTAAAATAGATCATTTTAAGGATATCATTTCATTATATATAGTTTTTACATAACTCATAATTTTTGTTTTAGAATCTTTAAATATGAAACGAATATAAAATTTCATTATTTAATGGATATTATAATCCATTTAAAATTTATTTTATTACTTTAGGATTGATGTATTATCCATAATTATTCGTAATTTAAATTATAAGAAGATGATATGATGCAAAACATATAAATACACAACTATAGTGTAAATTTAGGCATTTAAAATGGAAATAAATAAGGAAAGAATTATTTTTCAAATAACTTATACCAATGGAAAATTAAGTTATAAATCATACCAAAGATGAAGATGAATTTAACAATTATTTAATAGGAAATATCTCTTTAGAATTAAGGAATTCCTACTGAATCCCCTTTACATGTATGGGTCTAATAAATGTGTAGACATGGTTCATAAAATATTTTACTATGAAATAATATGATTCACAAGAATAACATAATAATTACTTAACATGATAATATATATATTTTAGAATATGTAAAATTAAAACCAAATTTATTATGAAAAAAAAAACAATATAAAATTGTGAGTGAGTATTTATTTAAGGGGGATATAACACGCCACTATTTTAATACATTTCTTCTTTTAAAGTAATACCATATTAATTAGATAGTAAAAATTGCAACGTCAAGCTAAAATGAGTCACGATATAACAAACATTACTCTACTAAACTGAAATCTTATAATAAAATATGATAATTATATTGTATTATTTTTTTGACATATGAAATTTTATGATTTCAAATAAATAATCTATGAGATATGATTAAAATCATTCAATATTAAAAATAATTATTTTTAAAATAATTATTTTTAACGAGATGTGTATTTTATTGAATTTTTATCTTTTAATAGAACTATTATTTTGAAATATTAAACTGAATAAAAATTATTTATAAAATTAATTAAAATATGAAAAAAATAGTTAATATTTTCAACGGTATTTTCTGTAAAATTGTAGATATATATATATATATGTAATATTAAAATTTAAAATGTAAAAAAGAAAATTAAATAACTACAATTTTTGTAATAAAAATCAATTTTGAATTAATCAGGTAATTATTATGTTAGTTTCAATTATTTTAATTTTTCATAAAATGTTTTTTAGGAAAAGAGTGAAAAAACCAGTTTTACAAATTTTATCACTTTCATGACATCATTATGTTATTAGATTGAATCGAATGATTTTAAATGATTTTTTTACATACCAAATATATATTTAAAAGATAAAATATATGAATTTAAATATTATTTATAACTTCTAAACATGTGTTTCAACTTATAAAACCTTAGTGAAATTTAAATCTAATAAAATAAATATATTCGGTACTTTTATTTAATTAAGTAATTAAACATTTATATTATTTTTTTAATTTTTTATGTCAAACATATATATTTATATTATTTAAAAACATGTAAGTATCATAATATTAAATTATATATATTATTTAGGTATAATGATTTTTAATCATTAAATAAATCTATTTTAAAACTATTTTTTGTTTCATTTTTTATATATATATTTAAATAAAAAATTTATAATTTATTTTATTTTAATATTTTAAAATAGATTCAATATTTTTTATATTCAAATTAAATTATTTCAATAAGTCCCATTTCATTTTTTCAATGTTTAGTATTTACCCTGGTGATTTTTTTCATGATAGTATGGGATTATTAAATGGTTAACGGGGGAGTTAAAATAAGTTATAAGTAATATAAAGTACCTAAATCCTATCAAAATTTTAATTTTTACATAATTTATAAAAAAAGAAACCAATATTAGGAAGAAATTTTATTTGGAACGACTTTTCTAGGAAAATGAATCTATACTATTTTAATATTTAGGGTATTTATAAGGGTTTCGGTCCTCAAAAATAGAAAAGGGAACATTCCCTCCTCAATTATGGAAACATATAAATATCCATTTATATACCATGATAAATAAAAATAACATCCAAAAAAAATTTCCACTACCAATATGTTTTGGTCCTTAAAAAACATATCCAATAAGCCTTATTTTTTTGAAATGAGAATATTTGAAAAGGTTGTATATCGTCATACAGATATTTTTCTTGTTTCATTATTTATTAATTTCATCCAAATATTATATATACCTGTAAATATTAATAAAATATTACACATAATATTTTATTTTTATAATGGTACAACAATTTGCAGTATCCTTTGAATAAAATGATAAATGAAATCGTCGTACTTGAGTACGTGCAGACAACCACGTCCCTGAAACAATGTATTTCATTATTCTTCCATGTCTCTCATATATGGTAATATAAATATATATAATGAATATATTTTATGTTTATGAAATAATTATTACTCTTTAAATATACAACATTATATAATTTATTTCCCTCCCAATGGAAGTGAAATACAAATGTTGTCCATATGTACGTGGAGATCATCGCCTCCATGAAGTGATACAATGCGGGTTTCATCCCTATATCACATAGATGGTTATATATATGTATTAAATGAATAAATATTATATTTATTACATAATTAAGATTAAAAAATAATATTTTTCTACCATACCTCCATTCCATCCATTAAAAAATGGAAATGCCACCCAAATTTATGTGTGGACTACTTCTTTAATGAATAAAAAGTTTTATTGACTAAAATCAGCATACAAGGATGGAAATAAAAATGTTATTTGATTTTTATGTTTGATATATATATTTATAAATGAAAATTTTTAAATTCTCATATTAATTAATCCATGACCATTGTTGAAGGACAAGAATTGGTGAATCCACTCATGCATGAGAAAAAAACAGTTACCACCAAAACATTTGAATTTTAAAAACTAATTTTTATGAAATTAGAAAAAATTAATTTACGAATAAATGATATAAAAATTTATAGATAAAAATATGGATTTTAAAGTTGAATTTTAAATATAAATTTCTTACATCAGAGGTTTCAACATGTTCAACCAAGTAGTAATTCATTGTAAGGGATTGTTCTATAATCAGGATTCTATTCATCGTTATTTCGGTTTAAATTTATATTAGGGGGATAATATGATAAGTATCTATAATAAATAAATATATTTACATATTATCTAGTTTTTTTGAGCTAGATAATATTCTTCATTTTTCCCACCACTGTAATACACAAAAGATTAAAAAACATTATTAAAAGAGACATTATTTATTTTTGGAGGGGAATTAATTTACTCTATGTAAATGATCATAATATTTATTAAAAAATTTCAATTTTTATAATTCAATTATTTATTAAGGGTATTTTGTGAAAATTTTAACTTCTATTTAAATTTTTTAAAGGAAACTACATAACTTTTTCCCTAAAGGCATATTTAACATTTTATAATAAGTGTGAAAAAAAATTTCCATTAAAAATTTTATATTGATTTTATTTTCCCATTTTTAAAACTATTTTTCACTTTCATTATTATTTTATAAGATTAAATAGTTTTTCAAATTAAATCCCATATAATTTATTTCTAGAATTTATGTTTTAAAAATGATTCCATGTGAAATATACATTTATTTTTGTTTAAATGTGACTAAAAATTACATTATAAAATAAAATATTTCATCTATGTCAACATCATTTTATGTATATTTTTTACAAAAAATACATATAATCTAATTAAAATTTCTATTATATTTTTTGTAAATAATTAAGAAGTATTTTCTCTATTTTTTAACTTTTGAAATTTTTAAATTTTATATAGTAGTTTTCAAAAAACAATTATTTGATTATGCATTTTATTTCATATTCACTCATCTCATTTGATAAATATATTGGACTTAGTAAGAGATTGGTAGGGCCTATTATTTGATAGACCCACAATGAAATAGTAGGTCTCATGAGACATACTATCTTTATTATTTCTCATATGTCATAATATTTTTGTATGATGTATTGGAATGAGTAATTGATGATATGATTATGATGTCAAATATTATGAAATTCATCACTTTGAAAGCTTTTATTTTGATCCATGTGATTATTTATATTTTTATATAGTCCAGGTATATATTCATCTTTTAAGAGGCAAGTTATTTGATAAATTGTATGGTTTATATCTCTTCTATATTATCCAGGACAATGCTACTCTATTATAGTTTTGTTATAAACATTCCATACCGAGCATCTAAGCTCAACAATTTATTTTTTTTCTTCTCTCTAGTGTATCTAGAGGTGAAATTTAAATTTTTTTTGGGATATTATAGAATAAATAATAATGTAATCATAATAATGTAATGTTTTTGGATTTAATGTGATAATCATGTATACATTTAGTCACATAGGATTCCAAAACAAATTAATTTCGTGGAATGTCATCCTTTATATCTTATCCAATGAAATATAGAAGAATTGAGATATAGATAATATAAATCATGGTTTTTAAATCACCCATCAATTTTTCTTGAGTTGTTTTGTTGGATTTATTAGTGAATGTTTTCAATTATTGTTAAGGTATCTTGAGTAATTCATAGAAGTTGTTGTAATATACCTAAAATTTAACATGAAATTTATTGTTGGATCAAGGATAAAACATGTGTGTTTGGACCCAATAGATATATCAGAGTTTAATTTCTATTTTAATCTTCTAATGGTATTATTTTTAAGGTGATCTGTATTTTGTAGATATTTTTGGAGGGATTTATATTTAATTCTTGAATTTTAATGAATTATAAAAATTTAATAATTTTATGTATTTTTAGTATATAATTTCAAAAATTAATATATATCATGGATAAAACTAAATTATATATCATAAGTGGGAATATAGTTCACTCATAAAATAATAATAATAATAATTCTATATGTTATTTTTATTTTTTTCAAACAAACTCAAGAACAGGTGATATAATTGTTTATGAAAATTATTTTATTTTAGAATCACTGAATCAATAACATGTTAAACTCCTCACTATAAATTTATATTTATAGAGTAGAAATAATGTTTTGATTACAAGGGAATGGTAAAATTGTGATAATTCTTATAACATATATGTTGAAAAATTTATTATGTGTAATAACCATATATTATAAATTATATTCCCTTTTGTGACCTAATATGTCTGATAGTGTGTGATACATACAAATATGATCCTCAGCGATCCCAGAAAATATATAACTATTAAAATGGATATATATAAATGGTATCCAAAAATTAATTTAACATGATTATGAAATTTTTTTTAAATAAAAATAATGATAATTATTTATGTTAAGGCGTTCATAAATTATATTAGGGTAGCTAGATAGATAATAAGAATAATTTATTTTCTAAAATGAAACCATTATAAAATATTATTTTGAAAGTGTTTTTTAGGAAAATAAATATATTGTAAATCAAATATATTTATGACATGATTAATATATTAAATTTATTTTGATTATTAGTTGATAAAAATCATATTAATTAATATTAATATTTTTTCAATAAGTTTTTCCTATTAAAAATGTTTTCATTACACAACTATCTTTTTACTTAAAAGAAAATTTCTCAAAATTGTTAATTTTAATTTTAAAATTTAATCTTGATTTTTAGATTCACCATGTTCATATAATAATACGATAATTATTTGCTCTTTTCTCAAAATATTGTTTTCTCAATAATTTTCGAAAAAAATTGTTATTTTTTAAAACTATAACCTTAGTGATTTAAACATAACAAAAAATAAAATAATTTAATTATATTTTTTAATAATATATATATATATATTATAAATAAATAATAAAAGATTTGTATGTTTTTTTATAAAACCAACATAAAATTTTTTTGAAACAATATTAAAATATTATTCTAAATACATATTTAGTTGCTTATATTAAAAAATTATTTTCAATAATTTTAGAAAATGAATAAAAAAAATTATTTCATATTTAAAAAAAAATCATATTATGAAAAATATTCTATTTTGTTTTTTGGAATAAATTTTTGATTGTAATATATTAATATCAATGACCTTAATAATGGTAAAATAGTTATTTTAATATAAGTATGTTATTATTATTGTGTAATTTTTTTCTAATAAAAAAACATCATCTATAATAAAAATTAAATTTAATATAATATCTTATACAATATTTAAATGTATATTTTATTGTTTAGTTTTCTATCAAAACTAAATTATATTTAAAATAATTATTGTCGAAAACAACATATTTCTTTAAAATTGTTTTTCTATATATCAAATGATTAATTTTAAAAGATAATTTAAATTAAATTTAAATGTGAATATATTTAATTAAGATTATTTTTAAGGTTATCAAATTAAAATTTGATAACATGTGTTAGTTTATATTTCAAGAAAAATATATGTTACCTAGGTAAAAAATAGTTAACTTATTAAAAATAGAATAAGGTAAACGTATTAAATATTACAAAAAATTACTTCTAACACATTTAAAACATGTCAAAAAATACCTGGTTGATGTCTTCATGACCAAATATCACCCAAAATCCATTATTAATTTCTTTTCCAACCATTTTTCCATGGATAATATTATTCCTTTGTTGAAAATAAATGGTTGATTAAAATAAGTACAATTTTATTCTTTATAAAACGGGACACCCCCTTCATTCTACACACATTCATTTAATTTTTTTTCTAAAAAATATTAAAAGTTCTTCCTCCTAGAATCCACTATTACTTTCAAATTAATATGGTCTCAATTAGTTATCATATTCAATTGATATCCAAGTATGATATCAAAATAATGATCAAAGTCTCAGTTGGAGTATTACAAAATCATTATCTATTTATTATTAATATTTCACTACCAAAACTATCAAAAACGTTGAAATATATTAACATTAGTATCTATGGTATTAATTTAAATAACCATATTAATTGCTTTGTATCCACGTATAAAATATTAATTACAAACATGTCTTTCATGGATTACCATCTCCTTAAAGTGACATCTTCAGTTTCTCGCCACCACGAATCATCACTATATATAATTATGAATTTGAAAAATAATATTAAGTATATAATATTATGATTAATATAATGTTAAAAGATATAATATACATTCATTTCCAATTATTTTTTAGGAAATAAAAATGGTAACTATACATTATAAGCACTACCCCCTCCACGATGTGACATTTTATCATCTTAGTTCCATTATTTATACATAACAAATAAAATCAGATAATGTTTTTATGAATGTTTAAATATTATCATTATAATTATTTTATAATGATACTATATCAAAATAAAATATTTCATTACCATTCTCACTGACCAAATTTTGGTATGGTCTTGTTTTGGTCAGTCTAAAAACCCACATAAACTATTCTATGACACTCTATTGGTGATGTATATGAGAACCTAAATACTAATATTATTATATCATATTTATTAAATAATTACTTTATTATTTTTCTAGAGTGGTTGTATAATTAATTCAACATATCATTAAAATATAATCTTTGAACTCCAATATTATAGAAGTGTGCTGATATAGATTCAATTTTAATTAAATAAAATGAAATAACAATTCAATAAATAAATAATATATGATAATCAATGGATAATATAAAATAAAATATAGATTATTAATATACCCAAGAAGGTAGGTAATAATCTTAATTTTATTATTTTAGAATTTTGTTTCATGCGAAGAATAAATCAGGATCAAGATAATGGATTCTTCTCTAAAATATTCACACCATGAGTCATTTTTCTTATTATACACAATTTTTTCTTTGTAATGGTGTATACACTAACCAATTAATATTTTTTATCATGATTTTATCATCTTTCATGTTATTTACTATCTCATTTGAAATTACATCCTTCATGGGGTTTTGTTAAAAAAGATTCTAAAGTTGTAAGGGTTTCTTTATGAAATTTAAAATTCCACTAGACATGATTGATATCATGAACTATATTTTATTTATTATAGATTATTAGATACTCTATTACATCCAAGTATAATTAATATATTTTATTTCATTATTTTTAATATGACTTTTTCCATGTCATGTTCTTTTGATTCATACATTACCACCATCACATGTGTGTTTGAATCTCAATTTTTCATTATTATGATTTTATTTTTTTCACCAGATGATTTATTTATAGGATATATACATTTTAACTATATAAAAATAAAAATCCACTACAATTAGGTTACACTGTGGGATTAAAATATTTCAAATCAATCAATGAATTTTTCCTTCCAAATCAACCATTATTATTGGCATAGTTTTCCTTTGAGTACCTATTTTCAATGAACACTCCTTATTTTATTCTGATGATTTGTGGGTACTCCTTAAGATATCATACAATAATTAATTTGTGGAAATTAATGAGATAAAAACATATAATTTCTCTATATAATGTTTTTAATTGTATATTACATTAAGATCTGTATAATTTTTTATTTATTAATTATTGACAATCTATATATGTGTTATTTTAGTAGTGATATTTATTTATTACTATTACATGCCAGTTATGTGTTTATTATTTTATTCACATTATTATATGGTTTATTCATTGGACATAAATAGAAATGGGTGGTTCTAAATGTATATATCTTCTGATGAATTGATAAGTCTCATGATACAAACTGGTTTTGGTTATTTTCATGTATGCATGCCTAAGAAAATTTCCTACTCAGAGGGCCTTGACGGTAAGATCAGGATGTCTAAAATAATTTTTTTTAGATAATGGAATAAAATTAGTTGTATGGTATTATTAAGTTCATCACTATGAATCCATTTATTGGTATCGTTGAAACATTACTTATTTTCATTAATATCCATTGATATATTATCCTTTATGTTTTGTTATATTATAGAATTATGTTTGGTTATCTTTTCCTATCCTATTTTACATGATCAAAATTTTCTAAGTTATTATATATTATTTTATCACTTAATTTACCCCATACTATTTGTTTTAGGTTTCCCATATGAATTTTATATTTCCCTATGTTTTGAAGAAAAGTATGACACCTAATTTTGATTTAATGGTAGCATGTGCATAGAGTTTTGTGAGATAAGTTTAATACACCTTAGGGATTATATAGTTTCTTATATAATAGAGAAAGTAAATTTTGATGATAAATTTATGGGATTCAATAGTTAAATATATTACTAACTCTCTAAGACACTAAATGTAAAATGAACATTTAATATATGCCTCTTAAATTTTTTATAGATATTATAATTATATATGGATAAATTTAGGTCTCTTTGATTATATTAAAATATGGTTTTTTAAAAATGTGTTCATTTTTACAATAGTTTTATATTGTGGGTATATGGTGATATAGTTGGTATGAAATGAGGGTTTAGATACCTTAGAGGTTATGATGTTAGTTGAAAATAATTTACAGATTGATATGATATGGTTGATCATAATTGTAATGGTATAGATTTCCCATTATTCTATTTGAGGTAATATTGAATAATTTAGGGATTAGTAAAATTTATCTTTAGTGGAAAGAATATGGTAAATATAACGGCCAATTCAATATATAAGATTTCATCCTAAAAATATGGCAATGTTTTCATTTTGTGGGTCTATATGAAATTATATCCCAGTATAGATAATACAAATTTGTGAAGACTCTCAAACATATGTACCTACTGTAAATAAACCTAAAATGGAGATATGTGGTATTAACTTAATCATCACCTAGTACATGAGAAAGGGCATTAATTTCCACCTTGTTGGACACTCTCGAGGGATATACTTTGGTTAATTGCATTAAAATTACAAACCATTATAAATGATATAATTAATATATTAACTAATTATGTAATAGAACATAATTAAAAAATAAAAATTGTGGGAATGGAATTAAAAAATAGCCATAGTTTGAAAAAAAGTATAATATGTTAACAACAAAATTCACACAGGGAGAAGATTCATATTTTTAAAGACTCAGAAACTTCAAGGAATTTTTTTTCATAATTTCTTTGGAATTTTATGAGTCCGAAGTTTCTAACGGTGCTTGATTCTGAGTCTCGGTGTGCCTATGAACTTTTTCAAATGTTTTGTTTGGGTATGTTCAATAAACGTACGAGTGGGTTTTTATCACTTTTGAATGGGTGGTTAGAATTGAAATCAGAGGGCACCGTTGAACTCGCAGAGCCAGTTTTCACTTAAGACTTTCACCTCAACGACGGATGATCAGGTATGAGAGTTAGTGGTGGGACCGCCACACCCTAACTACCATGGGAGGATAATTGGGGTGGGGACCACCCCAGCATCATAACCTCCCTTGAGAGGTTATGACGTGTTGTCCACATGGGGCTTAACCCCCCCCCCCCATTTAATGGGAGGGGAGGAAACCTCTCAACTCTCCCTCATTAATGCGGGAGAGCCTCTTGGACTCTTACTCTCCTCTAAATGGACGGGGATAAATCCTCCTCTAACCAACTCAAAACTCCCCAAATTCAATATTCCAACCTCTCGTGCAATTAATTTGGTGGATTCTATCCTCTATTTTTGAATTTTTAAATTTCAAATAAATGTGCCAATGACATGAACTTAATTATGTGGGGCCCATTTAATTAATTCATGCCAACGGGCATAATAGATTAAAATCTATTATTTTGGTACGTTTATTCTCTCTTTAGAGAAGACCTTGGGAGAATAGAATCATCCAACGAAGAGCGCGAAGACACCGGTGAAAATGCTTCATCCTCGGTTTCTTCCTCGGAACCCCCTTCCGATGTCGAATCTCTTTGACGACCCTTCTTTTATCCTCTTCATCATCAACGGACCGACACACGAGCTCGGAAGTGGAATCGTACAACGAACAACGACAGCATAATCTTCACTCGCGGTGAACAAATGCCCGACAATTAAAAAGGTAGAGAGTTTCGTGTTATTTTATATATGATTATAAACCTTGTTCTTCATCGAACAAAGTTATGGTTTGAGAATCGCCAATTTATATCACCGTAATGAGGTGGGCTCGAGCCGCACGAACATGGTCTCACCCTCCAATTGTTTTCTCATGTTTGATGATGACATCTTGGCAAAGAGGTGATGGCGACGAGGACGTCAAACAAGGGTCGTGCTTCATGTTGCCTCCATGAACCGCGCCTCCACGGGGTGCCCTGACGCACTTATAGAGCCCTTGCGTGATGCCCCAGCGCGATGCCAGGCACCCCCGCTCCCCATAGGCGCAGTGCCCGGTGCCCCTACGCCCCACTGGCGCGCTTCCTGGTGCCCCACCCCCACTGGAAGCCTGCCCGCCACCCCACAGGCTGCCTGCCCGACACCCCCATGCCCCGCCGGTGGCCTGCTGGCACCCCCGCGCCCTACCAGAGGCCTGCCCGGCGCCTACCAGACGGCCTGCCCGGCGCCCTGTCTATCACCCCAACATCATTCCTACTGCACCAGTGGCATACCTATGACCAGTCAGCCTGCACGCGCCCTGCGCGGCCTACCATCTAGCCTCCCGGCCACCGACCTCTCGAGCCGACCCACTACTTCACCCGTGGTGTCGCTGGCCGAACCGGCCCGGTCTCCCAGGCCGAGTTACCAAGCCGCTTACATGGCGACCGTCATGCCGAACTGCCCTTGTAGTCCTCTAGGTTGGGCCCGGCAAACCAGGTCAAAATTTAATGGGTTGACCTTCCAAATGGGCCATTTCAGACACAGTAAGTCTGACTGGGTCGACCCAGACTGGGTGGGGCCGAGTCGGACCGACCAGGTCGGACCGGACCCGGGCCCACTAATGACCCATTGCATACTTTTTCCATATCATTGGAACCATAGGTATGTTTGACGAACCATCAGTGGCACTGGTAATCTCATTGAGAAACGGTCCCATTAAAAATACACCATGGGAGTTCAGAGTATAGTTGAGATATGGTCGGGTTGGTTCGTACACGAAACCAACCGGGCCCCAAGAACTAAAAGGATAATAACTCACAGACCGGGTGTCTGATTGACGCACCGTCTATTGCGTTGATACCCGTATGACGTGGTGGTCCTTGTGTTAATTCTATGTGAGATTTAGTGACACTAGGAGTATCAGCTTGTTCCATGTGGAGCAGACCCTCCAGGTGACGAGCGAGCAGATTGCAGAGACCTAGTAGCTGGATGAGACTTGACGACTGCTAATCGATCGACTGAGAAAGATTCAGATGGCCTAGTAGGGAGTTCTTGGTTGTAGTAGTAGACCCACGGCGGAGGAGCGCTTGGTTGTAGCGGCAGACCCGCGGTACTTGACATAAAGAGTACCTCTATTGGCTATGAGGGGGAGCACTTGGTTGTAGTGGTAGACCCATGGTGGGAAGCACATGGTTTTAGTAGCAGGCCCACAATACTCAACGGGTGGAGTACTTTAGCAGTCCATGGTTAGTGGGAAGCGCTTGGTTGTGCGGCATGCCCACTGTACTCGACAGAGGATGAGTTCTCCAGCAGCCGTGGTTTCGACATCGTGAATAAAAATCCTGGTTTGAGCTGAGACCATGACCTTTGTGTTTTATTCATGATTGACATGGGGTAATAGATAACATTGGTATATATATGTTCATATACCTAAGTAATGGTTATCCATTGATTCATACTTTGTGGTTTATCCTAGTTGGATTTTGTGAGCGCTTGAGGGTCTTGGGGCCCCTATTGAGTATCGTTATACTCACACCTTCAGGGGCTATGCCCGCACCTCATTTTGTTGGATGCAGATGACGGACAACGCTGATGGTGGCTGAGAACGCCAGGACTGGACGGTACCCAGAGGTGGACCTCATGACGAGTCGATACCCGAAGGAGACGGACGGTCGTGGAGCACTGAGGAGGCTATTTGTACCTACCCTTCAGTTAGGATCCATGGTGGATGATCCAAGAGATTCTAGAAACCTTCCATTTGTTTTTCTTTTAGTTGTACCTATATTTTCTTTTCCTTGTACTTTACAGTTGGGCTTGTATTTCCATCCCCTTTACTTTTCAGCACTACTTTTTTATACAGTTTTTACATAGTGTATGCTTCCACTTGTACTCTGGTTGTGTGTGTTTATGTTTTATAAAGGCAGGTCCTTCCTAGTTTTATCGAAATACGCCTTTGGTTCTAGTCTCCAGCCCTTGTCTTATGAAAGGTGGGCTTGGGGTAGTCACGATACGGGCCCCGGGGGACGGGTCGTGACAAATTGCTATTAGAGGAGTCGGTTGTGTCGTAGAACGTAGGACTATGATATTTCCTTTCTGTGAAGCAATAGTGTTAAGTGTTCTAAGTGTGGTTTTCAATTCAAGGAGTCCAGTGTTGGTGCATGCCACCGATGTATAAGTACACCAGGACCCTGGCATCTGATTTCTCACTCGGTTCACAAAACACTGATTGCGTGTGTGTATTCAAAAGTTTCCTTTGATTTAGCTCAAATCAGGTCAGCTCACCAGGTATAGTCTTTTAACCGTGTCACATCTATTTCTTTCAGGATGCCTCCCCGCAGACGACCATCTAGAGCCTTGAGAGTTGTATATACTGATATCCTGCCATGCGACGAGGCCTCGGTATAGGGCCTTATCCCAGTGGAAGTAGCATCGGAGGCACCAACAGTACCACTTCCTATTGGGCCACTAATGCTACTAGCCCCAGTAGCAGACGATGCCTTCCACTTTAGCACATTTCATGAGTTCCAGCGCCAGAGGCCACCCAGGTTTCGGGGAGAGACGGACCCATAGGCGGCTGAGGAATGGCTGGAGGCTATGGAGAGAGTCTTCAGGCTAGTTGGGACACTAGAAGATTTCATGGTGATCCTTTCTTCCAGTCTCCTTCTGGCAGCAGCAGGCAGATGGTGGAGCCTGATGCTCCAGATGCATGACGATGCAACACTACTCTGGGCAGACCTCGAGATCCTATTCCTGGTGGAGTTTGTCCCAGCCACCATTCAAGCGGTGCGGATATAGTAGCTGCTTCATCTGCAGCAGGGAAGCATGACAGTAGCACACTACTCAACAAGGCTTTTAGACCTCTCACTCTACTCTACAGATATGGTACGAGACCCATTCTTCAGGGCCTGAACCTTCGATCAGGGGCTCAGGCGAGAGATCAGAGAACCAGTTATCTCCCACAGCATCCCGATGTAGACGGGGGTGTTGGAGCGAGACCTCCTAGTGGATAGTTTCATTAATGAGAAATCACCAGCAGTGAGAACCACTACTAGACGAAATGTAGTAGAGTCTTCTGAAGCTGGCAGTAGATAGATGATGTATAGGTCCAAGAGGACCAGACCCACAGGTGTTCAACCGCATGACTCAGGATGATGTGTGTGTGGCACCTGGGTGGAGGCAGAATTACTAGGAGCATGAAGTGTTACTCATGTGGTGGGCTTGGTCAAATGGCACTTGAATATATGACCCACCATACAGAGGATCAACAGATATATGAAGAAACTTCCAGGTAGAGGCAGAGGTTCGATCGAGATGGTCCGCAGGGCAAAAGCGGACATGGCAGGGGTGCTGGTCGTGTAGCTGGTGGTGGACGTTGCTTCGAGGTGTTTCCACTCCCACCAATATGAGGACCACCCCGACAGCAGGTAACAGTTGGATACGGGAGAGAATAACTTCATGCATCCGAATAATACAACCATGGAGCACCAGAAGCAGGTATACAGGGGCGGGACTAGTTCCAAGCATAGATTCCTTTGTTCATGATGCTTATAGATTCGTTGATGTCATTGTTTGTAGTTGCTTTGTGTCTTTGTACTTTGAGATGCAGTAATAAATGACACTTTTCCTTGTGATATTTTCTTTCCTTCCTTTTTGTGTGGTTAGTACTAAGAGGTTCCAGTTAAAACTGTGGACTTCACCCTCACTTTCGAGTATTCTACTTGAAAAACCCCATTGACCACAAACTGATATCGACAGTGTGACTCAACCCTTGGAGGTGAGAGTAACGGTTGGATCTATTGGTAGTAGCGTCGAGGCCTTATTACGTCGTCCATGGCATGAATTAGTACGATTCAGGGTAGGATTTACAGAATTAGTCAAAGGATGTGTTTTATCCCAGGGATGAGACCAGATATCCCTTTTCGGTAAAGTAGAAATCTTATCATTTGGCTGCCTTACATATACCCTTTGTGGATAGAGATTGTGAAACCTTTCTATAGTATCTTACAGTCACTCAACCACTTCTTCAGCAGAGTAGGCATGTTGTCTTACCGCCTGGCCCTTCCACCTAAGTTGCACCAGATGCACAACGTCTTCCACATATCGCAGCTGAGGAGATTTGTGCACGAGTAATCCCACATCATCGACCATGGGGAGCTGGACATCGATGATGGGGCGACATTCACAGAGGTTCCAGTGGAAATTGTGAATCGAAAAGAACGGGTCTTGCATGGATGGTCGATTGATCTAGTGTGCTTTCGTTGGCAGTACAGGAACCTCCAGGAGAGCACATGGGAGCAGGACTCTCAGATGCATTCTCATTACCCCCCCTTTAGTTTCTCTAGTGTGTGTTGTAGCATTATGGGTACATAAAGCCCTGAAATAGGGGTAATGTAAAGACCCAAAAATTTCATGAAAATACTTTCATAAATTCTTTGGAATTTTTTGAGTCCGTAGTTTCTGACGGTGCTTGATTCCGAGTCCCGGTGTGCCTTGAATCAATTTCTGATGTTTTGTTCGGGTACATTCAGTAAACATGCGAGCTGGTTTTATAACTTTTTAACAGGTGCTCGGAATTGAAATCAGAGGGCACTGTTGAACTCGCAAAGTCATTTTTCTCTTAACAAGACTTTCACCTCGATGACGGATGATTGGGTATGAGAGTTAGTTTTTGGATTTCACGTTGATTAATAAAATAAAATAAGTGACAACATATTTTTTTTTGAACCCACGCCATGTGGAAAAGTTAGTTAAAAGCTCCACATATGAGTTGGTGGTGGGACTGCCACACCCTAACCTCCCATGGGAGGATAATTTGGGTAGGTACCACCCAAGCAGCATAATCTCCCGCGAGAGGTTACGACGTGGGGTCCACATGGGGCTTAACCCCCCATTTAATGGGAGGTGATGAAACATCTCAAATCTCCCTCATTAATGAGGGAGAGACTCTTGGACTCTAAATCCCCTCTTAATGGAGGAGGTTAAAACCTCCTCTAACCCTGTCGAAACTCCCCATATTTAATATGCCAACCTCTCCTGCAATTAATTTGGTGGAGCCTCTTCTCTCTTTATGAATTTTTAAATTTTGAATAATTTTTCCAACGACATGAACATAATTAAGTGGGGACCACTTAATTAATTCCCGTCAACATTCATAATAGATTAAAATATATTATTTTTTCACGTTTATTCACTCTTTAGTGGAGAACATGGCAGAATAGAATCCTCCAACGAAGAATGCGAAGACGACGACGACGACACTTCTTCCTCAATTTCTTCCTCGGAACCCCCTTCCGTCTTTGGACCTCTCCAACGGCCCTTATTTCTTCCTCTTCATCATCAACAGACCGACACACAAGCTCGGAAGTGGAAGCATATGACAAACGATTACAACATCGTCTTCCCTTGCGACGAACAAATACCCAACAATTAAAAGGGTAAGGAGTTTCGTGTTATTTTATATTGATTATAAACCTCGTTCTTCATCGAACAATGTTATCATATGAGAACCCCCAAATTCTATCACTATAACGAGGAGGGCACTGGCCGCACTAACACGGCCTAAACCTCCCCTTGTTTGTTCATGTTCGATGATGATGGCTTGGCAAAGAGGCAACAATGACGAGGACGACGAACAGGGGTCGCGTTTTCTACGGCCTCTACGAACCGTGCCACCCAGCGTTGCCCCGACGCGCTTGTCGCACACTAGCACACTGCCCGGCACCCCCGCTCCCCACTGGCGCAGTGCCCGGCACCCCGCGCCCCGCCGACGCCCTGCCTGGTGCCCCCCACGCCCCGTCGGCGCGCTGCCCGGCACCCCTTCACCCCGCTCGCATGCTTCCCGGTGCCGGTGCACCCCAATGGTGCACATATCATGTTGAAATTGTGGCTTATGTGAGGAAGATGTGAACATATCATATAAAAATTATGTGTTGGAATCATATATCATGTTGAAATTGGGGATTATGTGCAATAATATAAACTGATTTTTGATGGATCTAGGTTTATAACAATTTTCTCTAAAATAAATGAGAATAATTAAAACATCATGATGAGTAGATAATTTTATGGTGATGATGTTTCGGTGGATCCTATGGCTGGGAGTACCCCCAAAAGGGATATTATGTTAATTATTGGGTATCCAGGGTGGCTGGGGAATAGATATATGGGTTTTAAATTGTCTTGAAATTATGAGAATGATATGAGTGGAGAAATAAATTTGAGTAAGACTTTGTAATTTTTTGGATATGATGACTCAGAGATAAGATATTATATGTTGGGGATGTATTATAGTCAGGATATTTAATGTTGTAATACAAGACAAATATATGGTCATCCCTGTGAGTTATGATTGTTTATAACTTTCAGGGGGCTGGGTTGCTTTTTGAATAATATATTAGTAACCCTATATGAATGTGGTCTATAGTTATTATTATTATGGATGATTTTAGACATTATTTATGATTTTTAATGAATTTTAGTAATTACTTTTATTAGTTTTATGTAGAAGATTTACAAAAACATGCTATGTTTTGGTGAAAATTATTTAAATTTTAGTCTGGAGGAAATTTTTATCCATGGAAAATTTAGATAATTTTAAAACCCAATAATGTTGTATTTTTTTGTTATTATTCATCAAAAAATGAATATTTAATAGCATGTGAAAAATATTAGATTTTCAAATAAAAAAATTTGAAAATAGTTTTAATCCCATGTTTAGGAATGTTTTTATGGAATGAATTTATGGTTTCCTACTAAGGGAATACATAAATGGGAATAAGACAAAAATATTATGTTCACAAAAAATAAATTATATAAGGATGAAAATAATATATATAAAGAAATGGATAAATCATAATTAATACATATTACAAGGGTAGAATGAAAATATCTTTTCTATATTTTTTGAGCCTACGTAAAAACCCTTATGTCGAATGGAATTATATTATGTATTAGATAATTATTTTATAGAACCAAATTTTATTAATGGAATAATTTTGCGTATTTATGATATTTTTAATATTAGTTTTTCTATAATGTGAAAATCTCATATATGAAAACTAATGTTATAAATTAATCTTTTTTCTAAAAATATATATTAAATATTAAAATATAATACATATGATATGCTTAATGTATTTTTAGGGTTTTAAATTTGGTAGAGTTTAAATGTACTATTATTTTTTAAAAGAAAATTATATACATAGAATTCTAGGTGGTGGTATGTAAGGATCATTTATTTATTAATATTTTTTAGTGTGAGTTTTATAATGTTTTTCCATTTATGAACTCCATAGAAATATTGCATGTTTTTTAAGAATTCATAAGAGGAATGAATATCCTTATGATATTTCTCAATATTATTTATAATGAATTTGAGAATATTTATTTATATGTAAGATAAATTGATGATTATGTATGATAATTTGATTATAAAATTGAAAAATGTGTTTGAAACATATAAATGGATACTCACGAAAAAACATGGATTTTCATAATTATATCCAAAAATAATATGGGAAACCCATTTTCTCATAAGAGTAACTAATTTAAGAAAATTAACATAGGAATATATGATAATATTACCTCTATATTTTGTAAGGATAAGACTCTCTTCATATGGTTGAAGAATATATGAATAGTAAACAATGATTTTATAGGCGTAATAGATTTTGAGAATTATTTCAAGGTAAATAATTTGTGAGGGTTCTTATATATTTCAAAAATGTAAAATAAGACATAAATATTATAAGTGGATGACATTGTATTATTAATATACACTTTAAAATTTTCATATTTCCTAGTGATGAAATATCATATAATTTTCAAATAAAAAATCGAAAGAGTAATTTCAATTTTATAGTACTTATTTTGATATTTATTTATTAGAACATTAAAATTATGTTTTTGATTCAAGAATTGTATAGTATGAATCATAATTATAATCAATTGGAATAATTTTGGACTTTAAAACGAGAGCCTAATCCTTTCCAGGTTTAGGTCATATTGGGTTATTGGATTATGACAAATAAAATATTGAAAATATGATATGTGAAACATTATTACATTAATATTTATAAACTATCTATATATGATACAAAATAACAGAAATAGATCAATGGAATTTCATAAAGATAGTAATAATGTTAGGAATGTTTTTTCTGAGCGTGATAGAAATTCTAATTATTTCCATCTATTTAGATGATTAAATTATTCAATGAAACTATTAACTATTCATAATCAAAATTATAATATCATTGAGAAATAACATAACAACTAAGATACTATTACAATAGTAGTAGCTATATTGGTAATCCTATCAATGTTCTTCAGGATGATCTTCTCATAGATCACAACTTTAAGGCATGGTAATGATATAATTGCTCCATGGTATATAGTGTGTATAACATCAGAAATTAGAGAATCTGTCCTCAATAATATCCTAATCTATTATTATTTCTTAATATTATCACCTTATAATTTTTATCCCTCCTCCAAATTTGAATCAACTATCAGAGTAGTATTGTATCAATAATTTCATAGGACATGCAAAAAACTAGTTTATTATAATTTCTAACTATAATAATTCTTCAATACATTCATAAAAATCCCAAATTTTAGGGTATTTTCTTTATTTTGGACAATATTTATATTTAGGATGAACTATCCAAGGGTTCATTAAAAATATAGTCCTAAATACATTATGGTGGAACTAGAGAACTATATCTTATGTTATTGGAGTATTATGAGATTTCTAGAAGATAGTTGTAGTAGGGTTCATTATGTGTTATTTGGAATAGAATGACATGAGTTTTATATAGTAACTATGGGACACATGGGTTAGTTTAATGTGGAAAATGATTGAGGTGTTCTGGATTGGAATGTTTTCTCTCAATCATGGGTTAAGGTCATGGAATGATTGCTGTTTTGTATTTTTAAATTATGATTTTGGTGAAAATGATTATTTATTTAACATTATATGTGTGAATGATGGTGAAAATTACTATGGGTGTTAAACGGATGTCATCAATGGTATGCCCTATGATTGTCATGATGTGGCTAACTATTATATCTGATTAATCTATTGGAATAATGTTCTAACAGAGAATTCCTTATTAGGTGGTGTACACCACCAGTTGTTTGTGGTGGCCTCTATAATCAAAGAAACATAGGGGAATGGAATTTCCCATCATTATGAAGGTGGTTTACACTATTGGGACATTATTTGAGGGGAGAGAGATTACTGGATTAATGCATGTTTCTCACTATGTTGAAATTTATATTCATATTTGTTGATGGAATGAATTTTTTACATGCTCTGAGGAATCGTGAACCTATGATTTTCTAGTTAGTTATGGTGGTGTAAAACCCCAGTGACATGGGTTTGGATGGAATCGTCAAGTAATATAGTAAATAGATTCATCATTCCACTATGATTTTGTATGAAACTATTTTTAACTCAATCAAGGACGGTAAAGGTTTATTAGAGTTGGTTGTGTAATATAATTTTTTTATTTTTTTTTATTTCTTACAATGGGATATGTATGGATATAAGATCGAGACTCTAATAGTGTTATCCTATTGAATTAATATTTAAACCCTTTATGACCCCTCTAGGACTCATAAATACATTATGGTTTTTGGTGTACATAAGGGTAAAGGATAAATGATATATAACTAGTGGAGTTGAGAGTTCATGGGCGTGCATGAGATGGATGACATGGTTTTGATGTAGGGAATTGTGGTCCCCCATTGCAATAATGATTATATGATTTGGTGATGTTTTTACATTATAAATGTGAATTTCATATGGGAAAACAATTAAATTTTTTATAAATTTTATAAAATTATAAATATCTATTAATCATACTATCTATATATTTTCCCATTTTATTTATTATTTTTTAAAATTTAACAATTACATTGTTTTATAATTACATGTATTATAACCATTGGGTTTATTCTCCCCACATTCACATCCAACTACTTCAATTCTAATTAATAATATTTTACATACGGGTGACACATATAAGGTCTAATGACTCCGAAATCTAGTTACTTTAGAGTGATTGTTTCTATGGTTTGATAATTATTATGGATATTTAAGAGGTTATTATTACACTTATATGTTTAGATTAATTTTTTTAGATTAACATATGTCGGACATTTGGATTATTGAAATTATTTGACATATGAAACTTTTTAGAGTTAATTGTTATTCTTATTCATTGTTTCCAAGGATTATGGTGGAAATTCAACCATTTTGTTATTTGTGTACCCTCCATGATAGCCTCAATATTGTATCCTATTGTAGATATGATTTTGGGTTTTCTCTAAAAATAACTAGTATCCAACAAGGGTTCCTAGTGGAGGAAGGACATTACAATCTCTTGAAGTTCAATCGACCCCCACAAATGATTATCTTGGATTATGATCCCGAAATCTAGAAGGAATGAATAACGTTACCTTATGTTTTATGTACTATAAATAAAAGGCCTTTAATTTTATTGAAATAGATGGATATATTAATAAAATATTATTAATTAATGGTGAGACAACTTCATTATATAATAATGAGGATAATATAATGTGGATAAAAAAATTATGGATAACATGGATTTCAAACACCTTGTTGTAATCTAGATAAAGGAATTAATTCACTGGTGATGTTTATATGCCACTATTATATATAATTTTTAGCATTACACACATTGTATTGGGGTACATATAAATTAAATGACTTATTTTTATTAAGAGAAGCATATATTTTTTATGTTTTAAGTAGAAAGTGTTATAGGTTTTAAAAACATGTATCTTTGGGGGATATTGTGAGACAAAAAATAACTCATGTATGTTTTAATGGTATTTTGGTTGTTTTTTGATAATATAATCATAAAAATTTCTATAACATAGAATATTGATACATCATATATTTGAAAATTTATAGATGTGTTTGGATTTGGATTTACATTGGAAATTTATATTATGACACAAAGGAGTGTTTCTTCAAAACCTATATTTACAAAACTAATTTTGTATTAAAGATTCATTTTGGATGAAAAATTGTTCATAGAATATATCCATTGTAAAAAAAATGAAAGTAAGGATATAAAAAATTAAAAAAAAGTTATAATGACCATTTTAAAACTAGAAATATTTGAACAATTATAAATTTGACTCTGGTGGTCAATCAGAAATGAGTCATCTAAAAATATGAAACAATAAAAATAATTATGAAAACATTACATGGTACACATAAAACAAGGTGAAATGAAAATTAATTTTCCCATTATATTATATTTTTTTTAAATTAATAACATGATATAGTAATTGAAGAATTGATCAATTTTATTTCAAGATAGTTACATGATCTTTAACTTATATGACGGAAGGGTAAATTAATATAGAGTTTCTCAAATGGATTCTAGATGAATTTTAATTTTAGGGAATAAGATTTCATGAATCAACATGTACACAAGTTGGTTTATCATTATAAGGGTATATGATTTTTAGAACTACTATGGAAAACTTAAATTAATCATATTGATGAAATAAAGCATTTATAACACCCCAATTTTAGTGGAAACATACTTTTTATTCAAAAAAATATCATATATAGATTCATCCAGAGGATCCTTACATTCACATCAATTGAGAGATCAATGCATTCTCATATGTAAATTAATTTAAATGAATAGGGATAGTGATTCCACTTCAAATTAGTTAGTAACCTTACCCTTTAGTGTATTTTTTAAATTATCACATCAATAATTGAATGGTACTTAGATGTAGCCTTGTTTTGGTAAACTAGGTAAACTATTATATTTCTAACATGTTTTCAATTTTATATGTTTTTTTGGATAAAGTGATATTTTTTTCATTTCTTGTAATTGAATAACAGATGTTTTGATTTTTTAAAAAACTATCTTAATATGATTCACCCCAAACATTATATATATTTTACCTTATGTTTAATCACCAGATGATGAGTTTTTTATCATATCATTAGGGCCACTCTCTTGATTATGGGGTCATCCTAGATCTCTGAATTTACTTATTATCTAGGAATTTAGAAAATCCAAATCTGTCAAAATCAATTGGGAATAAATTAATTTAATTATAAGAACGAACAAGTTGATAGGTGTATTATGATTATCTATCACTAGTATGTCAATAACTAAGATATTTTTTTGTGGATGTTCCCACCTTATATGATTTAAATGATCTATTTGATCATGATAGATACATTCATTATTACTATGAGTAGAGAAATTGGAATATTATTACATTGGGAGATGCATGTTCATTTTGTCCATAGGGGGGTAATGGTAATTATATGATTTAAATATGACCTCAATATATAGTAATGGGATTTGATTTTAAATGTAAATAAATGTTTTCTATTGGATATTATTGAAAGGTGTATAAACAATTCAATTGGCTAATTTAATTATCCATTATATTAGAAGATATTTCATGGGAAAAGTGAATGTGATGAAATATACGAAATGAGTATCTATGATTATGTTATTATTATTCACTATTTCAAATTGAATTATTTTTTTATTCACGAATATTTTCTGATCATTAAGAAAATTTCAAGTTGTGTAATTACATTATTTTCTTCTAGATAATACATTAGAACATCCCTTCAAAAAAACTTATTTAAATTTAGAATAGGTTTTGATGGATTATTGGAATTAAAATGATTATTAAATTGTATACCTGGATAGTTTTTAAAATAATTGAGTCTCATGAAAATATTATTATAGGGTTTATTATCTACTATGAAATGAAATATTTATCAGGCTATATGTTGGAATGTGTCACCTTATATGGTAATGATAATTTAGATTCATATATTCAATATTCAAAATTTACTAATGATCCTCAACTCATGCTATTTAGTAATTGTTCTTGCAAGGATATTTTTTACAATAAGAAGAATTATTTATATATATTAAATCAACTTTTGAAATAATATGTTTTTATAATCTCTATATTTAAGATAATATCATCATTTCAAGTGTTTAATAGTATCATAAGTAGATTCTATAGTTATTTTTTAGAGAAACATCATGTTTGAGCCTTGAGATAAGGATTTCCAGTTATAAGAATTTTATTTCATAAGGTGATGTGTGTCCCAATATTAATTAGAAATATGAGTTTTCAATTGATTATTTTTTTCTTTATAACATTGTTTTAGGATATATATTCTCAATACATTATCCTAAGAATTTGGATGGTCTTCTGGTAGTTGTGGCTGAAATATTTGATTCCCATTACATCTATTTATTATAAACAAATTTTGTGATGGGTTCTTTATTAAAGACTAAATTTAGTGGAAATGAATTTTTTTAGTGCTTATTATTTAAGAATAAAAATTATAAAGTAGGGAGGTTAAAATAATATGGGTTACAACCAAATAACAACTTATCTTATGATTGAAATTTGATACCAATCATAGTATAATTGTATTTATTAGAAATTATTTTATTTTCAATAAAATTAATTGGTGGATAAATTTGATAACCCATATTTTTTAGGTAAAAATATTATTTTTTCATTAAAATAGAAAACAATTAAATTATTATTTTGTTTGGAGTAATATTAGAAAAAATATATGTTTTAGTTTTAATGTATATTTCTACCTTAAGTAAGATGTTTGCGTAATTTCATGGAGACACTGAGTAAGTGTATAATATTGGTGAATTTTTTTTGGATTTACTAAAAAATAAATAAATAACTATTATTATTTGTTAAAAAATATGTCACACATATAATTTTATATTTTTGAAATAATATGTGATGTATAGGAGGATCCACCATGGATTATCTATTAGAGTTATAGCTATGTATCTAGGTGTCTTGGTTAGTGGATTACTAAATCATTGAAAATGGGTATGGATTAATAATTCTAGTGTATGTTTCATTCGATTAAACATTAATCCATTAATTATTTTATTATAACTCTAAGTCTTACCCCAATAATTTTTTATATTATTTTCCATTTAATGATTAAACCACTGAATTTTTTTACGAATAACTCTGACAACAAAATGCATGATAATATAGAGATATGTTCAAGGAGAATATTTAGAGAAAGGTTGAAACAAATTTCATTAGAAAAAATTATTGAACCCAAAAAAATAATTGAAAATATGTCATCGAGACTAACCAAACACATATTGAATCATAAATATCATGTTTATATATTGAAGAATATTTTTTAGGTATGTCATTTACCTTATTATATTATATATATATTTCTTTACGCTATGATATTGAAAAAAATAATATTGATTCCAGATCTAGAATAATAGGTTAAAACGCAATGGGGATTGAATTTTCATAACAAAAAATGTAGAGAACCACAACTCAAACATCATGGATAGACACATCATACATATATATGTAAAAAATTGAAATAATTATGGATTCTTGAATTCTATAATCCATTTTTTATGATATATCTCAAAAGGGGTCCCATATACCAAGGAGGGTTATGATCCAAGATATTCAAAGGTGCAGATAAAAAAATATGATGAAAAGATAAAATGATCCCTCATGGGATATATATCCCTAGCGTAGTAAGGTTAATATCCAAGAACCAAATCATCCATATCCATCCAAAATATGATTGGAATAAATGTCAACATGTCACAATCAATGTACTGAGATGTGTTACATGGTAGAGCTTAAGTTTTACAATTTTTAAATTTAATAGTTATGTAATATTTTGTGTTCCATGAAGAAATTATGTTTAAAACATTGTATAAATTGATAAAATAAATAATAATTAATATAGAAATGGATGGCTGGCATGCATGTACGAGGTGTACAAGGGTACCACACAACATTGTCAGGTTATCAGAGAGATTAGAGGTTCTTGGATGTTTTTTGGGTATCCATATTAGATGTCAAATTTAGTGTGGGACACATTGTGACTCTCAGACTTGAATAAATCATGTTTGGGTATGTTTGGGTATTTTTGAAATATGTCTATCAATAAATTAATTATGTGATTATAAAATTCATTTTAATATTTTATTGAAATATATAGTAATCATTAATTTTCACATATGAATGGAGTTGACATGATTTGTTTACATGGTCCACAAATATTATTTTATTACCAAGAATGGATTTAGAAGAACATGAATTTAAACACCATGATGTTAATGATAAATGAGTGACCATGAAATTATTTTTTGTTGAATAATTATAAATATAATAAAAATTTTATGATAATGTGTATATGTGATGTATGTTAGGAACCTAAACTGATCACATAGATGAGTTAAATAGACATGAGATATGATGATTGGTCAATATATTTTTCCAAGATGCAGTGATAATTATTTTATAGAGATATAAATTATTATTAAAAAAATTATGTTATCAAAAAATTTATATAAAAACATTCATGGAGACTATAATTTTTTTAAATTAATTAATTTTAAATTATATTCATATAACATTTAAATGAATCTAAAAAAAGAACTGATGTAAAAATTATGATGCCAGATAGGAAAGACAATAGAGGATTAAGTAAGAGTTTTATCATGTGGGATTGATTCAATATAGATAATTTTTTAAAAATATCACTTAAGAATATTTGGTTTTACTTAAATGTGTACAACCAATGTGAAAAAATTTGGAGTTAGTTATAGAATATAAAAGATATCATTTATAATATGTAATATAATTACATGTATTAGATAAAAATATGATATAATCAAATGAATTAAAACGTGGGAAAATAAATAATTTTTTATGTTAATAATGAAAATTAAATAATGATATAACATTGAGGAAGTGTTCTCTCTTAAATGGTATGGAATATTTCTTGTGATTATTCAGTTGACCAACCATAATGATTGGATAAGGTGGTGGAGTTGTATTGGTTACCTAATATCATTTGGATGAAACTCAATTGGATTCATGTATCATAACCATGATATTCATGTACCCATATAAATAATTCAATACTGACTTTTATCACTATTGGAATACTATTTATAAAATTCAATAATATTTGAATATGGAAACACATTACGAATGGAGTGGATTCTATAGATATCTATATGGAATCTAATATTTATTGTGTTATGATATGTATAGTTAGACAGTTCAAAAACTAAAATTAATTTATTATTTAATAATCATTGACATTGAAGGATCATTGTTAGTGGGAATAATATGTTGGAAATATAACTACTATACTTTATTATAGAAAATTATTTCAAGAATAATATGGGACCCCAAATTGTATTTGAGGTTATTGATTGTATATAATTATATAAGATAATTCTTTTTAGTTTACAGTGGTTGAATATCAGTGATGGTGGGATGAATATGTATAAATCTATTATATTCCCCCTATATATGGGGTCTATGTGAGAGTATAATTCCCCGGCATTGCCACCAACTCATTATAGTAGAGCATAATGATGAATTATACATTTATTTACCTCTACACACCAACTATTATGGGATACGATGAATGTGATATTGATTTGAGATATATAGATTTGATTATTCCCCAAATATATATATATATATATATATGGTAATGTTCATTTCCTCTTTCAACATTTATACGAGAATATGATGGATTGTATTAGGTTATATGGGTATACCAACAATCATTTTTGGTATAAGAATTTTATATATGGTAGTGCACCTGTGTGTAAACTCCAGTTTTTCTACTATAGTAATTATCAGGATAGGCAATAATGGATTAAATATAATCTCTCATCTTACACATATTAATATTATTCAAGAGAACATAAAATATAGGTGTGTCCCTATAGATTTTTTTCTATTTGTATTATAGAATTATAAATTTTCCCTATAGATGTATATTTTATATAGTATTTAAAGATGTTTATACTTTTGTTTTACATATATGTATTTACTCTATCTGGATATCAATATTTCCAATAGTATATAAAATATTTACTAATATTTTCATTTTATCGAGTACATACGAGCTAGGTGGTGACATATACTTCCTCCAACATCACACAATTGTTACTTATAAGGGTAATTACATAGTGGACAATCTATTAATTGTTTTCAAATATAACTTCTATTTACATAATAACAAATATGATAATTTGGTGTGTTTGAAGAAGTGATATAATGTTACATGATTAGTATTTATCTAAATTATTATTTGGATTGATAATTTTTAGGTGATTTCAGGTTATATAAAACATATATACTATTGATTTATATTTTTTGTTGATTTTTTTTGTGTAGAATCACTATTTTGGACAACTATATTGGCTATTATTACTCTCACCCCTGTAGGACCACTTGTTTGTTGTTCTCCTTTTGCCTTTTATTTTTTATTATATGTATGGTGTATAATTATGGTGTATGAAGAAATATGGTTGATATCTATATTTCATAGAGAAGAGATATCATTATGACAGTTATCTTAATTTCATCTATGTCAGGATGACATATAATGGGGATAAAATTGGTGTGCCTTGTGGTTACATTTATATTATTTCAAATTATATCCTAATGATTTAATTTTTAAATTCATCTATTAAAAACTAAAATATTAATTTCCATTCATTTGTTACTGGATGATGATATATGGTAGTGTGTGATATGTTTATTTGAAGGGAATTAATCCCATTAATTTTGAATACCTCAAAACTAATCTTTATCCCCCAGTCTTTTGGCGGATATATTAATGAGTCTTCCCATTAATGAGGTTGAATATGATAATATATGTCATATTTTTTATAAAAATAAAATGGATCAACATATTTGATGAGAATATTACTATTTTATGCCCAATGTCACGTATACCATGATTTTTATCCTGTGCATTTAATTTATATAATTAATAATATACCACCTCATCATTTCAAAAACTGAAAACCCCTTTAATTTCATAAAGAAATCATTATATATCCCAAAAAAATTATGTTTTATTGGATTTTGAGAGTATTTATTTAGTGAAAAACATTATTTAATAAATAATGAGTTTTTATTCAAATTCATCTATTGAGATTTTTAAAACTTTCCTATATATTATCATTGATGGTGAATTTTAAAATTAGAATAAATTTATAAAAAATCATTGATATTATATTTATAATCCATGAAAAATACGGATATCAGTTACAATAGTTGTTATTGACCATTTATTTATCAAATATATCTTTAATGGATCAATATATTTACCCTCTCTTGAAATTACAATTGGCATGAAGGAAAATTATTGTTAATTAATATCATACATGAAAAATTCAGTATTCAATTTCACATTGCTCATTTGTTTAGTAAAATCCTCACACATGCTACATGTTATTCTGTTCTCTTAATATATTTATGAATTCAATAAATATTTAATACCATAAATCCATCATGTAAATGTCTATATACTATTTTCCACATTCAAGAAGATAATAGAAGAAATTTTTTTTCCAAAAGGTATCACAATATTGTCTATATATTGGATGAATAATTTTCATAGTTATATCATCCCATTTAACCATTAATTAGTGATATATATATTGGATGTTAATATTTTAGATGCATATATACAATCCAAATTTATTAAAAAATTCATTAATATAGGGTATTCAATACTTGTTCCTGATCAAGATGTTTTTTATATGATAATCAATGAAAGATGCATTGATCCATTATTATTTGTAATAATGATTATTTTTTCACCAAATATAACAGATCATTTTCATATAAATAACCTATATAAGTTCTATTATTGATGCTTCTACAGTTCGGAACATTTAACATGAATTTTTTTATAGAGACAATTTGATATTAGCATAACACATTATATGAGTTTAATGGAGAATACCCTAGTGATCTTGGGGAATTATAAGAAAATATTTTAGAAATTTATTATCATGCATATTTAAAATTGAATTTCGATTAATACTCAATAATTAATATTGGATAAATGTTTAGATACACAAATATTTCCCAAAATAACATCCAATTCAAACGAAGGGAGAATGATTATATATATATAGGATGAATCATTATACAAGCCTCAATTGGATAATACATACAGACCTATGATATTGTCATTTCCTAATTATGTTTTATCACATATATTTAAATTTATAATCAATGTGTTCTTGAAATAATTATTTTATAATTTTATTTTGATATCAATGTATGTGAAAAATATAAAAAAATAATATTTTTTATTTTTTTAACTGATAATAAGTGTTCATTTCTCTATTTGATTTTAGTCATTAGCAGTTACTGAAAAAAGTGATCATTATGATTATAAATAATAAAATATAAAAAAATAATATCAAATAATAATATGAATTTTAAAAAACCCTACGATTACATAAGATATGATAGTTACTTAAGACACTTGTGGTTCGTCACTCTAAACTCACAGTTAAACCAATGAAACATTCTATTTAATCTGATTATTTCCCATAAAATAATCCAAAAAAGTAACTCATCCACACTATGATAAATTTAAACCATAAAATTCTTAAATATTACGTAATTATGTATTATTACAAATTATATATAGAAATAACACCACAATCTCTATAGGTTTATTTTCATTAATGATTAACTGTATAAAAAAATTATTTCTCTACCCTATGACCATTTATTCAATATTTTCATACCATTTATTTTATTTTAGAAATATCACATGTTATATTCTTCATCATATCATTGTAAATAGAAACATAATATAATTTTGTTCTCAATTACATTGTAATGGTTAAAAAAATATGATATCAGTAAGAACAATAAATGAGACAATAATTATGATGATAAGTTAGAAAAGGACGAACTGATGGGAATAAGAACATTATCAAGTTATATGAACATACGTAAATCATATAAAATGAAATATATATATCAAAAAAATGTTATTTAAGAAATTAGGATCTTGTTATAGTATATGAAACGAGGAATTGGAATGTTACACGATATAAGAAATCTGAAAAATACATAGTCATATAAAATATTATCTTATGTCATGGCTCGCTACTAAAACCATCATAACATAGTGGATACACATGGAACCTAGTGCATTGGACTCTTTTAAAATACTGTGGCAGATATCATAAATTCTCATGAGATGTAAGCTTTATACAATTCATTTGTATGATATATAATTTTTTTTACAACCATTACATAATGATATGGTTTATATATTTGTCTAAAATATAAACCAAAAATAATTTATAACATACTCATTGTAATATTAAAAAATAATAATGAAATATTTTTTAAAAATATCATTAAAATATAAAAATTATTTATCTAGATAATGAATGATGATTATTTTTTTATAACATATCTGATGTAAAACATAATATACATTACAGGATAATGACGTAAATAAATAAAACTAGAATAACATTATACAAGTATTAATAATCTAAAAATAAATATAATTTTCATTTCGATAGATTTAAAAAATTATATATAAATAAATGGCATTAAAAATTAATGAAAAAGTATATAATTGTTTTATGAATATTTGTAAATATAAAAATAAATCACGTAAATAATAAAATGAAAAATGTGGTGGAAATTATATAGGGTTAAATATAATAGAGGAGAGATAACAATATAACATTAATTGCATTTATAATTTAAAAAAATCATAAAATTTACTAATATAATCCCATAAGTTTATAGAATTACATTCACTAATAAATGAAAAATTAAAATATAGGGGAGAAATTTTCAAATTGAAAATATGTGATTTAGAAAATTTCACTTCATGATATATTTATGAGTAACATATTTGATCAATGAGATATATATTTTATAGGATTCTATGTAAATGAAAGATATTATAACATAATAATCAAAATAAATAGTTATTTATTATGAAGGTGAAAATATTTCCCACTAATGGAAATGTAGACATTGATAATCTCAATTTTTAAGGGTGATTAAAAGAGGTAGCCTAACTGTTACTCCATAATCCTAAGAACACACATTTTCCCCAAACTAAAAAATAAAAATTTTATCACTTATTTCATAACTGTATTTATACCTATAAATTTTTATATCTTTTAAGAATAAGAATTTATAATATATATTTTTTTAGTTGTTTATTGTCATCATTATATTCTAATTGTTTGGATTATTTAAAATTACTGTTATTATGAAAATCATAATTCTCATTAGTTGGAATAAACATCATCATTCATATATTATCTATAGTATTAAAATTGATGTATTTTTTGGATTTATAGTCTTAGGTTCATTTTATTAACGGTATGGGTATAGTTTTCAAAAGTGTAATTATCGATGTGCAAGTTTCTAGTAACATTCATGATATCAATGAGTTATATTATAATGATCATTCATTTTATTTCACCCTTATAATTACATAATCATATATTAAATTCGTATTTAATATAATTTATAACTATATTTTAATATTATATAATCATATTTTATGTATATTATGAATATAGTATGGCATCATTAATATAAGTGGTTGAACCGACCAAAATAAAAACACGATATAATAATGGGTGAGTATACATAGAAAAAAATATTATAAAAATATTTTTATATATATGAATAATTAAGTAAAAAACATCATTTAATTGGATAATGTGATATTATACAATCACATATGAGATGGTAATTAAAAAATATGGATAAGATCAAGACACTTTCATTAAATAATATATTCCCTTTTCTAATGGGGTCCATAGTATTGATGATTTTTAGACTGCTTCATAGGACCCAAGTCAATAAAAATGGAATCATAACCTAGGAGATGTAATTTGGGGAGGTATCAAATAAGAAAATAAATGAGAAAGTGTTTTTGTGATTGGAAGAAGTGGGGTCCACATATAGAAGAGTTGAGTGGATTATTTTTTCATTATTTCATTTCTTAATTTGTAAAGGAGTTCATTTATACCCAAAAATTACCTTAATGGTGGAATAAAATATCAACAATCATGGTTCTATATATTTTAAACATTAATATTAAATTTTTTAATTTCTATAAATCATTATATAACTTTAATATATTTTATCATACATACGGTGTACCATAATATATTACTATACTACTGAGTAATTTATTACCCCATGAAAGTGAAATTGATACTATTTATTAGGTTTGATTCCCTAAATCAAATTGTTAAATATTTTTTTTTTCAATTTTAATCTATAAATATGTGAAATTATCTTTTCAAATAAAAATCTGTAATACTTTTGAAAAGTAAATTATTTTTTACTTAAAATATTTCTTATATAATGAATAATTATATTATTGTTATTTCAATCATAATTAATTTAATTGATGCTAAATGTTTATTATTCATGTTTTATATATTATTTATTTTATATTTTTTTCATTAATGAAATTTTATCTATTCAAATAATTATATATTTAGTATACCCAATACTTATACGTATTCTAAATAGTCTTATATATTGTTAGCGTTTATATAAGGGTTATATTACCCATTTACACCCATATATATATATATAATTACATGATTATATAAATTTCATTCATCCTATAAGTATATTTTTTGTCAAAATTTCAAAAATATTCCCTATATGTTTCTTTCGTTCCTATATATAACCAATGATATGATCTTTAAATCAAACTGTAATGATCACATTTTAAATTTTATAGTCTTTTCATTACCAATGTTTTTATTATTCTTATGATTTTAATGACTATGTTTCATATATTTTTAATAACTTAAAAATATTAATTTTGATGTGAAATTATTTTCATTTGGAATAATGTATGGTTCATTTTTTTTTATTTCCTAAAAATGGTATTCAATATTTTCATCGAATAAAAATGAGGGTTATTAAAAAAAATATTGAATGTCCCCAAAAATGATATATATTTTGTTACAATATCATAAAAATTATGATGTTAATTATGTTAAATGTTTCTGAGCTACTGAATAATTAAAGAAGATATCAATAGAACCCCCAATCATCCATTTCATGGAAAACATTTATTATTTGAGAATACAATACTAAAAATATTCTATTCAGTTCAATATTATTTCAATATTATGACCGAATAAACACATCCATACTCTTTACATGTTATCTCAATTACGTGGGATTATTTATGGATTATAATTTCATAATTCAAAACCACCCACCATGAAATGTATTTATCTTCATAGATGATACATGAATAAAATTTTCATATATTTCAGCACTCCATATTATCAATCCTTGATGACAGAATATGGATTATGATATTAATCCTACATAAAATATCAATATATTATACCATTATCCTTATGTGTATAAGTATTTCATTAGACCCTCATAGTTGAAATTATAAATTCCTAATTAGTTTTCGTAAATTAAATTTTCAAGAGATCCCCCTAAAATTTCCAAATGTGCTAGATAAATCCAAGTACTTTTCTACGTTACTATATCATGTACCATTTTATAGATCCCATAACATGGTTGAGGGGGATAATGAACATCGAACAAAATTATAATAATAAAAAAAATATAATTTCACATGATAATAATTTTATTATCAAAATATTATTAATACAATAATAGATGATAGAAATAATTTTATTTAATGAATAGTAAATACATAATAATTTAAAAAATATTATCCTTTCCATCTCTAATCACTATGAGATTAACCAACAAAGTAAAGGGATGAAATAGTGATAGGATAAGAAGAATGAATTTGGAAAAAAACTAAAAATATGAAATAGAAGTAGTACTAACCAAATTCTACAGATGTTGCACACAATCTGTTAACAACATGCTATTTTTTTGAAAAAATTAATTCAAATATATTTATTTTTTGGGTATATTTCATTCTATATATCAAATAAATCATCTAGTATTTTGTGAATTAGTATTATTATTTTTTGATACATGAATTACGATGTTTTAAGAAGGCAACAGACTAATAAACAATTATTATTATAGTTATCACCTTGATATTGGAATTGATGGTATTAATTTTGTAAATTAATTATGAAAATTTATGTTTTATTGTTATATATAAAAAATTAATTTATGGATTATGAATTAATTAGTAAAGAAAAAAACAAATTGAAAATAAAGGAATCCATTTTTTGAAAAATAATTTTTATATGAGAAAAACTTTTTTTACCTAAATTTGTTAAATAGTACAATTTTTATGAATTATTTTAAATATATTTACATATTTTATTCTCAATAAATTATTTTTACATTTTTTTGTCAAAGAATGATATATGAATAAATATGATTTCTTTCTTAAAGACTATATTTGTATAAATACATGTTTTGGCGCATATTAAAAACTTATTATTAAAATAATATTATTGATATTTTTAAAAAATATATAAACATTTTTTATTTAATTGTATAAATAAACATATAAAATTAATCTTTAGCATAAATTTTGATAATTATCAATGATGGAAATGTTTTTGATAAATAGTGAAAAAACTGGTTTTTTATTAGAATTGTCTCTTCTTAAAAAGGATTTAAAAATTTAAAAAATATTTGAATATTGTGATAAATGTAAAATTTTATAAATAATATATTTATTATAAAAAAAAATTTAGTGTGATCAATTTTATATTCAACTGTAATATAAAATCTTTTTAATGTTTTGAATATTTTATCTTTGGAAAATTGCTTCCTCATCACAACAATATGTTTTATTTTAAATAAAAATTTTAAATTATGTTAATTCAACATCCTAATATTAATTTAGTATTTGATTTACTAATTTTTAATATTATAAAATAAGAATAATTTTTCATTTTTCCAAAATAAATATTAAAAATAGATAAAATTATATTCTACATCTAATGTAAAATGGGGATTACTAGGGGCCAATGAAAAGTTTATAAGATTTAAAATTACATAGAATATATTAAACTAGCCAATGGATAGAAATATTATGAAATTATAAACTCTATGGATTGATAATTTCCTATTCTGAAGCTTTATTTCTTATGGAAAACATAAGTACACTTTATTTTGATACAAAATATAGAGTGTGACATATCCCACACTTATAAAAGGGGTCCCACAACTTCTAATATTCATAACTAAAAAATTAGTTAATGAAATAACTTAATGAATAAATTTTTTAATTCTATACTCTCATCATATATTCCTTATTTTGTTTAGTAATCCCCTTTATAAGGAATTTTGTGTAAGCCTACAGAGAATATCCTAAGAACAATTAAAATTATTAAACCTACATTTTTATTTATTTCACCATCAACACGTTAATAGTGTTAAAATTTGATGGTATAATAAAAATATTTTCAAACATATACTGAGATGATAGTTTATTAATGTAATAACCTATATCCATCTTTACATCTAACAAATGGGAAACCAAACAACCGATTATGTGTATGTCAAACTATGACAGCATGAACTAATCTTATATGTCTTCCATAACAACTCTTCATGGATGGATATAATGATTAATTTAGTTTTTATATAATATATATTATCATATTTTATTTTTAGAAATATTATATCACACATAAAATCATATCTCTCAATCCCTTGGAAAATAATATTGTGGACAATGTGTACGGTGGACTACCACCTCACAAACTGATGTGATTTGTTTTTCCATTTTTATATTACATGGATGGTAATAAGAAAAAATTTAATAACTGTAAATGATATCGATAAAAATATTTAAAATATATAATAATTATATCACATATACGTTATTATATTTTATTTCTTTGGGGATATTAGAAGTTTACTCAAGTGAATGGTGGACTACCACCTCACAAAGCGATATGATTCAGTTTTCAGTAACATCTTAAATGTAATGTAATTTCGGAAAATATAATAAAAATTTGTGATATATATATTAACTAAAAATTATTATTTCAAGGTAATATATAATTTATCTTTCATTCATTTCATACATTAATAAAAGGGAAGCATCATTTATATCAATGTACAACATACTGTCTTCTGGAACAATATATTTCATTTACTACCTATGAATTTTATAGGTTACAATAAATACACATATAAAAAATATAAATTTTATTAATATAATGGATTAAAACATGATGATTATGGAACCACGATATATATAATATAACACAAATGAAATTTAAATCATACCTGAAAAAGGTTGTTACTGCAAAAATTAAGATTTTAATGAGGAATTTTTAATAAAAGGGAAATAATCTGGGATAAGAAAATAATATTTCATATGAAATATTTAATTATATTAATTTAATATTTTTATAGTAAACATGTAATTAATACACATGAGGTCTTAATTTATATGAAGGAAGTTGATACTGAAAGTAAGTGATTTATAGTCTCTCTTTTAATTCATTAAATGCTTTCCAAATTAACAACTAATTTATTTTATGTGGTGTATATACTTTTCATTTATGTTTTTTAATGTCCATAATTACGACTCATTATATTTCCAAAGGAGTATGATATTTTTCTCTCAATTATTCATCCTATGGACATACCGTATGTCATGTAGGTGTATTCTATTATGAATTGCATATAAGCAAGATATAACAAGTTATATCATTAACTACCTTATATTCATGATATTATATGATTATATGAAAGTTATTCTTCAATGGTTATTACGATTCAAAAGTTAACGATGTGGTAAAAAAATTTGTTCTGGTCTCATTAAACATTAATAATTTGTATTATTTTTCATTCATTGATGAAAAAATATAATTCATCTCATAAGAAACTCATGAATTTTGTTATCTATTTCTTGTTTCATGATAATACATGTTTTACATTAATTATTTTCTATTTGTCTACACATGATTCTAAACTAATGATTTTCAAGAATACCGACATTAATATTACGTTTGGTTGAAAATTTGTTTTCTTCCATAACCATTTTTTCTAATGATGTTATCAAAAATATTTAAACAATCTGTAAAAAAATTTAAATAAATTATTAACAATTTAAATTTTTTAAATAAATTAGAATGGATTCGCCATGCCTTTCAAAATATGGACCTTTTGGATTGTACATAAAATTTTAATGGAATTTTTTTTAATGTGATAGAAATTTTCTTCCATCATAACTAATCAATGTTTAAAATTTTCTTTATATTTTTCATGGTTTTTTTTCAAAATATAGAATAATTTTGAAAAAAAATTAATTTTTAAATAAATATTTTTTAATTTGAATATTTATTTTCAAAACAATTATTTTAAATTTTTTAAAATCTATTTTTATTACCTTTCAATGTTATTTTCAAAGGAAATGATTCTTAAAATGTGTTATATTATAAATTATATTTTCAAATTTAAAATGATAATTTTATATATTTTTTTAAAAATAATATTTAAATATTCCTTTATATGATCCTAATGATATTTTAAAAAAAATGTATTTTAAAATGATTAATGATTAGAAAAGAAATTTTTAAATATTAAAAGAATATTTTTATCGTGAAATGTTTTAAATGATCATTAAAATATTTTTTAATAGGTTTCAATGATAATTTTTAAAGTTAATGATTTTGTGAATATTTTATGTTCTAAAAACTATTTTATCAACATGGAATGTCGATTTGTAGAAGAAATGTTCCATGTGAGTTTTCATAATTAGTGTCAATCAATGACGATGTCCTTCAATGTAACTTATTCTTTACTAGGGATATGATCTAATGAAACCATTCATATTTTCTCTCCAATTTTATATGTTTACGATGAAATGATGGTTATGAATCCTTTTACTTTTTCTAATGGATACGTCATTTTGATAGAATAAAATGATTATGAAATCCATTTTTCATTGGTTATGGTATGATGATTGTTTTATGTTATTTTGGATCATATATTCTTGGATTATATGAATTTTGAGATATATATATCCCTCCATTGTATTGGGTAATGATTAATGTATAAATATCCCAAAGGGTACATGAGAAGTTATTCAAAGCCTGAACGATTATACCTGGGTGGATATCCCAATCCTGAAAGAGGGTACATGAGAGGTTATCCCAATTATTAAGTTGGTACATATGTTGTTATCCTATTCCTCACACATTATTAATGTTTTGGTAGATAGGCATGACATAGGGTTGTCTATGTTTACATTTATGCCACATAAAAGAACATGTTACCTCATGAGGTATGAATCCTTTAATTTTAATTAATTTGTCATTTCAATGTATAAATAGAACATAAAATGAGTTACCTTTGATTTAAAAGAGGTATTGGTGGTGTATGAAGATGTTTCATATCATAGAAACTAGCTTTTTGGTGAAAATGGGTGTTAAAAATATTTATATAAATCACTCAAGGTAGGACGCCCAGATAGATAAAACCATGAAATTCGGGAGAGTGGGGTTCTTCTGGTCCAACGGTTAGAAAAAAAATGAAATTTATGGTGAAATCCATTTAGATTATTTTTTGCGATTTCGATAATGTATTTCTCACATTGTTTTCACAGGTTTTGATAAATGGTTCTTGCAAACCGAGTGGGATTCCCCTTTTAGAAGAAATGTATCACTACTTGTTCACAATTTATCAAAACATGTATCCAAGTCATGTAACTCTGTGTTTTTTGTGATTTCATGATTTTTTATTTTAATTAATATATTAAAAACTAATTATATTTCACTCTTCCAATGTACATCAATCTCAGTATTGATATCTCATGTTTGAATAATATTCTAGGAATAACCATCAATCATCCATCTAAGATTAAAAACAAGAACTATTTATCTCATTAGATCCATATATGTAAGATATCAATCCATTTTGTTACATTCTTTAGTTTTTTTTGTATCTAATATGCTTTCTAGGTGTAATCTAATACAATTTATTTCTAATTCTTTCATCTATTATTTGATTTTCTCTCTGTCTGAGTTTAATTAGGAGGTGATACTCGACGAGATATCCACTATGAACCAATGCTAGTTGGTCCCATTCTATTACCTCAAATACAATTTTCTTATATATATTCCATTGTTCCACACACACAATCCTTGAAGCATCACCCCTGAAATAGAATTCAATATATTAATTGAATTTATAGGTATAACATATGTTTGAAATGAGGCACGTTGATAAATGTTTAATGGTTTGGAAAATGAATTAAAACCACTAATTAGGTGTGTTTTGTATTTAAATGGACCTTTTGATGGAATATGAATTTCGATAACTTGGTTGTGTTTCATTTACCCATTTCCAAGGGATGTTAAATATGGAATTATCAATTGTAACATGAAATTATAATCAATATGTAATTTAAATTTTAAAATAAAAAGTGATTTTAATTCATAAAGTAAAGGGAATGGATGATATTCCCTTAGAAACATTACATGTAATGGTTAGTTAAGCATGATATGCTTATTGTGTTGGATTCCCATTTGAGTTAAATAGTGGAATGGATTCTCTACTTGGCCCATGTTTAGATCCTCCTATTAATTTGATATTGAGTTTAAATAAATAAGGTTATAAATATTATATAACAATATGTTATTAGTTTAGTGATTATGAATGTTCCCTAGATGATACATGTGTTCTTAGAAAACCACCAGAGAAGTTACCATTTGGATTCAACCTTTCCTATTATCGAGGGACACATGGACTCCTTATATGGAATTTAAAAGAAGGTCATAAGTGAGATGAATATAATATTTCAACGTGATACATAGAATCCATATGGTTTTCCATGAATTGAATCGAATGTAAGTAGAACATATATACAATGGGTTATTCTTAGTATCCCATAGTGTAACTCCAAGTACAAACTTCTGTGTCTTTGATGTTTTACCGCATGTATATCAATACATGGGTTCTTGTGATATTCTCCATGGAAGGGATTATAGGGTGTTAGATTATATTTAACCATAATCGGTACATGGATTCCATATGAGGAATTCCATGGACAAGAATTGTTTCTAATTTGAATAATGAATGTAATGGTTTATATGACTTGCTTACCAAGAAAAATCACAAGCTTGTATTTAGTCTTTTTCTAACACATTATAAATGAAATTTTTAGTAATACATTGAGAATTTTTCTAATATGGATGTTGGGCTATGTGCTCGGCCTTGGAGATCATTAATTAAATGATATTAACTAATTAAATTATCCTTATATAAATGAATATAGACTGACTATTAATTCCAATATTTACTTACTATATGAAATTGATTAGATGTATTGGTTTTTAAATGATAACATGGACATTGTGGGATGTTTATATTGACTACATCTTTTACATATTGTATTAGTACCACCACACTATTATCATTATATATTCAATGATTGGATCTCACTATACATTGGCTTATTACCTACTGGGATTATATCTCACACCCTATTTGAGAAACCCTGGGAACCGGAATAGACTATATGATGGTAGGTATAGTTAAGATAAAATTAATTAATATAGGTTCTTGATTTTGAACAATGATCTTGGGATCATGGGACCGATCAAACGATCAAGGTGATAGATGGATTAAATTTTATCTATTATTTAATTTTAATACATTAATTGTTCTATACAACTATGTACTTATTTTTTATGATTTATTAAAATAATGAAATGTGTCATCATTATTGTATCTTGGATTCCTTTTTAAATCAATATATATTCTTGTTGTTCATATTTTATACGATTGTTATTAGTGATTACCTATATGTATATAATTCTATTCCCATTTTTCTATACTCTATTTATGTGGTCATAGTATCCCAATGGAAACACAGTGTCCCTAACTGCTTGAATGTTGCTTTTGGTGTCTAGGGAGATGTGCATTAGGCCTTGAGGCAAATTGGGTTCAAGGAACTATTGAGTGACATCCAGTTATGGGATGTTACAATGTGTTATCGGAGGGGTTATTTTATGATTTTTTTATTATTTATAAACAATATAAAGGTATAGGATAGAAAAATAATTTTAAATGAGATTCACTTGGGCATAGCTAGAAAAAATTAAAGAAAAAACAAATATCCACAAATTAAATTGAAATTTTTTAGGATTTTGACTATTACAGGTGACTTTATTCCACTGTTAGGTGGTGCACCTGAAGTTTGATATTATTGATGATATGATAATGGGTTATACATTATCAAAACAATAGGATATGTGGTTTTTAAATAAAACTCATCATTTTTTGAAATAGTGCAGGAATCACAGTCCATGCATTATGTCATACCATAAAAATTAATTATTTGTTTAATGCTATTGTTAATTTATCTAGGTTATATATACATTTTTTGGTGAGCGGTATCCTAGAATGTTCTATGGTGTTAATTAAGTGGCCATATAATTTCAATTCATGGGTTTTGTGGGCCCCAATGAATGATAATTTGTTGATCCATATGCTTGTCCATTTAAAATCAATTATGATAAATCAAAAATTAATGATATAATAGGAATTAATCTAATAGTGAAGTAGAACTAATAACTCATAATTAAGATAAAATTACCTATAAATGTTCTTAGTAGTGGGTAGTAGCTATTTTTTTTAATTCTAAATGATCTATATGTTTCCCAAGCCTGATTGATGGAACAGTATAAGGGAGTTTTATTTTATAGGAAAGATGTTTCCTATCCAATTTATATATATATGATTTTGAGTTGAGAAATTTTATAATTTTCGTGAACTAAGTCATGTACATGACATTTTTAGAGGTATAAAAGCATGACATCCTCCAATCGTGCACTAATAGGGTGGAGGTGACCACACATTAAATGGGTTGGACCATGGGATATAAATGGATAATATATTAATTATAGTTGATGCACCAAAAGTTGTACTAGGAAAATTTTATGCACCATTTTTATTAAGGGATTTATATAGTTATTTGAGACTATTCGTAAAGAACTATGACGAACACTGACAATGGATGTGTTCATGAGCGAGTTCTAGTAGAAACATCCACCAATATTTTTCGGTGATGGTAGACCACTGGATGCAGAGTCATTGATAGAGGAAATGCAATATATCTTTGACTATCTAGAGATTCATTCTGAGGGGAGGGTAAATATTTCCTTTTATATACTAAGTGACTATCCAAGAGATGGTGGGATTTCATTACATAGATGGATAATCATTAGTTGATGGATCAGAGGGATTTTTATATGGAATTATATTATTATTTATATCCCAATGCATTGATGGTTGTAGACCCAAAAATTTCAAGAACCTAGAGTAGGGTGCATGGTCAATTGTGGTTTATTTGGATATATTTATAGAGTTCTAGAACTGTACACCCATTCTGAGGGGTGATCAGTTGTCTAAAGCCTGGGAATTTGAGGCTGGTCTCATGTACGACATCCAATAAAAGGTGAATGCCTTTTGGATAAGTAACTTTCATAGAATACAAATTTTAGGTAGTTATCATATAGTGTATCTCAAGTGATAATGGTGTTGTCATCCATGGAGGTTCAACACCACGATTTGGTACTACATTGACCCATTGCTTGAAACACAGTCTACATATTCCATGTTGTGATACTTGTATCCAGAGCACATACTATTGTAATCAGGTTAGGTGATACCAGTGCATTAGACTAGGACATATGAGTCCATTGTGTATGAGAAACCTAGTGGAGTACTAATAATGCCCCAATACGGGCCATCTATATACCTTGTTTGGAAAATTTCCATCAACAGCTAGTCAGATAGGTTCTTCAGTAAATCAAAATATAGTATCTTGGTCATCACCTTCTTATCACGTAGGGGGTTGTAGTGTCGTCGACAGATCAATATGAGGTTGTGGTCATGGACATGGTAGTCACACCCTTGTTTTTCAATTATTTTTAAGCAGATTTACTCATGTTAGAGGGAATCTTTCACTAAGATGAGGATCTGGTTAGACATACATAATACAACTAACCCATGAAGAGGAGGATCCCATACCTTCTAATGTGAGAGTCACTATTCTAGTGTCCTCTACATTTTCATATTCATGTTTTTATTTAGAAGATTCTTATATATTTTTATATGTTCCCACTGTGTAGATCCCTAAGAATAGAGTTTAGTGTTTTGATGATGTTCAGACACTCTCCAATTTATTGGGGATTATAATAGAGGATGTACATCACTGTATAGAGTTCCCCCTTGATATTGGATGGTTTCACTTTATTTGGGACTTCATTTTTTTTTGAGAAGACATGTTTTCACATAATTATTCTAGTGGAATTTTTTGTTTTATTTAGTTATTTAAATGGATATTATCTTTGAATAGTGGAATTTACATCAACAATGGGTGGAAATATTATTCAATAAGTTGAATGGGATGTATAGAAAACCTCAATTTTCCTATATTAATATTACATAAATTTTTCTACAAACATAGAACATTATAAAAACCAATTCCCAATGATCATACTACTCTATTGCCTTAGGAAACATGGAATCATAAACATGGATACGTAAGTAACCTACATTATATCCCACTATGAACTTCTTGACTGGAATCCTTATAAGTCACATCAAACATAATACATATATTCATAACATTGGTAAGGAAACATAAAAATGTGTGAGCTGAAATGCTCAGTATGGGTAAAAAGGGTGGCATTTATGAATAATCATGATCACAAGCATATGATAACATGATAATCAAATTTGATGATCAAAAACAGTATGTTAATGAGAGTATAAATGAATTATGGGATGAATCATGGCTTCTCATAAGAAATGAATCATAAGGAAATAACGAAAAAAAATTTACAAAAGCATAATATTCTAATAAGTCATGAAATTTAGGTAGACTCATAAGAATATAATATTATTTCCATATTATCCATGGAATCATTTTAAAAACCATCTTAGAAGTAAAGGGTCACTCCACATTCCTTCTTGAAAATCACAGTTCACTCTGATTTTCATCATAGTAGCATGATCTCACTCCTCATATAATATTGGTATCCATGGTTCACGCCCATGACTATCTTCATGGATAGGGTTTACTGTCAAGAACATGTTAGTAAATCTCATGAGGTTTAAATCCATACCCATATTATTTGATAGAGATATACGCCCCACCCATATCATAAATAAATCATATATACACGTTTCTCATGATCATTAAGTATTATATCATAACCCATGAAATTAAAATGGTTATCATAAACATGTAATAATATTATAAACTATAGAAAAGATATAGTTTTCATATTTATTTCATATAAATAATACCCTATGATATAAAAATAGATTTTAGAAACATAAAACACACGAAAGAAAAATATGTTTCATAAAGACTATGAAATTAAACACAACCCATTTAGAGAAAGAACATGAATGGAACCATTAGATCATTTCATGGAAAAGGCATGAGTAGAATCCAATGATTCCATCTTAGAAGAAAAATAATTTTGAAACTTATTTCAAAAAAAAATTCATGAGTAAGATATCCATTTTATTAAAAAACTATTTAGAAAATAAAAACCGTTTAAAATTTTTTTATTAAAAATTAACATGAATGGTTTTAATTAATACATTGAAAAAATTTGATAAAATGTTTTCATTGAAAAAATAAAAATAGAGTTCAAAAGGTTTTGAAATTATTTTCCTTGAAAACTAAAAAAATAAGATAGAAATCATTTTGAAAAACTTTTTGATTCCTTCTTCATTGAAAACAAATAAATAGAGATTGAAAATGTTTTGAAACCATTTTAATTGGAAACTTACAAAATGAGGTTGAAAATGTTTTGAATACCATATATTTTAAAATAAATCTCAAAATTATAAATATGGATATAAAATAATTTCAAAACAATTTTCCTTGAAAACATATATATGACATTTAAAACCAATTTTGAAAATAATTATACATGAAAACATATAAAAAAGATCAAAAACGTTTTAAAAACAATTTAATTGATAATAAATTGATAAATTATAAATATGACTTGAAAAAATCATTTAAAAAAATCATTTAAAAATATAAAGTATCATTTAGTTTTTTTTTCAAAACATTCTTAAAATCTCAGTTTTTTTGAAATAAAAAATTTTCCCTACCGATGAGAGAAATACATGCATGATTTTCCTAAATACATTTTCTTAATTATATTAACTACCAATGAGTTTAATAATGGTACTAATACATTAATATATCTTGAATAAATATTGGGGAAATAAAATCATTACCTTCTTTGAAAAATGGATCATAAAATTTAATCAATGGTCGCATAAACATAATCAATCTCAAAAAGAGATGAGATTCTTCTACTAAACTCTTTCTACTTGGTAACATTGCACCATACTATCCATTAAAGAATAATAAATTTCAAGAGGATTAAAATATATTATATAAAATTATTGTTGTGATATTATTTTATATTTGAATAATATATACCTAATGAAAAAATATAGTTCCATAACATCGCATTTGTCACAAAAAAGGAAAATTCGAACAAAACTATATTACTAATTTTGTAACATTCGAAACATGAACACCCCCAAAAAGTATTATCATAGAATTCGTATGTAAATACCCATATATTAAATAATATTATTCATATAATATATCTATTGTAAGTATACACAAAACACACATTAATATAGTGGTGATTAAGGCATGTATCTCACTTAAATAATAATATGGGATGTTATTCCCTTACCTTGTGTAATGACTCTTGTAGTACTAATTTGAAAAACATGTATAATAAAAATAATTGTTTTATAAATGTTTTAAATAACCATATTATTAAATATAATATGATATATGGTTTTATTATGACCATATATTACCCTATTGTTAACAATCCAATTTTATGGTTTCACTTCAGGTAATATCTGCTTTTATCTTTGCATGTGTCTTAATTTGTTATATATTAAGTACTTATAATTATATCAGGATTGAAAAGTTAAAAACATGACAGTAATATAATTTTTATTCATTATATTTTTATTATAATTATTTATATAGAATAAGAGTATTAAATGGAATACAACATTCATTGAGCCGGTAAGTTATACGCCTGAATGAACGATATTTCTGTTTTTAATATCATATTAAAAGAAAATAGGAAAATAAAATATATGTATATATTTAAATATTATAATAACAGTTTCATTTTAATAATATATATCATATAATTCAACTAAAAGTATCTTTAATACATTCCATGTAGTGTGTGAATGATTTATGTCACATTGAGGGGGTGGTAGACAACACTTCCTCAAACAAAATTATCGTATTTACACTAAATGGAAAGTGTAAAGATATGTGATTTAAAATAACGAAATTATCTTATGAAATATTAACTATAATATATTATATACATAAATATAGTGTCCATATAAATTTCCACCATGATAGGTGGTAAATTAAAAATGAACAGTCGTCGTTTTGTGAGGCGGTAGTTCACCGTACACATAAACATTTTGTTCATTTCCCATTAGATTGAATTGATTGTAAGTGTAGGTAAAAAAAATTGAATAAAAAATAAAATTATATTTATGATACAATTTTTTATACAATCACATAAGAAATATAGTGGAGGATTGGATAATGAAAATAAAAAAAAAAGATGCCTGAGAGAAGATCTTACCTCTAAATAAGGTAAGTCATTTTTGTTTGTGCTAAAAGGCTTCCTTTTATTGATTTACTCACAAGGGAAGGCCTCTATGATTAAGGTTGAGATGTGGGTATGAGTATTTTTAGATATTTGATAGTTTAATATGGTTTGAGATGTATGTGGAGGAGGTCGAAATGGTGGCCATTTATTGGGAATTGAAAGGAAACATTGGCATTTTTGGGAACACATTAGTTGTACACACATTTTGTCCTAAAAAGTCAAACAAAACAAAAAGAAATCCATAATGGAAGGTCAATTTCTGAATTATTTCTATATAATGTGTTTTTTGACAATAGTATAGAACTGTTGGGTCTTATATTTGTGGTTAACCTTATTTTTCACTTAATCGTTGAAATTAATTTTAATCACTTTAACTAAAATTTTTGGTAAAAAATTTAGTTTAAATTATTTGAAAAGATAAATTATTAAAATTCAAAATATTTAAGCCATTATTAAAAAATATTATTTATAATTTTCTTAAATTAAATTAAAATTAATTCCACGGTCGGTCGATAATGTGAATTTTAAAGTATAAATATTCCAAAAAATTGATATCTTTTTATACCACAGTTTAAACTGAAATTGATATCAATGAAAAAATTATTATTAATTTATAAAATTATAATCAAATTAAACATTAAAACCATTTTAATGTATAATTTTACCTTATAAATAATTATACGGAAAATATATTTTGAATTAAAACCAATTAATTTTCATTATTAATCGAAGAAAAATATTTCACAAGAAAATACCAAAACAATTCCCTAAGATAATTGCAACATTATTAATAAATAAATTTATATTATTTAATAAAATTACATATATACCTGAGTCAAATATTAATTTTATTATTTTTCACAAAATGATATTAATAGCATTTCAATTTAGAAAATTTTAATTTTTAAAAATATAATGGCTTTACTAAAATTGTATCATTCATTATCAATATGTGTTGTTTTTATAAAAAAAATATATTTAAAAATATAAGAAAATTAGTTATTATTATTAATATATATATGTTTAATTTATAGGTTATAACTATCCCATTTAAATAATTATAATAATAAAATGATGTTTCAAAAACTCATCAGTGTTGCATGTAGCATATTCCATGTTTGTGTTTCATGTAACATATGTTGAGTTAATGTTCCCCATTACATACAATGATATTATGAAGTGTAACATAAGCCAAGTTGGTTTAGTCTGAATAGAACGTTTGATTTAGTTCATAAAATTATTCTAGGGTGAGATTAGTAGAACCACATTTTCCCGACCTTCATATTCTAGATAACATTGATTTTTATTAGTATAACATTTCTACCAACTTTGACCATACTTGATATGCAGTTGAGTGGTTCTAAACATGTAACCATTTCTTTAGTGATCTCAGGTACAAAATGTTTGTTTCTCCATCCTAATCCATGCATGTTAGAGCTCTACATTTATATTCATAGATAAATTCATATGGTTCCATCAGAATTGATTACTGAATTATATTATTGAATGAAAACTCATGCAGATGAGGTTGTAGATAGAAACTACCCTTGAAATTTAGTGAATAAGATCTCAACATAACTTCTTGGGTTTGAATTGTTCAATTCAACTAACCATATGATTTAAGACTATATTCACTACTAAAACTCTATTTTTTATCTTTTAATTATTGACGAATTGTCTTGAACTTTGAGGAGAACCTCTGATCTCAATTTAATATAATGGAATGTGATACTCCATGCATCCCTACAAATTCTATAATGTATATCATTTTAGGATGATCCAAAGGGATGTATTCTCTAATAGTGATGATGTGTGACTACTTAGTATGTAAATTTTCAACAACCCATATAAAATTAAACCATTTAGAGGTTTTGAGTAGTCCTATAATAAAATCCACAATTTGGTTCTCCCATTTCCAATATGGTATGGGTAATGGATGCATCATCCCCTTTTACTTTTTTATATCAGCCCAAACATATTGTAATACAAATTATCATGATAAAAAGTCTATTTTATATCTATCCATTCAATCCATCTATAAATATTCTTCCATGTCCCTATATAGCTTTGGGCTTCTACGATGAATAGAGAATGATGAACTACAAGTTTCCTCTAATATCCCCTTATTCTAATCTCATATGGAAGGAACACATACACATTTCATAATCCTTATCATTCCATCTCAATCAGAGTTAATATTAGTTAAATTTTGACATTTCATTTGAATATCCACGTATTCCTTTTGTACCTCATTAATAATAACATGTGTATAATCTTGAACACTCAATTGATAAAGATAAGATTTTCTCATTTATCATTTATAGATCCAAATTTTTGAAATACATGAATGTTAGAACTTTTTTGATCCTTATCATGGATAAGCTATCATGATCATTCCGACATAAAGCATCAACCACATATTTTCATTCATTGTTTGGTAGTTTATTGAGCAGTCATAGTCCTTTAACAACTCTAATCATCTTCTCTAGAGCATGTTCAACTTCATCTGTGTGAATATATATATATCGGTCTGTTATGATAAGTATATATCTGAAACTTTTATCTCTAAGAGAGTTCATATGAATTATAAATTCATAAATTACCACTGTTAACTCCAAATCATGAGTTGGGTTTTTTTTCACATTAATCTTCAATAGCCACGAGTAATTAGGGATAACCATGTTATTTTTCGAAAGAACACATATTTATCCATTCTAGGAAGAATGGGTATGGATTACAATCCCTTCTCCACTATTGGATATTGTTATCACTCATGCACTGAATAATATTATATTCATTTACTTGAAATTTTACACACATTCATATATCCATTGGAACCTGACAACCTTTTGAGTTAAAGTGGATAGATTATTAGAAATTCACGAGTAATTTTCAACATACCACACTAATAAAATCTAGCAAAATAAAAGGGATATGAATCTCAATCACCATGGTTTTTATAGGCCTATATTCAATAAAAACAGTCTATTAGGGATATAAAATTATACCATATCATGAGGCCATCTAACCTAAAAAATGAATCCTTTATTAGTCAAAATTTACACTTTGTGAATATTTCACATAGATTCTTATTCCATAGGGTTTATTGTAAAATTATCAAATGAAATTATTTATCTATATTTCTCAATGATTAGATAAGAATATCTTTTAGAAATTATACCATGAAATTATTGAGTAAATATCTAAAGACTCTATTCATTAAATCCATGAATATTGATGGGGAATTAATAAGACCAAAAGGCATAACTATATATTCATAGTATCCACACCTTGTATGACATGTCTTTTGGTGTATATTATCATTCATGACCCTCAATTGATGGTATCTATAATGATGGTAAATATTGTAAAAGTATTAAGCTTCATGCAGTTGATCAAAAAAGTAATCAACATGTTGTATAAGATACATGTTCTTGACTGTCATTTAGTTCAACTCTTGGTAATCAATAGTGTTTCTCATTGATTTATTTTTATTTTTCATAAAAAGAATGGGTTCCCAAAAAAGTTACAAATTTGGATAAATTAATAACTAACCTTTTTTTATTGTAGTTGATTCTATAATTACTTGTACTCAAATAGGTCGACTATATAAGGAGTCTTTGAACTTGTTGTGGAACTAGGTATGAGTTCTATTGACAACTATGCTTTTCATTTTGGAGGGAGGCTAGGATAATCATTATGAAGGAAATCCAAAATATCATGAATAAAAGTTATATCATTGATACCAAATTCGTCCCTTATAAATTCATATAAACAACCCTATTTAATAGGATCTAATACCCATACACTTGATGTAATATCTGAAAAAATTTCATACTATTTTCACAAGGAAAGATGATCATAGGATGAATTGAAATATCAAACATAACATCCCTTCCTAAATAATTTTTGTGAGTTTATACAAAGAAATCACATCCTTTCCTACAATGAAATAAAATTCAAAAAATGGAATAATGAAAATATATTAAGGAAGCATATTCCAAAAAACATTAACTAGAGAGGAATCATAAACATTGGATAAAATCATCATACCATTGAGGGGTTTGACTGAAAATTCCTCATAAAATTATTTTTTTGGAATCATAACACCCTTTGAAAATAATTTTGATATGAAATAATGGGTAGATCTAAAATCAAATATGACATTATCAGTTATTGAGTTTTCGGTAAGTGTTACATTATTTTTTTTAGAATCGTACCCCTCATCGCAAATAACTATTACCTAATATTTCCTCTTATAACATGGCTTAAGAGGTTGCTAACATCAATCTTAATCATAAGTCCTTGGGTATGGGTAGTGATGAGCATAATGTCGATTCTCCTTAAATTGTTTTCATGGAATCATGGGAGGATCATTCTGTTTATATTTTACCCCATTCTCAATGTTATCATTCATCATCCCATCATAGTGGAAAAAATTATTGATCTCCTTACCTTTCATACGTAAAAAATTTATTCATCCACTTAAGGATATTTCCTCAATTATTCCTCCCACATATAGAGAATAAATAGAATCTCTTTTTTTTTCTTCATGGTTTTTATGTATTTCATTTAAACTCCATTTTAACCTTCTTTTCAAAACCATGATAATGATACATGATGGCAACCCACATTTCATCATTTATTGCATAAAAAATATCTTCATAGTTAATAAGTCTCTTTTGGCCACCACCCTTTTGAGACTTGGATTTAAGACACTGAAGAACCTTTCAACTTTTCATTCAAGTTGGATGATAATTCCTGATGTATACATTGCATGTATCATGAAATTAGCCTCATAGGTACCAAAAGATTCATCATCCCTTTTTATCTACTCAAGTAACAATTTATCAATTTTCGTTTGAAGATTATTAATAAATTATTTATTTAAAAATATGTTCACAAACTCTTCCTAGTCCCTAGATTCAATATCATCTTGTTACCTCATATTATTTATTAGAGTAAATTCCTGGTATGCTTCACCTTCTAAACGATAGAATGAAAAAATGAATTTCACATGATTCGAACACTAGATAACAAAGAATATATTTTCAATAGTACTGATCCATTCATAAAAAAATAAGCAGATCAAGGGATCCTCCAAATAAATGTGGACTTTTTATCATAAAAGACTCAAAAGAATGTTGTTACATATTTTTCTTAATAATAAGAACACATTTATTAATACATTGAGAAATATGTGTGAGTAAAGAAATGATATTTTTCATTACATATCCCATAGAAGTCGGTTTCTCCAAAGTACAATTGTTTCACTATCCATCATAATCACCACTATCACAGATCCTTTAGGTTATATCCACTGACTAAATCTAGAAATCATTGAGGAAAAAATATATATCTTTTCAAGGAACTGCATAATCATGAAATGTTACTTACAAGATGTCTAAATTTTGAATCCATCATTAATAGGTTACACATTAGGATTATCCAATGTTATTAATAAGAATTATTTATTTCAATCCTATATAATGATTCAGGAATAGTTTGTGAATTCCCAGAGAATATAATATGAGTCTGTCAAATTATGTGTAAAAAAAGGCTTGTAGTCATGTGGTTGATTAGCCCGAGTTAGGTCCTGAAAATATAGTCTGAGTTATTACTCCTAGGTACATCGTTTATGAATCCATACCAACTTGTAGAACATAGACTGGGATGTATTTCTATGAAACCACTCACACTATCCTTTATAGAAATTTCAGGCCATATTCATATACATATACTTATCCTTAGGCATATTCATATTCTTTAAACATTATAATGTCTAACATTACATAACTATGGTTAATTAAGGTTTACTAATCATAGATTTTAATGGATATGTAAAACTTTTCTCGGATACCATCTATAGTGACCCTCACTCTTCATACATTAACATTACACATCATTTTTTAGAATACATAAATCATTATAGAAATAGAAAAACAATGATTGTACAAGTCTAGTTCCTTTGGAATAATGGAAACATAAACACTGATACATGAGTGAGATACATTATACCTTACTAGGTCCTTCTTGACTAGAAAACTTACTAGATAAATCAAATATAATACACATATTCATTACAAGGGATGGAAATCTAAAAATTGATTGGTTCAAATTCCAAGTAAGGGTAAATGAGGGAGATACGTAAGAATAATCATGAGCATAAGGGTATGAGAACTAGATCATTAAAATAAAATATAATACACTTCAAATCAAAGATCATATTCCAGAATATTTAAATAAATCAAGGTATATTATAAGACATGAACCTTATGGAAATAAAGAACGTAACACATGAAATCATGATATAGTAAAAAAACTTGGAACTGTGTCAGACACATATGCATACAATATGATTTACATAGTATCTATGTAATTACAACCAATACCATTTTAGTAGTACATGTTAACTCCACACACCATCTTTGTTGTAATGGTTCACTCCCAAGTCCATATTACTAGCATGAGTTCACTCATACAATCTTGGTAGTCAAGGTTCACTTTCCTGACCATCATAGTAGTAATGTTTTACTCCTAAGACCATCTTATTCTATATCAGAAGATATAATTATTTATCCAATGTAATTGAGAGAAATATAGGTATCACATATCTAATGATGAAATGACACATAAATTTTCTATAATATCATTAAAAATTATATCACAATGCGTGAAATTAACTGGGTATCATAAACATGTAATCATATCTTTTCCCATGGAAAAAGTTTTATGTTTCATAATCATTACATTATAATAATAACTAGTGAAAAAGAAATGGATTTTACAAACATATAAGCTGTGAGATGGAAATAGGATTCATAAAGACCATGAAAGTTTGAGTTCCCATTTAGTGAAAGAATATAAATGAATCCTTTAATTAATTTCCTATAATGTCATGAGTAACATCAAAAAATGTCATATTAGATTGAAAATAATTTTGTAATTTCTTTCAAAAATCATTTAAAGAAGAAAATAACATTTCATCTTAAAAAACATTATTACATAAAAAACCATTGAAATTAATTTTCTAGAAAATAAACTTTATTGATTATAATGAATGCATGGAAAATCATTTGGAATCCTTTTTCATCAAAAACATATAAATCGTGCTTGAAATCTATTAAAAATAATTTTCCTTGAAGACATATTAAAGGATCTAAATAAATTGTGAATATAATTTCTTTTAAAATAATTTTCAAAATAATAAATAAGGCTTAAAAATAAATTGAAAATAAAATTCTTTAAAACCAATAAAGGTTGTTTGATTTTTATTTTTGAAAATAATCGTTCTTGAAAACATATAAAAGACCATGAAAATTTATTGAAAACCATTACTATGAAAATACAATGAAAATACAAAATATTGCTTGAGAATTTTTTGTAAACAATTACCACTAAACATCAACAAATTATGAATGAAATTGTTTTTGAAATCATTCAATAATTCACTATTTTTGAAATAATATAGATTTCTGACTGAATAGAAAAATACAGTATATTTTTTCTTATATATAGTCAATTAATTATATTTTATACAAATGATCTGAATAATTTTACAAATATGTAGTGATATCTTGAATAAACATTGGATAAGGAAATTCATTAGTGGTATTGATATATAAATCATAATATTTCATCAAAGGATGAACAGTCATAAACAACATCGAAAACCGATGATATTATTTCAAAAAAAATTACAACTTGGTAAAATTAAAACATAATTCCCTTGTCAGAAAAAGAAATATAATGAAGCATAAAATACCATAAAATAATTATATTACTGATAAACATATCAAATATTATATATAACTTAGTAAAAATATAGTTTCATAACATGGAATTTGACTCAATGGTGGAAAATTGAGACCAAACAATCTTACTGATATGATGACTTTTGGAACATAAACCTATTTGTGCCAAAGTTAATTCCACTTGAGGCATGAATAATGTCTCACCTACTTTAATATATATATTGAAGCAAAATGGCCTTAAAATCCATAAAAACTACCCCAAAGGGGCTGGTTCATGAAGACCTACACAGAGTCATTCCACCTTGATGATTGGAATCATTAATGACAGAGCCTATACGTGTCCGATGAATCTAGAAACCTACACATCATCACATTATATCAATGTATTTCTCGACAATGGCCACCTAAATGATCCCCGAGGAGACTGGATAGACCCTTGATAAGTCTGATGGATCCTTTCCTCTATATAATGTCACTTTTTCACCATGGCCAGCTCATCTGTCATCAATTTGATGGACCCTCTGTGAGTTCGACCTAGCCTGAAAATGCCCCTTGGGTTTCACGGTGTCACCTCCTCTTTGTATCACCTAAAAATTATATACATAGAGCTCTGTAACCCCCTCCTACCTTCGTTAACTATAAATAGAAGGTCACCCCCACCATTAAGGCATTATTAATCCACCCTTTCTCTTTATAATATCTCATTTCGCAAACAAATTTGCGAATTCAATAAATGGATCACCAAAGATACTTGTCCTCTATGATTAGTGCCTGCTTATGCTCTTCATACCACCCACTATGGTAGGGATCCCCATTGCAAATGCATATTCCCTTTACAATGGAGGGATCCACAATAGGGTCCTCATGGCTTCTCAAATCATTAAGACCTTACAAAGAACTCACTAAATAATGTTTTCTTTTCTAAGAAAGACCTTTTCTCTTTTTAAAACCTCCATTATTAATGAAATAATACTTCAAAATGACCATTTCCTTCATGATGAACATCCTCTTTGTGAATCACCAAAGCTTCATGAATTCCATCCACTTTGTGATGTAGCAAATAATTGTGAATCCCCTCATGGTAAGGTCTTATACATTGAAAACCCCTCTCTTGTGTGGCCCTCTTGGATTTTATGAAGTGATTAAGGTCCCCTCGAGTGGTTATTCATGTTTTGTTTCCATACCTAATGCTTTATTAGATTGTAAGTCTAATTAATATTGCTTCATCACACAACCACACTATCTTGGACCCCCCCCCCCCCCCACAGTGGATCAATCCACAACCATATTAATACATGGTGTTGGTTGTACCATCCCTTCCCCATGTGTGGGTTATTATGAGTTATGTGTGTCCATTGGGTAAAGAGCATGACCTCACCGTCTGATCTGAAGGACATTAAACTATAATGAGACATTACATCCTCAACTCATGACATTAATATGTCATCACTACAAGAGTAACAATAACCATATTACAACAAAGGGGATGGGAACCATCACCCTTTAACTCCTCCCCTCCCATTTCACTTTGTCACCATGTGCACCTCCTGCATTTATTAGGTAATCCCTAACACACCTTTGTTGGGTTCCCCCCATTACAATAGCTATATCCACCTCAAACATCAGGATACACTCATGGAGTTTCCAATTCATCCACACTCTAAGCCACAAACTACATGTAAGCCCTTATTTGTTCTTTGGGCAGCAAACCACATGTAATCCCCTATTTCCTCTATGGGGTGGAAAAAATCTGTAAACCCCTATTTCCTCTTTGAACATCAAAACATGCATAAGCCCCTATTTCAAAATTAGGAGGAAACCCATTAATAAGTCCTTGTTTCCTCTTTGGGCCAAAAACCATGCATGTGCCCATGTTTCCTCTCTCGGCCACTAAAAATGTGTAAGAACCATTCTACTCCATGTGGAAACAGATTTTCCACATGATCATCAAGCCTATTTACGACTCCTGTTAATCACACCGAGCATGACTCATGTCGGATTAGAGTAAGAATAAACCATGAAATCCTATTTGGTTTATCTTAGTTTGTAAGTCCCAGGCCCTTTTTTCCTGAACTACATGGACATTTATCCATTCTCTTTTCAGGGAAGGTATGTAGAAAGCCTCTCTGAATCCTATCACCCATTGGTCTCAACCACATCATGCTGGAACATATTCATCCCATATGAATGTAAAATATATTCCCCCCTCATCCCATAGGGTGTTAAATAGTATTATTTAGAACTACATGGGTAGTGATCCCCGTCTCCTAGATTGGTTACATATGAATCCTACCTGAGGTTAAAATCCAAAAAATTGTAATTTTTAGTGTCCCCTTAATTGGGAACCACATCCATGGTCCCCCATTAGTGGTGTTAGACCAGTTCCGGGGCTCTATTAGTGCTTATGTCACACACTCAATAAACACACCTCCAATCAAGAGTGTCCCTCTTACAATGGTCCACTAAACATTATAGAATCCCCAACATGTCTTCGGGAAACTGTATTTTATGTACACCTTGATTCTGTGACCCATCTATAACTATGTGGTCTTTAGTTCCCTATCATAGTGATATGTAGGAAGCTTCACACCGATTCAAGCCCATCACTCATGTCCCATCTTAGTATCTCCCTCAAGAATTTGTGTTTTGGGAAGACGATCCCCAAGACTGAGGGTTCTACTTCCTTCAGATCCCAATCAGTGTGCTCCATTCCTCAATGTCATCTCCTCATGTTTCCCATCTCCCCATAGAATAAAATTATTTATGATCCCTATCCCCTAAACATGGTAAGTAGGAATCCTCCATGAAGTTCAACCCAGCCAATGGTAAACCATCGTGTCCCCCATTTTTAGGACCCGCCACCTTCTTCTATGCCGTTTTTGCTGTCAAGATCAGTTTTTACGGAGTGGAATTTTCACATTTTTGGACACACCATCCTAGGTCCGTCCTTATTGAGAATTCTAACCCATTTAGCAGGAAATATTTCTAGGTTCTCCCCCATAGTGATATACCCATCTGATCAACTCCGACTAGAGTTTCGATTAGTTTGGAAAATCAAAACAATATGTTAAACTCTAGGTATGCCACATGTTAAACATGGAAAGCCAAGGAAAATAATAGACACATGCCTTTAGCATAAAATTTCCTGCATTCAATGTGGTAATCCTCAAGTTTACATGCCCTTTAGAAGCCTTATAATAAGAGAAAATCCATGCGTACTTGTTTTTCAACAACTCGAAACTATAGGGATTCCCAATGTGACAACTCTCCTGACCAAAGGTCAATACCTTGACATGGCCCCTTAAGAATTTCATGACATAATCATCATAATTAACCAGTTTCCACAATGACCTGGAACCGACAAGAGTTTCATGAACAATACCTTAATCATTTAGTGAGTCCCCAATTAGCTGAATTTTTTTTAGGAATAATCCACAGGAGAGACCGATATTCCATCATCCCATTATGATCAAGTAGAAAACATTCCTTAATAGGAGATGGATGTTTCTTTCCATTGTAAAGAGGGAATTCATGGAAACAAAGAAAAACGTTTGGATGAAGTGTAATGACCCAGAAATTTCAATGAAATTTTTTCCTTAAATAATTTGGAATTTTACGAGTCTGTGTCTTCTAACGACACTTGATTCTGAGGCCCGATGTGTCTAGAATCAATTTTCGAAGTTTATCTCTGGTATGTTAAGTAAACAAAATAGCGGGTTTTTCTATCTTTTGAAGCAGTGCTCGGAATCGAAATATGAGGGCACCGATGAACTCACAGTGGCAGTAATTTCTTAAGGGGACCTTTACCGCAGTTGTGTTTTAAGAGGGTTGAGAATTAATTTTGGGGATTTAGTTTAAAATAAATAAAATTGGGGGCATGATTTTATTTTTATGGTTGGTTAATTCTTCCCAAGGGGAGTTGAAGGTTGGTCCCACACCCACATAACCTCCCATGGAATGATATTTGTGGGGTGGGGCCCACACATGACCTAAACCCTTGATCTTTCCTAAACCCCTTAACCCCCCTATTAAACTCCTTTGTTAAATTTTGACAACCCATTGAATTTAAATATGTAAGCTTTCCACTTCCTCTCTCTCTCCCTCTTTAATTCTAGCAAACACACAACTTAATTAATTGTTTGAACGTCTTTAATTAAATTAATTAAGTCTTTGAATTTTAAATTTTCAATTCATGACAAGTTTAATTAAAATAAGGGGTTGACTTATTTTAATTTTGGGGGTTGGCTTGTTGTGTGACGATTATTGGAGACAGATTTTGTGTGAAAGAAGAAGGAAAATAATATTTCTTTGAAGAATATCATCCTCAACGTAGAACAATTCTTCTTCGACAAAGGAAATCATTCCTTTATCGTAGAATGACTCGGCGACCTCAGTTCTCCATCCTCTTCTTCCTCCACGACAAGATAAGAGACACCGACGTGGAGAACTCGCCAACGACGATGAACCTTATTTTCTTTTCTCTGCAACAAGAGAGGAGAAGTCACTTCCTCAGGTGCACTCTGATGATAATAGAGATGACACCTTCATTCACGACGTTTGTCAACTGCGGACCTTATCATGTTAGGGTTTTATTCTTGAAATTGGATTTTTTCGTACCCTGTTATTCATTCGGAATTATTGACTAAATACTACCAATTTCTATCACTTAACGTAGAGGGTACTGGCTAAACGAACATAGTCCGACGACCCTCCACTTGATCTTGTTTATTATTTTAGAATTCACAATCAAAGGCGGAGGAAGCACGACATCGTCATGCAATGACAGTTTTGTGGAAAAGGAAACTGGAATCATCGTGCCTTTTGTGCGGAAGGAATCGTGGCCCGCTACACGAGTCGCTTCGGCAGAAGAACCGGTTGGCTAGTCGGTCGGCCGGGCGAAGAGGAGTCGCGACGCTAGGAGGGTGCCGTGCCGAAGAAGTCGCGGCCTGCCGTGCGGGCTGCCTGTGCCATAAGACCGACCAGCCTAGTCAGCCGGTTTGGTGAATGGTGGCGCCTCTTGGCGCCACCGGTGCGGATAGACGAGCCCCCCCCCCCTTCGAACCGCTCGACCTTAGGCCAAGCCGCTCGGCCGGCCGGCCAAGCTAACCAGGCCGCCCACCCTGCTGGCCGAGCCAGTCGGGCTACGGGCCCCGCCCGCCGAGCCGGTCGGGCTAGGCCGCCCCGCATCGGGCCGAGTTTGTTTTTTTCCTTCGGACTGGTCTTCCACCCCTACCAGGTCGTACCTGTCATACTAGGTTAACCTGACCTGTCGGCCCACTGGGCTAAATGGTTCAGGCCCATTATTCACTTAAACGTGAATAACATAAAGATCGTGCATCCGATTGATGTGATGTCTATGGAATTGATACTCTTTCGACGAGATGACCCTTTTTTGATACTCGAATTGAGTTTTGGACGTCTTTGGTAAATGTACGGGTTTGGAAGGAGCATATTTCCAACTGGGCCCCTGGAACAGATAAGGCAATATCTCTTAGACTGGGCGTCCTTTTGACGTGTCGTTTGTCGCGTTGATTTCTTTTTGACGAGATGGAACTTCGGGATACATCAACTCTAGGATTTGTGAAAGTTGATGTATTGAACCCCCTTTACTTGAGGAGAGGACCCTCCTGGAATCAAGTACATTGTGTGCGAGAACCCTAGAGTTGGCTGCAACTGCGACAACGATGACGACTGTACTTGGATCCTATGTGGGTTCGGCAGCGAGGACGACTGTACTTTGATCCTCTGTGGGTTCAACAACGATGAAGACTATACTTGGATCCTATGTGGGTTTGGCAGCGATGGTTATTGTACTTGGATCCTACGTGGGATTGGCAACGACGACTTCTGTACTTCGATCCTATGTAGGTTCGGCAGAGGAGATGATTCAGAGGCTACATCTAATCATCTCCACCTATGTTCGTGAGTAGTATACCTGTGGGAGATGAGTCTTGACTTTAAATCATTATCATTGTTATGATTTACTTCATTCCTGTTTGGACTGGTTGTGAATGGGCTCGGAAGTTGGAGCCGAACTGAGTTTGATGACTTAGGTATATGTATGGGCCTATACCTAAGTAGAGTTTGTTGATAATTCGTGTTTGTATCTTTCCTTTTTGGTTTTATCTTTGTGGATTCTGGGACACCTTCAGGGGTCTTGGGTTCCCTACTGAGTATCTTTATACTCATCCATGCATGGGCATTTCCCGCACTACGTTATGTTGGTTGCAGACGACGGACATCACTGATCGCGGTCGAGGCCTGTGGAGCTGGATGGTATCCAGAGATGGACCACCTGGCGGGACTTACATAGAGCGAACGGACGGACCTGAGGTACCAACGAGACTATCTGTACCCACCCTTCAGGTGGGATTCCCGAAGGACAACTCGGTGGTTATGGCTTTACTTTTTAGATGTTGTACTTTCTTTCATATTTGTACTTTACTTTATGTTTTGTTTGTATACTGGGCCACTTCTTTTCTAGCACATACTTTTGTACTCAGTTTACTTTGTGTTTACTCCAGCATGAGTACTCTATTGTGTTTGTTTACTTTTATAAAGGCAATGACTTCCCTTTTTACTAGGATTTACACCTTTGCTGCTAGTCGCCAGCCCCTGGCATATGGAAGGTAGGCTTGGGGTAGTCACGACATGGGCCCCGATGATGGGTCATGACAAATTGGTATCAAAGTAGATTGTTCTACCGCAGAACTCATGAATCTGATAATTTGTTCTCTGTGAAGCAATAGTGTTAAAAATAATGAGTGTGGTTTTCAGTCCTGGGAGTCATGTGTTGGGGTGGCGGCCGACGTATCCTTACACCCGGACCCTGAATTCTGATTTCTGAATCAGTGCTCGAAAACATTGATTGGATATGTATTTTAAAAGTTTTCTTTGTGATTAATTTGATTCAACTCACTAGGTATATTGTACTAACTATGGCACACATGTTTCTTCTCAGGATGGCCCCACGAAGGTAGCAAGCTAGGGTTCCTAGTTACGGGTGGGATGGCAGCACACCGAGCGACGAGGCCTTGGTATAGGGCCCCCTTATAGCGGAGGCACCAGCAGTACCACTACCCGCTAGGCCAGTGAAACCACCAGCCCCAGCAGCGGAGAGTGCACGCCGCCTGAGTGTGTTGCACGAGCATCAGTGATAAAGGATGTCTGGGTTCCGTAGAGAGACGGACCCTCAAGCAGCCAAGGATTGGCTGGAGCCTATCGTCAGAGTCTTCAGATTGGTAGGGACACCAGCAGACCATATAATGATGCTTGCCGCGAGTCTCATGCATGCAACAGTTGGTAGATGGTGGAGCCTGATGCTCCAGGTGCACAATAAGGCATCTTTACTTTAGACGGACTTCGAGAGCCTCTTCTTCTCGGAGTTTGATTCAGCCACCCTCTGTGCGGTGCACATCCAGTAGTTACTATAGTTGCAACAGGGCAGCATGACAGTAGCCCAGAACTCGGCGAGATTTACCGACCTATTGCGCTACTCCACGAACATGATATGAGACAAATTATTCTGGGCCCGGACCTTCGAGCAGGGATTGTGGCATGATATTAGGGCTTCGATGATCTCCCTCAGCATTCCGGCGCAGGAAGAAGTACTAGAGCGAGCCCTTTTGTGGAGAGTTTTCTTACTGATCTGACTCTAGTACTGAGACCCACAACATGGAGACTTGTAGCGAAATCTTCTACAGCCGGCAGTAGGCAGATGTCACAGAGGTCCAAGAGGACTATGCCATCTGGTGGGAAACCTTAGCGTACTAGTTCGGATGTGCGGGGCACACGCAACAGAGCCATTCATACCAGAGGTAGGCAGTGTTATGCATGTGGCGGGCAAGGCCACATGGCTCGTGACTGATCGGCCCGCCATGTAGAGGAGTAGTAGACAGTAGAGGGACCTCCTAGGAAGAGGTAGAGTTTGGATCGTGGTGGTCCGTAGGGAGTTTTCGGACGAGGAAAAAGAGATTTCCGAGCAGTAGGTGGAGGATGACATTTTGAGGCTCTACCACCACCACCACTAGGAGGGCCACCACGACCAGAGGGAGTTGGCAGACATGTGCAGGCTCAGCTCCAGGCAGTCACGGCCTACGACCACGACACACTTGAGATGATTCGTGGTACTATCTGTGTCTACTCCACCCTTGCTTCAGTTATTATATACATAGGAGTGATTCATTCTTTTATTTCCGCTACCCTTGTTTGGAGCTCGGAGATTCCGACTGAGTCGTTGGCTCGATCCTTATGGCTAGAGACTCCTACAGGAGAAGAATCTACGATTACGCACTGGTTCCTACAGTGTGAGCATACTCTAGGAGGCAAGATATTTGGTTGGGATATTCTTGTAGCGGCGTTCAGGCATTACGATGTCATCTTGGGTATGGACTGGTTGTCTATGGGCTCAGAAGTTGGAGTCGAACTGAGTTTTATGACTTAGGTATATGTATGGGAATATACCTAAGTAGATTTGGTTGATACATCGTGTCTGTAAATTTCCTTTCTGGTTTAACCTTTGTGGATTCTGGGAGCCCCTCAGGGGTCTCGGGGTCCCTGCTGAGTATCGTTATACTCACCCCGGCACAGGCATTTCCCGCACTACGTTGTGTTGATTCCAGACGATGGACAACACTGATCGTGGTCGAGGCTTGTGGAGCTGGACGGTATCCGGAGGTGGACCACCTAGAGGGATGTAAACATAGCGGACAGACGGACCTGAGGTACCAATGAGACTATCTGTACCCACCCTTCATTTGGTATTCTTGTAGTACGACTCGGTGGTTGCTACTTTACTTTTCAACTGTTGTACTTTTTTTCTCAGTAGTACTGTACTTTCAGTTGGGTTTGTATACCAGCCCATTTACATTCCATCACTTAATTTTGTAGTTAGTTTACTTTGATTTTACTCCATATTTCATACTCTATTGGGATTGTTTACTTTTATAAAGACAATGTCTTCCCTTTTTACTAGGATTTACCCGTTTGGTTCTAGTCGCCAGCCCCAGGCCAATGGAAGGCGGGCTTAAGGTAGTCACGACACAGGCCCTGAGGATGGGTCGTGACATGAAGTGTCCCATGAATGATCCATGATGAGGCTTTCCCTAGAAGAAAACAATCTGAAATAAAAAATGGGGAACCCAATGTGAGATTATACTCCACAATATTAGGATTTGTAGAGTTCGAGACAACAAACGATAAGCATGTCATAGGATCCAGCAATTCAGTTCCAGGTCTAAAAAATAAAATTATTGGTATGGCATGAAAGTTACAAGAATTTGGGGTATTTAATATTTGGGTATCCCAGTCTACAGTTTTTTCATCATGGATCTTTCTATCAATTCCTGGAAGAATGAACAACACTAGGGAACTAGGAATTCCTTTTCAACTATCAACACTAACAGCTGAATACTACTACATTGTAGGACCAAATATATAGTAGTAGGAAACCTATCACCTCCCTTTCACTATCATAGGGGTAGGGGTAGAGGAAATACCACTGCGACAATATCAAAAAACTCTACCCCCACCAAGACATCATCCCCTACCACAACTACTGAGCACCCACACCGCGTATCACCTTTGGAAATTGTCCAAATAAGGGTAATGAACATTCATGTTCATCGATATTAATTGTAGTGGGTGATACTGATGAGGGATATGGCACATCAATATATGGAGGCCTCAGTTCCCAGCCATTACTGCCACCCCAAGTAGCTGCGTAGGGATTTGCTTCTCCTAACTCTTATTTTCAATTGTTTAGAGAGCATCTCCCAAGAATGATCTTCTGAATCACTCCCTTACAACAACAACATAAGTGTTATTTGAATAATCCACCCTATGTATTCAAATAGTGAGTCACTAAATAGAGATTCCCCCTACCATGGAAACAATGCAAGCCATTCCTGAAGACTAAGGAGCAAGTGGTTCATACCACTGCAAAGTTGGCCCTAGCGTAGCTGACCTAACACTGACATTGGGAAGAAGATCAAGAGGATTTCTGCCAGGGGGAAACATTTTCTATAGCTTTAGAGGCTTGATCCACCACTGATGTGTTCTATCACCTCCATGTTACTATATAATTGGGGAACCTCTATGCCTGATTGGGATTGAGGCCACAACCACCCCTTTATAATGCTAGGTTGACTCCCCCAATCAATGACGCAAGTAGCATCCACCGCAGGTCGAGCCACAATGATGAGATTTAGTATTAAGGTAATCCCCATACCATCATTATCCAAATTGGAGTTCCTCCATAATCTCATATTTAATATAGAGATCATACCCATGCGACCATTATCAGTTACAATGATGGTCATCAATGTGTTCACGGTCAGAGATATGGAAGATTTCCACAATTTCAGGTCATCAATGTGAAGGTCCTCCTAGCAACATCACCAGCTCAGGAGGGGGCCATCACCATGGTGGCACTAAATAGAGTGAAGGTCCTACTCTCTCTATAAACCATTGACAATGGTTTCCTCCGCGTGTTCCATTCGACGTTTTTTGGGTTCCCCTCTCACCCCATATTATCCATGCGGGTGTCCTCCCCGCTCTATGACCAACCCACATTGAGGTCCTCCATGTGTCGATGATATTCCCTTCCTTGAAGAATCGTCCCATGGTAGGATGGTAGGCCATCAACACCAAAGGGAAAAACATAAATAACCTCGTATCATGGTCAAATATTTCCACTTTTCAAACATTGATATAGAGTGAGACTAAGTGGAGGAACCCCCACCCAAATTTTTTATATAAGGTTCATGGGGAGGATCACTATGATTCATATCTTTCCTCCTAGAATGGGAGATACACTAGATCCCTAAATACCTCCACCGATACATATAGATGGATTATCATTTGGATCCTTTCTACAGACATGATGTGAAATTCCTTTTCTTATCAACAAGATCATTCTCTAAATAAACAAGTGATAACAGAGAATTCATCTAGGAAAAGGTCGACGATGAGCACCAGTAGAATCTGCCTCCAACGATCTATCCCCTATGCAAGAAGAAGTGGTTAGTACCCTATCTTATAGGGATGTGGGGATAGAGTTAGTTCATTCAAATTGATATGACCCAAGATGAAATTATTTGTATGTTCACGTAGCGTACTGTCAACCGGCCAGTCTACCACTACAACGGTCCACATCAGTGCCTTTACCAGTCACTCAAACACCCTAGTCATTGAATGTGGAAACCAATGGATAGGTCTCAAGTCTGATCTGAGATGTTTGATGGGAATTATCACTATGGACCAAGTCCTCAAGATTTCTTGGCCTATTACAACTACTTGCTTCAATATCCTGGAGTCCCTCAACCAGGATGAGGTTGTTTGCTTCCGCAAAACCTTGGGGACAATGCATTTTAATCTCTTTCACTGACAATTTGCTTACCCCAATAGCTGGGACCACTTCAATGACATCGAAAAAATGTCCCCCAGAGTATAGTTTTCCACACACCTTATTTATCGGCACCCTATATCACCCAATTATCATCGGACCCCTAGAAATGATGTGTTCAAAGCATTACAGTGCTCTGTAGAGTTATTAAAGAGGCTTCCCCATATGTTCTGATTTGTGGATGGGGTAGTATAAAACCCCATATTTCAGTCCTATCATGAACTAACCTAGTTCACCCAGTGATATCAAGGATGTGACAATGGGAGTTTCTATTGTAAACATAGTCATTTCTGAGATATAACTGAAAGGGGGCATCGACCCATGGTCTCGAGAAAATGAAAAACCTACTAGGATAGCACCACACATGGAAGACACTACATGTATCCACACTAACGAACATAGGCCAATGATTGGCCATTCTAAACCTTCTGAAACATTGACCTTGGGTTGAGATCCTATCAAGGGAAAATAACACACCTAAACTGTGAAGCCTTCTGATCAATTTAGTTCAGCACAAAAGATAGAAGAAGATAACAAAAAGGTTTCCCTAGGTAAGAAGCTCACTAAATATAAGAATATTGTTTATAAACTCCTTATCAAACACATGGTGAAAAAATTAAATTATTATGATAACCCTCAACCAGAGTAGTAGAGGAAGGCATATATCCTCCTTGGCGAGGAGCCTCATAGTGATGTCGACAACCCAAACCATTTAGATCAGGTAGAAGATGGTGTTTATATAAAGTGATCAAGGTATGAACTGCTGAACCGACCCAATCTTTGAGAGAATCCTTCTCAGTAAATGACTTATGTTCCTCCATCCCCTCTTTAGTTCATCCCCTGATCATCCTAACAGGTTGTTTTTCTTGCATCTCCACAAGTCTCTCATCCATCTTAACACATTGAAGAACCTTCCAAAACTATATTAGTCATGAATCCCTACCAAGATAGGACTCTTAATCAATATGACCCAATGGATTCTCTCATTAACCTCCTCAAGTTTCATAAAACCTGATAGGTAGAGATCCAACATGATGGAAAACCATATCAGACAGGGATGGATGACACACCATCACCCCCAGGATTTGGAAATTCTACCTTATCCATTTTTAATTGGACTGGTGACCCATTGAAACATTTTTTCCACTTCATTTCAAGATGTGGACCCATTTTGGGAACTCTAGCATCGTAGGAAGATGGTAAGCTATGTTGATTGGTATAGATACTGGAAGGGGCCACATTCATCAGGTATAACTATTTTTGCATCAAATTCATAGCTGGAAGGGAGGATCATCGCTTGCAGTTTTTTGACCAGTTCAATTCCACTAGCTGTAAGATTATATTTCTTGCCGCTTCAAGTGAATGAAAAGGCTGGATGATGGAGTCGTAGACTTTTTTCTAGTGGGGAGGGACTCACATACTCACTGGACACATCAGTGACTCATAAATAGCTACTAACATTGTTTGTAGAAAATATATAGACTATACTAGCCCCGTATATCATCATTAAGAACATCGTAGTTGAATTATTGAGTTTCTATGACAAGCCTCAACGTCTAGAGGAATCCCTACATCATGCCAAGTAGGGATGCTCATTTACTCTCTACAACACCGATCGTGAAAGTCTACCAAGGCTGGGAACCTGCTGTTGCATAGATAGTGTCCCTTAGATAAATGTAATTATTACTACCAGAGGCACTTCCACATGCTCATTGAGGTCCACCACCTCAAGCTTGACCTCCGACTCAGAATTGTCCACCTTATAATCATCAAATGTCCCCACATAAAATTCCACAACCACCAATGTTAGTCTACCATGTTACATTTCATTCTCAGGCTCCATCCCCTTATTAGGGATAATATCCAAGATTTCCTTTCCTAGATCAATAAATCTGAACCTATTCATTCAATGAAGATCGGGTCCTTGAATATTTTTGGAGTTACTTGGACCAGGGAATCCTGTAGTTTCTAGAATGTTGGAATCTCGAAGATGATGATCTCACTAATCACTTCAATTACTTCCCTATCACCGGTTCCATGGAGAATTTCTCATGAAATGTTGTATTTTCAAAGACTGGCTCCATTAATAGGTCAATAACATCATAGTCAGATTGGGTCCATCCTTGTCAATTGTTTCATGTTATTATGAAAAGCATGATAGTGATAGTGAGCGAAAATGCCAGCAGGTCTCTCATCACGGGTCCACAAATAGTGAAGACCAGATATCACAGAAGGAAGTTGCTCATACCCATGGTATTATTTGTGCCAATTTGAATAAAAATGATCCTTCAAATTTTACTGTGTAACATCAAGGTACTACTTTTTCATCAACATCTCAGCTTTATCCACATCAGGATAACTAGCACCAATGTGCAAAGTAGAAGAAGAATACTCTTCCAGTGCCAAGGACATCCCATACTCATAAATATTGCATTCTCTCAATGATGGATATTGTACACCGAGTCCTCCCAACAATAGAGGATTTCTAATGTGATAATCAACAGTACAACTCAGTTAACACAGACGAGCTAGTGGACTCATACATTGTACCTGAAGATAGGGAATACTAAGAAAACCCTCACAATATCCCTAGTCGACACCAGCGACATTGAAACTGTGGATACAAGAACCATCAGTGTTCACTTTCCAATTCTTCCGACAAAAACATGCATGAAACTATGATTAGAAAAAAAAATCTTAGTGTGGGACTCAGCATGCATAGTCCTCTTTCCCTATATCATCAGATCCAATCTCCCCACAGTTTTTTATTCAACTGGGAATAGCCATCCCAACCATTATACGATTAGACACATACAACTGAGGCTGGGAAAAATTTATTCAACAATTATCCCTTAGTCATTCTACAATATTTAGCTAGTGAGAAGCTGGATACCCCCAACAGTAGCGAAAATCTACTACATTGATAAATAGTATCTGTTATACCTCCTGCCACAGAGAAAACTCCTATCGACATAAGTGTTTTCCTTGCACTAATGTGTCATGTACTTAAGAATTAATACATCTTTCATATAATGATATTGATGAAATAGGTTTTCCGCCATCCAAGGACATGAGTGAATCCCTCACAAGTTCTTTGAGAAGTTCCCTATAGTTTTAGGAAGATGTAGCCACTGTAGAATCATTCCATGATGAGGAAGTCTAGCATGAATAATTTTGGGCCATCATTATAATCATCGGATAAGATGAAGGTTCTCCTATATAGGGGTACACACTACCACTATAAATCTTTTAATAGATGAATGGTGTGGAAGTCTGCAACTGTATCATAGATAGGGGTTCTTGTATTTTTCACATTCCAACCCAGACATTCCTCAAGCTGGGGATGTATGAAATAGATCTGAATCCCTTTGATCCAATGACTCATGATTATAAATGAACATAGAAGAAACATTTTGGAAAAATACAATTAATGACCCAATTCATTGGACTTATTTCTAGAATAGAGTTCATGAATGTCTTGTAGGACACCACATATAATGCACTGATGGGTAGGCCTTGGCTCCATATATACACAATAGTCCCTTCTTCATATCACAAATGAATAATGTACTACCATAATGGTCGATTTGGCATGATCGAAAGTGATTCACATCCATTAGTCTCTTGTGAAGATTGCTACATATAAGATGAATACTATTGGGTCATGAAAATGCAGGTGTAGGCCATTGAGGATGAGAATTGGACCACTGTGGATGACCCATGTATATAATTTGATGATCCATACATTCTAACAATTAACCTATTGTATTCCACAACCCCAAAAATGGGACACTGCCTTTTCATCTTTGGGAAAATGTTAATAAAAATATCCTATCGTAAGGTACACAAATAGATCACTTTTTACTCCTATGAGAATTAGGATTGAGTGATCCTATAACCCCTAACCCTTGTATGGTATCAGGATGTTTTCCCCATGGAAACGAAAACATTTCATACTTTCTTATTCTATCAGGCAATGTTAAAACTACAAAATATAAATCAACACTACTTATATGATATTATTAATCACATACCATTATATCAAACACCATATGGAATAAAATTGATAGCATTCATCACTACAATCTAAGAAGTTTATAAGTACCCTAAAAAATATTCTAGTTCCACTCAGACTAACATAAGAAATACATCTGATTCATCCCACTCATAAAAATTACCCATGTCGATGATCATATATCTTTAGTAATTTATATTTATTTGGATGATACCCCTATTACATTTGAGGATGGTGCCTCCACCACAATTGATGATTTGGTATAGGTTATCCTCAACAACGAGATAGATCCAAAACCTGCATTATTCAACCCAGTGACGTCTGCAGAGGAGAATAAATAGTATGTGGGTTTCTTGAAGTAGTATCATGATGTATTCACCTAGATCTATGATATGATGCTAGGACAAGACCCTCAGGTCTTCGTCCACCGCATTATTCTCCATATAATTCATCATAGGTTCAAGAACCCACCTAAAATATTGCACCATTCTCATGGTGCCATGGTTGTGGCAGAAGTTTGTAAAAACATTATTGAAAACATCTTCAAGGATTTATAAAACCGAAAATGTGTAGAAAAAAGTCATTACCATATGAAATAAGAATGGAATGATCAATGTTTTTATAGAATTCCATGATCTCAACTATCACCATACAAAGGATGGCATTCCCCATTCAGCGATAAAGATGTTGATCGATGCTACCGCTAGATTCCACGATCTCTCCATCATTGATGGGTATTCCGAATATAATAAAATATGAATATAACATGATGATGAGGATTATTCCTCCTTCATGTCACCACAACATAGTTTTTATTATCATTTAATGAATTTCAATATAAATAATAAAAAATACACAAAGTGTTCCATGCATCGTATATTCATGATGATCCTTGGAATATTAGTCGAATTATATGTGGATGATTTGGGGGTAAAATCATGCCAGCATCAGGACCATCTAAGAGATACTGAGAATGTGTTCAACTTCATATGCTCCGGCCATATGAAGATTAACTCAGTAATATGTGCCTTCATGGTAACCCGTATAATGTTTCATAGATATTTCATCAGATATAGATGCCCCAAGATAAATTCATAGAAGATCAAGGCCATTAGTAAGATGCATACTCTTAGAAACATTTTAGAGAAACATGGATTTAACATCCACTTAGCATGCATGCACCGATTCATTGATAAATTGATCAACAAGCATATTACTTTTTCCCCACTATTGGAAAAAGGTGTCAGCTATTAGTGGGATGAAGAGTGTCAGGACACTTTTGAGGAGATCAAGGAGTATCTACTACAACCTCTGATTATGATGCCACCCATATCCGGAATGCCTCTAGTCCTTTATGTTATTATCCTACAATGGTCCCTCAATACCCTTCTCACCCATTTGAACTATTTGGGTATATAGAATACTATATATTATCTCATCATCTATCTCATAGATAAAAAGATCAAATATTACTCTATCAAAAAGAGAAGTCTTGTGCTGGTATTCACCGTCCAAAAATTGAAACATTACCTACAACACCAAGATATAAAACTGGTGTCTCTCATAGACCTGCTAATGTACATCTTGAATAGACCCATTCTAATATTCTTTCTATATCTATGGGATGTGATCCTTTAATAGTTTGACATTAGTTTTATTCCACAAATATATGTCATGGGTTTGGCCCTACAATTCCTTTTTTTTAAACATTCCTTCATATACGAGCATCGAGATCTTTAATTCTTATATGAATCCATCAATTATATTGATCATACCGTACTGTGTTGGAGGATTCACAATGATGGTGCTTCATGAATCCCTACAGGCATAAGACCCAATGATCCTAGGCTTAATTGAGTGTTCCTTGGTATCGTCTTCACCACACCTCAACATTACATCTTTCACTAGTCATTCTTTTTTCATAAGGTTACACCAAAAATGAGTCTGAGATTCAATTATTAATCACTAGTATCAATATTCCCCTTGAGATTTATGTCCCATGCCTTTATGTGAATGGGGAGTCGGAGCTGGTCATCATGAAGATCAACGGTGAATACATTTTTTGGAATCTAGAGCTTGTACCTCTATTAGAGTGAACTTTCCATCTAATATCCTAGTCCCCTTCATATTCTGAGTTCATTAATGTTACTCAATCATATAATATCATGTTCGATGTCTTGGCTATATGTGCTAAATCTTTAGTAGAGCCTAAATGTCACGAACCAACTCGGGTTGACCCCGAACCGGTCTCCCGATCCGATCCGCGACATGGCTCGAGAGGCGTTCCTGATCCTCTCGGGCTGGCGAAAAGCACCAGGGCATCAACAGAGGCTGTGGGAACGATTTCGCCCAGTAGAAATAAATAAATCAGCAGAAAAAGAATAGATCAACACAATATAAATAGAGTAAAGTAACTAGACAAGAACAAAAGAAAATAAAAATAACCGAAAGAGACAACCATTATCTCCGTGTGACCTCGCAAGTCACTCTCCAACTCACAACCAAACGTCGCCCAAGGCGAACACACCCATGTTGTAGCCTACACAAACAATAAAATAAGAAAGGACTATAGGCGTGAGTATTAAAACTCAGTAGGCTAGCCCGATATCTATTCCAAATGTATTACCTTTAAATAAAGAAATTTACTAATTTCATATTTGAACTAAATTATATAAAATACGGGTTTCCACACACACTTTCATTTCTAAATTAAATAACAGTCCATTGCCCTTTTTAACTTACAAACAAGATTAATGGTTGAATGGAATAAGTTCTTTGCATTTCAAAACATTTTTCCAAAAAAATTAGAAATTAAATTTCAAGTTCTTAGTAAAAAGGGAAAACCACACAACACACAACACAAGCTAAGGTCAATGGAAAAAGTGGCACACAAGGGCCAGCTACCGAACTAGACCTCTCAATCATCTGCCACCTGTAAATAAACACTAAAGGAAACATGGGTCGAACCTAGGAGATCATGAACAATCCAGAACATGTTATACATGTGACTCATCTTGAAGGCATGCCCTAACTCGATGATGTCATAACGCCCTAACACTCGGCATAGCTCTACATTACCTAACCGAGGGGCCCAATCCTCATAGCAACAATAACTCAGTATTCCCCTTCTATGGGGCTGCTAGCCTGTGCGTAGTCTAAAGTAGTGCAGCAATCATTCACAGAAGATTCTCTCACTATGTCCGGTTCCCATAAAAACACATATAATAAAAGATGGGTGAATCAACAATGACAATCAATCAGTCACGATGCACATACATCACATACAACTCATGCAATCAACGCACACCAAAGATCACCCCTGAATGGGTTTTCTGAAAAAAATTATTTTATTAAAGTGCCAAACAAGCCTTCACCAATTTTAAAGAAAAACCTCATTTCTTGATAAAACCCAAAACACGTGTTCAGACGAAATAATTTATCTTCAAAACTAGAAGTACATTTGAAATTCGATGGATTATGTTTAAAGGCCAAACATGCATTATTTCAATACTGGGTGTCTGCTCACCAAGAAAATGTTTGAAGTGTTTGGTATAAAATTAACAGCTCTTTTCACACAAAATAATCATTTAAATATTAATTATCTTATTTTATTTCTCATTCATTAAAATTAAAAAAACATCAAGAAATTAATAAATTATAAATTTAAAGGTGAGTGAAATGGGGGACCTACCTCGACTCGTAGCCCGGTTATGACGACGATGCGGTACGTCCCAACTTGCACACATGTACACGCCACTTGCCGACGATCGCAATAACACAGAAAAACCTTGCCAATGCACTACACCAATGCAAATTATCTTAAAACACAAAAACACTGTCTTAAAATAATCCAAAGAATAAAAAGAGTAAAACACACCTTGAAATCAATGCAAACGAAATGAAACAAACCCACAACATGAGGTAAAATAAGGTGTGCCCCGCAAATAAAGGTGGACATTCCAAAGTAATCTGAATCGCATCGCCTTCGACAGCGGCGGACGGAGCGCGGTCCGACGTGACCCGAGACACCCTTTGCGAACCCAACGAGGGGATTCACGGCCAGGTTAGAGCAACACCCTACAATTATTAGTCAACACCCAAGGTCATGCGTCGGATGGAAAAGAAGAGAGGGTCGGCTGGCACGCGGTTGCAAGAGGCAGGAGGCTGGATCCCAGGATGACGTGGAGAGGTGATCATGGAGGGCGAGCCGGATAGGGAGGCGGGTTCGGGCCGAGAGGGGGATTTGCGCCAGACGGGAAAAGCGGTGGGAGGTTATCCGTAGGATGGGGAGACCACACATGGCGGATGCCGGAGCATCAGTAGGCGAGGGCGAGCACTGGGCAAGGGCTCTCACCACAAAACGGTGGAGAAAAAAGGGGTGAAAACCAGCAGTGGTGTGTAGTTACACAGCACGTAGAACATTTTAATTATATATATATAACAATAATGTAATAATAATAATTATAATAAAAATAGTACCAGCGAATGATGATAAACCCAATAAATAGAATTGGTTCTTAAACATTTTAATTTATGTAATAATAATAATAATATCTATGCTACAATAATAATAACGGTAATAATATCAATAGCGATGTAATAAAAACAATATTAATAACAATAAATGAAATAAACAATAAACTTAAAGTTAATAAAATGATAATTTTATTAAATTTCATTTTAAATAATAATTATATTTATAACAACTTAATAATAATGATATTATTACAAGATTAAATAATAATAAACTAACCATTTGCGTTGTAACGCCCCGACCTCAGTTACGCAGAGTCAGTGCATTATTGCGTAGCATTGGCATGATCACAAAAGATCAAGTCTCGAAAGACCGATTAGTTTAGTAGCCTTGTAAACACTAGATACATTCAAAAGTCTTACATTACATCATAAAGTAAAACAAAACTACAACATCTTCTCTTCATATCCCCTTATATTATCCCTGCATGTCATTCATAATATACTTCTTCACATCCTGTAAAAATTAAAACATTGAAAGGGGTGAGCTCATATGCTCAGTAAGGATAACAATATAGCGGAAGCTTTCATAAATAAACATAACATTTAAGGCAATGTATAACTAAAACAAAAGCCTTTTAAACTTGAAATTTAGCATAATATGACAAAATTAAAATGAAATAATGTCATTTACTTATTCACATGGATATTCTACTGGTCGAATAATCACATGCAATATCAATAACCACTTTCATAATGATGGAATGTATAATGCCAGACTATCATAACCACGTAGCCATGGCCTCGGGCCAAGACCACAAATAAGATTTTGTCAAGGCCTCGTGCCAAGACACTAGTTTGTCTAATGAGACATGTCGATGCATCGAGGAGCTGTAGCGGGCTCCACCCGTCACTTATTAAGTCTAATGCATTCCTCATATGAATAGGTTTAAACATATCATAAACCATAACATAATCGTATCACATAAAACATGCATAAAGGAAACATAACATTTCCACATTTAAATCACAAGATATCAATACAACACATTGATATAATAAAAACACTTTCAAAACCATTTTCAATACCAAAATAAAAGAACGTTAAAACTTTGTATTTATTTATCATTAAAAACAATTTATGGATTGTAGAGGAACTCAAAACACAAATAATGGTCACGACGGCGGAGAAGTCGTTGTCGCCGCATACGTAAGACAAAAACATTCCTTTTGTCATTTAGTAAAACGCTTAGTAAAAAAAGATTCCTTTTTGAATAAAAGTCAAAGTCAAAGGGGTTTATACACCGTATAAAAGAAAGTTGTGTATAAAACAAAATATGCCTCAATGAAAGGAGATTGAGACGAAGACCCTTAAAAGGATCATTTTTTTAAATAAAGTAGATCTATTATGTGTATTCACTATAAGTACACATAAATAAAGTACAAATACAAGATAGGACATTATAGTATCATGACATAATTTTAAAGTAGGAGATTAACTCAATGAATAGAAATTGGGTTAAGAAGTTCCCTTACCTTGCGTCTTGTCTTGACTCGACCGTTCTTTAACCTCCTGAATAATAAACTAGAGTTAATTTATAATTGCTTAAGAACATTTTTCAAGTTTTTTATTCCTTTTATATCACTTATTACCATGTTATGAACATTATGTAATTATTTAAGTTAATAACGGTCGTTTTGTCGATCTTTGGTACTTGAGTCAAAAATAAACTTCTTATAATTACAAGTTGTTCATGTGGTGAAATATCCATTATATCCAGAATTATATTCATGATATAGATATCATATATATCATATATATCCACTATATACACGCATTTATAATATTCCATAACGTTTAGAGGTAAGAAATGAAATGCACCGTTCCTGGAGACGGTAAGCCGTACGTACGCATGAACGCTACTTTCATTTCTATTTCGTATTTAATTAAATCATAATGATATAAAGGTATATTATAATTCCAGTATAATATCATATATAATATCTTTTACTCCATCCTTTATACATCCCACATATGGCATTAACGATTCAAATCACTTTGAGGGGGCGGTAGTCCGCACTTCCTAAAATGAAAATATCAAGTTTACCCATAATGGAAACAATAAAGGTATGCCATAAATGAAAAATACAGAAGCTTAAGTAAAACATAAACATATTATATATCATATATAAATAGAGTTACATCTTAATGGCCACCTTTGAAGGTGTTATATGAGTGTTGACCAATCATCATTTCGTGAGGCAGAAATTCACCATCCACAGAAACAGTATGTTCTTTAACCATTAGATGTAGGTGTGTGTAAGTGTAGCTAGAATACTTCTTACAACAACATCCTAGTATATTGAGTATACTGGTGTTGTTACAAAATAAATTAATAAAAAGAGATTAGGGGGTTGGATAAGCAAAATAAAACAAAATAACATAAGAGAAGACATTACCTTAAAATCGGGTAACTCTTTTGATTTGAGCCAAAGGCTTCCTTGGAAAGAATTCTGCCCAAAGTGAGGCTTCTAGGAGTAAGGGAGGGAAGTTGGGAGAGTATTTGGGAAGATGTTGGCCAAGCCAAAAGGCTTTGATAGTGTGAGTAAGGTGGTAGTGGTGGGGGCCATTTATAAGTGGAGAGGAGGGGCACTCTTGGAAAGTAATGAAATGTTACTTTATTATACAATTATTTTCGGATTCTAAAGGTCCCACACTTATATAATTCGAGGCTAAGGTGATAAGGGTTCGAAATATTCTCATCCAAAAGGCTTTGGACAAGTGTAATGCTTAGATTTTACATTATCCTTCCATTTTATTAAAATCGTTAATTAATGAGGTAATCACTGCATCATCATGGTGTCATAAATAATTTAATTTATTTAATGTCTAAAAATTATGAAAAAAAATATCATGATGTAGTAAATCTTTTTATCTTTCTAATGAATATTTATAGTCAAAAATATGACTTGTATAACCCCATTTAAAAATTGTTTTAGTAAAACAACTCTTGTTTGTGACATTTTTATTTTAACATTAAATAAAAATTATTTGTGTAATTTTCCTACCAAAGTGGCTCCATGGGGTCCTCAAGTTGACCCATGGATTTTCTTGGTCGGCCATGACTCATCCAATAGGTGTAGGACAAGTGTAAATGTCATTTCATATTATTATAACATTATCTTTACCTTAAATTACACTAATTACCTTTAATCATGATTAATTAAACTTAAAAGTTACTATTTCAAAAAAATTATTTTAATCCCATTGAACCACATTTTACTTCCTAATTACAACCATGTATGTCGGATTTTTGAAAATCAAATCACAGAAGTTTTAATGTTTCATTTAAACGAAAAATCAGTTTTTTAACTACCACTTAGTGGTTTCACTATTCATCAAAAATTGAAGTTTTTTAGAACAATGCCAAAACTTCACCCTAAGATATAATTGATGTTCCGAATTCAATAATGATGTCTATTTTAAAAAATTCCAAACATATAAGTTTCATTAATTAATTTCATAATTAATTCCCGCTGTCACAACAAATAGCGTGTTTTTTTAGAAACAATATATATCAAAAGATTGACAATTGTTTATGTCTAATTTCAAAGTGAAATTAATTCTAATGACCACCATTGGATATAATGGAAAAAATATATTCTAATTATACTTTAAAACCAATCAATAGTATAATTTATCAAAATAAATTATTTTGATTAAAAAAGTTGTTTTGAAGTAATTTTCACTATTCATAAAAAATTGAATGTTCTCAGAAAATTACAAAAAATTCAACTTAGGATAATTTCGATATTATGAATACAAAAATGAAGTCCATTTTGAAATATAAAATTTCTATAATTTTAAAAAGTGGTTATTACTATTCATAACGGCTACTTTGATTAGCCGCGATGTTTTAGAACTCGAACTTGTGTACAATGAAAGCTATTTCATTATTGAAAGAGAGGCGTATCGTGGAAGCTCGGGGTGTTACATTCTCCCCTCCTTCAATAAATTGCGTCCTCGCAATTTGAAATTTTTCTTTGAAAAAATAAGGTTGAAAATAGAAAATACCTTTGTAGAAAACCCACATCGGAAATAGGGTTAATAAGAATATAACATTAAAAGAAATAAAGATAAGTACAAAGGTCACCCGAGATAGACCATACTAGGATTCTATGAAAATATGGATATGGAAGAAAAACAAACCATCAAGGTCTGATGGAGAGTTGTAGAAAACTATATTTGGAGAAAGTTAACCATAAGAAAATCACAAACTTTTGATTGGTTAAACGATCATTGAATCCCCAGTTGGAAAAGTTAACCGACAAAATTTTTGTTTTAAGTTACCTTTCATAAAGTTGAGGAACTTATTTAAGATATTTACTAAGAATGTAAGGAAATATACTTACTTTTTGTGTAGAATTTCATTCTTTATTAAATTTTTACCACAAACCCATCTTTCACTCCAAATGGTAACAGAACTCAAAAATATTCTATTTATCCTAATTGTATAAGGTTCCAAATATTAACACATACCATTTAGATTAGTAAAACTATTTTGTAATAACCAGGGACTTCCTGTAGGATAGTGGTAGGTAATAAAGGCCTGTCGCACTATGGCTGTGGGTTCGATTCCTGCAGCTTTGTCCGATGCGACGGGTTATGCCCCACCCTGCAGGTTGTCCTTTTCCTAAAACTATAGTATTATAATATTCCAAAAATAATCTTCAGAAATGTTTTAACCTTAAACAATATTATCCAATGATCAACTTAATCCATTCCAACCTTTATAGTTATCCAAAATACCTATGTCAAGACTTTTTCTAAAAGTTCTTTAAATTCCAAAATCAATTGTAACATCAGATTCCCTAAACAAAGTAAAGTTTCTCTTATTGTCACATACTAAAAATATGATTACCTTCGTCATATTAAATCCGTAATGAAAACAACAGGTACTGTAGTACAATCCTTATATATATATATATCACATTATCCTTATAACCAGAATATAATCCTTGAGTCCAAAATCACCAATACATTAATTATTCCACTTCAACTGTAGTAACATCATAAGATTGATCTTGATCCCTTGGCCTTTTCTGAGGTATGTTTCCCTATCGATTAGGAAATTCATTTGCATAATGCCCCATTTCCCTACAATTGTAGCATTCAACATTGATAGCCTCTTTCTTTCCCTTACAATCACGAGCCTGGTGAACTTTTTCTCCACATTTATAACAAGATACCATTCCTTTTAGGCAAGTACCAGGGTGATTCTTCCCACAATTATCGCATAATGGAAAATCCTTCTTTCCCTTTATCCCTTTATCTATCTCTTGTTCCACCGTTCCCTTCTTCTCTTGCTTTACTTTAAAGTCATGAGACTTAGAGAATTCCTTTTCTATCTTGATAGCACACGAGACAATATCTTCGTATGATGAGATGGTTTGTGAGACTAATGCTCGACGGAGAAATGTTTTTAACCCATCAAAGAAACGATCAATATTACTTCTTGGGTTACGTATATAATCTGCAGCATGCCTCGACAACCTTGTAAAGTTAGCCTCATACTTTGCGAAATTCTCATCCACCTTCTGCCTCAGACTCAGAAATTGTCTTTCCATATCTGCTCGCTGGTCATGCGGAAAGTGTTTTTCAAAGAAAATTTCCTTAAACTCCCTCCACTCCATACTTGATACTTCTTCATCTTCCCTTGTGTTTTGAATCAGCGACCACCATTGATCGGCATCTCCAGTGAGGCGGTAGACTGCCATGACAACCTTCTCCCTTTCGCTACTCCCCACGGCGTGGAATATTTTCTCTAAGGAGATTATCCATTGCTCCGCTACTAATGGATTTTTACCCCCATTAAATGTTGGCGGTTGTTGCCTCATGAAGTGTTCTAACATTGATCCTCCACGTTGCGGATCAGGGTGCTCCATACGAGTAAGGTTATTATTCATAACCTGAGTGAGTTGTCCCAGTATGGTAATAAGTTGATCAGCACCAGTTGTATCTCCAGCTCCATAATAATTATCTTGAGCAGGAGGGAAATCCCTACACGGAGTGCATGCATTGATACGGTTTCCATTACTTCCAATATGCGCCATTTCTAAACAATGGTATAAACTAGATTAGTTTATGAATCAAAATAAATAATTCCATACTTATAAAATACTTAACATAAATTTAACTATATATGGATATAATCCATAATCATAAAAAAAATTTCATTGAGGAAGTATATAATCATAACCCTTCATAGTGGTTTGTAAAAAAAACGAGAATTATCCTAAGCATATCCCCCGGGAGTGTCGTAACCAAGAGTGCAGCAAGGCCCGTTGTCGTGCACCAGTTCCCGTTCGAGACTAGCTCAAAGTAGTGTTTTCAGGTTTTAACCCTAGGTACATCTATTCCAGAGCCGCCTCTACCGTCTCGTATCTAGACAGGGATGTATTGCTCAGAAAACTCACAATATCTCTATAATACCAAAATTCTAGGAAGTTCTTCTATACTAATCCTCAAAGTCTATCTTTGGGCTATGTGCTCTAATCAGAGTTTATCTAAATATAGATTCCAAGGTTAGTACTAAACTTCCTCTGATACCAACTGTAACGCCCCAACCCCAGTTACCCAGAGTCGGTGCATTATTGCGTAGCATTGGCATGATCACAAAAGATCAAGTCTCGAAAGACCGATTAGTTTAGTAGCCTTGGAAACACTAGATACATTCATAAGTCTCACATTACAAAATAAAGTAAAACAAAACTACAACATATTCTCTTCATATCCCCTTATATTATCCCTGCATGTCATTCATAATATACTTCTTCACATCCTGGAAAAATTAAAACATTGAAAGGGGTGAGCTCAGATGCTCAGTAAGGATAACAATATAGCGGAAGCTTTCATAAATAAACATAAATTTTAAGGCAATGTATAACTAAAACAAAAGCCCTTTAAACTTGAACTTTAGCATAATATGGAAAAATTAAAATGAAATAATGCCATTTACTTATTCACATGGATATTCTACTAGTCGAATAATCACATGCAATATCAATAACCACATTCATAATGATGGAATGCATAATGCCAGACTATCATAACCACGTAGCCAAGGCCTCGTGCCAAGACCACAAATAAGATTTTGTCAAGGCCTCATTCCAAGACACTAGTTTGTCTCATGAGACCTGCCGATGCATCGAGGAGCTGTAGCGGGCTCCACCCGTCACTTATTAAGTCCAATGCATTCCTCATATAAATAGGTTTAAACATATCCTAAACCATAACATAATCGTATCACATAAAAGATGCATAAAGGAAACACAACATTTCCACATTTCAATCACATGATATCAATAAAACACATTGATATAATAAAAACACTTTCAAAACCATTTTCAATACCAAAATAAAATAAAGTTAAAACTTTGTATGTATTTTTCATTAAAAACAATTTATGGCTTGTAGAGGAAGCCAAAACACAAATAATGGTCACGACGGCGGAGAATTCGTTGTCACCGCATACATATGACAAAAACATTCCTTTTGTCGTTTAGTAAAACGCTTTGTAAAAAAAAGATTCCTTTTTGAATAAAAGTCAAAGTCAAAGGTGTTTATACACCGTATAAAAGAAAGTTGTGTATAAAACAAAATATGCCTCAATGAAAGGAGATTGAGACGAAGACCCTTACAAAGATCATTTTTTTAAATAAAGTAGATCTATTATGTGTATTCACTATAAGTACACATAAATAAAGTACAAATACAAGATAGGACATAATAGTATCATGACATAATTTTAAAGTAGGAGATTAACCCAAAGAATAGAAATTGGTTTAAGAAGTTCCCTTACCTTGCGTCCTGTCTTGACTCGACCATTCATTAACCTCCTGAATAATAAACTAGAGTTAATTTATAATTGCTTAAGAACCTTTTTCAAGTTTTTTATTCCGTTTATATCACTTATGACCACGTTATGAACATTATGTAATTATTTAAGTTAATAACGGTCGTTTTGTCGATCTTCGGTACTTGAGTCAAAAATAAACTTCTTATAATTACAAGTTGTTCATGTGGTGAAATATCCATTATATCAAGAATTATACTCATGATATAGATATCATATATCTAATATATATCCAGTATATACATGCATATATAATATTCCATAACGTTTAGAGGTAAGAAATGAAATGCACCGTTCATGGAGACGGTAAGCCGTACGTACGCATGAACGCTACTTTCATTTCTATTACATATTTAATTAAATCATAATGATATAAAGGTATATTATAATTCCAGTATAATATCATATATAATATCTTTTACTCCATCCTTTATACATCCGACATATGGCATTAATGATTCAAATCACTTTGAGGGGGCGGTAGTCCGCACTTCCTAAAATGAAAATATCAAGTTTACCCATAATGGGAACAATAAAGGTATGCCATAAATGAAAAATACAGAACCTTAAGTAAAACATAAACATATTATATATCATATATAAATAGAGTTACATCTTAATGGCCACTTTTGAAGGTGTTATATGAGTGTTGAACAATCATCGTTTCGTGAGGCAGAAATTCGCCATCCACAGAAACAGTATGTTCTTTAACCATTAGATGTAGGTGTGTGTAAGTGTAGCTCGAATACTTCTTACAACAACATCCTAGTATATTGAGGATACTGGTGTTGTTACAAAAGAAATGAATAAAAAGATATTAGGGGGTTGGATAAGCGAAATAAAACAAAATAACATAAGAGAAGACATTACCTTAAAATCGGGTAACTCTTTTGATTTGAGCCAAAGGATTCCTTGGGAAGAATTCTGCCCAACGTGAGGCTTCTAGGAGTAAGGGAGGAAATATGGGAGAGTATTTGGGCAGAGGTTCCCACACTTATATAATTCGAGGCTAAGGTGATAAGGGTTAGAAATATTATCATCCAATAGGCTTTGGACAAGTGTAATGCTTAGATTTTACATTATCTTTCCATTTTATTAAAATCGTTAATTAATGAGGTAATCGCTGCATCATCATGGTGTCATAAATAATTTAATTTATTTAATGTTTAAAAATTATAAAAAAAACATGATGTAGGAAATATTTTTGGATTTCTAATGAATATTTATAGTCAAAAATATGACTTGTATAACCCCATTTAAAAATTGTTTTAGTAATACAACTCTTGTTTGTGACATTTTTATTTTTACATTAAATAAAAATTATTTATGTCATTTTCCTACCAAAGTGGCTCCATGGGGTCCCCAAGTTGACCCAAGGATTATCTTGGTCGGACATGACTCATCCAATAGGGGTAGGACAAGTGTAAAGGTCATTTAATATTATTATAACATTATCTTTATCTTAAATTACAATAATTACCTTTAATCGTGATTAATTAAACTTAAAAGTTACTATTCACCAAAAATTATTTTAATCCCATTGAACCAAATTTTACTTCCTAATGAAAACCATGTATGTAAGATTTTTGAAAATCAAATCATAGAAGTGGTAATGTTTGATTTAAACGAAAAATCAGTTTTTTAACTACCACTTAGTGGTTTCACTATTCATCAAAAATTGAAGTTTTTCAGAACAATGCCAAAATTTCACCCTAAGCTATAATTGATGTTCCAAATTCAAAAATGATGTCTATTTTAAAAAATTCCATACATATAAGTTGACTTAATTAATTTCATAATTATTTCCCGCTATCACAACAAATAGCGTGTTTTTTAGAAACAATATATATCAAAAGATTGACAATTGTTTATGTGCAATTTCAAAGTGAAATTAATTCTAATGACCACCATTGGATATAATGGAAAAAATATATTCTAATTATACTTTAAAACCACTGAATAGTACAATTTATCACTATAAATTATTTTGATTAAAAAATTTGTTTTTAAGTATTTTTCACTATTCATAAAAAATTGAAAGTTCTCAGAAAATTACAAAAAATTCAACTTAGGATAAGTTTGATATTACGAATACAAAAATGAAGTCCATTTTGAAATATAAAATTTCTATAATTTTAAAAAGTGGTTATTACTATTCATAACAGCTACTTTGATTAGTCGCTGTGTTTTAGAACTCAAACTTGCGTACAATGAAAGCTATTTCATTATTAAAAGAGAGGCGTATCGTGGAAGCTCGGGGTGTTACATGCGCAGACATATTCTCATTATTATAATTTAAACATTAACACTATTTCACCGATACAAAATTTTTATTTGGATTCCATTTTCAATTATCTTAATTTATTTACTTAATTTTATATTTATTTGAAGTGTCGCGCCATCATGCAATCACCAGGACCAAATGCACGGTCACCGCTAATGATGCAGTGACCGTACACCAGCCGAAGGCCGGACAAAAACATCAAACTTCGGAAAAGTTCAAACAGGGACCCGACTAAACCCCGTTCAAAAAACACGGGACCGATAAAAGAATAAAATAACAGGTGTCTATGGTCGGGGTGTGAGAATTCTCCCCACCAAAGATTCTTTCTGTCCCCAGAAAGTTACCAAGACAATAGTTGACACAACTAGAGTCCATGCCCAGAAAAAACCAAAGAAAAACGAGTTTCTTAGAGTAACTATTCCCAACAAACATCACACCTGGCCACTTCAAGGAGAAAAACCTCCATCCGAGGCTGAGGGGAGAACACGAATGGGATATACCCACCACAAGAATTCAAATAACACAAGAATCTTGAAATCCTAACACACCACCACTTGGGTGGGCTAACATGGGAACTCCCAGACCGAACTCATTCAATCTCTCCACGTGGACCGAACGACTATCCTAAAACATAGGTGAAATCTCGCTATGAAACAACCCTGAAAACTGAGGATGAGAAATGGACTCAAAACTTCCCCTCAATTTCGTGATACAAAACATTCCCTTAATGGGTACGACTGTGACAAACTCAAAATCAGAACGAGTCAGTTTATTCATGATCCTAACACCCTTCAAGGACAACAACCGATTTAGAAACCACGCTAGGAGAAGATAAGACTTCTTGGATTGTGGTTGAATAGACTCATCACGCCACCACAACAAGGATGAGATTAAGACAATGATGCGAATAGAACAAGGAATTTTTTGATATTTCCATCCCAAGGATGAGAACATTATCCGGACTGAGGTTCTACACACCCTCCTCAACTCCTGACTATCAGCGAGCTTCACCCCAAGATCTGTGGTTGGGGATCTGATGGATGAAGCATCTCCTACATCACAGTCAAGCATTAGCATCCTCCGGTTCCCAAATACTTCCACCAAAATTATGCTTCGTTTAGAACTCTCCCCGGTGACCCGAGCAGTCACGTGGTAGGAAGACTTCGGAGGGATGCAACAAAGCAGCTTAGAATGCCTGATCCAGCCAAACTAGTGGAATGTGAGAGAATGGCCACCACAAACTGGGAGTTAGTACAAACAAATATCTTTTCCAGATGGGAAATCCTCACAATAGCCGACCCCCACAAAGCACACCTGAGACTCTAATGACGATGAGTCATCTCACCATTACTAGTCCAGAAGTAAACCTCCAAATATCTTTAGGATGGTACAAACCATAACAACCTTGGGTGTTACTATCAACCCGAAGACACGTTATCTTTCCTAACTACACAACTGCCTCTAACAAACATCGATTACCTCGATAAGAAGGAAACACACAAAAGGAACTGGGAACTAGGAATAACTCATTAACAACTTTTGGAGGCTTTCTGGATGGCAGACTCATGACAACACAAAAAACACCATCAAAACCGGCATCAAACAAAAACTCAATCAAGGTAACAACACAATCCAAGGGAAATAGGCCCATAATCCAAACATATAAAACACAAAGAGAAATAACTTTTCTAAAACCATTATTTTTTCAAAATTATAAAAACTCATCTATGGCACCTTATGAGCCTTCACATGTGAGTTTATTCAATCCAGCTCACCTCATCTGCGAACAAGTGCCCCCACGCACTTTCTATACATACCCACGCAAGTGTGACCCTCCATAAAGAGTGACAAGGTTCAAACACTTCCTTTTATTACCAAATCCAAACCCATACCAAGTTTTTTCCAAACCGATACATCTTCACATTAAAAACCCACTCTAGTAATTTCAAAACGATTTTGGAAGAAACACTTTTCTATTTAAAAACCATTTTCACTTTTAATGCACACTCAAATCAACTGAGATTAAAACAAAACAAAAGCAGTAATAACCCACTGGAATGAGGAACTAGTGCATATGTCTGACCAAATGACATGGTGGTGATTCATGCCCCAAGTAAAGAAAAACACTAAGAGGACCTTAAACTGGACACTTGGACTCTACATGGGTCAGCACCCCATGTGAGGCCACAAAGTGAACCAAATTTCCCCCCATTTTTATTCATCAATGCAAAACAACCAAAGATAAAAGATTCAAATCTCTAACTAACCCTGGTAACTCTGGTCTCGTCACAAACGGTGGTGATCAGCCACCGACCCGTAACCTACCTCCTGAGCCCCACCAGTCCTAATCTTCATTTACCGGATATCCCAAATAACAAAGGTCGCTCTGAGAAGAGAGGTTTGCTAAGGGCCGGACTCCTCTAATATCATTTTTTCATGAACCAACCCGAGTCGACCCTAAATCGGTCGCCCGAGATGATCCACAACCTGCCCTGAGAGGCGTTCCCGATCCTCCCGGGCTGGCGACAAGCGCCTGAGCATCAACATAGGTTGTGGGAACGATTTCTCCCAGTAAAAATATATAAAGCAGTAGAAAAATAATAAATCAACACAAAATAAATTAACAGAGTAAAGTAACTAAACAAGAACAAAAGATAAAAAAACTAACAAAAAATATAACCACTATCTCCGTGTGACCTTGCGAGTAACTCTCCAACTCACGACCAAACGTCGAACAAGGCGAACGCTCCCAAGCTGTAGTATGCAAAAACACTAAAAAAAGAAAATAACTATAGGTTTGAGTATTAAAAATCAGTAGGATATCCCGATATCTATTCCCAATACAATAACTTTAAATAACTAAATTTACTAATATAAGGTTTGAACTAAATTATATAAAATATGGGTTTCCACACAAACTTTCATTTCTAAAGTAAATAACATTCCATTACCCTTTTAATTTTAAAAACAATCTTAATGGTTGAAGGGAATAAGTACTATGCATTTCAAACCATTTTTGTGAACAATTTAGAAATTCAATTTCATGTTGATAGTAAAAACGAAAAACCACACAACACACAACACAAGCTATGGGAAAGGGAAAACGTGGCACACAAGGGACAACTACCGAACTAGACATCTCAATCGTCTGCCACATAAAAATAAACACTAATGGAAACATGGGTCGAACCTAATTGATCATTAACAATCCAGAACATACTATACATGTGACTCATCCTGAAGGCATGCCCTATCTCAATGACGTCATAACGCCCTAATGCGCGGCATAGCCCTACATGTCTTAACCAAGGGGCGCAATCCCCATAGCAGCAATAACTCAGTATTCCCCTACTATGGGGCCACTAGCCAGGGTGTAGTCTAAACTAGTGCATCAATCATTCTCAGAAGATTCACTCACTATGTCAGGTTCCCATTTCAACATATATAATAAAAGAGGGGTGAGTCAACAATTCCAATCAATCAGCCACGATGCAAAAACATCACTTATAGCTCACACAATCTACTCAAACCAATGATCACCCATGAATGTGTTTTCCAAAATAATTTAATTTATTAATGTGCCAAACAGGCCTTCGCCAATTTTAAAGAAAAACCACATTTCTCAAAAAAAAACCCAAATAACTTGTTCAAAAGAAATCATTTGTCTTTAAAACTATAAGTGCATTTGAAATTACATTGATTATGATTAAAGGGAAAATGGGAATTCATTCAATACTGGGTGTCTGCTCGCCAAGAAAATGTTTCAAGTGTTCGGTATATAATAAACGGCTCTTTTCACAACAAATAATCATTCAAAAATGAATTATCTTAGTTTATTTATCATTCATTAAAATTAATAAAACACCAAGCAATTAATAAATTCTAAATTTAAAGGTGAGTGCATTGGGATACCTACCTCGACTCACATCCCGGTTATGACGATGATGTGGTACATCCCAACTTGCGCACATATACGTGCCACTTGCAGACGATCGTAATAACACGGAAAAACCTTGCCAATGCACTAAAATAGTGAAAATAATCTAAAAACACAGAAACACTCTTAAAAAAATAAAAAATAATAAAAAAATTAAAACCCACCTTGAAATTGGTGCAGATGAAACGGGAAGAACCCAAAACATGCGGTAAAATAAGGTGTGCCAAACAAATAATGGAAAACAATATAAAGCAATATGAATCGCTTCGCCTTTGGCGGTGGCGAACGGAGTGCGGTCCAACGTGACCCGAGACACCCTTTACGAACCTATCTAGGGGATTCACGGCCACATCGGAGCAACACCCTACAACCATTAAACAACACCCAAAAAGAATTAATGTGGAAGGACCAAAGCACGACCAAATAGTATCCAGGACTCACATAAACCAAATGCAAAACCAAGCGTTACAAAAAGGATTTATATACAAGGGATACCCCGAAGCATATTTTCCACCTCGCTCATGATCATTCGCTTTGCCATGGGCCGACACAATTCGCCATCATGATTCGTGTACATTCTAACGCCCTGGATTGCATTCTCCAAGCGGATGACAACTCTTTGATATTCCTTAAATCTTTGTTCTTCAGAATGGTCCACTTCTTCATCTGTTTTCTTTTTTTCCTTGTCTGTCAGGAAACATTTGTGAAGCCCATGAGCAAGTTGTGCAAATTGTCAAAATTTGGGACAACTATGAACTTGGGCATTAGATAGTTGTGAAAATATCCAAGAGCAACCTCCACGATCTAAGTAGTCTTGCCGAGCTTTTCAATGCCCGTTTTAAGAATAACCTGAAGAATCTTTTTCCTATACCAGACTCCTTGTGGGGAAAATATAAGTGGGTTTAACATGCGATCAATAGAATGAAGGCTATCATATTTTATAATGTTTCAGATTTTATTTCCACTAAATCTTTCCAAAGCCACATGCTCCAAAGTCTGAATCAATCAATGCTCTAAAAACGGTCCAAGCTAAAAATGAACCTACAACTCCTCCCGGAGACAATCAAGACAGTGATTCAAATTCAGTTTGAGTGGAACCCAAAGAACCCGTCGAACACCCTAGGCTCATGGGGAAGGTGTGTAGACAAGATCTGGGGGGGGGGCCTGTCCCTATTTTCCGCCGCGCGAAGGAGGCCGCAAGGGGGAGGCGACGAGGTAGGAGGCAGGTGCTATGGGAGGGAGGCCGCTTCTGCTGGTGGATCAGGACAAAGGAAAAAAACATAAGAAGGGGAAGGGCGGTCTCGCGTCGGCTGGAAAAGTAGAGAGGGCCAGCAAGCCCACGACCTGCAGGAGGTGGGAGGCCGGATCCCGGGCCGATGTGGAGAGGCGAGCATGGAGGGAGAGCCGGATAGGGAGGCAGGGTCGGCCCGAGAGGGGGAGCTGCGCCGGACGGGAAGAGCGGTGCGATGCGATCTGCATGAGGGGGAGACCATACATGGTGGAGGCTGGAGCATCAGGAGGCGAGGGAGAGTGTTGGGAAGGAAATCGTGGTGCAAAACAGTGGAGAAAAAAGGGGGAAACTAGCAGCGGTGTGCATGTATGCAGCACACAAGAGGCCGCTGGTTGGGGGGAAGAAATGCGGGAATGGGGAAGATTAGGGTTAAAATAAAATATCAATCTATATATAAATAACAACCATAATGTAATAATAATAATTATAATAACAATAAAACCAACAAATTTTAATAAACCCAATAAATAGAATTGGTTCTTATCCATTTTAGTTTAATTAATAATACTAATAATATCAATGCTACAATAATAATAATGGTAATAATATCAATAGCAAAGTAATAAAAAAAATATTAATAACAACAAAAGAAATTAATAATAAACATAAAGTTAATAAAATGATAATTTTATTACATTTCATTTTAAATAATAATTATATTTATAACAAATTAATAATAATAGTATTATTACAAGATTAAATAATAAAAAAATAACCATTTGCGCAGACATATTCTCATTATTATAATTTAAACGTTAACATTGTTTCACTGATACAAAATTTTATATTTGGCTTCCATTTTCTATTAACTTAATTTATTAACTTAATTTATTATTTATTTGATGTGTCGTTCCATTGCGCAATCACCAGGACCAAATCCACGGTCGCCGTTAACGGTTCAGTGACTGTACACCGGCCGAAGACCCACCAAAAACATCAAACTTTAGAAAAGTTCAAACAGGGACCTAACTAAACCCCATTCAATCTACATGGGACCAATAAAAGAATAAAATAATAGGTGTCTGTAGTTGGGGTGTGACACTAAAAAAGATGATTTTATCATCCATGTGGCACATTGAAGAGTCAATGCTCCAATCACTCTTGATGATGATGATATCCTACAAGTAAGCCACATTACCACTAATGACTCCACATCAGGACCTCTAGGTCCCACTTCTATTGTACTAGAAGAATCCCCTGATAGAACAACTCCTTTCCTTGAGATACTCAAATATGACAATATCCCGATAGATAGAGCCAAATGTGTGTGAATCTATCATTGTGAAGTATTGTTCACCCTCTTGAATGGTCTTATGCTTGAGAAGACCCTATGAAAACATGGGTTCGATTGGGTTCTTGTATGTTTTATTCAAGGACATTATATTACCTAGGTAATGCATGATGTTCAAGCTAGTTCCATTGGTGGTCATCAAGTAGGTCCAAAACTCTCTCATTAGAATTGATGGTTGGGAAATTTTTTTCCCACCATGATCCATGATTGTATCATGTTTTCCATGAGGCTTCACACATGCCATATTCATTCCAATTTTTTTCATCATCAGCCAAATCCTCATAAAAATACCATATAATCAGGGCCATTTGTATTTTGGGGACTCGATGTCATAGGACTATATCCACTAGAAACATCTCCCCAATGCATGTTCATCCCGATTACTACAGATTTCTTTTCCAAGTGGGAAGAGTCAATTCCACTCATGTATATCAAGGACTATTCAATAATTGATTTCATGATATCCAATATCTTCCCATGATTTAGGGTACCTCATGTATTCCTCAGAAATAATGACACCAACATCCTGGAAACTGAGTTGATGAAACTGTACCTGATGTAAAATATCGATTCTATTCATACCTCCCAATGCCACACATATAAAAATTAGAATATAGAGGCATTAAAAAATCTCTAACATCATGTAGAATATGGTTGGTCAGAAGAAAAAGTGTTCTCCAGAAAATATTTTCAAAAACCAATGGAATTATAATATGAAAAACTCATAAATCCACCCATGTGACCCCATATTCCCTTGGGTATAGAACATAGGTTTCTTTTCTCATCATTATTCTGTTGTTGTTGCCCTGCACAACTTCCTACGATCAAATGAAATCAGAAATGGTAGAATATGTTCATCTGGATGACCAGAGTTCCCTTGACAAGAACATGATATGTGCTTTCACAATTTTCAGAGGCACATAAACAAGATAGTGATGAAATTAAATAAGAAAATATTCATACCTTACATCCTGCAAGGTGATATGGTACTGACCCTAAGAACTCCAATGATACTTTGTATAATGCTAACAATGTAGTAACCCAAATGGGAGTGACCTTATATTATTGATAGGGTTTCCCCGAATGGTACATAATCCATGTTCACCATTGATTGTTAGCATATCACACTACCCACAAATTTAGTATTCCACAATAATTACTTATTATGAGTGGTCCCTATTGTCCTTCATGATGAAAAACAACAAACATTTTGATCCCTTTTATCTTAATCTAAGATCCATATCAACTTTCATGATGATAAATTGATAACAGTGAATACACCTCATAGTCTGAACTCTTTGACCCAAATTTAATATCCTTTCTATCCATATCACATGATGTTAAACTCAGTGATCTGTCCTTTTCATGACATAAGATTACCTAACATTGTGGTCCTCCCTAGTGAAAAACTGCAAGCAGAAGACATACCACATGGTCCAAGCTCTATGACCTCAAATTAATATCTATCTTGTACAAACTGCCAGACATTAAAATCCATGGGTACCACAATGCTTCACGCATTCCCTCCATTTGGATAATCATCATCTTTCAAATTCAAAGGGACCCCCAAGAAGCCTGGTGCCATGATACCATAGATCACTGAACATCCTAGGCCAACATCCAGGAGAATCTCGAACGAAAATTTGATACATGTCCATCGTTGAGAATATGGTTATCAATCGATGTTCAAATTTTTATACTCAGTCTAGGTCACTTGATATGGATACTTTGTTACAAACATGGTCAACAGTTATCCTCAATCGTTATCACCAACACCATGGTGTTTTGAATTTTGGGTGTAGTGATTCAAATTATTCTTCCATTATTTCCCACACACGAGACATTAAACTAGTAATCTAGGATCTGAGCTCTACATCGTTAAAGTATGATCTTATTACTCATTATCTATTGACATTTAACTACTCAGAATCATATGAACTATGTATAACACGATTTTCATCCTAATGGGATATGTAAGAACACCAAATCATTTTGACATTGGGTCTAGTCCCAGATACCCATGATTTTGATCTCTTTCTAGACCTTCATCCTATGTTTCCTAGATCTCATGACTACATGTCGAAATTTTTATTCCCCATTCATGTCAGGATAAAAAAACTATGTCATGTATCCCCTTCATGGATCTACTCCTTTCTCATTAATACCATATGATGTTAAACTAAATGGAATTCTAGAAATAAATATGGATTGATTTCTTCTATATCAGGATATGTATGAATGCCCATAAATTTTGTCTTCCAGTCTATCCCATTAAATAGTTTCATATCCTTGGATCCCATTTCGAGATTAATTCACATTGAGGATGTATATGGTTTTATGTTGACTTATTTTTTCCTCATTCACATTGGATTTTCAACAACCTCACCAGGTACCCCTCCCTCAATAACATCCCCTATAACTTATATCTATTATGAATGATGTTAAACTTCTTGTAATTCAATAATTATGTGTGGAATGATTCCCATCCTTATATCATATGTATAAACACCCAGAAATTTCATCTTTGGGACCAACACCAGGTCCCTCGACCTTTTCTGTCCCCTTGGCCTGAGGTCCCTCCATTGGATTGTTCATGGTGTAGTGTGGACTTATATTATCATTATTCACATTGGATATTCATTATCATCCCATGAGTACTCCATTTAGAACCACGTTCTTCCTCATGCGTCCTTGAAATTTAATGTTAAACTACATAGAATGCAAGAACTATGTATGGCATGATTCCCATCCATATGGGATATTTAGCAACTTCCAGACAATTTTCCTTCTTGTCTACCCCCAAGAATCCCCATTTTCAATTTTATGGTCTGAGTTTCATATTGAAATCATATGGTGTGATATGAATTTTTTTATTCCTCAATCACGACAGGTTTACAATAGTCGAACCATGTAATCCCCCCTATGAGATTCCCAATTCCTTCTCAGTCCTTACCACATACCGTAATCATCATGACATTCTATTACTACATATGGAATGATCCCCTTATTTATCAGATACGTAGGAATGACCAAACATTTAAGGTTTGTCTCTAGCCTGAGGATTATCATTCTTTTCATCACATTCAACCCCAACATCATGGTCTGAGTTCTATGATAGTAAACTAATTTTTGCCTCATCCCACATGATGTTAAATTATTATGTACTATATACATGATTTTTAATTGCATTAAATTTATTATACTTTTTATATGACCATAAAATTAAACTACCCCTCCATTTTGCAAAATTTTATACCACAATTTTTTTTGATTTCCCTCTCTTTCAACATTTGGGTCTGATTTCACTCTTGGAGTGATTCATGGTATGTTTTACCCTTTTTATCATCATTCTAACTAGGTTCTCTTTACCATACCACAAAAACCACCTTTAGGACATCAACATCATTATTCCAAAGGATATTAAACTACACAAAACATAAATTAAAATGTATGGATTGATTACCTTCCTTATGAGATATGTAGATATTATCAAACACATTATCTTCGGGTGAAGACACCTGTAAATCAACCAATGTTCCCCTTCCTCCACTCTACATCTCCTGTCATCCACACTTAATGTTGCCCCTTGACCTATGTTACACCCATCTCCAAACTCACACACCATGTGGTTTAGGTCCTTGAGTGTTGGATTCTATATGAACATGCTCTAATTATATATCCATGCTTCACATTTCCCTTTGAATGGGACTCCATCATCTCACATATCTGAAAGTGCCCCTGAGTGGTATGGATGATCGGTAGTATGGATCTCCTATAGTTTTAAGGAATCATTATGGAAGAATGTGAACAAAATTTGAATCGATGTCCCACGTTTCGAATATGATCAATGGGTGTTTATACATTTTTTTACTCCTCCCATGTCACAAAATATGGATACAATGTTTTGAATAAGATCAACAGTTATCCTACATCATTATTCCAACCCATTTATTCCAAAAATATTGGTTTCATGATTCAATTTACATTAAATTTCATCATGTTAACATAGAACATTAACACTGTCATTGTTATCCCTCTATTCTCCTTTGCGCATTTAGAGGAAGAACGTTCATTGTTGATTCATCCTTGACTATTCACCTTCATTCCCTACCATGTACTTCCAATTTTTATAGAGTTCATCCCCACCCTTGTTTCCAACACTGAGTATGGCTCACATGGGCTAAGGAATTTGGGTATGGTTTCTTTCTTACATGGAAGAACCACACATCCTTGTGGTCTAAGGTCTATGACCATAAACTAGGATCTCATAAATCCTTATGCTATGGAATTTAAATATTACTTTCACATCCTGGTTGTGTGCTGATAAACTATCTAGCTGAATGATGTATTTGTTAAATAATAAATATCCCCATGGGAATGGTCATATGCTATTCCGTATTCTAGAACTGAATCTATCTTGATTCACACCCATGTGGGATATGTAGTGATGCCTATTTTCTTACCTATGGGTCTAGTCATAGAGTCATGAACCTTTTGACCCTCTTCTTGGCTTGATGTTTCATCTTTTGAAAGGTGTGGTTTGGAATGGACTTATTATATCTTCAATCATGATAGGTTTCCTCGTGACTCTATAATTCATCTCTCCACTCCATACGATCCATAGACTATGACCTTTAAAATAATTCTATTTTTTTCATAGCTCGAATGACATAAATTATGTTGTAACAACAATTTCTTCACATGAGATGATATTGCTCTTCTTGGTATTGGCCATCTTCCATATAATCCTCATGAACTATGTATGGCCTGATTCCCATTCTCATGGGATACATAGTTACTCCTAAACTCTACATCTATGGTTAAGCTGCAACCCCAGTCATCTTTCTGGCCAACTGTCCCCATCTTCTATTCAAGAACATGTGGTATTGTGTGGGAATATTTTCCACCCATTCACATCAGGTTATCTACCATGATAAACATTTATCGTGTAGATTTCCCATGTCCATACCATATGACTATAAACTACATAGAATTAAAGAACACTATACATATTTATTCCTACCCTCATAAGATACGTAGAGACGCCATGTCATTTTTCCTTAGGCCCAGCAGTATGTTAATTTACCATCCTAGATCTTTGACTCTTATTATGATTCAAACACTATAACCATAAACTAGGAGTCTCTATTCCATGTATCATTACATTATAATATTAACTGGGGTTATGGAATCCTGACCTTAAACTATGTATAACGTCCTAATTATATGATGCTAAAATAGGTATCTATCATCATCCTTTGCATGATGTAAAAATTCAAGGAATATTAGGCCCCTATTAGAGGTTTTCTATCCGGGAATAGTATTTTTCTCAATTCAGACAGATATTCTTGATCAGTGTGATTTGGTCATTGTGATGCAATTTCAAAAGTTTTGGACTCCATTTGAATAGTTTATCACTTTATTCCCATGATTTTCATGCCCCGTATTGGGTTCCTCATCCTCTATCGCATCCTAATGGACACATAATGGTATGTATTCTCAGCCTCAATGCTCAAATATCATTTTGGTCCAATGTTCTAGAATACATTGATGACAAAATGATTTTTGGCCCTGTTTTTTGAATTTGGTCAGCGGGCATCCCACATTTTTTTGTTCCCAATTCATGCTAACACTATGTGAATAAAATGTTTCAGAAATATGTGAAATGTTATCCCTTATCATCATTACACCCTCATTGTGTTCAAATTTTTTGATATTGTGATTCAAACATATTGTTCCCCTCTGTTTTGATTGATTCCATTACCCCTAGCATTATCCCTCTCCTGTGATAGACCATGTTGGGGAAGGGAAATGTGGCAATTCTGAAAACTATATTTTGTAGTTCTAGTCACCTCTCATCTACCCGAAACCTCGAGTGAACATATATACCATGTTTATATAGTAATTTATTGGATCTATTATGTTCGAGGTGAATAATTATGTGGTCATCCCCTAATTCTCACACCAGGAATCACCCAATTGAGATTAAGAATAGATCACTTGATGTTTCAGAAATACAATTTTGATATAGTAATTAAGGAAAAAATATAACTAATGCAAGAAACTATAATAACCTAGAATGTATGGAATTATGCTAGTGAGTCCATAAAAATTACATCTTCCGTGGATTGGCCGCTCCAATAGATTGGTTGACGTCTTCAATAGAATGTCTCGGCTCCATTAATCTTTGGTGTGTGGCCCCAGGATTTGTTATCTCTTGATAAAATCACTCTATTCTATACTACCCATGGGTCACAATTAATTATACCTAATTAGTTTCCAATCATTATCAGCATGTATGTTTTCCATTTAATGGGTCTAATTCCTTAGCTGATCTTAGGCTTCTGCTAGATGTGCTCTTAATAGTGATACGATTTCTGAATGGGTGTTAGTGATTGACGAGTGAAAATATTGCTACATTCTTATGTGATGGATCTACTATTCATCCATATAAATCATTTGGGTGTTGATTTTCTTCCACCACTACCATCCCACACAAATGACACAGTCATACTCTTGCACATTCTCAACATGTTAATCTACAATAATAAAAGGAGGTTCTTGGGAATCCACTCCTACATCGCATAGTTTGCGTAGCTGGGGATGACATTTTCCCATATTTGTAATCAAATCTGGTTGGGGGTGTTATCGATGAAGTTTTTGATCTGTTTCCATTATCGGTGGTAGACATCAATGCTATCCTCTTCATCAGTTATTGTCTTTTCACGCTCTTCTGGGTTAGATGGTTCATATTGTGTAAACTTCTCCAGCAGCGTAGTAGTAGGAGATTAATAGGGTTGGTCTTCATTTCCCGATTCTTATTAAATGATGTCTACCTAGTAAACTCCATAATTTTCCCAGCTACTAGTATCAATCATTGCCATCAGTTTTTTATAAGAGATTATGTCCTTGTTTTCTTGGGCACTCAGTTCTATATGGACCAAATTCCCTCTTTGGAGAGGTGCCTCAAGTCCTCCATCCATTTTCACTAGCAACGTGCATGACATCATGAGAACTATTCAAATACAGGTCATGTTGGATAGTTTGATTTTGCATACAATAGATTCAACCTCGAAGGCGAGGAACATACATCGATGAGATACAAAATCCTGCCTTCAGCCTATCATTAATAGGATTCGATGTCCTGGTCCTCTATAAATGGTCGTGGACTACAATAGTTTCTAGGAGACCACCCTTACTTCTGCAGCATTGTTGGACTATGCAACTATCATCTCACCGGTTACATGTACAGGTGTTCTATTCTCCACACCTATCATCCAGACATCATTCCGATCATTGGGAGAACTTGTTTCATGATCCCCCTATAGAGATAGGTAATAATTGATAGAGAAACATAATGAAAAATGGGAATGGAAAAAATAGACGTGATTTAGAGCTTACTTATAGAGTAGTGGTAGAATTGCATTGAGATGACCCCTTATAAGCCACTATTTCGCCTTCTAGAGAGGCCCAATTTGAGGGATCTTACTCATTGACCATCAAGAGGACATCCTAACCAATCTCTACCCCCATGATATATCTGAGTCAACTATATGGGTAAATCATTCCTCTAGTTGAGATGATGACTCCATTGGGGGTGGTTTTGATTAACAACACCCTCACCTGCTCTATTAATGTTTGTAGAGTACCTGTGGAGTGCACTAATTTCTCTAGTTCCTATAAAAATTTTCATCTCATAGTCACAACCACAATAAAGTTGTCCCTATCAAGACTATGTTCCCCCAGCATGATTCTAAGCATGTTTATGTCCACCAAAAGGTTGTTAGTACTAAGGTATTGTTTACAAAATTCCTAGTATTTCTAGGCCTGTGGATAAAAATCATCAGAATGAATAACTCTATTGAGGAACATCCTTTCTAAGGCCTAAGGTGTAAACCAATAGAACCCCCATGATGATTATCCGTTCAATATGGTTCCTTCAGTTAGAGTAGCTGGGCTCTGCCTTGGCGCTTCTGTTTCTTCACCTTCCATCAGAGACGAATTGTGGCTTGTAGCCCCTGACACCAAAGCCTCAACACCACGATTCACATTGGAACCAACATTGTGATGTCCCACCATCAACAATATTTTCATTAGAGGTGTCAGGATTAAATATTTTCATTCATATATGGTTGCTTGCATCATCATCTCTTCTAGGTTGATGGATAGTAAATTTATTGAATATCTATGAACCAATCTGAATGTGGTGGTTGTCAATGAAAACTGCTTCCACATCTTCCCATCCACTCATGTAAAAATCATTCAAAAATGGCTCCTATTTCATGGGTTATTCTCATGGAACTCTCCCCAAATTCACCTTCAGAAGAAACCTCTACATTCATCTAAATTATCTCGGGGACCAGTGTGGAGTGTAAAACTTACATATGGGTTCATAATCTACCCACATCACCAACACACCACCTATGAAGTACATTAGGAATTACATTTTCTCGAGGGTGTTTGTATTATCATCATTATATACGTGAGTAAGTAAAGGAAATTGGTGGAAGATGAATTGTTTTTCCCACACCAGCATACCAAACAATGCTGATCGGTCTAGTTTTAGCAAGACACTCTTGACAGTATTCAAAATTGTTGGTTGAGAGTGTTTCCTAGTTGCAATGATGGGGTTGAGATATTTGTATCCACTTATATACACTTCCATCCATCTATATAGGAAATAGAATGGACCACATATGGACAATGACCACCTTCCCTCAACTATTTGATGAAGTAAATGATATAAATTTTCCATCACTAGTATTCACAAGTTGACATGTTCTCCATGAGCCAGTAGCACCACCATAATGAAAGTGCGGAGTCATAATCCCATTTGATCATCTCTGAATAGTAGTATCTATCTATAGATAAATTCCAAGATAAATGTGGACAAGATGACTATTGGTTGCTACTTAGTTTCGAAACTGTAACCACATATATTCCAATGGCTATCAAACATGATCGTTCAGTATGAATCCTATTTCCCTATTGAGATCCTACATTGCATATGGAGGCATTTTTGGTAGTTCGTCTTCCTCTGGTGGTAAGTTCATAAAGTTGTTGAACCACTTCTTAATGTGATCATCTCAGGTGTTCTTATTATCACCATCTTTTCCTGGTACTAAATCCACAAATTCCTTTACTGAAGGTGGTATATGTTTTTCATCCTCCCAAAATTTAATGGATAGAGAGAACTCATCATGAAACACTCCCATGATTGAGATTCAATAAATTTTATGAAGTTCCTACATGCTAATTCCAACTTCCCAGTGGTACAGGTGGAATGTATTGGTATCTGAAAATAACAAGATTAGTTGTTCCGGTATGAACTTATTTGGTCGGGAAGCACTAATTTAGGAGGCCCAGGATGCTTTGTATTGGCCTACCCACCTCAACGTAGTCTCATACACTTGATAGATTAAATCCTCATAATAGGATCATGCCCACATATTGGTGATGTTTCCACCATAGAATAAAATATATCTTTTGATCCATCTTTTATTTGGATTCTAGGACCCTTATTAGATAATGATCTTGTACTAAGGTGGAGATTTCTCTACAACCATATCTTTACCATAAATGTTATTGACATGGTAGTGGTGGAATTAGTCTATGAAAATAGTATGATCATTTAAGGAATGTCAGTATGAAACCCTCTACCATTGATATTGTTCTGATGTGCTTCTGAACCAGTTAGCTGGGGAATATCTACTCTTCCATGGATAAAATCATCATCTAAAAAGCTGAAGCCATACAGTGGTAGGTTCTTTCATAGAGGACATTCATATTGAGCCATTGCCCTGAATTCTATAAATGATTGATTATCTGAGGTGGTCCAAATGTATTCTCCTATCTGAATTCTGTTTTCCATGGCCTCCCTCAAAGTTGCATCAATAGAGACCTCTCGAGAAACCACTGGAGCATCCATTGTGTTAAGGCTTAGAAATTTTTTATGGCTAGGTCAAAAAAATTGGCTCCAAGGAAATTTTGTGAAAAAAATTGAAAACAGATATCCCTCTGTGAAGCATATTTGATCATGACCTACGTCAAAAAGGAAGTAGCATATCCTAATTCAATGGTTCACAAAATTGTTCGCAAAGCACCATACCAAAGAACCTTGTTTGTGTTTTTGCTTTCATAGGGATGATTGGATCATGAAGAGAGAGAATTGGAGAAGAAATTCATGGGGATCTATGTTTAGAAGAAATACCCCTATTGAACTATTTATTAACGCGATTAGCCAAAGAATTGAGACGACCAATGCCTATCGATCACAGTGATTGCCGCCCACGCTTCGCGTCACCCTTCTTCCGACATCACTTTGTGAAGTCTATTAGTGATGCCATTTAATGATGTCATTTCATGGTGATTATTCATGATGCTGCTTTATAATTATGCTTTGTGATCTGGATCCATGATCCATCTTTGTGACCAACCTTTTTTGTGAACCCTCTATGGTTTCAGCACCGTTCCATTAGAATGCGGCCATCTTTTCCATTGGATCCCATTCTGAGGGGGACATTTGTTGGTGTCCAAATTCGTGCTACCTTAGGAATGGACAATGTTCAGGTTAGTTCAATGTAAATATAAACTCAAAATGGACTTAAAATCATCAAATCCTTCCCAATGGTCCTGGTTCAAGAAGACCTATGTAGAGTTATCTCACTTTTTCAATCATGAGATTTTGTGACTGACCCTCTACGAGTATGATGAATCCCTACTCCTCTGTAGCATCACATTCTATTTCTGGATTGATCCTTAATGGGCACCTCAGTGATCCATTATGTGACATGAAATACCATTAGCAAGTTCAATGATGTCTGGTGGAGAACTGCCTCTCTATGACATCACATTTTCTCTACATCCAGATTTGGGATCAACACATTGAAGGGCCCTTTATGAGTCCGACAAAGCCTAACACCAGCCATTTGGCATCACGGTGTCACCTCCTCTTCAAGAAACCTGGATGTTCTCTGTGGAGAGATCTATTACCCACACAAGACTTTATTACATCTAAATCAAGGCTCACCACAATCAAATTACTGTTACTCCAGCCTTTCACCTTTCATACTCCCATTTCACAATGACCTTTCAGAAGTAGAAAAACTGATCCCCAAAGTTACTTGGCCAAAGCTAGTTGTTCCTCCCTGTGCTCTTCATGTTACCCAACTATGTTGGGATGCCCTCTTTGAAGGCCTATTACCTTTGAAAATTATGGATCCCATTAGGGGTTCTCAAGGATTCATAAAAAATGAATACTTCACTAATAACTCTCTAAATAAGGAGTATTTTTCAATGGTAAATCATTTATCCATTTAATGACTCCCCTCGTAAAGCATCAAAACATTATGATGAACATTTCCTTCATGAATTCTATCCTAATTGTGAAGCACCAGAGATTCAGGGTGGATATCCTCTTCATGAAGCACTAAAGATGCATGAAACCCCTCTTTGAAAGGTGTCCTTCTTTACAAAACCCTCTCGCATGTATCCCTCTAGGATTGTACGAAGTGACTTCAAGGTCACGTGAGTGGAAATTCATATTTTTCTACCATTCCTTTCGCCTCTTCACATTGTAATCATAACCGTTATTTCTTCATCACGTATCCATGTCAATGTGGAATCCCAATGGATCACTTCACAACCCCATTAATACATTGAATTTCTTGTCCATTAACATCCTCATGTGTGGTTTGGTAAGTGTTCTATGTGTCCCATGAGTATTGAGCGATTCCTCTCCATCTGATCTTCATGAAACTAAAATTCCAACCAACCTCATTCTTCAAAACATAATGCCAATCTATAATTCATGCATGTGTGAAAATATCAAGAGTATAATGAAGGGGATGGGAAATAAAAACCTCTCACTCCTCAACTCCCTCTGCGTTTTGTCACAATGTTTTCATCAGAAAAAAATTGTGTAATCTCGGACAAACCTTTCTAGGGTGCCCCGTATGAGGGTCATATCATCCCCATTCATCTGTACATTGTCATGTATTTTCTCAGTATTCATCTCCCTTGGCTGCAAACCATGTATAATCACTTATTTCCTCTTCGAGCTATAAACCATGTGTATTCATCTATTTCATCTTTTGGTTGTGAAACACGCCTATTCCCATGTTTCCTCTTTGGGACACAAACTGCGTGTAATACCATGTTTATAGTTTGGGCCACAAAATACGTGTAAGCACATGACTATTATTTATAAAGAAAACAAACATAAGACCTTGCTTCCCCTTTGGGTTGCAAGCCATGTCTAAGAACCACTCTACTCCTCATAGATGAACCATCTTCCACGATATTGTTAGGTCTATTTATGCCTCTTGTTTTCACATCGAGCACGAATCATGTGGACATAGAGTAAACATTATCCATGGAATCCACTTTGGGATTCCTTTGTGTATAACCCACGTGAATTTTTTTCTGAACTATGTGGCCATGGAAACATTCACATTATTAGAATGATAAATTGGAATCCTCCCCAAGGTTCAAACCCATCACCCATCAGTCCTGAATTTTTTTTGTCGGTTCCCCCTTATCTTGAATGATGTTAAAATGTATTATCATATCATCCAACATGATTTTATACTGTATTATTTTTATATATATGGGACTGGATCCCCATATCCTTGAAATGGTATATAGGAAGAATCCAGAGGTTCAACCCCAAACACCAGTAATCTTCGGTGTCCCCTTTGTTGGGACCCACAACCTTGGTCCACCCCATTGTGGTATCAAACCCGTTCTAGGTCTATCTCAGTGCATAATTACGGTGCTCACTCAATAATCCTCGAACCAACAGTGTCCCTCTTTTGAAGGTATAGTAAACATGTGTAACCCATAACATGTATCTGGGTGAAATCTTTTGTGTATAGACTGATTCTATTCCCCATCTGGTTCTATGTGGATTTTGATTCGCTTCGACGTGGATACATAAGAAGCCTCAATGATGTTCAAGACCATCACTCAAGTACCATCCTATCCACTCCCTTAAGCCTTTGTGTTTTCAGAACACCATTCCCCAGCCTAGATGTTCTACTTCATTCATTTTCTCATCCTTGAGCTCCATTCCTCTATGTCACCTCCTTAGGTGTCATGTATCCCCACCAAAAAAACATGGGTTTTGATACCAGTCTCTTAAATATGTTACATAGGAATCCTTAATGTGGTTCAATCCCACCCAATGGTAAACCATGATTTCCCCTTTGTTGGGACCCACCATACTATGATCCACCATTTTCGGTGTCTGTATTAGCCTTTCACAGTGTCAAATCGTCCACTACGTGGACACACCGACCTAATTCTGTCTTTATTGGGCATTCTTACATATCCATCACGAAATATTTATAGGGGATCCCATCTAGGGATGTACCGATCATACCCAACCCCATCAGTGTTCTGATTAGTTTTATCCATCTCTGGGAGATTATAAACCTGTGTTATTTACCATGTTAAACATAGGAAGACTTGGAAAATTTCGATATATGCCTCTAGGATGATATTCCTTGAATTTAAAGTGGTATGGTTCATGTTTCCACACCCTTGTGAAGCCATCTGATAAAGGAAAATCCTGGTATACCATTATTTTATCATTGAGACATTCAATAGATGTCTTTAGTGACTACTATATTGACTATAGGTTGCTACCCTAACATGATCCATTAGTATTTCCATGGCACAAACAATGTTATTAACTGTAGTTCACAATGAGAAGACACCATGAATAGTTTCAATAATAATAATGTCTTATTATTTAATAGATACCCAGAGTAAGAGACAAGTTCTAAGGAGGAATACATGGAATGGGAGACCGACATCCCATTATCCCATTCCGATCAAGGAGAAGGAATCCCTCAATTGATGAAGGATGCTGCCCATCTTTGGAAAGTGGTAATTTTTTGAATCATCACAACCCGTTTGACCAAGGCGTCCCACGCACATGACACGACGTGGTGTTCCATGGAGGAAAACCTTATAAAATTAACCCACATAAATAAGTATCATAAAAAGGATATTAAAATATGTATATATTTAAATATTATAATCACAGAAAACATCCAAGGGCAGTATAGACAACACACAGACGAAATGAGTGGTGTTTAAGGCATGAATCTCTTGAAAATAAAAATTTGAGATGAAATTGCCCTGGCCTGTGTCTTGACACTCATTGTAATCATTAAAAAACCATTATAATAAATATAAATTTATTATAAATATTTTCCAAAACCATATTAATATATGTAATAATATATATTGTTTTATTATGACCTTATATCTCCCTCTTGCTAATAATCATATGTTATGTTTTCAGTTTGGGTAATATCTAGTTTGTTTTCGCATGTTTCTTAATTAGTTATATCATTGTCCCTTACACATAAATCATGTTTACAAACTATAATAAAAGATATAAATATCAAATATATTCATTATATTATTAATATAATATTCTATAGAACATATAAGTATAAAATTTAATACACCATTCGTGGACACAGTAAGTCATACCTAAGCATAAACATCGTTTATATTTTTATTGTCATATTGAAGAAAAGAATGAAAGTGACATATGTCTATATATGTATATAATATAATTAATGTATAATTATAATTTTCTATTTATAATATATATTCACTAATCCCATCCTTAATACATTAAATACAGTGACATAATGAATCACATTGCTTTGATGGGGTGGTAATACACAATTCCTAAAATGAAATTATTGTATTTACACAATATGGAAAGTAAAAATATATGTGTTCCAAAAGGAATAATGAAAAATAAAATATTGGTAAATATAATATATGAAATATAGAAATATATTTCCAAGCATAATTTTTTCCTTGAGAGGTAGTAATGGAAAAATGAACATTCATCATTTAGTGAGCCTTTAGTTCTCAGGACACATAAACAGTATGCGTGTTACCCATGAAATGGAACTATGCATAACTATATGTCGAAATCATAGCATAAAAACATCCTATTATATTTAATATATAGGTTTTCATATAATCATGGAATAAAGAGAGTGGAGGTGGTGGAGAAAAAAATAAAAGAGAGGGTCTTGAGAGAATACGTTGCCTCTTAATCAGGTAACTCCATTTGGTACGTTCTAAACAGTTAAAAAGGATTTATTTAATCCCAAGGGGATTCTGATAGAAGAAATGAAATAATTTTTATTGGTTTATTGGATTGATATTGGTAGAGACTAACTGGTTTTATTGGTGTGAAATAATGGGAGACATGGTGTCCTTTTATATGGAAGGGAAAAGATACACATTGTATTTATAAATACAAGGTAGGTGTTCCCATATTTTTTAATAAAAAACTCATAAAAACCAATAAAACTCAATAATGGATTTTTTATGGAATAATAATGTAAATAATGGGTGATTGACAATTTTTTAGGTTGTTTTGGGTCATAGATTTAAGGTTAACCAAATTTTCACTTAATTGCTATAATTAATTTTATAAATATTACTGATATTTTTGTTCAAAAACTAATTTGATCTTATTCGTCATTATAAATTATTTTAATTCAAAATATTAAATCCTTTTTTTTTAATTCTAATCTATGGAGTCGAAAAAATTGATATAAAATTAACCCTAGATTCGGGTCGACAATGTTGGTTTTTAAGTAAAAACAATCCAATGAATTTTAAGTTTTTATACCCAGGTTTAAATATAAATTTATCCCAATGACATAAATTGTATTAATTTATAAAAAAATTAATTAATTAATTAATTAATCCCATTTCAAATTTAATCTATCCTTATTAATGAACTAGATGGAAATGATGTTTTGAATTAAAATTCGAAATATTTCACTATTCATCAAAAAATGATATTTCTTAGGAAAATCCAAAGAATTTTCCATAATCCGATTTAGAAATTCTAAATATGAAACTGAATTTAATTTTGTCTAGTTAAATTTTTAATGTTTCATATTTTTTCCATATAAGGACATTAAAGAATGATCATTTGAGAAAATGATATTTTTAAACATATAAGGGCTTTACCAAAAATTATATCTTTTATTTTAAATATTTTTAAATATATAAATAATAATAATAAAAATTTAAAAGTAGTTATTAATATTAATAAAACTAATTTATAAGTGAGTGTAACTTTTATTATTTAAAAAACATAGCAGAAAAATGGTGATTCATTGTAACATCAATATTGCACCGAACATATGTCAAGTCGGTGTTGCGTGTATCATACTCCAAGTTAGTGCTACAAGTATTGTACACCAAGACAATGATCCATGTATCATGCACCGATTTGGTTCTAAATAATGTACACCATGTTAGTGCCCTGGGAAAGGAATATTTTACTAAGTGCATTACAAGAAAAAAAATGAAAATTTAATTCATTTGGAAAAAGGTCCATAAAAACTCAGGGTCTTACACGATATCCCAGAAATCTATGATGGACCAGAGCATCATGGGATTGGTGGGATGATAGACCATGTTGTAATTTTATATCTAGATTATAATTGAACACTTAATATATATTTCCATCTAGTGTTCAATCATTTTAGGGATGTTTTCATGGATTACATTACAAGGGTAGATCTAGTGAGAGTGGTAGAGTTCTTTATCAAGCTAGTTCTAGGAGATGCATCAGAATCTATTCTTATTTATATGATCGCTAAAACATAGATATTAAATATGAAAAAGAAGAAAGATTATTTAAATGAAAATATGATTATCTAAACTAGTGTGTATTGATTGGGTTCACCAGTTTTTTAAAAAAATGTGTATTGAACTCTTATCCTATGCATTGATAACCAAAAAAGAACCAGTTTATGGTTAAGAACCTATATCATATTCACTAGATATATGATCACTTCAATAAACTCTAAAGAGAGAAGGTGTTGTCAAAAATTTATTTGAGATCTAGATATCATCATGTTCATGTTAGACCATCAGACATACCTCAAACAAAATTTCATTATAGGTTTGGTCCAAACAAATATTTCATTCTGTCGTTCAGTCTCAAGAATTCACCAACACATGTAATGAAATTGATGAACCATGTTTTATATATTTATCTATATAATTTTTATTGATATTTATGGAATATATCTTGATGTGTTATAAAACTCAACATGACCTAGAAAGACATCATTTGATCATAATAAATACCCTGAAATAGAATCAATTATATTTTATTCTCACAATTTTCAATATATGGATTGATTAGAATCATTAACGTATCTCATTTTTATAGATATGGGAATATAAGTTAAGGTATAGAAGGTGGGAGTTGTATTTTTCTATAACCCCCAAATAATGTCATTGACGTATGGTTTTTATGCTGGCTAGATGGATATTACATGTGTTTTATACTATAATTCCCTCACCCATAAACACACCACACATTCTTCATTACGAAGCATGATATGATTGAATGGATAGATTCAAGAAATTAATTCATTCAGAAGTTGAATGGAAGATTTACTTCAACATGGATAAAAATTCTCCTAAATCCAAGATGAATTTACACTATGTACTTCAATGCATCAGGTATAGGGATAGATTGATTACTTGTATAGGCTTAGAGAGTCATAACATACGATTAATAGTAGTTGAGGCCACATGAGAGGAATTAACCAACACTTGATCTTGAGTTAGTTGCAATTTTTCATGCATTAATACATTTGATACATTAATTATTAGGGGGTTTCTAATAAAAATAGTCTACAAAAGACTCATGTACACATTTTCACAATGTGATATGATTCTACGGTATCAAATGTGAATAGAATACATACAATATTTTAATTTATCTCTCATCTATATAACTCATAAATGTAATGTATTGGTCAATTCTTGAGTAGGATGACTCTAATATAGGAATTTAGGAAAAATAATAGTGAGTTGAAGCTCAGGTATTTGTTTTCAAAGATTCACTTGGTGGTGTTGGACAATCATAAGAATACATATCTTTCATCCTGAATTATTAAATATAACCATCTAGATAGATTGACAATGAGGAATTAATTATATTTTTAAGGCCATGATATTTGGGAGTGTGAGGAAGGAAAAGACCCACTCATAGTTGGACTAATGGTGAGGATGAAATTCTATGTGTATAAGGAATTGTATGGTTTTCTAAAAACACGCATGAGTAACTTATGGGGGACATTCATACTTCATCATGGGAAGTGAATCCTAGACTCACTAAGCTGTATTAGTATTTACATCATTGATATTATTGGCTATGTATGAAAATTGATGTTGCAGTTTATTTCAAGACACCTATTAGTTTTTGAATATAGAACACAAACAACCAACCATAAATTTACAAAAGCTACATATTCTTTAGTGGAAATGGATTATGTCATGATATATTTTATTATAAGTTTACCATGGTCATCATTAGGTAATGATGTTGTATGGAGTGTTTTTTATAGGATCCTTAATGTTTTACTTTTCCAACAGATCAAGAAACATTTAGTGTTAATGAACTTTCATGTTTAGATATACATGAGATATTGAAACATCATGGGGTGACAAAAAATATCATTTCAAGTTCGAACACCTAGTTACATCATGGTTCTAGAAAGTTTGGTAGAGGACATTAGGTATATAGGTTCTTCGAAGCACAATATACCGCCCTTAAACTAACGCATAGTAAGAATGTAACACCACAAGACATTTAAATATTTATATGTTAGAATAAATATTATATTCCCATATTTATAAGAAACAACATGATAGTGTTACACCACATTGATTTAGCTTTTATTACAAGCAAGACTGAGTTGTACCACTTATTAATGGAACACATATTTTAAAACTAAATATAAGAAATTTTATAAATTGAATTTTTTAAGATAAGGCTTCATTTTGAATTCATATTTACAAAATTATCATAGTTTGGGATTCTAATATTTTTAATTGGTGTTTCATTTTTTGATTAATAGTAAAAATTAATACAATTTAGTTAAAAATAACCTTTTCATTTAAATAATGATTACTGATAAGTTATATTATAATATGGTGGGTTTAAAGTAAAAGACATATCAAATATGAATATATTAATAAAATTTAGGTCATTGGAATCATTTTTTATATTTAAATTGGTTATAAATACTTATTTAATATTTAAACATTTCTATTATAGGCCCCTAATTTCTCTCCACATGTGTGAGAATAGAATTAATATTAATTTTTTTGCATCTGTCATTCTAAACATGAGAAAAATAAATACATATTTTCAATCAATAATTTTTTTCTAATAATGTTGAATTAAATTTTGACAAAAAAGATTAGTGAATGATATTAAAAATATTTAAGGTGATTAAGGTAAGATTTAGCTTAATAAGGGACTAATCCTTTATCTTATCGACAAAACTAACCTAGATAATAGTCCAAAAGCCACTATATTCTTATACTTCTTCCATATCCTCAGTATATATAAATCTCATGGTTTATTAGAACATTATTAATGAAACACTAGGATGTTTTCATAAAATATTTTCTTTCAATAATATTATTTATTCAATAGCATTCATTGCACAAAATCATGGGTTAAAATTAACTAAGAGACACCATTAGTATAAAATGACTATTATAACCTAGATATAATGTTATAGGGAATAAGGAAAAACAATTTATGAAATGTTTTGGTATATTAATTGGATACCAATAATTGATGAAAAATATATATAAAATATGTATTTTTTATATTTTTTTATTAATAAATAGATTGAAATGAAATTAGAAAATGAAATTAATGAAATATATATGTTATATAATTAATAAAATAATAATTTTATTTTTTCAATAAATATTTTTTATATGTTATGAATAATCAATATTTGATGTACATAACCCGATATTTTCAAAAGGCTAATTTTACCAACATTTAATGGAGAACTAATTTCAAATTAAAATTTTGACACATTAATTTTTTTATGTTAAAAAGACCTTTTTCATTGAAGAGGGATATAAAAATATACTTATAATTATTATTTTTTTAATTATGATAACAATATTATTTTGATGAATAGTAAAAATATTAGAAATTATAATAGAAAAAACTTTTTTCATAGGAATAATATATATGGATATATTATTTTATTAAATGGTTTTAAAGTATAAAAAGATTACATTTTTATATTTTAATATAATTTATGTCAATGGTATTAATTAGAAATTGAATTTATATGAAAAAATATTTCAATTTTTGTAATGTTTCTTCATTTAAAGCACATTTTATTAGTCTGATAAAGAGATTTGTTTTAAATTAATTACAAAAAATTTAATATTTTAATTTAAAAAATAGATTAAATATCTATAATAAATATATCCAAATTATTTAAATGGATTTATTTTATTTTTGGTCTTAATGAATAAAAACAATGTTAATTTTTGGTTAATATGGTAAAAGGGTAAATCTACAATTTATGGGTAAAAATAATGTTATAAATTACAACGACAATTTTCAGAGTATAATTTGATTATTGTTTTTTGAAGAAAAATCATCCTTGAGTCGAAATGGAATCCTTTTGATGTTACATGAAATAAATAAGGACATGTAATTTAAATTATATGAATAAAGGATAAATATAACGTACTCCCATTTTAATAACTATATCATTTTGGACATAAGGTTATAAAAAGATAAATTCAACAATAATATAATATTAAAAAACAATCTTTTTCCCTTCATCAAGGAAACTAATTTGTAATTTTTAGAAAATAAATTATTACATTAACTGTTTATACATTGATGCTACCAAATTATTTATTTGATTAAAAATCAATAATATAATTTTTATTAGAATTATAATTACCATTAAAAAACCCAACCACTTAACCGAATGTTATTTTTTGATTATATATTGAGCATAATAATCCAATTGTATACTCATTGAACTTTCTACCCATTTGGTAATGATTAAGAAACATATAATAATTTTATTTAAATTGATGTTAATGTTGTCACATTCATTTTTTAATAAATATACAATTTTTAATGATAGAGTTTCTAGAATAAATATATAACTAAAATTATTTTTCCGAATTATAGAAGATTTATCTTCATATTATTATTTAATTTTAAAATTTTATTTTAAAAATAAGAATATTAAATAATTACTCAAAATCTATTTATTAATTATTTTACAAAGGGAGATAACAAATGAATATGATTAAAAATAATAAAATAAATAAAATATGGGATAATTAATATATCCAATAAACTTTATATATCCAATTTACTTCATATTAATATAATAAAGTATTTGGTTAGAATATAACTTTTTGTCATTATATTTTTAATAATCAGGGAATTGAATACTTTCAAAATTGACACTATTTATTATTTATCAAAAATTTTTATTATTAATTAATATAAAAATAAAAAACAATTATTTTAAAAAATAATTATTATTATATAGCCTAAAATGATTTAATTTAATTATTTATGAATTTATTTGCATCAAATAATTAACTAAATTTCACTTTTATTATTGAAATATTTATTACATTAGATAAAAATTAAATAGAATAACTAAGCCTTCTTTAAAATAATAAGGATTATATTGATAGAAAACCGGGTCTAAAATTTATTTTTTAATGAAATTACAACCTTATATAATTTCATATTTGAATTTAAGACATTTTGGATGTTCATTTATGTGGATAAAATTTATTACGAAAAAATATTTTTAGAGATTTTATAAGTTCCCCTCAGCTCAATTATAAAATGTCACCACCTCCCTCACTTAATCACTAAAAATTTAACCTTATTTCAAGTCCATAACATACCCATTTCCCTTATGAAATTCCCTAGTCCCATTATATTGGTTCTTTACTTCTCTAATAACCAACCATTATTCTTTAAGAGTTTATATAGAGGGATCCCGTCAATGAAATATTAATCTCCTCTAAATATTATTTCAATCATAATTGTTCTTTAACTTCATATTCATGAGTTATTTAAATTATAAGCTAAAAAACTGGTTAAAATTATTTATTAATATGATATTATGATTATGTAACAACCATATTAAACCTTCCATCCATCCTATGAAAAAAAAATCATCACACGTGCATATGTAGAAATTATCATCTCCATTTAGAGGTGTAATATGTCATTCACCACCACCTTACATGGAACAATATAATGATGTAAATAATAATTATATTTGATAATTATAACATGATATTTTTTGAAACAAAATATATACCATCCAATTCCATAGAATTTTATAATTATGGGAATGAAATCGTCCCTCATGCATACTTATGACCAACCATCTCCAACATGCGATGCGATTTGTTAGACATCATATACACTAAAGAGTTATTATAGAATTGTATAGAATGAATAAATACAATATATATTATTTTACTATAATTTTTAAATTATATAACTATTTTCTATTAATGAGACCCCAAACTTATTTGACAAAACATGTAATAGAAAATGAAGCAATTAATAATCGTATAATGCATGGAAATGAAATGTCATTAACCAAATGGTTAAAATATGATCATATATGATATCATAAAATTGGAAATGATTTAGGATGATGTCAATGACATTATATAAATCAACAGGACTGAAGTCAATATACATACAATGGATATTAGACCTATGAAAATGGATAATTTCTGAAAATTATTTTTAAATTATATTTTTTATACGTATATATTAATTGGTGTATATTTATCGTCAATGTCATTGGATTCTAAAAATGAAATCCATAAAATATTTTTTATCATTATAATTTTTTTAATGTCAATATTACTCATATTTGAATTTTGATTAAACATAGTGATTGGATTTTTTTGTTTTCAATAGGATGTACTTGTTGACGTTCTAAAAAAAGTTCCATAAGAATTTTTTCTTTTAACATATACAACATTGAGGGATTTTTACTTTTTCATAATGCCTTATTTCCATAATTATTCCTTTACACTATTTCATGATTATTTTCAAATAAATTATTTTCTTTTAAAATTTCATTGTATTTTGAATAAATAAAATGTTTTTCAAGAAGAAAGGATATTTAACTCAAGAATTAATTCCAAGTCTTCTTTTAAATATAATTTCTACCTATAATTGAATTTTTATAGGATTATGTTTCATGTATACTATCACTATGGTTACTATGTTTTTTGTGTTAATTATGTAATTATATTTATAAAATCCATTTTTTAGAGGAAATATGTCATTGTGGAATCATGTTTAAGGAAACCAATCTAATTACTTGGGATATGATGAACAAATTATGTTATTGTGTAACATGTAATAATGATTTCATTATGAGATGTTTGAGACCGATATATCCATAAAATTTTTAGGTTAAAGACAAATAGACAACATAAAAATATGGGGTGCAATGTAAAATGATCAATGTTTAGTAATAGGGGTTTTAATGATGAGTGAACATGGTTTAGTAATGTAATTTATCTGTTGTGATGGTCTTGGAAATGAGCCTTCACTAATATAAAATGATATTATATAGTTATGTGTATTCCAAAAAAAATCAGGTCTTATGTTATGACATGTTTTATTTTGTACATTAGTTCTTATGAACTTTTTTGGTTTATCCCAATACATGATATCGAGGTATTTTATATGTAGGACATGATTTTAAAAAGTTATGTACTTAGGTCTTATGAATATCATATGATTAATTTTACCTTTATTATTATAACCGTTCATTGTGGATCACCCATTTAAGGTTTTTATTTTTAGCATGTCATGAAGAAGGTATTAAGTAACATATATCAAAAGGGGTCTAGTTATGATAAAATAAGTGGGAGACAATATTGATGTATTATGAACTTATTGTTTATGTTTCGTAGTTTATAAATCCACTAATCCTATATTTTCCTAGCAGGGATCCATTATGATTATTATTAATATAATCCAATTTTTAATTAATATCTATTTCTGTAATGTATTGTCTTTTATAGTTGGTATCAGAGATAAGGTATAATTAACATTTTGAAACTAGGATGAGATAACCTTAGTAAGAACCCTAATGATATGCCAATGTATAGGTTATAATCAATTAATTTTAGAAATGATCATGAATAACCTAGTATAAAACCTAATGTTTCCTAAATTGATATTTTAATCTTAATTATGTGGTTTTTCCAATATGATTACTATTTCCCACACTATGATTCTTGTATTTAGTCAATGGGTGAATCCTGAAAGAAACTCTTGAATATTGAATGCGAGGAGAAATGGAATGATTACCCTCCTATGAAACAAAATGATACTGTAGATGGAAGTAAAAATAATATATCTATGCTGAAACTCCATTCACATGATATGAATCATGTAGGGCCACCATACTAGAAATGTAGGAATACATTTTGTTGAGTCCATCATGAGGTAGGGTCCACCTTCTTTCAGCGGGTCTTCTAAACCACTAGTGTCCAAACATTGGATCAGTACCACTAAAAGTATATTTTTAGTTCACCAATGTTCATAAAATGATGAATTCGTCATATTATTCTATTATTTGTAAGGTGATGCTGATAAATGGATGAACCTTTAAAATATTGTGAGTGAAAGAGATGAAGTTGAATATATTGAATGTGATCAGTTCAAGAACCTTTTTTTTCAATAAGTACGTTCCTAGTATTCATTAAATAATAATGAAAAACCATTTCCTTAACATTATAAAAATGATCATGAATACATTGGTACCTAGGAAGAAAATTTTACTAGGCTTGCATGGTACTCTTCTGGAATGATTATCTAAACTAAGAGTAAAATTGATCGATTCTTTAGTGGTTTAAAACCAAGTCCCCAAAGGGAATTATCCATTGGGTGCTTCAATAGCTATGATGAAATCATTTGTTGTTCTCTCAAGTCTTATATAGATATCTGAATAACCCATTACTCTTATGGGTTTCATGAAAATAGAAAAATAGAAATTAGGGGAATAATTTAAATACCACGTGAAAAATAATATGACTTTTCCCTCTTGCTCAATGTGTGGAATGAAATATGGATGATATTTTCATAATGGTACTACAAAATGTTTTTAGTGTGGGAGAAAAGGTAATTGGGTGGTTGAATGACGACGTGATGAGAAAATTATTTCACCTGATGTGAATAGAGAAAAGGATACATAGAATGCATCTCATATACTTCATTGTTACAAGTTCAAGGGAATAGGGAATTATACCCACCAATGCCCTAATCCAAGGGCTGTCGATGATGACTAAAATTAGTAAACACATAAGTAAAAAGTCAAAATCATGTAACATATCATCACTATCGGTGTTGTAGAGTATGATAGCATTGTGGGAAAAAGATAACCAACCACCCACTCTAAAGTAAAAAATGATTTATTTGATTCTGGATCCACCCACAAATTTTTTCAGAATAATTGTCTATGGTTATTTACATATTACCTTAATAATTAGATGTTGAGTTATCTATGACAACCCCTAATGGAACAATGGTCACATCAAGATTTTATAATTATTATATAGTTGATGTTTGTGGGACATTACTTCTGGAAAATCATGTGATCCTTACTTTAGTTGAATTTGATGGGATTCTTAGCATGGATTGAATTTCTCTATAAGGATATCATATCAATTTTGATGGATTGGAAATCCCATCTTATAATTTAGAAGAATCTAGGATAAAATATCTAGAAAAGGATGAGTATGACTTTCCAGTGTGAATTTATACCATCTTATGTGTCTAAGTTCCTATAAATAAGGGTTACGTATCTCAAATTGTTGGGAAAAAATCACCATTACAAATACAACTACATTACGGGGAACTATTGATGTCTTTATAGAGGAGTTTCTAGGACTTCCACCGAAACATTATGTTTAGCTTTCAATAAAACTTATATCGGGTTCTATTCTTATTTCAAAGACACCTTATAGCGTGTCCCCAATCGATATTAAATAATTGTAAAAGCGACTCCAAGAGAATCAGAACAAGGATTTCATACTCCATAGTTCATCACCTTGTGTTTCACATTTATAGGTTAAGAATAAATATGGATCAATGAGTATATTAATTTATTATATAGAACATAACAACATCACTATCAAGAAAAAATATCATCTCCCCCAAAATTATGACTTATTTTTGAAACTAAGAGAAGCTCAATAAAATTACAATGATGATATTCATTTAAGATATCATCAATTAGTGGTCATGAAGGAGGATACACAAAATACAACATTAAATATAATGTTTGTAAACTATGAATTTATAGTGATGCATTTTGTCCTTTCAAATTCACTCTCAAACATCTTAGATCTAATTAATAGAGTCCTTAGAGAATATATTAATCAGTTTTTTCTAGTCTTTATAGATGATATTATTTAATTTTCTATGTCCAATGATGAACATCAATATCATTAGAGAATTTTATTAAAGACCCCAATAATGTATATGCTTTATAAGAAATTTTCCATGTGTAAATTTTGGATTTAGATAGATTCATTTTTAGGGAAAATAATTTCAAGATAGGGGAGATAATTGGATCCAAAGAAAATAGATGTTATTGAATGTTGGATTAGACTGAAAATGGTAACTGAGATCTAGATTTTTCATGGGTGTGCTGGATATTATCAATATTTTGTGAAATATAATTCAAAAATATATAATCCACGCACCAAGTTGAATTGAAAATGAGTTATGTTCATGTTGATGGAGGAATCTGATGATAATTTCAAAGAGCTAAAAAGAGGGTTACCCTATGCACCTGTGCTCACACTTCCTTATAGTGGATAAATCTATATGATCTATATTGATTCATCCAAGAAGGGGTCATGATATGTTTTAACAAAAGATAATGGGGTTATATCTTATTCCATGAGACAATTGAATGTCTACGATAAGAATAAGTCAACTTATAATTTAGAGTTAGTTGGTGTCATCATTGCATTAAATAAATGGTGGCATTATCTATATGATCAATGGTGTGATATTTATACTGATCATAAATTTTTAAAGTATATTTTCACAAGAAAATGAGATGAAAATTTGGAAAAGAAGATGGTCAAATTTGATTAATTATTACGAATGCTTGATACAATACCATCATAGAAAATAAAAAACGGTGGATGATGCTTTTAGTCAAAGGTACCTTGCAAGATTATCCATGATGATGTCATCAAACGATCCAATATTAATGTCTTTCTGATGGTTGGATCATGAAATTATTAAGAAATGGGTTAAATATTATCATTTTGAAATGAATGTTCAACAATATATACAAGTGAATATTAAGCAGGTGCATAAGGAAGATGATTATATTCAAAAGAAGGTGTGAAAAGTTCTCAAGTTTGACCTTGATTATTGTAAGAACCTGGATCTTCTTTTTAGGTATTTTTTCCTTTTTCTGGTGTTTTTAAGAAAAATGACCTTTCTGGAAATTTTCGAAGTACACGCCGTGTACTTTCTGAGTACACACCATGTACTCTTCCCCAGCTTGAAGCCGTGTGATGGCCATATCGGGACACACACACGGTGTGTAAGGATGATGTGGAGGGCTATTTTGGCAGAGTATGGAAAAACCCACTACAGTCCATGTACTTTAAAAATACACGCCGTGTACTTTTCATTTTTTTAACTAAACAGACCTGGGTCGCACCAGATGCACAGAAACACCTCTTTATAGGTCTCATTCATCCAAGAGATACTCGTACGACCGAATCTTCAATGAGATCCTACCTCTTCGTCCATCCTCTGATTCGAGCACGATCTATTGCATTGGAATCACAGCGGTAAGATCATCCTTCTACATGAGCTTCGTTTTCTAATTCCTCTTCGTTTCCGAGTAATCGTGGGTTGAGAGTTTTGTGCATTTTATCAAATCTATGACGTTCAATGGGGATTCAATCATAGTGGTTAACGTATATCTATCTACTAAGATTGAGGTAGGTGGTTTGTGCCTTTCTGTTGAACGTCGATGAGTATTTTTTTTCAAATTCCACAAATTCCCTTGGGTGGGGAATTGTGGGTTTCCTGTTTTGCCCCAGATATTTTCCTGTGTTGCTTGATTGCTATAGTAGTGGTTTATGCTTGTAAGTAGAGTAATTCATTTTGTTCTCTGGTTTCTTTTACATGCTTGGGTTTCTGTTTAGCATTTCCAGTAGCCATTCCTAGACATAGGATAGTGGAAATTATACTTTTTTTTTCTGTTGAGACTTAGAATGATATCCAAGTAGTTCTTGAGGTTTACATGGATGATTTACGCGCGCTGAGCATGTTTTATCTTTCACTCAGGACTGTGAGAACCTAGAGTAGTAGACCAAAGAATGAATTGATGGAAGGGCTTCTCCAGAGTGTCTTTTAATTTTGATGCAAGACCATAGGGGGAATTGACATTGAGTTCTTCCCAAGAGAGTCTTTAGTTCATCGACGTGAGACACAGGGGGAATAGACGTTGAATGCTTCCCCAGAGAGCCTTTAGTATGATACGAGACTATTGGGGGAATCGACGGTGAGTGCTTCCCCAGAGAGTCTATTAATACCATAGCTGAACCAGAGGGGTGAGACTGTGTGTTCTACCTAGGGGATTGCTAGTACTTATAGGTGGAACCATAGGGGTTAGGCTGTGAGAGCTACCCAGAGGGTCACCTTTTTCCATTGTTTCTGGTTGTTTACTTGTGCACTTATTTTGTTAGAACTGTAGATTATAGCTGCTTGTGCTTTTCTGTTTACTGCTTCTTGTTTTATTACTTCCATGTTTTCATTGAATATTAGGCACATATCTTTGGGTGATTTCCATCTGGGATTGTATCTCACAACCTATTTGGGACATGGTTTTGGGCCCAAGAAAACTATGTTTTTGTAGGTATAGATAAGGCCAAGTGCCCTTCTACTTCAGGTTCTTGATTGCGCTGGAGCTGGGGAGCATGGGATAGAGCCATGGCACGCGATGCTGAGGAGGTTATTTTGTTTCCTTTGAACATTTTATCAGTTTTATTCCAGCATGTTTTTTTGTTTTATACATTCCATAGATACTTGTACCTACTACATCATTGTCATCATTGATATGTATATATATATATATATATTAATTGCTTCTGCTATTGAGTTTTTGTTGTTATGCATGTTGTTACTGCATCCTCTATTGACTATTGTTTTTATACTGTATACCTTACCGAATAAGGGCATAGCTTCCCCGCCGACTCACCTAGGCCCTCGCTGCTAGTCAGTAGCCTCTGGTGTTTGGGGAAATAAGTTTGAGGTCATGTGGTGAACCGGGTATGGGGCACCAGTGGAGGGGCTCCTGATTCGGGTCATTACAAAGTGGCATCAGAGGAGTTCGTTTCTCTTTCTTTATTGTTTGGAGACATTAGCCAGGGATAGGACAAACTCGGTACATGTTGTTACGCTGTTCTCGGGAGTAGCTATCCCGTGTACAGGGAAAAGCCATACTACCTCATTAATTGCAGTTTGTTGGTTTTGAGTGTTTTTTATGGTTGATATGTTTTCTCCCAGAGTGATTCGCATGACTTGTGCAGTTATTGTTTTGATATTTCGGTTCTATTTCTGTCACATCCCAATGAGAAGAGGGTATTCCATCTCATGCATCATATAGGCACTTATATAAATCACATGCCATGCATTCTTGTCATGTCATCTAGGGTGCATTAGCGATTGCATGCTGTTGTGATAGGCTTTGTGTAGATTATGCCTGCTGTTGCGATAGATACTTGATAGAATCCATGCTGTTATGTTAGAGAGCTGTTGTTTTCCCTTCTATGTGACTATAGGAGATTCCAAGATTTGATTCACAAGGTGTATGGTCCCTCACGAATTGGAATTTGACACCTCTTTGCCTTGGTTTTAGTGTTTTTGGGGTTCTGTGCAGTTTTTGAGCTACTGCCCAGAAAAACCCAGAATACACGACGTTTACTTTTTGGATACACATCGTGTAGTTTTCAGGCCATGTTACTGACCGTGTGAGCAGAACATGGTGTCATGAAAGAAAATTTAGGAACACGCTGTGTATGGTATGTACACGTCGTGTTGTAATGAGCCGTGTACCTGGTCGTGTCACTAACAACATGGGTTGGCGAAGCTCGAGTAGCACACGCCGTGTTGAAACTGAACACGCCTTATAATCCCTTCCAGACACCTGGCCGTGTCACAAACAACATGGGTCGGCGTGAACATCACTCATACATGTCGTGTTGCTCTTCGATCACGCCATGTAGTCTTTCAGGAACCCGGCCATGTCACGAACAACACGAGACGGTGTCACGTTGCCTATACACACCGTGTTTGTTCAGAGAACACCGTGTAAGGTTCAGACTTGTAGACGGCCGTGTGTTTAACAACACGTGCTGCCGAAGCCTTGTCTAGTACACGCCGTGTGTGTTAAGAACCCGCTGTGTAGTCTCGGGTTAAGTCAGACCGTGTGGGTTAGCCGTGTAAAGAGGCTCGGGCAGGGGAATAGTTTTCTAGTACACGCCGTGTGTTGTGTCAACACGCTATGTAGTTTTAGGTGTTACACGACCTATAGGGAAAGGGTACACGACCATGTCAGTGGATTAAGAAGACACGCCTTGTAGTTTTTATACATGTCATGTAGTCAAGTTTTGTAAACTTTTGTGTTTTCTTCCCCTGTTTCTGTTTTTTACTCTTGTGTTCTCTGTCCTTGTTTTTTGATCTAAGGTGTACTTTTGATCTTTCAGAGATAAGCCTACGAGACGTCCTCTGGTTGTGCATCTATCATCAGGTTGTGATCAGACGCCAGATATAGCTAATCAAAGACTTCCTACCGATCCTCTAGTGAAGCCAGCCTTGGAACAGGCTATTATATCAGTTGCAGGTGCTGATGCGCAGTTCAAGGAAGGTTTCATGAGAATGATGCATGCCTTCTAGTGAGCACCGACTCCTGCCACGAATATGGCAGACGTGACAGGTGTTTTTCAGCAGCAACATCCACCCATGTTCTCGGGGGAAAGAGGACCTCAGGATGAAGAGTCTTGGCTGAAAGCCATGTTGACTATCTTCGAGCATCTGGAAATGCCTCCAGAGAGGCGGGTCATGCTCGCTACCTACATGCTCTGAGACTCTGCGAAAATGTGGTGGGACATGATCTCACAGGTGGGTCAACAGTAGGATATGGGTTGGGAGGAGTTCTAGTGCGTGTTCTATGACTACTATTACCCAGAGACCCTCAGGGCCGATCGAGCCTGGGAATTGATGATCTTAGAGTAGGGTACACTTTCTGTCATGTATTATTCCTCTCGCTTCACCGAGCTGTAGCGTTTCACACCCTTCCGGGATGGAAGTTGGGTGTTCATAGAAAGGAAGTTTGAGGATGGACTCAGGAGGGAGATCTGCTCACAGGTGAACATCTTCCAGCTGACTTTCATCACTTCCATCGTCAACCAGGCACTAATTGCGGAGCGCAATATGAGAGACGCTGAAGCTACGAACTAGGGTGGTTCTGCTTCTAGAGTTAGTCTTCCTCTAGATGACAACAAGTATTGTCATAGAGAGCCTATGCGCGGTGACCCAAGGAAGAGTGATGCATCTTTAGGCAGCCAGGTGACAGGCTACCAGTGTGGCCGGTCAGGGCACACGAGGCCGGAGTGCCAGAGGGACCCTGTGGAGTGCCGATCTTTTGGCAAGATGGGTCACCTTTAGTGTTTCTACCAGGTTTTCTCACCAGCAGCGGGTGACCAGGGATCTTCAATGACTCCTCGTTCAGGAGTAGCCCCACCAGTATCTCACCAGTCGGGGAACATGAGTTCTTCGGGTCGTTCGGGCCGAGGTGGAGGTTAATTCCATGGTAGTCAGCCACCAGTCCCTCAGCACTAGTAGGGTGGATCAACTCAGAGTGGTTAGCCAGAGGCGCATGGCCGAGGTGAAGGCCGGTCTTTTGCCATGGAGGAGACCTATCAGGAGCAGGATCCTGACCCTTCTACAGTTTGAGGTACGATTTTAGTAGCCTCAGTTTTATCTTTATCAATCTTTGATATTGGTGCTACACATAGCTTTATCTCTTTTGCTGTCATGGAGATCCTTGGGCTCTGCATCTTTTCTTCTTCTGACTCGTTGACACTAGACACACCCTTGGGGATGAGAACATCTAGTGTACGCTAGTGTAGAGAGTTCCCTCTCGTGGTTGCAGGGTTTCGTTTCTTATGGGATCTCTATGTCCTAGAGATGACAGGCTATGATGTCATCCTTAGGATGGAATGGTTGGTTCCCTTCTAGGCAGTCGTCGACTGTTATCGCCGCAGAGTGAGTTTTGTTTCACTATAGGGTGAATCCTTTCATCATAGAGGTGAATGGGATGTACACGCATGTCGATCAGGACTCGAGGTTCCTGGGCTAGGAAGGGAGACAACCCATATTTCTAGTCTTTATCTAGACGATCAGGGGACTTCGTAGTTGGACTTTCCTCTAGTGGTGGATCACTTCAGGTATGTCTTTACAAAGGACTTCTTAGGTTTGCCTCCAGAGCATGAGGTGGAGATTTCTATTGAGATCATTCCAGGAGATGCTCTGATGTCCATTCCTCCTTATAGGATGGCTACACCTGAGTTGCATGAGCTCAAGAAGCAGTTGGAGGATTTGTAGGTAAGGGGTTTCATCCGACCCAGTACTTCTCCCTGCGGTTCGCCTGTACTACTTTCAAAGAAGGAAGATGGTACCCTTCAACTTTTTGTGGATTATCGGAAGTTGAACCAGTTGACAGTCAAGAACTGATAAACTTTTATGAGGATCGATGACCTTTTCGATCAGCTTCGAGGAGCCCGAGTGTTCTGGAAGATCGATTTGAGGCTCGGTTATCATCAGTTGTGCATTATACCATCAGATATACCTCTGAAAGCCTTCAAGAGTAGTTATGGTCTATATGAGTATACAGTTATGTCGTTCGGTCTCACGAACGTACCTGCAGTTTTCATGGAACTGATGAACTGAGTGTTCCATCCTTACTTGGTCTCTTTTGTTGTGGTCTTCGTGGATGATATCTTGGTGTACTCTCTCACTCGACATGACCATGTCACACATCTTGAGATCGTTGTGAGTACACTGAGAGAGAATCAGCTTTATGCTAAACTCTCTAAGTACCACTTCTGGATGGATCAGATTCAATTTTTGGGTCACGTCATCTCAGAGGCAAGAGTCTATGTGGACCTAGAGAAAGTGATAACTGTAGTCTCCTGGGAGCATCAAAAGAATGTCATTGAGGTACGAAGATTTCTAGGGCTGGATGGATACTACATGCGCTTCATTCAGGACTTTTCTCATCTAGCATCACCTTTGACAGGTCTGACCAAGAAGGGGTCGAAGTTCATATGGTCAGATTCTTGTGAGTTAGCTTTTTATGAGATGAAAGGGAGGTTGATGTCAGCACCGATACTAGTCTTTCCAGAGCTAGGTAAGAGCTACACTATTTATTGTGATGCTTCATGTATCGGGATAGGAGCAGTGCTAATGCATGGAGATGGAGTCGTTTCGTATGGGTCTCGGCAGTTGAGGCCACATGAGAGGAACTACCCGACACACGATCTGGAGTTGGTAGCTCTTGTTCATGACTTGTGATTTAGGAGACCCTATCTTCTAAGAGAGAAAATTGTGTTCTTCACCGACCACGAGAGTCTCATGTACATCTTCACTCAGTGTGATCTGAATCTGAGGCAGCGCAGGTGGGTCGAGTATCTTCAGTCTTTCGATTTCGAGATCACCTATACGCTAGACAGAAAAATGTAGTGGCAAAAGCATTGAGTAGGAGAACCCAGATTCATGCAGTTCAAGTGGTCAGCAGTGAGTGGAAGCTTATGGATCTATTTTTTGAGATGCATCTAGAGGTGCACGACAGATAGGGACATACCTTCCTATCTTCTGTACATGTCACCTCGACACTTCTAGATCGAGTACTGAAGAGGTAGCTATTAGACTCAGAAGGCTTAGTCCTGCGGGAGAGTTTGTCAGGAGAGGATCCTCTTCCTCGAGGGACAGTGGGTGAGGATGAGATCTTGCATTTCCATGGACCCGTATGGGTTCCAGCAACATACGCGAGGAGCTGATGCCATATTTTCATGACTCTGTTTGGGAAGTTCATCCTTGCATCACCAAGATGTATCAGGATCTTCATCACCAGTACTGGTGGCCAGGTATGAAGAAACATGTTGTTAGTTTTGTCATGAGATGTTCTACTTGTCAGCAGGTGAAAGCAGAGCATTAGAAACCGACAAGCCATTTGCAGTAGTTACCCATTCAGGAGTGGAAGTGGAATGATGTTACAATGGACTTCGTTACCGGATTGCCGAGGACGGCTCGGGGAAACGATGCTATTTGGGTTGTCGTCGACAGGCTCACGAAGGTTGCTCACTTCTTCCCGATCAAGGAGACATTTGGTGTTGATGATCTGAGACAACTTTACATCCGAGAGATCATTCATCTGCATGGAGTTACACACTCCATTGTTTCAGATAGGGATGCATGCTTTACCTCTCGGTTCGGGTAGGTACATCAGAAGGCCCTGGGCACACACGTACTTTTGAGTATAGCAAACCATCCCTAGACTGATGGCCAGTCTGAGCACACGATCAAAGTTCTTGAGGATATTCTCTGAGCCTGTATTCTGGACATTGGCAGTTCTTGGGAGAATCATATTCCTCTAGTGGAGTTCACCTACAACAACAGTTTCCAGGAAACCATTCAGATGGCACCATACGAGGCTTTTTACGGTTGGCCATGCCGATAAACCCTTTTGCTGGAAGTAGGAAGAAGAGATAGCTTTGCTGGGACCTCGTCTCGTTCAAGAGACATCAGAGCAGATAGAGCTGATCCGGAAGAGTATGGCTATAGTATAGTCTCGACAGAAGTATTATGATGATTAGCAGAGACGACCTCTGGAGTTCGAGGTTAGGGATCAGGTTTTCCTGCATGTCGCACCGAGGTTGGGAAACAAGAGGATTCAGAGGCAGGATAATCTTTCAGCATGGTACGTCGGACTTTTGAGGTCTTGGAGAGAGTGGGGTCGGTCGCCTATCGGTTGCAGCTAACTCAAAGGTATCGGACCATGCACGACGTCTTCCACATATCTCTGCTTCGACGTTACTTTTCAGACCCATCCCATGTTCTTCAGCATGAGGAGGTTGAAGTTGAAGAGGATGCATCGTTCGAGGAGCATCCTATCTGAATATTCGATCATAATACAAAGGTTTTCAGCGGGATGTCTGTCCCTCTGGTATATGTGATATGGCAGCACAAGTGAGTACATGATGAGACCAGGGAAAGGGAGACTGATGTACGATCGCAGTGGATGGAGCTGTTCGGGGATTCTTCTCCTACTCCACGTTAGGGAAATTCGAGGATGAATTTCATTAAGGGGGGAAGTTTTTATGAACCATGATCTTCTTTTCAAGTATGTTTTCCTTTTTCTGGTGTTTTTAATAAAAATTAACTTTCTGGAAATTTTCAAAGTACACACCGTGAACTTTCTAAGTACACGCCGTGTACTCTTCCCCGGCTCGAAGCTGTATGCTAGCCATTTTGAGCCACACACATTGTGTTTAGGATGAGGTGGAGGCTGATTTTGGCGGAGTACAAAAAAACCCACCACACACCGTGTACTTTAAAAATACATGTCGTGTACTTATCATTTTCTTCACTAAACAGACCGGGGTCACGCCTGACGCACAGAAACACCTCCTTCTAGGTCATGTTCGTCCGAGAGCGACCCGTACGGCTGAATCTTCGATGAGATCCCTCCTCTTCGTCTGTCCTCCGATTTGAGCATGTTCAATTATGTTGGAATCACAGCTGTAACATCTTCCTTCTGCTTGAGATTTGTTTTTCTGATTCCTCTTTGTTTCCGAGTTATCCTGGGTTGGGAATTTTGTGAGTTTTCTCAGCTCTACGACATTCTAAAGGGTTTCAATTTTTTTGGTTCACGTATATTGATCTCCTAGTATCGAGGTAGGTGGTTTGTGCCTTTCTGTTGAAATTCGATGCGTATTTTGATCAAATTCCACAAATTCTCTTGGGCGGGGAATTGTGGTTTTCCTTTTTTCCCCCTGCTGTTTTCCAAATTTTATTGATTATTTTAGTTGAGGTTTATTCTTGTAAGTAGAGTAAATTATTTTGGGATCAGGTTTCTTTTCCATGCATGTGTTTTTGTTTAGTGTTTCCAGTTTCCATGCCTAGCCGTGGCATAGTGGAGCTGCTACTTTTTTTGCTGTTGAGCCTTAGAATGATAGCCATGTAGTTCATGATGTTTACTTGGTCAATGTACACGTGCTGAGTATGTTTTATCATTCACTCAGGATGGTGAGAACCTATAGTAGTAGACCAATGGAAGAATTGATGGAAGGGCATCTCCAGAGTGTCTTTTAATTACGATGTGAGACCACAGTGGGAATTGACGTTGAGTGCTTCCCTAGAGAGTCTGTAGTTCCTCGACGTGGGTCATAGGGGGAATAGTCATTGAGTGCTTCCCCAGAGAGCCTTTAGCACGATACGAGACTATAGGGGGGAATTGATGGTGAGTGATTCCCCAGAGAGCCAATTAATTTCATAGTTGAACTAAAGGGGTGAGACTGTGTGTGCCACCTAGGGGGTTTATAGTACATATAGGTGGAACCATAGGGGTTAGGCTGTGAGAGCTACCCATAGGGTTACCTTTTTCCTTTATTGCTGTTTGTTTACTTGTGCACATCTTTTGCTAGAACTGTAGATTATAGCTGCTTGTGCTTTTTTGTTTACTGCTTCTTGTTTTATTACTGCCATGTTTTCATTGACTATTAGGGACAGATCGTTGGGTGATTGCCTGCTGGTATTGTATCTCACACCCTATTTGGGATATGCTTCTGGGCCCAAGTAGACTATGTTGTTGTATGTATAGATAAGGGCAAGTGCCCTTCTAATTCAGGTTCTTGATTGCACTGGAGTTGGGGAGGATGAGACCGATCTGTGGCTCCCGATACTGTGGAGTTTATTTTGTTTCCATTACACTTTGTTTTCAATTGTATTCCAGCATTTTGTTGTGTTTTCTGATTTCTGTAGATACTTGTACCTGCTACATCATTTTCATCATTGATATATATATATATATATATATATATATATCATTGCTTCCGCTATTGAGTTCTTGTTGTTATGCATGTTGTTACTACATCCGCTATTGATTGTTGTTTTTCTACTGTATACCTTTCTGAATGAGGGCATAGTTTCCCCACCGACTCACCTAAGCCCTCTCTAATAGTTGATAGCCTCTGGCTTTTGGGGAAACGCACTTGAGGTCATGTGGCGAACTGGGTACGGGGAACCAGTGGAGGGCCTCCGAATTCGGGTCGTTACAATTATGAAGTAATAACAAGGTTCTAGAATATAGTTAATATTCCTCAAATACTATAATTAATGAAGGATTTCATCTATGAGGCTCGCATTTCATTATTCTATAATCATCATTATATCACAATGAAGTATAGGGACTATAAATTGTATTTCCAATTAGATGGAATGAATGGAGATGTTGCTAAATATTTTTCTCGGTGCATGATTTGACAGCATGTTATAGATGATAGACACATGTCAAAGGGGATGTTACAACCATTACACATACTAGAATGGAAATGAAAAAATTCACTATGTACTTTTTCAAAAGAAATCACAAAATATATATAATCTATAATGATTTAGGGGATATAATTGGTCACATTATGATAAAGAAAAATATCATTTCTATTAGAGATGATTTTTCTCTTGATCATCATTCCAATGTATAGATAGATGTATGTATTCATGGAGTACAACTTTCGATTTTATATTATTGGGATCTGATTCACACATCGATGGTTGAGCGATGTCTTTTTCATGCTATTTATACAGAGGTATGTTTTATAAGTTCTTATCATCTTCATATATATGGTCAGTCTAAGAGAAAATTTAAAACTCTAGAGTACATATTGGGAGCCTTCACTATATATTTAATAGGTGGTTATGATCATCATCTACCTTTGGTATAATTTTCTTATAATAATAGATTTCACTACATTATTTAGATGGCTCATTATAAACCCTCTATGGAAATAAGTGTAGAACTTCATCTTATTGTAATTAATTAGGGGAATTAAATATATTTGTACCTAATCATGTTGATGAAATGTCATAAAAGATTAGATATATTCAACAACACATAAGATCAGTTTAGAGTAGAAAAATGATATGATAACAACTATTGAGAAGACATTGAGTTTGAAGTGGGTAATATAGAGCTCCTATTAATATATACCAATAAGAGAGAAATTATATTTTGAAATGATTTAAATATGTGTCCTATGTATATCGTGTAAGAACCCGGGATTTTGGAATGGGTCAAAATCCAGAACTTGTTTGAATTTTTGACTTGTTCTGAGAAAACATTGAAATTCTAGGAAGTTATGGATATTTCTAGACTACATACCATTTACTCTAATGTACACACTGTGTATGGGTTTGTCGTGTACCGACCGTGTGCTCGTCGACTACAATTCGTATGATGACCATGTTATAATTTCATACTACACAGCGTGTTGTATTTCATGACATGCTCTGTATCCTCTTTTTTACGTACCAGTTGAGTTCAAGTCATGTGTTAAACCATGGGGTGCATCCTAGCCATGTGGCTGCCTCCATTTTGTTGTAGTATGAACAAGGAAACTACATGGCATGCATTCCTTTATAGAAGTTGAGTATTTTTTTATTCTCTTAAATGAGACAGTGTCACCTCTTATTCCAGAAAAATCTCTTCCTCTTCCCAAACATCGAAAAAGTTTTGATCTTAACACCCCAAAACATCCCTTTCCATAGAACCTTCATATAGAGTTGGTTCTTTAATCCTTTAGTGATAGCTAGATCGCAATAGCGAGGCTCAACCCAAGCACCCTATTCTGTTCTTGATCTATTGCCTTACATGTCATAGTTTCCATCTGAGTAGAACTGTCGAGGATTGATGGAATCATAGATCTACGATGACCAACATTGAATTAGAGATCTATATTATAGGTTCCTAAGTCTATGTGACTCAGGCATGTGTGCGTACCATCATACGCATTTTCACAAGCTTTTGGGTAGTGCTCCCTTTGGAGTTTTTTCATGTATTTTTAGTGATACACTATTATATCATCTTTTTCATGTCAAACTAATTATAAGACCCATGGTATTCCATTGGGTTTTCCCTTTTACCATTTTTATTGAGTGAGGTTAGGCGAGGGGTCGTTGCACATTGGGGAATTTTGTCCGGGGGATTCCCAAATAGTTATAATTAAATTATATGGTTTTTAACTATTTAATTTTTTTATTAAACCATTATGTTACTTGTTATAGAAATTCATGATCTTAGTGCAAGTATGGGATAACACCTGGCTTGTGTAATTCAACTTTTTTTGTGTGTCTTGCATGTTTAATGTATATCCTTGTGATTATATATTTGATACATTTCATTTCGTGAGAATGAACCCTTGAAGTTGTGTTGGGAGTTGCCGGATATTCTTGAGTGATTATGATCACAATTTTGGATTCACCCTGGTTACATTGGGTGGTTTTGACCATGGGATTGGGCATCATAGACGTCACCTTGAGGCATTGTGACTACTAGGTTGGGCATGGCCCATTTTACTTGGATGGAAAGGCTATCGAACATGAAAAACATTGTTGCAAGGGCCCGAAGTGTCATATGTTTTGTGGATTTGGTATTATTTTGGTGATTACTGCTCACTCGGAACTTTGACTAGTGTGCAAATAGAGAGACTCTATGATGAGGTGGTTTTGACCACTCGTGTGGGTAGAGGTCCCCGTTAGTTGCAGTTTACGTACTACTATTTTAAGGGTGTTTTTTCTTAGGAAGACATGTGGAAGGTGATGTGCCATCATGGGATAGCATTGGGGAAACCAAGTTGGGGGATGTGGATCGCTGTTATTTGAGGGAAGTCATCAGTATCCCTCCAATTAAATTATTTTTCGGAAGAAATCATTTCCCCTCCATTTACTTATTTTGAGGACATGTATCATTGTTTTGTTGAGTTACTACTTCATGGGTTTGCCTTCAGGACGTAGGTACTTGTGACACACGGTGTCAGGGGGCACATGGGGTCGAGCTACATGACAGATATTACAACGTTGGACGATGTAGGTGACACTCCATGGTGGATGTTGAGCAACAGTGGTGTTTGTCTTTATCTTTGCATCGTACTATTTATTTCATACATTATAAATGAATGCCTTCTCAAACACATATATTGGTTATGCACCGTTGGGTGGTATCCTACTGAGATTCATCTCATACCCTACACAGGCCCATCGGGACGTTTGTAGAATTGATGAATTTACGTGCATGAAAGTTGTTAGCTTCAAGAGTAGAACTGTATTAGCTGTCAAAAGGAGATGGTATGGACCTTGAGGTCATTCTTAGTAGGCGTATACTTTGTTTATTTTCCATTTTGTATCAGCATTATGAATTATTATTGTAGCTATTATTAGTTATCCATTGGCTCACCTTTTTGTATACTGATCTTTTATGGATGTATGATTAGTTTTTTTAGTTGTTACAAATGGATCAACATACTTTTTTGTTACTTTCTGCTACTATTTTTTATATTTATTTCTTCCGCTGTTTATTGATATTTGTTATGCTAATGCTCGGCGGGTTTGGTTCGATTTTGTTGAGCTGTTTACCTATAATTCATGTTATTTAACATTTCTCGGACCAGTAACATTATTATCTTCCAAGAGGTTATTTCCTCCCCACTATACCCATCATAACCTTGCTTCTAGTTGGAAGCCTTTGGCGTTCAAGGTGGTGCACCAAATGTAGTAACACCCGACCTCTTTAGCACTGTACCAGTGTCTGTTCTGGTCAGTATCATTAAAAAGTTGTATCAGAGGACTTCTTGACAGGGATTTAGTAGTAGTATCGCTGGCTAAAAATGAGATTGAGACTTCACTTTTTTTATTTTTTATGTTTTCACTATTTGGGATATGGTAGACTGGAGAGAGGTGGTTTTTGAAACTGGGTTTCTATCTTGTTCTTGGGTGCTACCTCCCCAGGTACTACTGATGGACCAAGTTGACATGAGAGGGAATTTAAATTTTGATTTTTCTCAAATTAAAATTTATATTATTTCCCCCTTTGTGGGTCACTTGGTGTGTGATGTTATTTAATGTGATTGTAACCCCTAACATAGTGTGGTAAGGGAGAGTTGGAACTTTACTCGGTATGGCAAGGCTTGTATGCTTGGATTTTTATAGGAATCTTTTTAGTATATTTCAATTTCATAATTTCATGATTTCATTGTGAAGTGATAATGTCTTTTTAATAATATCAATTCCCAAGCATTATATGCATTGAAATTTAAAAATGTGAAATTCTTATTTGAATTTCTTGTTTATTACAATGTGTTATTCCATGATTCATATTTATTATAATTTCATGTGGTAGGGTATTTTGGTCTGACTCTTATAAGAGAAGGCATGTACTTTGGTTGAGGTGATTTTGATTGTCATGATTGGGTGACCCAGTCATCAGTTTGAGAAAATGATAGTTTTCAGGATGATCACGGCATGAATTACATTGATAATTTTCATTGTTGAGGATGGGCAAGGAGGCCATGAGGTCGGGATGTCGTGGGCATGGGTTGCGGTGGGGAGAGTAAGGGTAGTAGTTATTCTCTTCATCTTACTTCTTTTTTTCTTCAATATATATATATATATTGTTATATACATGGTCTATCTGATCATTTGGTGTATTCAGCGGGATCCTCGTAGATGATTTTTATGGAATGTCAGGCGGTTGATGGTACGGTGTCTCAGGACAATGATCAGGTTCATAATCCTGATGGAAAAGCAGGGCATGAGCCGCATGTACAGGACCAGGTACATGATCATGTTTAGGATCCAGTGCAGGTAGGAAAACAACCTGGTTTGGGAGTGTTCGGGTCGTGGCTCGATGAGCAGCTCTGAGCTAGATTGGTACATGTCATATAGGGGATTGACAGAGGTGCTTAGAAAACAGATCCATCTATGGAATATCTTACATGGGTGTTCAAGTTGCAAAACCCACCACTTTTTTAGGGTGAGGGTGGTTGTTCGGTGACTAATAACTTGATATAGAGCATGCAGATGATCATCGAGTAGCTTGAGACACCTCTAGGGCGGAGGGTCAAGCTGGAAACATACATGGTGTGAGAACTGGCAAAGCGTTTGTAGGATGTGCGGTTTCAGGATCATAGGAATGAACAACTATCATTTAAGGACATATATTATAGCTTCACTGAGTACATTTACCCAGAGACACTAAGGGAAGTGAGAGATTGAGAGTTTTTTAGCCTTCAGTAGAGAGACATGTCTGTCATGGAAAACACAACAACATTCCCTAAGATGTCTCACTTTTCACCTGGTATGGTAATCGATGACTCGTCTTGGGTGAGGCACTTCAAGGATGGGTTATAGCATGCAATTTAGATCTATTTAAATATCATTAGGCTGGGTTATTTCATAGAGGTGGTGAATCATGGACTCATAGAGGAGGGAAACCAGAGGGTTAATACCCAGGTTGGTAAGGTGATGGATTTATGTGATGGTTCAGATAATAGTAAGTGAGGAAGGGATGAGTTTCAACTGGGAATTCGGGAAAAGGACTCTGCTAGACCACCACACAGTTGTTTTTCAGTGGTTTTCATTCAATGTGGATAGCTTTTAATGATCAGAATCAGTGTGATATGCCTTTAATGGAGTGTCGGGCATATAGGCAGGTTGGGAATCTAGAGAGCTTATTTATGATGCCTTCTCAGATAGCTAGAAGGTAGGAACCAGGATAGATAGTGGCATCTGGAGTAGGTTTATGCTCAGTACCAGGAGAGGGTAGCGGTGTTTCAACTGCATGTGAAGGATACATAAGAGACAGTGAAACCCATCTGGGGGGTCAGTGGCCATGATTTCCTTGTTTTCTTTTTTGCATGAAATGTTGAGGCATGTCTGTTTTGAGAGCACGTGATGCAATGAAATATGTGGAATGAATAGTTGCTGGTTAGTGGGATTGGTGCCATATCAGGTGTGTGATATATATATTTATGTATGTATGGGGTGCCCTTGGAATCCGGGCTTCGAGGATGCAGGTTACTTGAGGTGTTGTGGGAATCAAGGCATTCAGGATGTGGGTTACACAAGGTTCATGGAATCATGTTTTATTTTCAGCATCTAGGGGATTAAAGACCACATGGAGGTTGACACCGATGTGGTTAGGGATATTTTTCGTTGTAAAAAATGACTTGAGAAGAACCTATGAGGTGAAGGGGTGACAATGCGTCACAAGAGTACCATGAGTCCGGAAATAGTTTTTTGAATCCTTTATTTGTTGAGTTTTATATATTTGAGACCGAGTTAGGAAATTATGAAGTTGAGGAGTCCCTTGATAAATTTAGCTAGAACCATGTGACTAGGGGAGTCTGAGTTACTATGATCGGTGTGGGATGTTCAGTGCCATATTCAAGTTTTGTTTGATATATAGAGGAAGAGATATTTTAGGGTGGTGATATTGTAATAAACTATGTTTTTTGAATAGGTCAAAATCCCAACCTCATTGAATTTTTTACATGTTCTGATAAAATTGAGAAAATTTTGGAAGTTCTAAAAATTTACAGACTACACGCTGTGTACTCTAAATTACATGTCATTTATAAGTTAGGCATGTACTAACCATGTGCTCGCATAGTACATGTCATGTGATGACTGTGTAATATTTTCTTACAACACATCATGTAGTATTTCTTGACATGACATGTATCCTCTTTTTTGTGTACTTGCTGAGTTTAAGTCGTGTTTCGAATCGTGTGGCATGTCCAAGCCATGTGGCTGCCGCCACATAAGTTAGAGTACAGGAAAGGAAACTACACAGTGTGTAGTCTTTTATACACGCTATGTATTTTTATTTCAATTCGCATAACTTAATGAGGGTCGTGTCTTATATTAAAAAGACTTTTATTCTTCCCCTACTTCAGAACAACTCTACAATGAAAACCTGAAGAACATCCCTTCCATAAAACCTTCATCAGAGTCTTTTATTCAATCCTGCAATGGCTGTAGGATCACAATATCAATGCTAAATCCACACAACATGTTATATTACTGATCCCTTACCACTCATGATGTAATTTTCAACAGAGTAGTGTTTCCGGGCTTTGACGGAAATGTAGTTCTATGGTGATCGACTTCAAATTCGAGCTCGATATCAGATGTGCCTACGTCTACGAGTCTCCGGTAGGTGGTGCATACCTTCTTTCATGTTTTCATTGATTTTGGTAGTCCGGCCATTGGTGTGTTTTTGGTTATTTTTCGGGAGACCCTATTTTATCTTCCTTTTCACATCAAACTGATTATAAGACCCGTGGGATGACTTTGGGTATGCCATTTTACCATTTTTCTTGAGCAAGGCTAGGCGGGGGTCATTGCACATCAGGGTATTTTGGCTAGGGGACTCCATAATAATTATAATTGAATTATATTGTTTTAAACTATTGATTTTATTTTATTAAACATTGATAGGACTTGTTAGATGTTTTCATGATCTTAGTGCTGGTATGGGACACTATTGGGCTAGTGAAATTAAACTATTTATTGAGTCTTTCATGTTTAAAGTATTTTATTGTGATTATATATGTGATATGTGTCATTTGATATGCTAGAACCATTGGGGATATGTTTTTCGTGGTGGGATAAACTTAAGTTATGCTAATCAGAGGTTGGGCGTGGCCTGAGATACATGGAGGGTGGAGAGGGGGGTTCTGACTATGGGATTGGGTATCATAGACGTCGGAATGAGTTGGTGTTACTCTCAGGTTGGGCATGGAAATTTTTACATGGATGGAAAGGATGTCGGACATGTGTGAAATGGTTGTAGGGGAACGAAGTGTATGTTACATTGTCACTTGGGTACTATTTTTGTGATTATCAATCACCTGGATCATTGAGAAGTGTGCACATGGAGAGACTCTATGATGAGGCGATTTTGAAAAATTGTGTGACTAGAGGCCCCCTTTAGTTGTGGTTTAAGTACTATTTGTTTGGTGGTGTATTTCATAGGACGAAACATGGACGATGAAGAGTCTTCAGGAGAGAGCGTTGAGGCTATTAGTTTGGGGGAAGAGGTTCGCCATGATTTTAGGGCAGACATCACTATCCCTCCTGTTACATTATTTGAGGGTAGACCTCATTGTCCCTCCTATTACATATTTGAGAATATGTATTTCTATTCAACCATGTTTCTACTTCTTGGGAATGCCTTCAAGATGTCATTACTTGACACCTGCAGTGTGAGTGGGAATATTGTGTCAGGATACATGAAATAGATTCTTGTATTGGATAAGCAGGTGACACTCTATAGTGACTTTTGAGCACCAGTGGAGATTATTTTTATTTGTGAATCATATTGTTTACTACATACTTTATAAATGAATGAATTCTTAAGCATTTATATTACTTAAGCACCATTGGGAGGCATCTTACTTAGATTCGTCTCACACAATGCACGAGCCCTTTGTGATGCGTGTAGTCTTTATAGATTTACGTGTGAGAAAGAGGTCAGATTAGAGAGGTAGATTTTATTATCTGTCATAGAGAGATGGCATTGTTAAGATCCATAAAATTCAAGAATTTTTTTTCTTAAATTCTTTGGGATTTTATGAGTATGTAGTATTTTATGACACCTGATTCTGAGGCCCGGTGAGCGCGGAATAATTTTCTGAAGTTTAGCTCTGGTACGTTCAGGGAACAAATGAGTGGGGTTTTCTATGTTTTGAACCAGTTCTCAGAATTGAAATCCGAGGGCACCAATGAACTCGCAACGCCGGTAATTTCTTAAGGGGGTTGTTACCAAAGTTACGTTTGCACGGTATGAGAAGTTAAAATTTCTGGATTAAATAAGAAGTGAATAAAAAATGTTGAATTTTTTTTATTATATATCAAAGGTGGTTATATCCTACATGGGGGAGTTAGGGTGGGACCCACAAGATCTTAAATACCCATTTGAGGATATTTGTGAGGTGGGTCCCACATGATCCCCGACCTTTCACATTCCCTAAGAACCTTAAAACCCCCATTAAAATATTTTGTTTAATGTTGACAACCGTTTAAATTTAAATGAGTAACCTTACCACTTCCTCTCCCTCTACCTCTTTAATTCTTGCCATCACAAACCATAATTAATTTATTGAGCCACATCAATTAATTAATTAAGTGTTTGAAATTTAAATTTTTAATTCATGGAAAGATTAAATAAAATAAGGATAATCCTTATTTTAGTTGGGGGTTGGAAATTGAGGTGTTGGGGAGAAATTGGGAGAGCTCTTCAGTTTCAAAGAACGGTTCTTGTTCTTTGTTGAAGAACGCCAAATCTCCGACGAAGAACATCGACTCAGCAACCCCGGTTTCTCCATCTTCTTCTTCCTCCGTGACATGGGAGGATACATCGACATGGGAATACGCCAACGAAGACTTGACTTTTATTCTTCTCTCTGTGACAAAAGGGGAGATGCTGGTTCCTCTTTAGATGCACTTAGGCATCTCTGAATCCTCACCTCACGATGCTGATGTTCATCATCAATTGTTGAGGTAGGGATAATTCTTCCAATTTTATTTGAATAAAATTATTTTTTGTGCTTTGTGAAGCCCTTTTCATCTTCGGCCAATTGTTACCGCCTAACACAGAGGGTGCGGGCCAAAAAACAAGGCCCAACAAACCTCTGTCATTTCATGAACTTTTTATGGAACTGGTAACCAGAGGCGGGGAAAGAACGGCTTCGTAGCGTTGTGCCGGAAACATGGAAATGGAAGCTGGTGCTGTAACGCCGACAATGCAGTAGGAACCACATCCCGCATCGCGGGCCACTTTGGTGGAAGAACCAGTCTGCCCATCAGCAGGCTGGGAAGATCTGGACCATGGTGCCAGAAGGGCTCCGCGACAGAAGACCATCGGCCCGCCCGTGTGGGCCGCGTGCACCAGAAGGCCGGCCGCCTATCTGGCCGGTTTGGGAGCGTGGTGCCATAAGGTACTGTCGGTTCGGGCAGCCGGGTGCCGTGCCCCTACCTCGGACCGCTCGGCCGGCTGGCCGAGCCAGCCAGGCCGTGCGCCCAGCCAGGATGCGCCGGTCCGGGCCTAGCCGGGCTGGGCCGGGCCCCTTTGACATGGGCCACGCCACTTTGGGCTGGGTTGCGCCCCTCGGGCCAGGCCGCACAACTCATCGGGCCTGTCCGACCCCCTTTTCTAGGTCGGACCTGCCAAAACTGAGTCGACCCGATCTGTCATCCAATTGGGCGTAACGGACCGGGCCCGTTATTCACATAAACATGAATAAAATAAGGACATCATGTCTGATCGACGAGCCGTCTACGGCACTGGTACTCATTCGACGAGATGGTCCTTTTGGGATACTCTAAGTGAGTTTCTAATGAATTCAGATATTAGACGGGTTAGAAACGAGTATATTTTTAACCGGGCCCCTGGGATGGAAAAACCAATATCTCTCAGATCGGGCGTCCGATTGACGCGCCATATGTCGCGTTGAGTTCCTATTGGCGAGAAAAAAATTTGGGTTACATCAACTCTAGAACTCGTGACAGATGATATATCAACCCCTTTACACGACGAGCGGACCCTCCAAGAATTTAGTACACTGTGTACGGGAACCCAAGAGCTGGATGCAACTACGACGACTACAATGTAGGAATCCTATGCGGGTTCGAAGACGATGAAGACTATACTAAGATCCTTCGCGGGTTCGACCGCAATGAAGACTGTACTTGGATCATCCGTGGGTTCGACAGCAATGAAGACTGTACTTGGATCCTATGTGGGTTCGACAGTGATGGTTACTATACTTGGATCCTCCATGGGTTCATAAGCGACGAATTCAATACTTGGATCCTATGTGGGTTCAGCATAGGAGATGATTCAAAGGCTACATCTAATCATCTCCACTCTTATTCATGAGTAGTATACCTGTGTGAGATGAGTCTTGAATTTCAATCATTATCATCGATGTGATTGACTTACTTTCCTATGTGGATTAGGTTGTGATTTCCTGTGTGGACTGGGTTGTACATGGGCTCGTGAGTTAGAGCCGAACTGGAATTGATGACTTAGGTATATGTATGGTCATATAACTAAGTAGAGTTGGTTGATACTTTGTGTTTGTATCTTTCCTTTTTGATTTATCCTTTGTGGATTCAGGGAGACCTTTGGGGGTCGCGGGGTCCCTACTGAGTATCGTATACTCACCCCTGCACGGTCAATGCCAGCACTACATTGTTTTGGTTACAGACGATGGACAACACTGATCGTGGTCGAGGATTGTGGAGTTGGATGGTATCCGGAGGTGGACCATCTGACGGGATGTACACGGAGTGAACAGATAGACCTGAGGTACCGATGAGACTATCTATACCCGCCCTACACGTGGGATTTTCGGAGGACGACTAGGTTGTTTCTATTTTCTTTTCAGCTATTGTACTTTCTTTCTCATTTGTATTGTACTTCCAGTTGGTTTTGTATAACAGCCTATTTACTTTCCAGCACTTACTTTTGTACTCAGTTTACATTGTGTTTACCCTAGCTTGCGTACTCTATTGTGTATATTTACTTATATAAAGGAAATTCCTTCCCTTTTATCGGGATTTATGCCTTTGGTGCAAGTTTCCCGCCCCAAGACTATGAAAGGCGGGCTAGGGATAGTCATGCCACAATCCCTGAGGACGAGTCATGAAAAATTGGTATTAGAGGATTTGTTTCTACCGCAGAACTCGGGACTCTAAAAATTTATTCTCTGTGAAGCCATAGTGTTAAGAGTATTGAGTGTGGTTTTCAGTCCAGGGAGTCCAGTGTTGGTGCGGTGGCCGACGTATCCATACACCAGGACCTTGACTTCTAATTTCCGACTCAGTGCTCAAAAACACTGATTGCATGAGTGTTTCAAAAGTTTTCTTTGTGATTACTTTGTGTTAGCTCACCATGAATACTGTTTGATCATGGATCAACTGTTTTGTTTTAGGATGGCCTCACGAAGGCAGCCAGCTAGGGTTCTGAGCTATGTGCGAGATGGTATCCCACCGAGCGACGAGGTCTCGGTGCATGGCCCCATTACACCAGAGGCACCAGCGGTACCTCTAGCCACTGAGCCACCGATGCCCCCAGCCCCATCAGAAGAGAGTGCACCCCGCCTGAGTCTGTTTGACGAGTTTCAACGACAGAGGCCACCTAGGTTCCATGGAGAGACGGACCCTCAGGAATCCATGGATTGGATGGAGGCAATCGTTAATGTCTTCATATTGGAAGGGACACCTACAGATCTTATGGTGATCCTTTCCGCGAGTCTACTGCATGTAGTAGTAGGTAGATGGTGGAGCCTGATGCTCTAGGTGTACGATGAGACATCTCTACTTTGGATGGAATTCGAGAGCCTCTTCAACACGAAGTTTGTTCCAACCTCCCTCAGTGCGGTGCACATCTAGGAGTTACTACATCTGCGGAAGGGTATCATGATAGTAGCCCAATACTCGACAAGATTTACATACATTTTTCGCTACTCCACTGACATGGTACGAGACATATTCTTCCGGTCCTGGACCTTTGAGCATGGACTGAGGCATGAGATCAAAGCTATGATGATCTCCCTCAGCATTCCAATGCAGGAAGGAGTACTGGAGTGAGCACTTATTGTGGAGAACCTCCTTGCTGAGCCTACGCCAGCTGCAAGGCCTACCGTAGGCTGAAACATAGTGGATTCTTCTGCATCTTTCAGTAGACAGATGTCGTAGAGGTCCAAGAAGACCAGGCCATCAGGTGGGCGACACCAGGATACTGGTTCGGAGGTGCAGGGCACATGCAGCAGGGCCAGTCATACGAGAGGCAGGCAGTGCTATGCATGCAGCGGGTAGTGCCACATGGCTCGTGACTTCTGGAATCCCCATGAAGAGATGAAGAAGATGGTTGAGGGACCACCCAAGCAGAGGCAGTGGTTCGACTGTGGCAGTTAGCGGGGAGGAACCAGATGAGGTAGAGGAGCTAGCTGGGCAGCAGGTGGTGGACGATGCTTCGAGGCTCTACCACAACAACCACGAGGAGGTCCACCCTGACTAGAGGGAGCTGGCAGACAGAGGTAGGCTTAGCTCTAGGCAGCGGAGGCTTATGACCACGACACACCTGATATGATTCAAGGTGCTATCTGTGTCTAGTCCACCCTTGCTGAAGTTCTTATAGACACAGTAGAGAGTCATTCTTTCATTCCTGCTACCCTTGTTCGGATCCCGGATATTCCGACGGAGCTATTGGCTTGATCCTTACGACTAGAGACACTAACGGGAGAAGATTCGATGATTACTAACTGGTGCTGGCAGTGTGAGATTACTCTAGGAGGTGAGAACATCGGATGGGATCTTCTTGTAGTGGCATCGAGGCCATTAAACGTCATCTTGGGCATGGATTGTCTATCTATAGTTCATGCTCAGATCGACTGTATTAGGCAAAAATTGTGGTGTGTCTGCACAGATGGGAGCATGTTCACCTTCACCGGCGAGATGGGAGCCTTTGCAGAATAGGATGGACTTACGTAGAGGAGAATGAAGCCGATAACCCATCAGTTTGCTAGTCTATTCTTAGGAGCATTTGATGTGCAGAATCCGAGTTTTCCTGTTGTGGTGGATCAGTATGCGGGCGTTTTTTCTGAGGACTTTCTAGGACTACCTCCATGCAGAGAGGTAGAATTCTACATTGACTTGTACCCTGGGACAGACCCAATATCTACTCTAAGATATCGGATGGATCCCTTCGATCTTCGTGAGCTTCGGGTATAGTTGGAGGATTTGTAGGGAAAGGGATTCATCCTATCCAGTGTTTCGCCCGGGGCTTCTCCGATTTTATTCGCCAAGAAGGCGTATGGGAGATTACGACTCTGTGTCGACTACCATCACCTGAATCAGGTGACTATAAAGAACAAGTATCCACTCCCGAGTATTGATGACCTCTTTGATCAGCTCAAGGGAGCATGATGGTTCTCAATGATAGACCTCAGGTCGGGATATCATCAGCTCAGAGATCGAGATGAGGATGTGCAGAGGAAGACCTTAAGGTGTCGGTATAGCCACTACGAGTTCTTGGTTTTCCATTAGGCATAACCAACGCACCAGCAGTGTTCATGAGTCTCATGAACAGGATCTTCTGGCTTTACCTCGATCATTTTGACGTAGTCGTCATCGATGACATACTGATTTACTCGACTACTGTGGAGGATCACTCATACCACTTACGGGTTGTACTGGACACACTCCGAGAGAACCAGCTTTATGGTAAGCTCTCAATGTCACAGTTTTAGATTCCAGAGGTTCAATTTTTTTGGGATGTCATCTCAGAGGTGAGAGTTTTTGTGGATCCTACAAAGATCGAGGCAGTACTAACTTCGGAGCCACCCAAGAGCGTGACAGAAGTGCAGAGTTTCCTAGGTCTGGATGGGTACTATCAGAGATTTGTGCCTGATTTTTTCAGAGTTGCAGCACCACTTTCAGCTTTAACGAAGAAGGGGAAACCCTTCATGTGGTCAAATAGATGTCAGCAGAGCTTTCAGAAGCTGAGACAGAGATTGACCAGTTTGCCCATCTTGAGGCCACCGGAGGAGGGCATAGGGTACGTAGTTTACTACGATGCATCAGGGACCAGACTCAGGTGTGTCCTGATGCAGGAGAGGGCAGTGATCGCCTATGGTTCACGACAGTTGAGGAAATATGAGGAGAACTACACTACCCATGAACTAGAGTTAGCAGCAGTGTTCTTCGCCTTGAAGATGTGGCAGCACTATCTTAAGGGTGAGCGCTTTACAGTCTACTCTGACCACCAAAGTCTCAGGTACATCCTGTTGCAGAAGGACGTGAACCTGAGATAGTGGTGATAGCTCAAGTTACTCTAGGACTATGAATTTTAGATAGTCTATACTCCTTGGAAGGGGAATGTAGTAGCTGATGCTCTCAGCAGGAGATCGGGAATTCAACTACTTGGAGAGGCAACAGAGCAGCTAGCCACGTTGCAGATATCCTTCATAGATAGAGATGGAGAATCCTTTCTACAGTCACTCACATTCAATCCTCCACTAATTCAGCGGGTTAGAGAGGTACACCATTTGGAAGTTGACTATGAGACGCGACGTGCACAGATATCAATAGGACAAGCACCTGATGGATTTTCTGTAGTAGGAGAGCACATCATCCTCTTCAAGGGACATATCATGGTACCAGTTGCACTACATGAGGAAGTACTGAGAAAAGTTTCACACTTCTCCTCTTGGGGTACATCCATGAGTGGAAAATATGTACCAGGACCTCAGACGACAGCATTGGTGTCCGGGTATGAAGAAGGTTGTAGCAGAGTTCATTTCACTATGCCGCACCTTCTAGCAAGTGAAGGTGGAGCACCAGGTACCAGAAGTCTTGGTACAACCCTTAGAGGTTCTATAGTGAAAGTGGTATGGGATATACATGGATTTCTTGATGGGGCTCCCACATAATCCCAGAGCACACGGCTCTATTTGGGTGATCGTAAACTGACTCTGCAAGTCGGCCCACTTGCTACCGATTAGAGAGCAGGGCTGAGTAGAGAGCTTGGGATGCCTCTATGTTCAGGATATCATATAGATTCATGGTGTGCCAATCTATCATCTCCAATCGAGGCACTTGCTTTACTTCCCGTCTTTGGAAGGGGTTTCAAGAGGAATTCAGGACACAGCTACGCTTGAGCACCATCTTTCATCCTCAGATGGATGGACAGACGGAGAGGACCATTCAGACACTCAAATACATGATTCATGAATGATTTCTTGACTTTGTTCACAGTTGGGAGGATCACCTACCCTTGGTAGTGTTTGCGTACAACAACAGCTACCACTCTACCAGCAGGATGGAACCTTACGAGGCATTGTACGGCTGACCTTGCAGATCACCTCTATGCTGAACTGACCCTAGGGAGTCAGCACTCATTGGACCAAAGATGGTTCATACTATGATGGAGAAGGTACAAATCATCCAGGAGCAGATGAGGACTGCACGGAGCAGACAAATGTCCTATTATGATCGGAGAAGGAGACCACTGGGGTTCGAGGATGGCGACCACGTATTCTTAGGGGTCTCACCTCGACGTTAATTACAGAGATTTGGCCAGGGGAAGCATGTAATATCCATGCTTCATCAGACCATTCGAGGTCCTATGTAGGGTAGGCGAGGTGGCTTACTGCCTGGACCTTCCACCTCAATTGCAGCGGGTGCACAACGTCGTTCGCCTATCTCAGCAGAAGAGATACATGCATGAACTGACTCACATCATTGATCATGGGGAGTTGGACATCGATGATGGGGATATATTCATAGAGGTACAAGTGGAGATCGAGGATCGACAGGAGCGGGTCAAATGTGGAAGGTCGATTCCTCTGGTGTGCATTCGTTGGCTGCACGGGAACCTCCATGAGAGCACATGGGAGCGGGAGACTCAGATGTGTGCTCAGTACCCTCATTTGTTTCCCTAGTTTATGTTGTAGCTTTACGAGGACATAAATCCCTGAGGTGGGGGTAATGTAATGACCCTTAAAATTCAAGGGAAATTTATTCATAAATTCTTTGGGATTTTATGTGTATGCAGTTTCTGACAGCACCTGATTCTGAGGCCCTGTGATCCCGAAATAATTTTCTGAAGTTTTTCTCGGGTACGTTCAGTGAACGAACCAGCGAGTTTTTATATATTTTGAACCGATGCTCGGAATTGAAATCTGAGAGCACCGATGAACTCGTAACCCCGGTAATTGCTTAAGGGGTCATTTACCGTAGTTGCGTTTGAATGGGATGATATGTTAAAATTTGTGGATTAAATAAGAATTGAATAAAAAATGTGGATTTTTTTATTTTATATCCACGGAGGATATATCCTACATGGGGGAGTTGGGGTGGGACGCACAAGCACCTAACTACCCATGTGAGGATATTTGTGAGGTGGGGCCCACACGATCCCCAACCTTTCCCTTTCCCTAAACCCCTTAAACCCCCCATTAAACTCCTTTGTTTAATGTTGACAACACTTTGAAATTAAATATGTAACCTTACCCCTTCCTCTCTATCTCCCTCTTTAATTCTTGACAACACAAACCATAATTAATTTATTGAACCACTTAAATTAAATAATTAAGTGTTTGAAATTTAAAATTTGAAAGCTTGGAAAGATTAAATAAAATAAGGATAATCCTTATTTTATTTGGGGGTTGGAAATTGGGGTTTTGGGGAGAAATTGGGAGAGCTCTTGGGTTTTAAAGAACAATTCTTATCATTTGTTGAAGAATCCCAACTCTCTGATGAAGAACATCGACTCGGCGACCCTGGGTTTTCCATCCACTTCTTCCTCCGCGATAAGGGAGGAGACACCGATGTGGAACTCGACAATGATGACTCACCTTTTATTCTTCTATTCGTGACAAAAGGGGAGACGACACTTCCTCCTCGGGTGCACTTCAACATCTACGAATCCTCACCTCGTGATGCCGACGTTCATCATCAATTGTTGTGGTAGGGTGAATTGTTCCAATATTATTTGAATAATTTGTTGTTGTTGTGATTCGTGAAGCCCTGTTCATCTTCGATTGATTGTTACCGCCTAACGTGGAGGGCACAGGCTGAACAAACACGGCCTGATGACCCTCCGTCGTTTCTTTATCTTTTTTTTCTGGAATTGGAAACCAGTGGTGGGGAATGAAAGACACCATCGCGCCGTGAAGAAAACATGGAAACGGAAGCCAGCGGTAACACGCTGGCTATGCGGGAGGAACCGCGGCCCGCATCGTGGGACGTTTCGGTGGAAGAACCGGCCGACCCATCAGTTGGCCGGGTAGAGGCGAACCCCAGCGCAAGGAGGGCGCCACGATGAGGAACTGGCCGGGACGTCGGCCGACCTCGCAGAGCTAGACCGCGGCCCCAGGAGGGCGCCGCGCTAGAAGACTGGTGGCCCGCCCGTGTGGGCTGCATGCTCTAGGAGGCTGGAAGACATAGTCGGTTAGTTTGGGATGGAGGTGCCATAAGGCGCTGCCAGTTCGGGAAGATGGGGGGTCGCGCCCCCGCCTCGGACCACTCGGCCAGCTGGCCGATCCAGCTAGGCCACATGCATGGCCAGGCTGCGCCCTGCTGGGCCGGTCCGTGCCCCGTCTGGTTGGGCCGAGCCCCTTCAGGTCGGGCCACGCCACTTCGGGCCGGTTCGCACACCTCGGGCCGGGCCGCACAACTCACTAGGCCGTTTCGACACCCTTTTCCTGGTCGGACCCTCCAAAACCGAGTCGACCCGATCCATCGTCCCATCGGGACTAACGGACCAGGCCCATTAGTCACTTAAAGATGAAAAACATAAGGACCACGCATCCGATCGACACACCATCTGCTGCATTGGGACTCTTTCAACGAGAAGATCCTTTTGCGATACTCTAAGTGAGTTTCAGATGAATTTGGATATCGGCCGGGCTAGAAACGAGCATATTTTTAACCGGGCCCCTAGTATTGAGAAACCAATATCTCTCAGACTGGGATTCCAATTGACACGCCGTCTGTTGTCTTGAGTTCCTGTTGGCGAGATAGAACGTTGGGATACATCAACTCTCGACTTCATGACTGTGGATGTATTGACCCCATTACTCGAGGAGCGGACCCTCCCGAAATCGATTACGCAGTGTGCGGGATCCCTAGAGCTGGCTGCAACTGCGACAACTTCCATACTGGGATCCTCCGTTTGGTCAACAACGATGATAACTTTACTTGGATCTTCCATGGGTACGGTAGCGAGGAATACTGTACTTGGATCCTCCTTTGGTTCGGCAGTGATGATGACTGTACTTGGATCCTACGTGGGTTCGACAACGATAGTAACTATACTAGGATCCTCCGTGGGTTTGGTAGTGATGACTTCTGTACATGGATCCTATGTGGGTTTGGCAGAGGAGATGATTCAGAGGCTACATCTAATCATCTCCACTCATCTTCCTGAGTGGTATACCTGTGTGAGCTATGTCTTGACTTTCAATCATTATCATCGATGTGATTGAGTTATTTTCCTATATGGACTAGGATGTGATTTCATGTGTGGACTGGGTTGTACTTGGGCTCGTGAGTTGGATCCGAATTGGAATTGATGACTTAGGTATATGTATGTGCATATACCTAAGTAGATTTGGATGATACTTAGTGTTTGTATATTTCCTTTGTGATTTATACTTTGTGGATTTTGGGAGACCTTCGGGGGTCTCGGGGTCCCTACTGAGTATCGTATAATCACCCCTGCATGGGCATGACCATACTACGTTGTGTTGGTTTCAGACGATGGACAACAGTGATCGTGGTCGAGGCTTATAGAGATGGACGGTGTCCAGAAGTAGACAATATGGCAGGACGTACACTGAGCGGACGGACAGACCCGAGGTACCGACCGGACTATTTTTACCTTCCCTTCAGGTGGGATTTTTGGAGGATGACTAGGTGGTTGTTGTTTTCATTCCAGCTATTGTACATTCTTTCTCAGTTGTAATGTAATTTATTTTGGGCTTGTATACCGGCCCATTTACTTTCCATCACTTACTTTTGTACACAGTTTACATTGTGTTTACTCCATTCTTGCGTACTTTTTTGTGTATATTTACTTATATAAAGGCAATGTATTCCCTTTTATCAGGATTTATGCCTTTCGTGCTAGTCGCCAGCCCTTGGCCTATGGGAGGCGGGCTTGGGGTAGTCACGACACAAGCCCTGAGGATAGGTCGTGACAGACATGGACTATGAGGTCAGGCCTAGCTGGTGTCTACTCTGTTTTGTTTCTATTCTATATCAGCATGTTTACATGTTATTATTGCTACTATTGGTTAGCCATTGGCGCCCCTTTTTGTATATTGTAATGCAATGGACGTATTCTTGGTTTGTTTTTTTAAATGGTTAAATATGTTTTTTTGTAACTTTCCACTGCTGTTTGTTATATTTATTACTTCTGTTGTTTATTGATATTGGTTATGAATCCGCTATGTGGGTCTCATTTGAGTCTGCTAAGATGTTTACTTATACATCATGTTATTTATCCTTCCCTGGACCGATACCATTATTATCCTTCGAGAGGCTATAGCCTCCCCACTATACCCATCAGACCCTCGCTGCTAGTTGGAAGCCTTTGGAATTTGGGGAGGTGCGTCTAAGGTAGTAAAAACTGGCCTGTTTAGCACTGTTCTAGTGTCTGTTCAGGTCTAGGTCGTTACATAAAAATTATATTGAAATTATTGATTATTCATAGACGGTAGAATACCTATTAGAATTTCCATCAAATCAATCTCAAGTTAATGATGTGTTCCATGTATCTCTACAAAAAATGTACATTATATTCATTCCCATGTACTAAACATAGAATTCATACCACTAGAGAATGAACTTTCTTATGATGAACAACCGATAGATTTTTTGGATTATAGAGAGATTTATCTATGGAACCAGACCGCTAAATTTGTTAATGATTTATAATAGAACAACAAATTTTTGTAAACTATGTGGGAACTTGAGGATAGGATGAGAAAGAAATATCTTCAACTATTTTTTTCAAAATTATAAATTTTGAGTTAGGAATTTAGTTTAAGTGTGATATAATGTTACACCCTAATGTTTTCATGAAATATTTTTTTTCAAAATTTTTAATTTATCGTTAAGTTACATTTGACGTAATCGTAAGTTTAAATGAACCATGAGACACCAAAAGTATAAAATAATCGTTATTACATTTTCATTAGGTTAGCTTCAAAAAATATAACTAATTTATTAAAATGTATAGTTAATTCATTACCTACCAATTATTTATGAAAAAAATAAACCAATTATATATTTGTATGTTTTTGTTAATAAATTAATTGAATTAATATTACTAAGTGAAATTAATTAAACATATATGATATATATTTACATAATTATTGTTATACATTCAACCAATATATTTTTTAGTCAAGATATATGAATAAACCCTATATGAATACAAAATTTCTATATTTTTCAAAATGGTAATTTCATAGCCTTTGATTGTAAAAACCATTTTCAATTAAAATTATGACATATTATAATATTTACATGTCAATATAAATATATTATTCAGAGGAGGGACATAAAAAGTTTTATCTGAATGAATTTTTCATATGAATAATTTATGTTTTTAAATTATATTATTCAATGGTTTTAAATAATAAAGAGATAATATAATTATAATTTAATAAAATGTATTTAATTACTTTAATTTGAAATTTAATTTAGATTAAAAACATTTCAATATCTGGTAGTGCTTTAACATTCAAACCCCATTTTCTTATTCCAATAATGAGAATAATTTTAATTTATTTAGTAAAAAAACTAATTTTTATTTGTAAAATTGGATTCCATATTTGGAATGAGTTTTTCAAAATTATGTAAATTGATTTATTTTTATTTTGTTCATTATGAATAAAAACTATGTTAAATTTTTTTAATAATATGGTAAAAGGATAAATCCTGTAATTATGTTCAAAAATAACATTATAATATTACCCTAACACATGTAAATGTATCATTGGATGAGTGTGTTTCTAAATAAATCATGTATGGGTCAAGATGATATTATTTTGATTCCACTTGGATGAGATTAGGGCATTTAATATATTTTATTTTATGAAATTTTAAATATGTCTTACTCAAAATTCAAAAACAATATAATTTCCAATATACAATTATAATGATGATATCTTGGAATATATATATATATATATGATAAAATTATTTTCATTAAATTGTTAATTTATTTTTAATTTTTTCTATATAAAAACATCTTAATTGTTTATACTTTGATAATGTTGAAAGAATTTATTAGATGGAAATGCAATAAATTTTTTTATTAAAATAATAATAACCATTAAAAGACACTAAAACAAAAAAATTCATATTTTTTACTATTATATAAACAATAAAAATCCAATGGTTGAGTTATTGAACATTTGAAGCCATATATAAATTATTATGACATTTAAAATATTTTATTTAAATTTATGTTGATGTTGTTAGATTCATGTTTTAATAAATATATCATTTGTAATGTTGGATTTCCATTAATATATATTATAATAAAAGTATTATTTAAAAATATGTAGGATTTATATTCATATAAGAATTTTATTTTTAATTTTTATTCTCAATTAAGATTATTAAATAATTAAACAAAATTGATGTAATAATTATTTTATAAATGGTGATAACAAATATATGTGATTAAATATATTAAAATAAATATAATATTTGATAATTAATATATCGAATGAATTTAATAGGTTAAATTTTCTTCTTAGGAAAATAATAAAATATTTTTTCGATGTTACAATGTAATGTTTATATTTTTAATAATCAACGAATTAAATAATGGAAAAATTTACACTACCAACTGATTATCAGAATAATGTTATATTAATTTATATAAATATCATAAAACACATTTTAGGAAATATATAATTATTATATTGTCTTAAATGACATAAATTATTTTTTGGGGGGATAAATTGACATCAAATAAGTAAATATTTCACGATTTTAATATTGAATTTTTTGTAACCGTAGTTGAAAAATAAATAGAATAAATAATTGATAAAAAAAATTATAAGGTTTAAATTTATAAAAAATATCATCTAAGATTTATTATTTGATAGTATTAAAACTTTAAATGTCACGACCCGTCCCCCGGGGCTTGTGTTGTGACTACCCCAATCCCTCCATCCATAGGCCAGGGGCTGGTGACTAGCACTGAAAGGTGTAATGCCTAAAAATGGGAAGGCATTGCATTTGTAACCTATAAACACACGCAACCATCCACATAGCAAGATACGAACACAAGTTATCTAAATTGAAAATAGAGTTTTTATAGTATGTAAAAGGGATAGAATACATGCCCAACTATAAAGTACAAGAAACTAAGAGTACAAGTAAACTGGAGAAAAAAGGAAGACAACTATCGGGTCATCCTCTAAGGTTTCTACCGAAATGGTAGGTACATGTCACTTCTCAGCACTCCCCACCCACACGTCTCCTCTAGGTACCGACTCGTCATAAGTTCATCTTCCTAGAATCGTCCAGTCCTGGTACCCTTAGTCTCGATCAACACTATCTGACATCTTCACCAAACACAACAAGGTGGAGGCATAACTTGTGTAGGGGTGAGTATAACGATCCATATTAGAGACCCCGAGACCGTCATGGTCTCAAAAAATCAATAAAGGATAAACCTCATATCATGAAGTCATCTATCAACCCTAATTTGGTATATTCCAATACATATACCTAAGTTATCAAGTATTCCCATCTCAATCATTAGGAAACATATGGTCCAACCCAAAAGCCCAAAGCCTAACTATTCCACAAAGGAAGGAAAACCATAAAGGCAAGTTCTACATAGGTACACCACATAGAATAATACCACCATGGTATTACCATAATGGAATGTACCAGACATGTATGAACTGAGATGACACCTGGTATAACATTAGTATAGTAGTAGAGATGATTAGATGTAATTACATAATCATATTACTCTGTAAGGAAGCTCACCCACATAGGATTTCTAGGAGCTAACCCACATAGGATGGCTAGGTGATGACCCACGCATGATCTCTAGGAGATGACCCACATAGGATTGCTAGTAGCTGACCCACAAAGGATCACAAGGAGATGACCGACACAACATCACTAGGTGTTAACCCACACATGATCGCTAGGAGCTGACCCACACATGATCCCTAGGTGATGACCCACACATGATCGCTAGGATGTGACCTACACTGGATCACTAGGTGCTGAACCACACATGATCATGAGTTTCTGACCCACACATGATCTCTCTTCATTGTTCATGTCACATCCAACTACTGGGTTCTCGTACAATGCTCGCTCATCTCCGATAGATCTGCTCTTCAAGCCACTGGTTGATATGAATACTAAAACTAAGTCCCAAAACAAAGTATCTCAAAGTACCACCATGTCATAGGGGTCTCAATTCAATAGAAAACGTGTCATTCGGATGCCCGGTCTATGTGTTATTAGCTTTTTTGTCTCAAGGGACAGGTTAGATTCATGCTCGATCAAACCCGACCATTTTCCAAATATATCAAATACTCTAGTGGTGTATACTAAATGAACCTTCTATCTCCAAAGTTTTTGATTCCACTGATGATTAGTCAAAATGAATTTTGGTGCCGAAGTTATGGCCCAAGTAAAGTATAGGGTTGTATATTTTCCGGGTCTGGTTTGACTCTATTGGTAGACCAGGCCTGAACCGCTGGGTCCGACCTGGCCTACTGGGTGCCCCGTCCTGCGGGGACTTTCTCAGGAGGCCATGTGGGCCGCACGACCGCAAGGGTGCCACAAGGGCAGAGGGCGGCTCAGCCACGGGTGTGCCGCGAGGGCACAAGGCCGCGGGGTTGCTCGACCAGAGTGGCTCGGCCACGAGGGTGCCGTGATGGCGTAGTGCCATGGGGATGCTCGGCTAGAGAAGCTCAGCCACAGGGGTTCCACGAGGACTCGAGGTGGCTCGGCCAGAGCAGCTCGACCGTGGGGGGTGCTGTGAGGGGCAAGGCTGCATGGTGGCTCGGCCAGAGCGACTTGACCACAGGGGGTGCCCTGAGGGGCGAGGCCATGGTGTGGCTCGACCGGAGCGGCTAGGCCAAGAGGGTGGAGGCCGTGAGGCGGTTGTGACAAGAAGGAGGGGGACGAGAGAGGGCTCAGCCGGGAGGGCGGAGGCCGCGGCGGGGCTCAGCGGGGAGGTCGGAGGCTTCCGAGGGGCTCAGGTGAGAGGGCGGAGGTTACGGGGTGGCTCTACTAGGAGGGCGGAGGCCGTAGGTCCCATGGGGATGCTCAGACGGGGTGGTGCGGCAAGGCTGCGAGGCAGCAATGGTCACAGATGGTGGAGCGCCATGGGGTGCAGAGGTTGTGGGGTGGCAGGGCACTGTGCCTGCATTGGTGGTTCTCGAGTTCCACCGGTGCAAACCGCAGGCACCGATCACTTTCACAAAAGTCTCCTTATTTCATCGCGAAGGATACACCATTCAAGAAGAATGTTGGAGAGGCTGTGTCATGTTTTTTTGGACCGCACCCTCCACATTAGAGATGTCGCATGCGGCTCAACAAGAACAAGAGAATCAAAAACGGGTAAATGAAAATAATTCAAACACCCTTCCTAACTCAGGAATCACTATTACCAATCCTGCAATAGAATTGGAAGGGGAGAACATGGGATGTGATAACCATGTAGAAGTAAACCCCTACATCGTTCATTTGATTCTACAAAGATTGTCCGTGGGGAAATAGACAATGTCGTTGGGAATAGATGGACGTTGGTGAAATCATCATTTCCTTGATCGACTATTCGTAGATGTTGAAGACGTTACTCGTCAATGAATGTCTCGTGGAAAAGTCTAAGTTGAAGTCAGTGTTATTCGTTGCAGTTCTTCCTTGGAGAGCTTTCCCCCAAGGCTTCCTGCTCCCAATTCCACCAAAAAAATGCCAAGTAGCAAACATAAGAGATTATGTTGTCTATTTAATTCATTGGCAAAAATATAAATAGGATTATTAAATTAACTAGGTTGGAATAATAAATGTTGTAGGAGTTGAAGAGGCTCCCCCACATTTAATAAGATGTTTGAGGGTTTCTCACACTAAAGGGGAGTTCAAGGGGGTTTATACTCGGGTGGTCCCCACCACCTTAACCTCTCAAGGGAGGTTTTGTTCAGGTGGCCCCCACCTATGAAACGTCCACATGGGTGTTTCAAAATAAAATAATATAAAATGTTACACAATTTTTTTTTTATTTTATTCTATCACGAAAAACACAAAATTTAACTTTCACCCTCGACCAACTGTCATCGGGGTGAATGTCTTCATAAATGAATATCGGTGCTGAAAGTTCAATGGTGTCCTCGGATTTCAATTCTGAGTACTAGTTAAAAAGTTAGAAAAACACGCTCGCACATTTATATAACATACCCAAAATAATTTAGAAAATCATTCTGGGCACTTTGGTCCTCGGAATCACGCTACGTTAATTTTCACGGACACATAAAATATCTATTTAATAAAAAAATTAAATGGAAATTCAGGGTCATTACATTAAATCCTTTCATATTCTTTATTAATAAATTTTTTATGTTTTTGGATATGTTCTTATTTTATAATAAACTATTATTTTGGGAGATTTCATTAGTCCACCTCACTTTAAATATAAATTGGATCCTCCTACATCACTTATTCACTTCATTTTAAACATTCAATATCATCAATAACCCTCCCATTTCCATTTTAAACATCCCTAGTCAAATTATACAGGTTATTGTCTTCTCAAAATTACAACCCTAGTGCATTAAGAGGTGATCTAGATGCAACCCAATGAAGAAGAGGTAATCTAGAATAACGATTCTTTCAAACCACTTTATTTTGTAACTTCTTATTCCTGAGTTGTTACCATTTCAATCAAAAAAATCTAGTATCTCTTATATACTGAAATTTTATTATGATATTTTAACAATTATTTTCCACTTTATATCCATCCTATGAAAAACGAAATTACCTTGTGTCTGTTCGTACGACTTACTATCTCCATAACATGGAGTAAACTATTTTTACCACCACATTATTTATATTGGAATATTGATGGAAATAATAACTATATGTGATTATTATAAATGATATATATTCTGCAACCAAATATATATCGTCCACTTACATACCACTTCCCAATAATGGGAATCATATCATGGCATGTGTGTACGTACAACCTATCATCTCCATGATGGGATCTAATTCATTATAAATCATAACCATTAAAGTATGATTATATAAATGTATTTTATGAATAAGAATGGTTTATATTATGTTAATATATTTTTATAATGAGATAACTATTACCCAAGAATATGAAACGTAACCTACTATAGAAAAAAAAAACAAAATTAAATGAAGCCGTTAATACCCGAATAACATGTAATAATGAAATGTTATTAACAAACTAATGATAATATTCTAATATATGATATATTAGAATATGAATATTGTTTTGGAATAAGTAAATTCCATTATTTAAATATTTATAACTGTATTTTAGGTATATATAAAGTATATTAGACCTTATGTAAGAGATACTTTTTCATTTCCATTATTATCATAGATTGATTATAAGTATGTATTGACTGGAGTATATTTATCATCCATTTCCATGATTCAGAAATATATATTATAAATAAATTTATAACCTTCTAAAATTTCATAATTTTAAATTTAACCATTGGTGAATTTTTATTAAATGCTGTGAAAGGAATCATTTATTTGTTTTCAATATGATGTACTATTAGACATTCCAAAAAATGTATGAGAATTATGTTTTCTTAACTTATACATCATGAATAAATTTTTATGTTTTCATAACATCTTATTTACAAGAATTTTATTTTAAAATATTTCATCTTTATTATAAATTTTATTATTTTATTTTATAATGTTTTTAAATTTTGTGAAAAAATATTTTTTTGAAGAAGAAATGATATTTTCCCTAGGAATTAATTTCATGTGTTCTATCAAAATTATTTTCCATATGTGATGGTTATTTTATATGGTTACATATCATGTATACTATCAAAAGTTTTCCTATTATATGATTGATTTTATGATGGAATTATTTTTATGAAATCCATTAGTTTGACATGGATAATGTTATAGTGGAAAGATGATTAAAGAAACCCATATTATTCATTTGGTCATGTTGAATGATTTATCTTTAATTGGAACACATATGAATAATTTCATTAGGAATTATGCGGGACTTATAATTCCTTATAATTAATTGGGTAAATATTTATATCTCATGAGATAAATATGGATGGAATGGGGAAAGATATCACTTTAGTAATTCATGGCTAGAATATGGAGTGATCTCAATTTAGTAATAGTCTTTTCCACTATGATTTTATTGGAAATGAGCATTTACTAATATGAATTTAATTTATATGCTTATTTTTATGATTTTTTTTTCATATTTCGTGTGATGAATTTTCGCATTACATTAATTTAATCTTATGAACTTATAGGATTTATCACATTACATGTTATTGTGATCTATCATATGTATGATAATATATTCAAACGTTATGTTCTTATGTAATATGATTATGATATGATTGATATTTCCTTTGTTTACATTTATTGTGTATCAGAGCTCACCCTATCATTTGTTTCTTTTCTATAGTTCATTAAAAATGGTATTATGTATGATATGTCAAAATGGATTATAGTTATGAATAAATAAGTAGGAGACAATGTAGATGTATTTTGAACCAGTTATTTATGTTTCCCAGTTTCTAAAGACAATAAACCCATATGTTTCAGGAGATTTTTTTATTATTTTTTGTAATGAATATTCATCAATTTTTATGTAATATATATTTATTTAATTTCTTTCATGTTGTAATTAAATTTATTTTCCATATATAAACGGTTATGTAAGAAAAAAGAAAAAAGGGAACATTCCTTACATTTAACATTTATAAAACATAGAGATATGTAAAAAAAATCATATTTTCTATTACATATATCATTTTTAAAAATAAATTTGTAATTATTTTCATAATTCTTATCAATAATTTTCAGAGATGATTTTGTTACTTTAAATTATAAAGAAATCCCCACTTAGTGATTATTTATTTAATAACCACCTAAAATCAAAGATACTATAAATATAAAATGTGAAGTGAATTGATTGAAATATTGTCATTAATTATTTTTTTAGATGAATATATCATGTACGAAAATATCAAATTTTAGATTTTCTAATTCTAATATTTTTTAAAAATATAAAAAAAAACAATTAATGCCAAAATTGATAATATTAATATTTTTAAACTAATTTATATTCTATTAAATGATTAAAAATTAATAAAAATACTATAATTTGAAAAGTGACTTTTAGGTGTTAAAAATATTAAATAATATATTTTAATGGACCAATTTATCTTTTATAAATATTATATTGAAATAAATATTGGAATAACATTGATAACACGATCTAAGTTTAAGTAGTGTTTTAGTGCGTCACATAGAAGTGTTTTAAAACTAATTGACAAAGCATGTAGGATTTTTATTTTAAAATTTAGGTAAATTATTTATATTTAAGTGGAATTATATTTTTTAATAAATATAATTTTTTTTATGTTTAATTGTTAATTTGATTATTTTAGAAAACTAGATTCTTTAATAAAAACTTAAATGATAAAATTGGAGAATCATAAAAGTTAAAGAACCAAATTATTAAATTTCACATAATATTTTGTGGTGGAGGATTAAATATAACATTATTTCTATTTAATCCATTATTTATCATTTTTTAGAGTCACAATAGGTATAGTAGAAATCCCAATAATGAATACCTTTGGGTATTTACAACAGTGACACTCCCCATCCACTATAATAATGCTAACACATTGCCCCTTACTAACAAAAATCAAGAATATTTGGATAAACTATTATATATAATAATACTTCCCAAAAATCCATCTGTTAATCCTATAATCACCCCTTTGGTCAAAAATCAATCCATGTAAGCCCTTTGGTGAAAACAAAAAGAGTTACCTGATTAAGTGGTATCAAATTTCCTTAATCATTTTATTATTGTATCCATTATAAAATAAATAAAATATTATTATTTAATTCCCATATAACAAGATAAATTTCATAAATATAATAAGATACTGTAATTATAATCTTTAATCCTATAATTATGCACAATAACATATAATTTGTAATAAACTAACTGTTTTAGTGTTTGACGAACTATAACCTCACAAAATTATGATTGGTCATTTTTTCCTTTAACACCTATCATGGTGTCCATTATTATGGATACTCTGTTTATATGTTATATTTATTATGAATTTATACTTATTTAAACCTTTTATAAAACATATTTTTAATACGTTCCATTTTTTTGAAAATATAATAACATCGTTTGAGGATGTGTGGACAACCACCCCCTCATGAAAATGTGATTCGTTCAAGATATACACGAAACATATTATGTATAACATTAATAAAATTATTTAACATATATAACAATTATTTATTAATAGAATAGTAATCTAAATATTTTTTTTACTTATCATTCATTTAATATGAAAAATAAATGAATGTAGTGTTCATGGGTACATACGAACTATCGTCTACATGAATGGGATATTTTATTTTTTACATCGAAACATTATAGATTATTTTAAAAATATATGTACTGATTATATATCATAAATAAGTTATGGTTTAAATTAATATTTTTTTAAATATTTAACTAACTAATATAAACAACACTTTAGATATCAAACCATACTCAAGTAAACTAGGTAATTAACAACCAAAATTGTGAAAATAATAAAAGAGTGTTAACAGATGGGTATTTAAATTTTACAATAAGATAATATATGATATTATTAACATCATAATGGTGATGGTAAAATTTATTAACATGTTTTATTCCCCTATATTTATGTATAAAGACCACACACTAAAATTAATATTAATTAATGAGATTTAGTCTCAATATACATTAAATTGATTGTTATTTTTTGTTACATGACAATTAACTATTATATGATGTTTATAATTATATTTAAATGATATATCATGAATATAATGAATCTAATTATATTCTAATTTTTATTTTATTTCATCACATTTATTATTAATTAATTATTTCGATTTGGTATGGGATACATTGGAATGTCTAAAGGTTATTTTCGTCAAAATGTTATTAATGATTATATTTGAAATCTGACTTCATTTTGTGAATGTTAAAATTCTATTGAAAAAATAATGTTATTGTAATTATTTTTCCACATAATTTTTTTTAATATCTATATTTTTATATGTTAGATATTATTATTCTCAAATTCTTATACATGTCTGCATACAATGTTTACATAGATAGTTTTTTGATTTACTGATTAATAATTGATAAATCCATATCATTAATTTAATAAAGACATTGGATAAGAAATATTGTTTTTTATTTAAATTTATATTTATATATAATTAATTCTTTATATATGATTTAAATGGGTTGGTTCTGGTTTTAGATATCCTCTTGAAGAATCAGTAGTCTCATGCGATGAAATAGTTAGCCAAAATAGATGGGTTATTACCCAAAAGATAGACAATTTTGTGAAAGGTATTAAAGGTTATAGTTACATGTACCTAAAAAACATATAGTTTATTAAGTAATTATTAACCACATTTTTATTTATTTATTATTCGTCAATGATATTTTTCATCACAATATATCCAGATACATTTCATTCTCAGTTTAGTTTTTTAGATAGAATGGTTTTCAGTTTCTTATCGTTCAAAATTGATATTTTCTTATCTATTCATTTGAATGGAATAAATGATTATTTATTTATATTTACAAGCTAATTTATTCATATTGAATCATTAAACCTTCCACTTTACTTACCCATAATAAGTATTTTATATCACCCTTATTATGTTTCCTTTCCCCATGCTATAAAGAATGTATATTTAAATAACCATTCAATGATGAATTTTATTTCATTTTATCGTGAATAATGTTTTATATTATATTTCCCAATGTATAATGAGTATAATTTTTATATTATTTATTTCCAAACTTCTAATCTAGTTAGTCTATTGTGATTTGATACATTTTAATCATCCTATTATAATAAAATAATGCACTGGCTTTGGGATCATAGTTTAAGTGTGCTATAGATAGTATCATATAATGTTTAGGAGAAATATTTTAATCTATTCATATAGTACATAGATTAGGGATCAAAACCAGATGATATAAATTGAGGATAAATATTCGAAAACATTATATAATTTCAGTAGGGTAGTGATTTTGTGGGTGTTCTTAGTAATACATCACTATCTAGATACTACAAGTGGACATGGTGTGGGAATAGAGGTACCTAGGGGTAACAACTCCAACAAGGTGACCCAATACTAACTTAGTGTAACATGGTACATGACAATAGAATTTACTATGCACCTAGTTTGATACTCTCGAGTTATTCAATTTGAATAATTCACTTTTCCTTATGAACCATCCTGAAGGATTTAATTAGATGACGTCTTTGAATGAGCTAGGAAAAAACTATGGTGTCATAAATTAATGAGTTAGGATCCATGACTTAGGGATCCAATATGTAATTATTTAGGACTAGGTGTTTTTTTATTTTGATAAGTGTTTCCCACATCTTGCTTTCTGGTTTTATTCACTGGCGGGAACCAGAAGGAACTAGGTTAACATTGAATCTAATGTGAAATTTTCTGATGTGAAGTTAAATGGAAATATAAATTTAGTGAAGTATTTTATGATCATACGTAATCATTTTCTGGAAATATTATTGCCATCATGTACCTTATCCAGCTCTAGGCCTCACCAAGGGAGTGAAATAATGAGTTCACTGAGAGATCAGGTCATAACATAGAGGAATGATGATTCAATTTCATCTATGTAAAAAAAGTGGAAAAATACACCACAATGAATATATTAAATGGTCATGAGGATGTTATTATTTAGTAAAATAAGTAAATAAAGCATATAAATAAAAATAAAAAATGAAGAGTTATGTAGATGTAATGTATGAGAAAATTGGTCTCATGAAGAAATAATCGACGATTAAATGCATTATGTGTGGATTTAATGATCGTTATGAAAATTGATGTTCCATGTGTAATTATCATGAGGATAATAAAAAAAGAGGTACAATTAATGGGTACATTGCTGATGATGATATTCCTACTAGAGAAATGTGAATGGAATGTGCTATTATGTAATAGTATTAGGTATCCCTGTTAATGGATTAAGGGTGTTGTGATGTATTTGATGTTTTTATATACTTGGATTTAGTTACCAGGTCATTTAAATATTTTATCAGCTGTGTAACTGTAATAATAATTATTAAATATTTATGTATTTTAATTTAGTACTTTTCTATTTAGAATTTGAGGTCATATTCTGAATTGTACAAATATAATATACTTAGTATAATGTTAAATATTTCAGAAAATCACATGATTGTGGGAATAAATACGAATATTTTATTCTTTACTTTGAGATAATTATGAATAAATGATTTATTTGGATAAATTATTACTAAATTGTAACTAGTTAATGATTGTTAATAAGTTCTCTACGTAATCATTCATATAGGTTTCAAATGGTTTAGAATTTAGGAATATAAAAAATAGCATATTTATTATATAAGGGAAAAGGGATGAATTCATATTCACAATAAAAAATATTTGATATTTGATTTATTACCATATTTTAAAAGGATCCATGATGAATTTATTCATATGATTGGAAAGTGAAAATTTATAGATACTTCATGTTGATTAAAGGATAATTAGAAGTCCATTTAGAAAATTCTATAAACATCATTATAAAAGTTTTGGATCCAAATAATTTTTAAAAGTTTCACTACTGGAAATATCACCTATACCCACAGTTTTAAACCGTGGGTATAGACCTTAAAACCGTGGGTATAGGATATACCCACGGTTTCAAAAACCGTGCGCTGCAGTGCCGTCGCAATAGGTCTATACCCACAGTTTTCTAAAAACCGTGGGTATAGCCCATAATATTTCATCTTACCCACGGTTCTGATAAACCGTGGGTATACATCTATACCCACGGTTTATAGAACCGTGGGTATACATTTTAAAAGCATAGCATATATACCCACGGTTAAGAACCGTGGGTATAGATTGTTTCACAACAGCATATATAGCTATGGTTTATATAACCATGGGTATATATAGTTTACCTGGAAACAGAAGCACAACTCACACAGTTCACCCAGAACCCAACAACAGAATTCCAAAACCCAAAAACAGAAGCAGACAAAAGGAATCTCAATGGAATCTCACCTTGATCCTTCAAACCAGAATGCAAAAGCCAAAATGCCCAAAAACGAAGCAGACAAAGGAATCTCACCTTGATCCTAGAAACCATAATGCAAAAGCCAAAATGCAAACCAAAATGAAAAAAATGGAATCTCAATGCATTGTTTCTACCTATTAAAACATTAGAAGATCTTTCCAAACCAGAATAGAATATCAAAACAAAACTGACCCTACAAGAAAGTGTGAATTAAATTTTGAAATACAGAATAGAAAATGGAATACCAAAACAACAAAATTGAACTTGCATTACTAATGAAAACTACAAGAAAGTGTGATAAAAACCAAAACTGAACCTACATTACAAATGAAAATTTTCTTACCAAAACATAACTGGAATTAAATTCTGGAAACTCAATGCATTGAAAACCCAAAACATATAACTGGAATTTTCTTACCAAAATAGATAATCAAAATGGAACCTCAATGCATTGTTTTTATTACTAATGAAAACTTCAAGAAAGTGTGCTAAAAACCAAAACTGACCCTACATTACAAATGAAAATTATCTTACCAAAACATAACTGGAATTAAATTTTGGAGTATATAATTTGGCTAGTGCTAGATCCATGATCTGTAAAAAAAATACAGACATACACCCATAAAAAAAACAGAATAGAATACCAAAACAACAAAATTGAACTTGCATTACTAATGAAAACTACAAGAAAGTGTGATAAAAACCAAAACTAAACCTAAATTACAAATGAAAATTTTCTTACCAAAACATAACTGGAATTAAATTCTGGATTATATACTTTGGCTAGTGCAATGAAACATCAGACCATGAAGAGTCTAGATCAGACATCCTTTAAAATGAAACAGAATCTGTGCAATGCATGATGAAAACCCAAAACAGAATGAAACATCAGACCATCAAGAAAGTGAAATCAGGCCGAGAAAACATAGCAATTGATATGAAACATCAATGCATGATGATCAATGCATGATGATCTGTTTCATTTTTGTGAGTCAAGTTTGCACAATCAGGGAGAGAGGAGACAGAATGAATCATCAGACCATCAAGAGTCTAGATCAGACATCCTTTAAAATGAAACAGAATCTGTTTCATCAATGCATAATCAGGCAGAGTCTAGATCATCAATGCATGATGATCTGTTTCATTTTTGTGAGTCAAGTTTGCATAATCAGGCAGAGAGGAGATAGAATGAAACATCAGACCATCAAGAGTCTAGATCAGACATCCTTTAAAATGAAACAGAATCTGTGCAATGCATGATGAAAACCCAAAACATATATTCACCCAGCAAATGCCAATCATCTCTAGCCTTCCAATTCCCTCCAATCTTGGAGAATCACAAAAAAACATAGCAATTGATATGAATAGAAGAAAATGAAATCATATCTCATAGCAGGTAAATAGATAAGCTCAAGATACAGTAACAGATCATAGAAAACCATCAATACTGATTTTAATCAGTTATAGCAGCAAAAATACATGTCACCAGAAAACAACTAACCAAACCAGTTCATAAACAATCCCAAGTCCATCGGCTGAAGCTCAAAAACAAACCAAGAGAAACTATCAATCCAAATCAGAAGGTCCTAAAACTCAATCTGCAATCTGGAAGAAGCTCCTTTCTATGCATAAACAGAAAGTCCATAATCATGCTCTTCATCCCCAATAAGGACCCCCTGACAGATCAACCAAAATCTAGACCACCGCATAAAGTGAGAGCAGCCAACCGGATCACAACAGAACAGTCTCAAACCTTCTAGATTGTAAAAACATCAATAATCAATGAATTATGACCTGAATGTATTCAGAATAGAGTAAAACCATATATAAAACAAGAATCAGTTCCATCATTAACCAACACAAAGAACCTATCAAGTTTACAAGACATTCTACCGTTGAGTGAATGCTTATTCCAAGTATAAATACCCCCAGAAATTTGAACGTTAACAATGTTTCTGATATCTATAGAGGATGCCCAAATATCTCTATATCTTTTTTGGAATTCAATGAAGCTTCAGCCAACTTACTCCTGGCCTATTGGAGTGATTTAGGCAACGTCATCATTTGGTCGACCAGTTTGATAGGTTCGTTTTTGCTACCTATAATTTACAGTACAGAGTGGTTGTGGGGATTTCGGACAAGTAGAAAATAATGGATTGTTTTTTCCATAAAAAGAATTCATACTAGTGTGGTCTAGAACTCCTCGTGTTTGCAATGAATTTCGATTCTATCTTTCTCATTGGACCTATGATTTCTACATGAATCATGATGCTCTATCGACATCAATTTGGGATAGTTTTTTTGAACACCCCCTTCCCTTTCAAAATCCTACAATTATTCATATGCTTGGAAATATGGTTCATCGCTACTTGTGTTCAGATAGTCAAACCGAGTCGATTTGTCATCACATCTCCCTACACATCTATTTTGAGGTCGATGTTTCTAAACCTCCCATCGACTATGTTTGGATCACATTTGGGGAGGAATTCTAGTGCCAGAAATCTATGATTTTTGAATCTTGGACTGACTTCTTCTCTTCATGACACCATTTGGGGTACTTATACAATGTTTATTGGCGTGGTCGCTCAATTCACCCATGGTAAATGAATGAAGTTCCATAGAATGGGTATACATCTCCCAATTCTCTAGCTATTGAAAATCTGGGTGGAAAGGCCTCGTAAACGATTTTCCATCCCCCAAATGATAAGGTTTCAAATGATGCCATGGTCTCTGAAATTTTTTGATATAATGAAGTGTTACATGGGTGTCAACCATCAATAAGGACCAATTATTGAATAGGATCATCTTATTCATTATCGGGTTTCTCCTTCCATTACAAAGGTTCTGGAAGTCAGCTCCTGGGAGGGTCCAAGTACTCTAGGAGTGGATCAACACCTGCATTACCATTCTACGGTGACTCCAATAGTAGTGTAGGGTGATTAGCCTAAGGATTCATGTTCATGGGTCATGGATTTCTTCTCCTGCTTGATCCATTATTTGGGTATCAACCCATTGATGCTTGAAAAGATAGGGGATTCAGTGTAGGTGAATAGAATGGAAAGGGAGGCATACTTGGATGTGGATATGGTGGGATATCTGGTTTCAGTCCTCTCTATCAATGAAGTGGTAGTGAACTTAAAAGTCTATGATGACTAAGGTCCTGGTGGACCTCATTGTTGGGACTGGGAAGACACTAACAAGTAACCTCAATTTATATGATGTGGATATGAGAATCCCACAGGTCCAGACAATCTAGTACAAGTCTTGCATTCAAGACCATCCTATAATGATATGGTTAAGTCAGAAGGAAAGGTCATACTTTCTAAAAAATGGTTTTCAGTGTTGAGAGTAGAAGGACATACACTTGAGGAAAGGAATGATTTGGTGTATTCCCAAGATGTGAACCTCTATAAGAGTTTGGAGGCTCCCAATAAAGAAATGTATTCTAATTAAGATGTTCTCATTGAGTCTAAGGAAGTGGACATGGATGGGGAATAAATTATAACCACTTAAAGGAAGGGGGAAACACTCTTATCGATCCAGAAGGGTTTATCTAGCACTCTCAAAGGCTGTGTAGAAAGAAATATTACTATTTATTACCTATCCCTCCTGTTACTCAATCCTCAAGTAAAGGAAATATACCTCTAAAGGTTTCCAATCCAGAAGAGGTAAACTCATCTAAGGGGCTTGACTCTTCAGCATAGGATTAATCTATATCTGACCGGGTGCATGCTATCAAGGAGGTTACTGAATTTGATATCCCTTAGTGTGTTAAGGAATTGATAGAATATGACTAGTTGGAAACATCATCAACTGTAAGGAAGATTTTTGTGACAAGATCCTTCAGGTAATTACTACATAAGAGGAATATGACCAGTTACTGGGGAGGCATCTTCAGGATAGCCACTCCAAGGAGAAAGGTGTCTGGATCCACAATCATCTTGGCATACTAGAAAATGGTTTCAATGGGAAGATTATTTTTGTGGAAGATCTCATCCAGACTTCGGACAACGTACCATACAACATTGAAATATATCTTAATGAAGATCGGACTGAGAAGGATTCACCTCTAAAATGGAGTCTCCTAAGAGTTAAATCCTCTAATAGGATTAAATTATAGTTCAATGATTCAACTATTTCATGTTTGTTTTTGTGATATCTGTGTGTAATCTCAAATGGTTTACCACTTTTCCATAAATGTGATTTTTCATAATAATAATATATAATTAGTAGTAGATTATATGAAACTCCAACTGGTTATAATGGTAACACCAATATCCCACCTTTATAATGATCATCTGTATAAAATTTTCTTTATTTATTTCTTATAACACTTTTTTCCTCAACTATTTACTTCGATTGAATTCCAGAGTCTTTGTTTGAGAAATTTTCTTCAATAGATTTCACCAGTATTATAAACCACTAAGAATATATTTATATTTATAAACGTTTTTTTGGTATTTCATATATTAGTAATGTTATCATTGACTACACATCAATCCTTTCAACCTGACACTAGCCAAGATTATGGTGAATATATTTCTATTTTGTGAACCTTCAATGCTCTGAAAACCATAATTCACATCACAATAGTCACTTTATCTCCACAGTAAATATGAGTACAGTTAGGATATAACATGAGTGTTGAGAACAGGATGTCCAGCAGCAGGAGTAGCAGAATTTTCTATAGCAGAATGCAAAATAATAGCAGGAGAAACAGTATGGACGAAAGCAGTATTATATAAAGGGACCATGCTAGTTTTTCCCATTTCAGAAGAAACATATTTATCAACATCAGTTAGCAAATACCTCCCAGTGACTGTGCAATTAGTGCTAAGCAGTGCAGGGAGAGGGTGATTAGGGGTACCTGTTTGAGCAATCCTGGAACTGCTAGCATGAGATGGAACCACAATGTTAACTTCAGGAGAACAGGAAATGAGAGATGTTGATCCAGCTAAAATAAGTGAGTCATTCACATGAAGGGGTTTCAGAGAACTTACCAGGCCATTGTCAGGTTTAACATGAGCCCTTTCAACCAGATTGCTCTTGCTTCTCAGGATGACATCCCTTGTAGAATAAATGTTTTTGTTGGTATCAGCAGGGATGATAGGATTAGAAGCCTCCTGAGTCTTGCAAGCAATTCCATTGGTGGTTTCTATACATGAGAAAAATTCATGAGCATTGAATTATTGGTTAGAAAGTGTAGTGGTCTTATTTTCATTGGTGTCATTAACATCATTCAAGTATTGGGAGTCTACACATTCTTTCTTTTCTTGATAGAATTTTTATACATTCCAGTAGTGTATTTTAACCAAAATGGAATGTATATAAATATGAAATGTATAGAAAATGAAGTAGGGTATATTGGAGAATTTTCAGTTTACTCTCTCTAGTATTTCACAACCTGAACCACTTTATGTCTAACCCAAACCTGTTTAACTCATGTCATGTCCAGATATCATGTCAAGTATAAAAATTGTCACCTCCAATTGAGGTAAACAGAAAATAATTTTAAAAAATATAATACAGAAATCAGATGACCCCATCAAATAGTATTGGCCTCCTACAATGAACATTAAAAACCTATGATCAAAGCACATGAAGGATTAATAAGTCATTTACCATTGGAATTCCGAAAGCCTTAAGATCCCCATCTCCCATGTGTAACAGGGCTACCATGTCAACCTAGAAAACATGAAAACATTAAAACAGAAAAGAAAGAATGTGTAGACATGAGTTGAATTCAAAAGCTAAAATAAATAACCCTCACTTCCACAGCTTTGAATGCGATTGAACATTTCCCTAGGCCATGTGACCGCAAGAAACCATCCACCGACTCAGGCTACACCAAAACCACAGCTGATTAGAACAATCTGGTATGATGTTTCCAGATTTCTTATTGAGAAATTGCTTTTCTGCAACTTAAATGGTTTTCTTCTGAAATAAAAGTGCAACTGCTACTACAGAAACAAAACAAACAGAATTTATTTTTTAAAACTACTTATCATAGGCGATAAGTGCTGTAAGCCATTTTCAGTGAGTGTTGTCAGATGGAAACCTCAGTTTTGGTCAGCCCTCACCCTCACCCCTGCCCAGCCCTCCCCCCGCCCAGCCCCCCTCCCCCTCCCCCTCCCCCTCCCTCCCCACTGCCCAGCAGTCCCCCCTGCCCAGCCCCCCTCCCCCTCCCCCTCCCCCTCCCCCCCTGTCCATCCCTTTCCCTGCCCAGCCCCCTCCCCCTCCCCCAATGCCCAGCCCCTCCCTCTCCCTCCCCACTGCCCAGCCCTCCCCCCTGCCCAGACAACCCAAATAACAGAAATTTTCAAACAATATAAACAGAATTTGTAAATCAATATGTGTAGAAATTGTCAATCAACCATCACCTCTTACACCTCTTACAGTGAAGAAAAACATAAATCGGTGTTAAAGGAAATTGTAATTTTACCCGAAATATACATTGGACATGGTTTCGCCATATGGGCTGGCCAAATCTTTTGAAAATCTTGCATGGGAAACATTATGAAGGTGCATAACACACTGTTAGAGAGACCGATATTATATATGAGAGCTCAGGTTGGCACTCTTCAGACTGATATTATATTTATGAGAGCTCAGGTCGATACACTTCAAATAACAACCCTGATGAAAATATAATCCAAAATGCATTTCATTTCATAAAGAAATTCACATACAACAGTCCACCAATAAAAAAAAATAAACTCCAACAGAAGTCTCTCTGCTAAGCCAAAAATGGAGGGGATTAATATCCCCCCCATCGCCATCATCATCATCCCCATGTCCAGCATCATCATCATCATCATCAACATCATCACCAACTGCACCATCAAAATCATCATCAGCAATCTCATCACTAACAACAGCATCAACAACATCCTCACCAGCTCCAACATCCTCACCAACTCCATCACCACCACCCTAACCGCCACTAGGACCCTCATGGGAATCACCTGAGGCATAATTTAAAGAGAGCATTGATGCCATACATGAATGAAAAGTGGCAGCAGCCTCTGATGGTAGTAACTGACTCAAAACTGACATTGCTTTCATGAAATGTTCATTAATTAGCTTACTTTTTTCACGCTCCTCTAATACCATTTTCTTTGTTGTTGCTAATTCAGCAGAGCTTTCCAACTCAGAGGTCTTAGAGGATTCCGATGATGAACAATACCTAGAGGGGACAATGTTTCTTCCTAGTCTACAACGGACTCTTCCTGGATGCTCCGCACCTAACACCTGACTCAAATGATCCTTTGGCCCTAAGTTGTCAACTTCCTTTTCATCCATGACCTCCAAGGCAGACTGTTGAAATTATAAACATATTAAATTATGAATTTCGTATAAATTTTTGAAATATAAATAAAAAAAACTTCAATTTTATCTTCTATTTGTGAATTAACTGCAGTTCCATCTTTTTTTTCTACTGGAGCAGAATAATTTGGCATGAGGTACATGACCTTCAATGCCCAATACAGCTTACTACATATGAGAAATGAACAAATTTGGATTACAACCATATATGAGAAATGCAAAAAATTGGATTGAAGTGAGTTGCAACAAATACCTACAAACATTGAGGTAAATGACAGTCATAACCAATTGGTGGTTTTCTGAAATGGTTTTCTAAAATGGGTTTCAAGGAAATATACTACTTGTTTAGAAAAAATAGAAAAGTCTTCTCCTAGTATAAGATGTGATTTCCAGGATACATAGACTAACCAAGGGAATGCATGAATAAATTATGATGACATGTTATAAATAAGGACATTATTTTAATTCAGATGAACGTACCTGTTGTTTCTCATGCTCGGGCATTGTAGTGCGCCCTAATGTGTGTAAATATGTCATTTCATCTTTTTTTTATTTCTCTCTGACACTACCTAAGAAACACAAAAACAATACAAGTAATAAGAATTAAATTTTTATATAAAAATCATTAAATATTGGTAGTACCTTAAACCGTTCAGTCTTCCAATGTGCGGTCATTTTTTGATATTGAATTCTTGGACAGTCAGGGTTTGTGGGTACACCCTCTAACTCAGTACCCACTCTACTCCTCCAACCAATATATAACTCATGTTTGTATGACCGCCAATACTCTCCAAGATCACTCAACCTAGCAGCTTTGGCAGCTTCACCGTTAGGAAAGTTAAATCGACTCTGCAACGAACATGTTAAGTCATATAAATACATTACTAATATAAATATAAATTTATAAAATTTCCATACCCATATCTGCGCCCATGCCCTATCCTTGATGTCAGCACTGTTATGTCTCCATGAGACCGGTTCCACTGGAACGATGTCATGATATTTGGCTAAATTAGCCATGAAACTTCTACACTCCTTAGAATTTTTACCTACCATTTAATTTTGAGGATTATAATCCACCATAATCTGAGTTTCACGATTCCAGGCATCCCGCATTCGAGTGCGTCCACGTAGCCTACTAGAATATCCCACTATATAAGATAAGAGGTGAAAAGAGAAGAGTTAAGTGACAATAAAATAGGACAGAAGTGAAATTCTATATATTGAAAGATTTATAAAAACACCTGATGGAGGCTCCTGAATAGACTGTGAGGAATCTGTAGACTGTGCTGGATCAGCATCCTCCGAAGGAAGTATCTGTTCCACAACATGCTCTGGCTGATCTTCATGAATAGGTGTAGAAACTGAAGGAACAGACTCAATATGTGTAGGAAGGATGGTAGGAAAAGGAGGTGGTGCAGACATGTCAGAATATGCATAGTAAGTCTGAGGATACATGAATGGATATGGAAATTGTGCAGGTGAGAACATCGGTCGAGTCGGCATGGACATGGAATGGGAAAAAGAGGGTAAATGGGATGATGATGGCGGCATGTATGGGAACATCCCAAGGGTCTCAAGTGGAGGGCGTACATGTGTGGTAGATGGGATGTCCAATGATGGGTCAGTGGGGGGAGTGGTAAGACCGGAGATCCGCCTAGGCCTAGGAGAATCCCTGCTCAGTCCAATAGTGGGAAGAGGGCACTCTGGAGTTATATGGCCCTAAAAAAAATTGATCAAAAATATGAAGATTACATTATATGTAATGCAGAAGATAAATATTAGAATTATTATACTCACTGAAGACAACTCAGGGTCGCGTCTAACAGGATCAACATCAAATAATCTCTTCTTGCGAGCTTTTGTAGTTTTCTTCATAATCTGCATAAGAATGAAATAAATATTTTTCAGCAACAATTTTTACAAATCATACATACAACTTAGAAGTCAAAGAAGACAAATAATGTCATAACATTTTTCATTAGTACCAACCTGAGAAACTGACGTCAAGTTAAACTGAATGAACTCTGAATATATTTGGTTGCTTTTTATACTACCCTCCACCACCTCAGGTTCAACATCATCTCTCACAATGGGACAATTTGCATCATCAAATACAGTATTTTGGCTAACACCGATGGGGGCATCAATAGTGACAATTTCATATCCAGCATCATGAAAAATATGTCTTGGGATTACTTCATTAATGACACCGTAATCAGGTTTTAAATGATCTTTCACATAAAACACTTGTTTTGCCATTGATGCCAAAATGTATGGTTCATCAGTATGCAAGAATCGACTCATGTCAATAACTCTAAATACATAATCATCAATAAATGTACCATGTCGCGTCATTGAATCAAACCATTTACATTTCATCATAGTGACTCGACCTTGAGAGTAGTAATCCAATAACAATATTTTCTCAACCAGTCCATAATAATACACATCTTCATATTGAGGTCGACTATCTGATGCACTGGCATAATAATCCGTTCGAGCGGTTAACATAACACCATCATGTTGTGTTCTCATTTTCATTGCTCTATCGGTTGTAACAAATTTATATCCATTGATTATTAAAGATTTGCAGTCACGAACCAAAGAATTGGGACCAAAAGCCAACGCTCTTAATTCTTGAGAAATGAACTCAGCAGGTAAACTCAATACCTGGAATACATATGACTAATATAATTAAACATATATCTATATTTTAAGGTATTTAAAGTAATGGTCATACCTTTGATTTCAACCAAGCTGGGAACTCTTGGCTATGTATATCCTCTCTCCTTCTCAATGGAAAATATCGATGAACTCTACCTATAATTTGTTTATGTTCCCTACATAAAATGATAATAATAATATAAGGTATATGTGATATGATATCGTATGAGATGACATATAGATATTCAAATTACTTACTTGATATAGGCATCGAACAAACCACAATTAAACAAGACTGTACGAGGTGCCATATTCCGCTCTTCAAAGCTCAATGTAACCAATGTATATGACCCAACAATTCCACCTGTTTGAGGAAGAGAGGGAAAAGAGGGTTGAATTTCCTCATACTGCTCATCTTCATTTCTCATTGGTCGATTATGTCTTGTGGTCACATCAGACAAATACATTGAACAAAAATCCATACATTCTTGGGCCAGATAACTCCTCACAATGGAACCTTCAGGATAATTCTTATTTCAGACATATGATTTCATTGTGCACATATTTCTTTCAGTGGGATACATCCACCGAAAAGCAACTGGTCCCCCAAGAAGTGTCTCAGTTGGAAGATGAACTGTTAAATGCAGCATGCAAGTGAAAAAGTATGGAGGAATTTTTTTCCAACTCACACAGAATTAATGGTGCCTCTTACTGCATTTTTATCAATAATTCTTCGGAAAACCTTTTAGCACAAAGGTCTCTAAAAAAATGACACAATCGAATCACCATCACTCTTACATTTTTGGGTAGCAAATGCCGAATTTCTATTGGAATCAATTCATGAAGAAGGATGTGATAATCATAAGTTTTTAGGGATGTCAATTTCAAATGTCTTCTGTTGACTCGTTTAGATATGTTGCTGGAATAACCATCTGGAACCTTGATATTCTCCAATATTTCTAGAAATTGATCTTTCTCTGTCGGTGTCATCACATAAGAAGCACATGGAACTTTCCATTTGTTATCACCGATACAAACAGGGTGTAGTTCTGGTCGAATACCCCAGTCCAATAAATCCCGACGAGATCGGAAGTCATCTTTGGTCTTCCCCTTAATATTCAAAAGAATTTCAAGCAACATTTCACATATATTTTTCTCAATATGCATTACGTCTAAACAATGACGCAACAAATTAGTAGACCAATATGGAAACAAAAAAAATACTTCTCTTTTTCCAATTATAAGTGACTTCAGTATCAGCAGTCTTCCTCTTTTGAGATTTCAACTGACCTTTCCCTAATGAAAAGATGAAATCTTTCAATTCATTAAGCACATCACTTCTAGACATACGTTGAGGTGGTTCTTCAGTTTCAACATTATTATCAAACCTCTGATGATTCTTCCTGTATTGATGATCAATTGGAAAGAATCGACGATGCCCCATGAAACTGAAACTACGACGATATTTAAGCATTTTCGATCATGTATTCTTCATAAAAACAGGACATGATAATTTTACCTTCGTGCTCCACCCAGACATCATTTCATAGGCAGGGAAATCATTTATGGTCCATAGAAGGGCTGCACACATCTGAAACGTATTCTTTGAAGAAGCATCAAATGTTTGCCTGCCTAATTCCCAAAGTTGTTTCAATTCTCTTCTTAAAGGCTGCAAGTAGACATCTATATCATTACCAGGATCTGAAGGTCCAGAAATCAGTATACTCAAGATAGTGAATGGTTTTTTCATACACATCCACAGAGGAAGATTATAAACATGAATAAAAACCGGCCACGTGCTATGAGCAGTAATCATATGACCAAACAGATTAAAACCATCACATGATAGGCCCAATCTGACATTACGCACCTCAGCTGCAAAATCAGGATGTTGTGAATCAAATTTCCACCATGCTAATCCATCTGTAGGATGGACCAGCTCATCATTACCTTTAATTCTCTCAACATCGTGCCATTGCATATTGGCTGAGATTTCTGGAGACATGAATAGATTTTGAAGTCTGGAAATCAATGGAAAGTGCCACATGACTTTCTGTGGCACACGAGATGGTGTTCCATCTGCATTTGTCTTCCATCGAGATGTACCACAAACTTTACAGTCATTACGGTCAGCTGTTTCCTCCAAAAATAAACTGCAATCTTTCGGACAAGCATGGACTTTATTCGTAGCAAATCCAAGATGCTTAATTAACTTCCATGCCATGTAATGATTTGAGGGAATATATACACCATCAGGAATCAAGTCCTTCAAAAATGTAAGAATATAATCAATGGCGGTATTAGAAATCCCATACATGGTTTTCCCATGATATAACCGCATTAAAAATTCCAGCTTAGTCATTTTAGTACATTATTGATATACTGGAGTTATGACATCATCCAATAAATTTTTCACTCTCTCAACATCATTGCCTTCAGTATTTTCCTCATGTCTACTAATATCATTGTCTTCTTGCACCGGCATACTGTCTCTCTCGGAATGATGCACATATGGAAACCGATCAAATATCAAATTCTCCATGTCACTTCTTTCATTTCATTTATGAACAGTCGAAGATTGGCTCATCTCTCCATAGTGAAACCAAACATTATAGTTTGCTTGAAATCCAAATTTCGTTAAATGGTAACTAACTTCTTCTCATCTTAACCATGGTCTTCCAACACAATTATAACAGGGACACTGTATACAACCTCCATCTAACGCATTGTAAAATGCAAAATCTAAAAAATTCTCCAAATTATTTAGAAACTCGGTTGAAATCTGATCGGCATGATATATCCAGCTTCTATCCATTCTATATCAAGAAAAAAATATCTTTCAGTCAACAATATAAATCATATTTAAAAAATTCATTATAATCAATTTCATTATTAAATTATTCAAATCATATTAGTAGCTAACAAAACATATTTAATTTACTCTTCCACCTCTCTTAAAATTTTTTATCATGAGAGAAAGAGTCTAAGTATAATATTTCATATTTTTATATTCATTTTGTAAGTATTTATTTTCATAAATCATGACCCCTTTTAAATCATTAAAGTTCATTCCATTTTCCTTCTTTCCATTGATTTTCTTATTAGTTCCTAGTCACATTTTATAATTGATAAGAGTGATATGACATTCATTAATCCTTACGTCATTAATATCCCTATCATAATGAGATGAGATTTTGGAGTTAAATTAATTTATAAGCATTATCTTAAATTTATTTACATCAATAATATATTTATGACTATATCCAAACCCACTAATGGTTCTCACAGTCAAATTTACCTTGATATATAGTTTTTTGTTGTGTATGACATACCAACAAAACATGTCTGCCTATATGATGTGTCATGATATTAGACAACGTGTAGTTCCATGAGTAAAGGCACCTAGTTAGCATGACATTTGTAATTACCTCACATGACATTAATACATGCAGAGTGCACAAAAAAAATGAGATTGATGTATAATGAATGTGTGAAGAAAAAACAGATAATTCAGTTCTAAAATAACATAGAATATAAATAATTTAGTCACTTAATTTGACAGAACCCACAAATAATCACTCCATATGTAAATCATTGGAAAATCATGTAATATGAAAAGTATGTCATTTAAACAACTTTTATCCGGGTTTTAATGCTATAATTAATTTTTCATCTATGTTACTAATTCACATGCTATAACCTTTATAGGCATGTACTCAATGGGAATAGGTATGAGTTACATGGTCTGCATAGCCAACTACATGTCGTGTAATCCATTCAATAACAGTACACACTACATGCAAGGTGACTAAGAGTGTATTCTATATTGATATTTATGATTCATGTGACATTTATTATCTATATATTAAATTTAATCAAATATAGCTTATGTTACATAATTTTCAGTTAGTACTTTACATTTACCAAATACATGTCAGATACTTTGACCACATGACTTACATTACTCCCATAGGTCCCAAAAGTGTGTTGTTAGATAACTTGTACACAAACTACCTTGTGAACCTACTAAGATGTGTTCAATATGGCCCCTAAATACATTATGAATAATTAAATCATGTATATTTCATCCATATGAAATGTTATGATATGTGTGGTTCATCCTTATGTGATTGAGTTTGGTATACGATGTGTATTTTTGGGTTAAACATAATGTATCCACATCATACCTATAAAATATCTAGAACCTATAGATTGATATTTTAATGATCAATATCTTTTCCTATCTTTTTTTCCATATGAAACTGAATGGTCATTACTTATTGAATTTCAGATTAAGAATGAAAATGTATAAATGAAAAAGTAATTAAATAAATATGTAATGTGATTAAAAAATAATAAGTAATTATTAATTCATACACAACCTCTATAATTAAACTTAGAGGTTTTGTGGAGTAGTTTAAGTGGTTGTTCAAGTACCCAATAAGGATTATTCAATATTTTATATAAATTTATTTTCAGATCTGGTAAAATATGGCCAAAAAAATAATCGTAGAGGGGATATTTTTACATATAGTAGAAAACAAATTCATGAATTAGAATTACCTCCATTTGTAATTATTTCATTATTGTTGAATTTGTTGACATTTTTTAATGTATACTAATTTCGATGAAGGATCAAATTGTAGAATCCATATAGGGGTATAGACATATGCTCTAATAATCATGAAACATAATTATTAGAACTCTATATACTGACCATTGAAAAACCAATCCACAACACATCACATGATAACCAATCAGAAATCCACTTCCCAATATATAATAACCAATTCATATGAACCTATCTATATAAACCACAATATAAAAACCCATACATAACCACATAATCATTACCATAAAATTATTCCCCTCAAAGGTAATGCATGAACCTCCAAAAAATACAACCAAATTCCAACAATAATAACTACTACAACGCCCTTTTCCATCCAATAACACACTTTCATTTTCAATTTTCACACCACTAATGAATTTAAAATATTTATATGATTATCCATATATTAAAGGTGTGAAAATCATAGCATGAACACACAATTGTTATCAACCATAATGATTTTTACCAATAACAACAATAAGTATCAAGAACACGAAAAAATTGTGGAAAAAATGGGTAAACACCCATGAAACACTCCCCTTCCCATCAATTCACATTGTTCAATATATTATATTATTTAGTAAAATATATAATACTAAATAAAAGATGAAAAAAATCATGCTATCCAAATAAATTACACAAAATAAAGTGGGGTTTTTGAATCCTAGACATCAATATGAATGTTTGATGGAATTACAACAGAAGAATGGATGAATAGATTTTGAAACACCAAAATGCCTAACTTGAAACTCCTCATAACGTAATGTGAATATACCATTATAAAACCACACTCGAACCTCAACCCAAAAATCGATGAAACATAAATGCAATGAACATGCTGGTGATTTGATATAAGAATAGGTGATTAGTTTAAAAAGAATAAAAAATCAAGGAGAAAAAATTACAAACCTAAATGCAATGAATCTTCCGGGACGTTGCCGGAGGAGAGGGATCCTACAGGGGGAAGGGACACATCGCTGGAGCTGGAGGAAGGGAGGCGGAGGCCGAGACGTTGAGGTGGAAATGCCGGCCGGGAGGTCGAGGTCGGGAGTCGATGTGGATTCCGAAGTGGGGATGAGATGGCCGGGTACCGGTGGTCGGATGGCCAGGAGGCAGAGGTCGGAGAGGGGGGTAGAGGGCTGGGAGGCGGAGGTCGGATAGCCGAGAGGCAGTGGTCGGGGAGGGGGGAGAGGGCCAGAGGCGGAGGTATGGAACCTAGGGTTCAAGCGGGGGAGCACGAGAGTGAGGAGGAGAACGGATGGGGGAGCGCGAGACGGAGTGAGGAGGAGACCCCGATGAAATTGTGGATTGAATACCCACGGTTCTAAAAAACCATGGGTATTGATAAACAAAGAAGGCCTACCCTCACGGTTTATCAAACCGTGGGGATAGATGTGTGGGGATAGACCCCCTTTCCAGTAGTGTTTACCATTTGTGAAATGGACTATTTTGAACATTGTACATGTTTTAGAGAATGATTCAATACTTCACTGTATGATGAATCTTCCACTTTGAGATGAAGTATAAATAGTTCGAGGCATGACCGTAGTGTATTAATGTTTTTATATAAATGTAATAAGTATGTATATTCACTTCTATTCATATAAAGTAAAATAAATCCCCATTTTGAGTAAAATTGTTTTGGAAACCGAAAACATTATCCTAGTACCTTCATTTATGATTAATCAAACAGCCCTGTAGGATATCATAGATTTTGTTCTTTTGATTGTTATAATTCTCTTAAAAATATTCTAAATAAATCTTTATCATAACATGATTATTTGATTTCTCCAATGTGTCTATATTTTAATTTCCCATATATTTTATCCTACAAGGGAACCTAGTAAAATGACCATTAAACATTCCTTTGCCTCTTGTTAGGAATATTTGTTATTAACCCGATTTATGATGTGGGTTTTTTATTAATAGTATTTTTAAAAATGAATTCATTGATTTATAAAATAAAGTATAAATTGAGAGGATGAAATTTAAATAATGTGGGGATAATAGAAACCCCAAGGTATTAATTTTTTTAATCTTATATAAAACATTATTTTATATCTTCTTATATGAAACACCATGTTAATTTTACACTACACACCCCATAAAGTTAGCTTGTGTTACAAACAAGACATGGGTTTACATATTTTTTATGGCACACTTATTTTAAAAATAACTTATGGAAATTTTATAAATTTTAATTTTAAAAATAAAATTAATCATTGAATTTATAATTTGAAAATTATCATTTAAAGGTTTTTTGATATTTTCCTAAGATGTTTAAGTTTTTTATGACTAGTAAAAACTACTGCAATTTAGTTAATTTTTTTTTAATTTTTAATATCAAATAGTGTTAAATTATATTTTAAATAGGTATTTATGTATAAAAGAAATAAATTATTTATATATTAATAAAATTCAGGTAATTGGAATCATATTAATATTTAAATTAGGAATAAAAACTTATTGAAAATTTGAAAATTTCTACTTCAAAACCCATATTTCTTACCACATTTGTAGGATTAACGTTAATCATAATTTTCCCACTTCTATAATTTTAATTTTGAAAAATTGAAACACACGATATCAGTACTGTATTTTTGGTCAAATTATAACAACTAATTTTTTTTACAAAAACAAATACTGAAATTAAATAATATTATTTATAGTGATTCAGTTAAGATTAAGCTTAACAAGTGACTAAACATTAATGTTAAGGACCAAAATGACCTAGAAACATGTCCAAAATCCATTGGCTTCAAATATTTCAACCATATCCACACAATGATCAAATTTTACTGGTTATTGTAAAATTATAAAATGGAATTTCCATATATAAATGTTTAGGTATGGAAAAAGACAAAAAGGTATAATTACTTACCTTTAAAATAATGAAAATTTTTAGAAATGTAAAAAATGAATAATTTTTATTATACACACAATTTTGAAAGAAAAATGGGTTATTTATATCATAAATATTTATGAAAATAATTAAAGATGGATTTGTTACTAAAAATTCTTATGAAATGCTAACGTAGTGATTATTTAGTTAATAACCAGCATCAATAAATGATACTACAAATATTAAATGTGATGTGAATCAATTTAATTGTTGTCTTTATTTATTTTCTAGATGTATATATCATTTTTATCAATTTAAACTAAATATTTTCTTAAATATAATATTGTTTTTATATTTTAAACTAAAAGTAAAATAAATAATTTCAAAATTGACATTATTGTTATTTTATAATAAATGATATTATATTAAAATATATTAAATTAATAAAAATAATATATTATTCTAAATGATTATTAAGTGTATATAATTTTTATATATTCTATATTAATTGACCAATTAATCATACTAAATTAACATATTGACCAATAAATTATATAACAGTTGTTATCAGAGTCTAGGTTTTGGATGTGTTTTACCACAACACATGAACTTGTTATAAATTTTTTTTTCCAAAATAGACCGAATTTTAATTTTATAAATCAGGTATAATATTAATAATTCTTATCATAGATATTTTATTATAAATTAATGATTGTATAGACATAATGGTTAAATTATAATGGTTATAAAAATATATGCGTTCATAAAATCCAAAATGAAAAAAATCTGGGAATCATATAACATATGGAAAATAATTATTAAAATGAACATATTTATGTTTTGTGGATGTATGAAAAGATATTTTTCCCCTATAATCCATTATAATTTTATTTTGGTTTCAATTTAGTCAAAGTTGACCTTGAATTAACTATTACCTTTTGGTATTTACAAGAGTGACATTCCCCCTCAAAAACAAAAATCCCAAAACTCTACCCCTTACTCACACCCCTCTTGAAAAATTTGTTCTAACATTATCAGAACAAAATAGTTCCCCAACATCTATCCCCTAAATATATATGTATCCCCTTTGTCAAAAACTAATCCAAGGAACCCATTTGGTGAAAACCAAAATGAGTGACCCAATTAAGAGGTATCATTTTTCCCTAAAATTTTTAGTTTTACATACATTCTTCAATCCTGTAAATAGTATTATTTCATTTTTTATAAGAAACACAATATCATAAATATACTAGAATATATTTTTGATACGTATTATACCTAAACTTACACACACATCCATATAATGGGTAACAAATTTATTATTTCTATATATGATGAACTACTGCTTCATGAAACAATGATTGTTCATTTTTCCATTACCACCTCCCATGGTGTCCATTATGATAGAAGATATGTTTATATATGATATTTATTTGTATTTATAATTCCTTAATCCTTTTATAAAACATATCAATGATACTTCAAATATTGTGTTTATATGATGACATCATTTGAGGAAGTGCGGACAACCCCCACCCTAAACTGATGTGATTGGTTTACACTATACATAGAACATATTAAGGAAGTTTTAAACTAAAATATGTAATATTAATAAAATAGATATGATAATATAATAATAATACATATGTATCATTTACTTTTCATTATTTTAATACAACAAATAAATGATTCTAGCGTTCATGCATACATACGATCTACCGTCTCCATGAACGCTGCATTTCATTTCTAATATCCAAAATTTATATATTATTTAAAAAAAATATTTACAGTATATATATGATAATAATTTCATTGTTTAAATTATATAGATGATTAAAAAATGATATAATAAACATGTAAAAACATTAGAAGAGAAAACATACATGATAGAACTAGTCAAATTTTCATCCAATGTAGAAAAAATAATGAATGACTGTTAAAAAATGGGTAATAATAAATTAAAATAAATATACGATATTATGAACCTTATTATGGTTATGTTTTTTAGTAATATATTTCAAACCATTGTACATGTTGATAAATACTATAAAACAAAAGGTTGAATAAGGTAATGTATTTTGTCTTAATTTACATTCAACATAGAATTATTTATTGTAGCACACCAATTCACATTTATTTAGTGTTTATACTTATATATGACTTTTTATGTCATGAATCTCTTGAATTTCATGATACTATATGTTTTATTTTATTCCACTATAAGGATTTTTATTTATATTTTTCAATGTTGTATACAAAATCTAGAATGTTAAAAGGTTATATTCCTTGTGAATTTTCATTATGAATATAAAATCAATCTCATTAACTTTTAGGATTTTTAACTTTATCCTGAAAAAACATTTATGGTAATAATTGGTAAATCCAAAAAAATTATTCAAAATGGCGATTTGATTAAGAATATCATTTATTATTTACATATACTATTATATATTATGAATTCTTCAGACATGTATGACATGAGTGGGGACTAGTTATAGATATCCCCCCCCGAATCATTGATTGTATCATGAGACAATTTTTTTTTCCAAAATAGATGTGTTTTTACTTGATAACTAAATTGTCTACTCTACGACCATGATAGTACTTTTTCAATGTACATAGGGAACATGGAATCTACTAAATATTCATTTCACTCATTTATATTTATTAATTATATACCCATGAGATTCTATGTCAATATATATATGGTTACATATCATTTTCAGTTAATTGATTTAGATGAAATGCATTTTAGTTTCTTCCCATTCCATATTAATATTGTCATATCTTTGTTTTTGAGTTGCATGTTTTATCATTTATTTACATTTACATATTCATGTATTCCTATTTATTCATTATTTGTTCTTATTTACTTATCATTATTGATCATTTCATCTCACCCTTATTATGTTTCTGTACTCAAGGTTATGAAGAATAAATAATTAAATAATCATTCAAGGATGTAGTTTATTTCATTTTATTGTGAATAATGTTTTTATATAGTATTAAAAAATGTATTAGGTGTATCATGTATGTAATATGGATATCTAAGACTGAAAAAAATGATCAATCCTTCACGATTGTATTCCTTGAAATCCTGTAAATGTAATAAAATAATGCACTGGATCCAATATTCTAGGGTCATGACATTACAAATAATTCAAGAATCAGCTACTTGAGGATTTCGTTTAATAATGAATCCATGGTTTTGGGGATCATGGTAGAGGCACATACACCTAATATAATATATTGAAACAAATTGATTTTAGGTTACAATAAAAATGGATTATTATATGGTTTGTAGTATAGGCCATGATAATATTCCATATATTGGTTAGAGGTAAATGATATAGATATGATTGGAACTATTTATTTTAGGCGATCACATAATAGGATTAGATGGTTCAAAATCTGATTTATACTGCAATGTCATTACAGAAATCGTAAGGTGATCACCGTATAATACCTTTGAATTTAATGGTCATGGGTCATGTCTTTTTATATATCTCTCCAAGGCCGGTACACATGAGGATTATGATATAAGGTAAGCCTTCACAAGGATATATTTATTCATTTGAGATAGTTTAGTTAGTTGGTCAGGTATCATATTTGTTGAAGATACCTAAGAGGTATTAATCCATACAAGATGTATTTCATGTTTCTCAGTTGTGACACTATCATTATGACCCTCTATAACGACCCTTACTTTACATACATTGTTAATACTTCAAAATTGAAGCACACTTATTACAACATATGACAAAACCACAAAAGACCGTATAGGTATAGTGTCTTTAGAAACTGGGAAACATAAACAACTGGTTCATAAATATTCTACAGTGTCTCCCATTTATTTCATCATATCTAGGGTCCCTTTTAGCATATTCTACTTAATATCCATCTTCCTGACCTGGGGAAAAGAAAACATAAAAGGGTGAGCTCAAATGCTCAGCAAGGGCAAATAAAGGAAATAAAAATCATATCATATCTTTTTGAAAATCATAACCTGCAAAAGAGATCATAATATATTAACATGGAATAAATCATAGAAGTGAAAATGAGATCCCCACAATCATAAAAATGAAACTTGAAACTTTGTGGCATGCACACATAATCATGTAAAATCATTTCTTGTTAGTCATGACTCATTGCCAAGACTATCTTAGTGGAAAAAGTCCCTTTCTGAATCGAGTAACCCTCGTTTCAGTCCTGTTTCACTGAACCGGTATAACCTACCGTTCCAGCCCTGTCTATCTCATGAGATATAAAATCTTTACCCAATGCATTGGAGGGAGATATAGGTCCCACCCATCTTATAATGAATCCTTTCTTATGTGTGCCACATAATCATAAATCATACATCATCGCATAACCCATGTAATAAAAATGGGATTCTTAAACATGACATCATAAAACAATTCATATAAGATAAAGGAATTAATAAAAATGTTTCCATCACAACATAATCAAATCCATGTAATAATAGGGATAAAAACAGAACCCTTTTATTATCTTAGATGGAAAATAATTTTGATAAAATACTTGAACACCATTCTTGAGGAAAATATCCTTTCTTCTTCAAAAACACTTTTCTTTTCTTAATATGTCATACAATTATAAACTAAAAGAAGTTGATTAAAAATAAACTTGAAAACTTGTAAATGAAGCTTCTTGGAAATATTGTTTTAAAAATCCATTCATGCCGTATAAGTTAAAAAATAACATTCTTCCCGTACTTTTGTCGGAAAAGTCAAAAAAGTACCTCGTATGAAAAACGACAAAAGATTCCTTTCATATCTTTTACTAAAAACTTACCGAAGGGTAAAATTGGATTTAAACTATTGTAAGTGGATGGAAACAATATTATATATTGAAGGAACATGGATGTGGATGATAAAATACACCCCAGTAAATACCAAAGTATAAACAATCTCGAATAAAAATGAGATTGTGATATTTCCCTTACCTTAGGTCCAATTTGATTTGTACGTGTCCGAAGCTCCTGTATAATGGTTTAAATAATGTTATTGACTTATTCCAGAATCATACATATTGATATGATATCATATATGGTCATATTCTTAGCTTCTTGATAGTAATATTTCATTGTTACTTGTTACTCGGGTCTTTATTGCCTTTTGTTCTTATGCGTGTTTTGCTGAATACATTCTTATTCTTTTTTTAAGGATATAGATACCTTATATCCAGAATGGTATTAGTGTAACATATATCATATTTATTCATTCAATTCATTTATATAATTACTATGTAATGATGATCATGTAGAATGAGTCGCATCACATCGTGGAGACGGTATTCCGTACGTACGCACGAGTGATGATATCGTTCCTATGATCGTGGAATTGTATTGGAGTATATATATATTATTTCAGTATCAATATTAATTTATAATAATCATAAATAGTTACTCATTACACCATTATACCCATCCTTGTAAAGTGATGGTGGAAAATAGATTACACCACGGCGTGGAGACGGTATTCCGTACGTACGCACGCGCGGTGATTTCATTTTTCCGTAGGATGGATAGAAGGTGAATTAGGGTTGTTTCATATTTATAATAACATATCAGTATATAAGTAATACTGATGTTATTACTTCATCATGAAACAACTAAAGAAGAAGATGTTGAAGAAGAAAGAAATTGAAAAGATCGGTAATGGATATTACCTCTTCTTTGGAACGCCTCTTTGAATCCTCCACTTAGGGAACTATGATTGGTCTTTGAAGAAGACCAGGACCTCTAGGATTATTCTAGAGAAGTGGAGAGGAGAAAATGGCAGGGGTTGGCCGAGCTTTAGTGCTCAAATTGGTGTGAGGAGGAGGGGGAGGAGGTGCCCTTTTATAAGGGAGGAGAGGGGCACCTTAGGAATATCTCAAAATATTATTTTATATTAAAGTAAAAATCGGTTTATAATGGTTCCAAAGGGTATTATTTCGAAGCTAAAGTGGGTAAGGGTCTAAATACTATCATCCAATAGGATTTAGACAAGTTTGGGATATTATTTTAACCTTATCAATTAGATTTAACTCTAAGTTAAATAATTTAACTTTTACCATGTCTTTTTGTTTTCTTTCACTATATGGTTAATACACTTACTATAACATGCCAAACGGACCCCAAATTGTTTATTATTAATATATATATCCTTATCTAAGTCATTTTGCAAAACCTTAGATTTTTAGGAATAAAATAACAATTAATAATATAATATTTGATTTAAAAACAATTTTATGTCAATTTTGACACTATTTGATATATGATTTTTGTGAAAGTCATAACAGAATTATATGTTCGAACCAAGTTGATTAAATCAACATTAATATATCATAGTAACCTAGAAAATTAGTGGAATTCATAAAAAGTCTCAAATTACATTTATTGTGGTGTTTATAACATCAATTTTGTCAATATTTCATTAATAAGATAATTACTGCATCATCATTGTGTCATAAATAAATTAAATTATTTAATGTCTAAAAATTACAAATAAAATACCATTATGTAGGAAATATTTTTAGCTTCCTAATGAATATTTATAGTCGAATTTATCTTATGTATAACCCCATATTAAAAATTATTTACTTATTAAACTTTGATTTTAACTATTTTAACCCTTCTTTAAATAAATTAATAATAAATGTCCTAATCTAATCCAAGTGGGCCTAAATGGTCATATTTTATTCCTAAGTTTGTTTTTGGTCGAATTACACTTATCCAATAGAATTAGGACATGTGTTAGGGTAATAGTAATATCGTATTTACCCTTAGTTACCCTATTTACTATTAACCGTGGTAAAAAAAAGTAAAAAGTTACTATTCACCAAAAAATTATTTTTATCTCATTGAACCACATTTTACTTACTGATATCAACCGTGTCTGTCAGATTTTTGAAATTCCATTCACAGAAGCGGTAAAATTAAGTTTTATGCAAAATTCAGTTTTTAACCTACCACTTAGTGGTTTCACTATTCATCAAAAATTGAAAGTTTTCAGAAAAATACCAAAATTTCACCCTAGGCTAATTTCGATATTCTGAGTCCAAAAATGAAGTCCATTTTGAAAAATAAAATTTATAAAATTTCAAAAAGTGGTTATTACTATTCATAACGGCTAGTTTTAATAGCATATTGTTGTTTAGTGAAACTCGGTATTGCGTACGACGCAAGCTATCGAGGAAGGTCGTGATTACGTGTAAAGCAAGTCAAGCAAGTGTTGTGTAGAAAAAGATTCCTTTGATGATTTATATAACATAAAAGTCTCGAGTGTTACATTATACCCCCCTTAAAAAGAATTTCTCCCTCGAAATTCGTCACTTTGTAACAAACAGATGAGGATACTTCTCCCTCATCATATCCTCAAGCTCCCATGTAGCTTCTTAAAGTTGGTGGTTCCTCCATAAAACTTTCACCAATCGAGTGGTCTTGTTTCGTATGACTTTTTCTCTATGATCCAAAATCTCTATCGGCTGTTCTTCATAAGAAAGATCTTGCTCCAGCGGTACAACTTCTGAGCTGAGTACATGTGAAGGATCTGGTATGTACTTTCTCAGGAGAGATACATGGAACACATTGTGAACTTGAGAGAGATTCGGTGGAAGCGCCAATCGGTAAGCTACCTTCCCAACACGATCCAGTATTTCGAAAGGACCGATATATCTAGGGCTCAACTTCCCCTTCTTTCCAAATCTCATAACCCTCTTCTAGGGAGATATTCGTAAGAACACTTTATCACCCACTTCAAACTCTAGGTCTTTTCTTCGGTTGTCGGCATAACTTTTCTGTCGACTCTGAGCTACTCTTATGTGTTGTTGAATAGATCTAACCTTTTCTGCCATTTCATCAACGAGATCAGGTCCTAATAGCTTTCTTTCCCCAACTTCATCCCAGCAAGTTGGAGTCCTGCATTTCTTTCCATAGAGAGCTTCATAAGGAGCCATATGAATACTGGAGTGAAAGCTATTGTTATAAGAAAATTCCACCAATGGTAGGTGTTGATCCCAACCTCCTTTGAAATCCATAGAGCAAGCTCTCAACATATCTTCTAGGGTTTGAATTGTTCTCTCAGACTGACCGTCTGTCTGGGGATGATAAGCAGTGCTGAAACTCAACTCTGTATCCAGAGTATGCTGAAGACTTCGCCAGAACTTCGAGGTAAATCTCGGATCCCGATCAGATATAATAGAAAGTGGTACTCCATGCAATCTTACCACTTCCTTTACATATATCCTGGCAAGCTGATCTAGAGAGAAATCCTCTCTAATTGCAATGAAGTGTGCAGACTTTGTAAGACGATCAACTATGACCCAAATAGCATTATTGCCTTTGGATGTTTTAGGAAGTCCTGTGACAAAGTCTATAGTGATGTTTTCCCATTTCCATTCGGGTATGGGTAATGGTTGTAACATCCCCTTAGACTTTTGCCTCTCAGCTTTAACTTGTTGACAAACCAAGCATCGAGAGACATATTCAGCAACATCTCTTTTCATGCCATCCCACCAGAAGTACTCTTTCAGGTCCCTATACATCTTCGTGCTTCCAGGATGAATAGATAATGATGAACTATGTGCCTCATCCAGCAGCTCCTTCTTTAATTCGGGGATGGGAGGAACACAAACCCGATTCCTGAACTTTATTATCCCATCACAATCAAGGTTGAATTCAGGAACATTTCTCACCTTTTTTTTGTAACTCCACATCTTCTTTCTGTGCCTCTTTAATCTTCACATGTATAGATGGTTGAACATTCATTTGAGAAAGATAAGATTTTTCCCCTTCCATTATAATTCCAAGATCCATCCTTTGTAAATCCATAAATATTGGATCTTTTGTGATTCTCATCATGGATAAACTAGCATGGTCTTGTAGACTTAATGCATCTGCCACCTTGTTTGCTTTCCCAGGGTGGTAATGGATTGAGCAGTCATAATCCTTAATCAGCTCCAACCATCTTCTTTGACGCATATTCAGCTCCTTTTGTGTGAAAATATACTTTAAACTTTTATGATCAGTATAAATATCACACCTTTCACCATAAAGGTAATGCCTCCAAATCTTTAATGAAAAGATTACCGCAGCCAACTCCAAATCATGAGTTGGGTAATTTTGCTCATGGATTTTCAACTGTCGTTAGGCATAAGCTATCACCATATCATTTTTCATAAGAACACACCCCAATCCCTTCTTGGATGCATCACTGTAGATCACAAACCATTATCCACTACAAGGCAGTGTGAGCACAGGTGCACTGGATAACCTTCTTTTCAACTCCTTGAAATTCTCTTCCCATTCCTCTGTCCAAACAAACATAACTCCTTTCCGAGTCAACTTGGTGAGTGGATTAGATAATCGTGAAAAATCCTTTACAAAACGTCGATAATATCCAGCCAAACCAAGAAAACTTCGGATCTCAGTTACTGTTGTTGGTCTTGACCATCTTTCGATAACCTCTGTTTTTGCTGGATCCACAGATATCCCCTCTTTTGAGATTATGTGACCCAAAAATGAAACTTTTTGAATCCAAAATTCACACTTGGTAAATTTGGCATAAAGCTTCTCCTTTCTCAGGGTCTTCAATATAATTCTCAAGTGATCTTCATGCTCTTCCTTGCTCTTTGAATAGACAAGAATATCATCTATAAAAACTACCACAAATTGATCAAGATAGTCTCTAAAGACTATATTCATTAGATCCATGAAGATAGCAGGGGCATTAGTAAGACCAAATGGCATCACTATAAATTCATAGTGTCCATACCTTGTACGGAAAGCGGTCTTTGGTATATCCTCCCTTTTGACCCTTAATTGATGATACCCTGAACGAAGATCAATCTTGGAAAAGTATTGAGCTCCGTGTAGCTGGTCAAATAAGTCATCAATGCATGGGAGAGGATATTTGTTCTTGATAGTGATCTTGTTAAGTTCTCGATAATCAATACAGAGTCTAATTGATCCATCTTTCTTCTTAAAAAATAGAACAAGTGCTCCCCAAGGTGACGCATTAGGGTGTATGAATCCCTTATCAAGATTCTCTTGGAGTTGCTTCTTCAATTCCTGCAACTCAATTGGGGCCATCCTATAAGGTGTCTTTGAAATTGGCAAAGCGCCCGGTACGAGTTCTATTGAAAACTCAACTTCACGATTTGGTGGAAGACCCGGTAATTCCTCCGGAAAGACATCATCAAACTCCCGTACAATGGGCATATTCTTAATCGTGAGTTTCTCACCAACCATTTGAGATAAATAACCTTCATTTAGTGGAATCAATACCCATAAGATGGAAGAAATTTCCACTGGAAGGTTATATTCATCCTTGCATTGATATACGATCGTAGATTGATCTGGAATATGAAATGTGACTTCCCTTCTTTGGCAATTGATATGAGCTCCATGTAGAGAAAGCCAATCCATGCCAAGAATCACATCAAATTCCACTAAAGGAAGGATCACAAGATTTGCAGGAAGCACTTTCCCACAAACTTCGATCAGAGAAGAATTATAAACTTTTGATGCGACTGTTGTGCCATTAGGTGTTTTCACAGCTAACTCAACATCTAATTGTTGAGGTAATACGGTGATACCCTTAGAAAATTCTTCAGAAATAAAAGATTGGGTGGATCCAGAATCAAATAAAACATTTTCTACTTTAGAGTGGATGGTAAGTGTACCTTTCACCACTTCGTTATCGTACTCCACATCGCTGATAGAAATTGCATGTGACTTTCCTTTGTCTTTAGCCTTAAGATTTTGTTGACGTCGACCGTCATCATCAACCCTTGGATTTGGGCATTGATTGGCATAATGCCCCATCTCCTTGCACTTGAAACATTGAAGTGTAGTAGGTTCATTCTGTGTATCCCTTCCTTTGTTTGCATCATTAGACATCTTCTTCCCATTATCGCGGCATTCAAATGCCCGATTACCTTACTTTCCACATTTAAAACATTTACTTGTCCCTTTAAGACAACTTCCTCCATGTTTCTTTCCACACTTTGAGCATAAGGGAAAGTTCATCTTCTTTTCAGTGTGCTCTTTAGATTTTTCTTTGAATTCCATCTTCCTCTTCTTATCAAACCCATGTGACTGATGGGTTACTCCAATCTCCATCTCGACTTTGAGAGCACATAGAACGATTTCCTCGTAGCTATTGAAGTCCCTTATGGCTAACACCCTCCGAAGACTTGGTTTTAAGCCACTAAAGAATCGATCGATCTTACTCTCAGGTTGGATAATAATACCAGAAGCGTACCTTGAAAGTCTTGTAAAATTTGCTTCATAGGTACCAACAGATTCATCATCCCTTTGGTTCAGTTCAAGAAACTCTTTCTCCATCTTTGTTCGGAGAATACGAGGGAAGTACTTATTGAAAAATAAGTTCTTGAACTCGTCCCATTCCATAGACTCAATTTCATCCCTTTTCCTCGTATTCTTAATAAGATTCCACCATTGATCAGCATCTCCTTCCAAATGATACACTGCTAGGATAACTTTATCATGCTCAGAACATTGAAGAACTGAAAATATCTTTTCAGTAGTACTACTCCATTGTTCAGCAACTAATGGATCAGTAGACCCGCTGAAAGAAGGTGGACACTGCCTCATGAAGGATTCAACAGAATGTTGCTCCTTCCTTTGCTCGTTTGGAAATCCTGCATGATTCATAGCTTGAGAAAGTTGTGTGAGCATGGCTACAAGATATTTCATTCCAGCTCCCATATCGTTTGGTTGCTCAGGGGGACAATCATTGCATTGCCCATCGCATTCCGCATTAACACGGTTCCTTTGGGTTCCAGCCATTGACTAAAACCAAGAAGAATAGTGTGAGCAACACTAATTATAATAGGAAAACCACATAATTCAAGAATAAAATTTTCATACTTAAGGTCTTATCCTAGGTTATTCAAAGACATTTCTAAAACACTAAGATTGTGTTCTATGCTTAGACTTATCCTTAGGGTTCTTACTAAGGCTTTCACATCCTAGTTTCCAAAGGTTGACTATACCTTTCCTCTGATACCAACTATAACGACCCATACTTTACATACATTGTTAATACTTCAAAATTGAAGCACACTTATTACAACATATGACAAAACCACAAAGGACCGTATAGGTATAGTGTCTTTAGAAACTGGGAAACATAAACAACTGGTTCATAAATCTTCTACAGTGTCTCCCATTTATTTCATCATATCTAGGGTCCCTTTTAGCATATTCTACTTAATATCCATCTTCCTGACCTGGGGAAAAGAAAACATAAAAGGGTGAGCTCAAATGCTCAGCAAGGGAAAATAAAGGAAATAAAAATCATATCATATCTTTTTGAAAATCATTACCTGCAAAAGAGATCATAATATCTTAACATGGAATAAATCATAGAAGTGAAAATGAGATCCCCATAATCATAAAAATGAAACTTGAAACTTTGTGGCATGCACACATAATCATGGAAAATCATTTCTTCTTAGTCATGACTCATTGCCAAGACTATCTTAGTGGACAAAGTCCCTTTCTGAATCGAGTAACCCTCGTTTCAGTCCTGTTTCACTGAACCGGTATAACCTACCGTTCCAGCCCTGTCTATCTCATGAGATATAAAATCTTTACCCAATGCATTGGAGGGAGATATAGGTCCCACCCATCTTATAATGAATCCTTTCTTATGTGTGCCACATAATCATAAATCATACATCATCGCATAACCCATGTAATAAAAATGGGATTCTTAAACATGACATCATAAAACAATTCATATAAGATAAAGGAATTCATAAAAATGTTTCCATCACAACATAATCAAATCCATGTAATAATAGGGATAAAAACAGAACCCTTTTATTATCTTCGATGGAAAATAATTTTGATAAAATACTTGAACACCATTCTTGAGGAAAATATCCTTTCTTCTTCAAAAACACTTTTCTTTTCTTAATATGTCATACAATTATAAACTAAAAGAAGTTGATTAAAAATAAACTTGAAAACTTGTAAAGGAATCTTCTTGGAAATATTGTTTTAAAAATCCATTCATGCCGTATAAGTTAAAAAAAACATTCTTCCCGTACTTTTGTCGGAAAAGTCAAAAAAGTACCTCGTATGAAAAACGACAAAAGATTCCTTTCATATCTTTTACTAAAAACTTACCGAAGGGTAAAATTGGATTTAAACTATTGTAAGTGGATGGAAACAATATTATATATTGAAGGAACATGGATGTGGATGATAAAATACACCCCAGTAAATACCAAAGTATAAACAATCTCGAATAAAAATGAGATTGTGATATTTCCCTTACCTTAGGTCCAATTTTCTTTGTACGTGTCCGAATCTCCTGTATAATGGTTTAAATAATGTTATTGACTTATTCCAGAATCATACATATTGATATGATATCATATATGGTCATATTCTTAGCTTCTTGATAGTAATATTTCATTGTTACTTGTTACTCGGGTCTTTATTGCCTTTTGTTCTTATGCGTGTTTCGCCGAATACATTCTTATTCTTCTTTTAAGGCTATAGATACCTTATATACAGAATGGTATTAGTGTAACATATATCATATTTATTCATTCAATTCATTTATATAATTACTATGTAATGATGATCATGTAGAACGAGTCGCATCACATCGTGGAGACGGTATTCCGTACGTACGCACGAGTGATGATATCGTTCCTATGATCGTGGAATTGTATTGGAGTATATATATATTATTTCAGTATCAATATTAATTTATAATAATCATAAATAGTTTCTCATTACACCATTATACCCATCCTTGTAAAGTGATGGTGGAAAATAGATTACACCACGGCGTGGAGACGGTATTCCGTACGTACGCACGCGCAGTGATTTCATTTTTCCGTAGGATGGATAGAAGGTGAATTAGGGTTGTTTCATATTTATAATAACATATCAGTATGTAAGTAATACTGATGTTATTACTTCATCATGAAACAACTAAAGAAGAAGAAGTTGAAGAAGAAAGAAATTGAAAAGATCGGTAATGGATATTACCTCTTCTTTGGAACGCCTCTTTGAATCCTCCACTTAGGGAACTATGATTGGTCTTTGAAGATGACCAGGACCTCTAGGATTATTATAGGGAAGTGGAGAGGAGAAAATGGCAGGGGTTGGCCGAGCTTGAGTGCTCAAATTGGTGTGAGGAGGAGGGGGAGGAGGTGCCCTTTTATAAGGGAGGAGAGGGGCACCTTAGGAATATCTCAAAATATTATTTTATATTAAAGTCAAAATCGGTTTATAATGGTTCCAAAGGGTATTATTTCGAAGATAAAGTGGGGAAGGGTCGAAATACTATCATCCAATAGGATTTAGACAAGTTTGGGATATTATTTTAACCTTATCAATTAGATTTAACTCTAAGTTAAATAATTTAACTTTTACCATGTCTTTTTTTTTCTTTCACTATATGGTTAATACACTTACTATAACATTCCAAACGAACCCCAAATTGTTTATTATTAATATATATATCCTTATCTAAGTCATTTGGCCGAACCTTAAATTTGTAGGAATTAAATAACAATTAATAATATAATATTTGATTTAAAAACTATTTTGTGTCAATTTTGACACTATTTGATATATGATTTTTGTGAAAGTCATAACAGAATTATATGTTCGAACCAAGTTGATTAAATCAACATTAATATATCATAGTAACCTATAAAATTAGTGTAATTCATAAAAAATCTCAAATTACATTTATTTTGGTGTTTATAACATCAATTATGTCAATATTTCATTAATAAGATAATTACTGCATCATCATTGTGTCATAAATAAATTAAATTATTTAATGTCTAAAAATTACAAATAAAATACCATTATGTAGGAAATATTTTTAGATTTCTAATGAATATTTATAGTCGAATTTATCTTATGTATACCCCCATATTAAAAATGATTTACTTATTAAACTTTGATTTTAACTATTTTAACCCTTCTTTAAATAAATTAATAATAAATGTCCTAATCTAATCCAAGTGGGCCTAAATGGTCATATTTTATTCCTAAGTTTGTTTGTGGTCGAATTAAACTTATCCAATAGAATTAGGACATGTGTTAGGGTAATAGTAATATCATATTTACCCTTAGTTACCCTATTTACTATTAACCGCGGTAAAAAAAAGTAAAAAGTTACTATTCACCAAAAAATTATTTTTATCTCATTGAACCACATTTTACTTAATGATATCAACCGTGTCTGTCGGATTTTCGAAATTCCATTCACAGAAGCGGTAAAATTAAGTTTTATGCAAAATTCAGTTTTTAACCTACCACTTAGTGGTTTCACTATTCATCAAAAATTGAAAGTTTTCATAAAAATACCAAAATTTCACCCTAGGCTAATTTCGATATTCTGAGTCCAAAAATGAAGTCCATTTTGAAAAATAAAATTTATAAAATTTCAAAAAGTGGTTATTACTATTCATAACGGCTAGTTTTAATAGCATATTGTTGTTTAGTGAAACTCGGTATTGCGTATGACGCAAGCTACCGAGGAAGGTCGTGATTGCGTGTAAAGCAAGTCAAGAAAGTGTTGTGTAGAAAAAGATTCCTTTGTTGATTTATATAACATAAAAGTCTCGAGTGTTACACCCTCCTCCCGATTATCATCATGAGGAGACTGAATTACTAGAAAATTTGACCATTGAAAGGCATCCTATATGAATTGTGGATCATAACAAAAAGGTTCTCATAGGGAAATCAATTCCTTTTATTTGGGTGATATAGAATTATTGATAAATACTAGAGGATACTAACGAGAGGGAGGCCTATATACGATCATAGTGGACTGGGTAATTCTCATAAAATCTTGAACACCCTTGAGAGGTAAATTTATTATTGAATTAATTTATGGGGGATGTTTGTAAGAACCCATATTTTCCTATGGTAGTGATCCTTAACCATACATTAATTTTCAGTTTAACAAATTTAATATCACCTACTATAAATTCCGATTTTGTTATTATAGGTATCAGGGTTCTATAGTACAATTTAAGTCCCAGAACACAACATATGTGTGAAAATGGATAACTAACAGTTAGTAGATTCCATCAGAGGCAAGTCACATGGATAGATAAAAAAATTCATGGCTTGACTTTTCTGTCTTACTGGATGTATGGTGACACAAACCATATGATTTTGGGTTCCCAACCATGTAAAAATTCCTTTAATATTGGTACATGATTATTTCATGGTTAATTCACTATTATTCAATCTATACATACAAACCTTATGGGGTTTCCTATCCTATAACAACTGGTGCACGCTAGGCAAACAATTTGGGAAACCATGTAGCAAAACCATGTGAGCATATGTATTGGATTAATTTACCATTTTCCCCTAATTATTATAATAAAATATATTCCACTTCACACTTCTCATAAACTATAATCTAAATTTTTAGAGCTCCTCTTTGAAGATTGTTTTTGGATTTTCTAATGATCATCCATTGGAGCTCTATACGAGGGCCAATTTATCTTGTTGGACGTGTATAAGTAAGATCTTAATTCATTTTTTCATTCCATTTTTGTTTGGTATACTCTACACAATTTGATTGAGAAATAGTATACCCTATTTATAGGTTCTTCATTATTCATTGATTTTATCCTAATTAGAGTCGAATTAGAAGATAATACTGGATGATATACTCACTACCAACCGTTATATGTTCTCTCGTTAATTTCTTTCAATGTTGATGTGTTTAGATGTATTCCATTTTTTTTCTCACCCAATCTGTTGATAATTTCCTTTGAAATAGAATTTAATCCATGAATTGAATTGATGGATATATCCTATTAAATTAATAATGTAGTTGAACACTGTTGAATGGTGATGAATCATTAATTATAACCACCCCATGGCCATGTTTTTTTATTTAAATGGAGATTTACAATTGAATATGAATATCTATACCATTTAGGGGTTCCATTTACCCCATTCAATGGGATATTTAATATTGAATTATAAATTTTAAATTGAATAATAAATTGATATGTTATTTTAATTGTAATATCAATTTTGAATTAAATTGATAATGAAAAATGAATTTATTCCAATCATATAGAAACATGCCATGTATTTTATGTTTAATCATGAGATTATTTTTTATAATATATTAACATGTGAGTTAAACATTGTCAATCTTTATAAGATTATCATGTGCCATGATCCCATGTTTTAGTTGATATTGAATTAAAATTAATAAGGTGATTAATTTAATATAACTAAGTGTTAATAATTGAAGGATTACCAATATTCCTTGGTGGACACATGAGATTCTATTAAAATATTATGGACATGATCATTGGTCTTATACCATTCTCATTCTCGTGTGACACTTGAAAACCATATATGGGATTATAAGGATGGACTCATGGGTGATTTCTATTATATTACCGAGTGATACATGGACTACATACGGTGTTACATGGATAGAATTAGTGGGAAGTTGATCATATATGTAATGGAGGAAATATTGGATCCCTCAGTTAACAACCAACGACAGACTCTACTGTATCTAATGTCTCACCACACCCCGAGTGATACAAGGATTCTCGTGGGGATATACATCAATGGGATTATTTTGTGTTCAATTACATTAGACCTGGAGAGATACATGGATCCCAAATGAGGAATGACAAAGAAAATCATAGATTATGATTTTTATAAATAAAATAAATTTATATAAGTTGAATCTTGAAAATTAAATCAGAATCTTGTATTGAGTCTTTGCCTTATACATTATGGATAAACCGTTGAGGCCTCCTTTGCATATATCATTATGGGAGAATTTTTTCGAAACACCGAGTCCCCCAATAATTAATTATATGATAATAATTAATTAAATGAACATGATATAAAAAAAATTCCTTATTGATAATTCATAGATTTACATTCTTAATGAAATTGAAGAAATAAATTTATCAATAAATTAGAACCTGAACCTTATAGGATGATTCTATTCAGTTCTTCTATTACATATAAAATTACTTCCAGAACACTATTATCATTATATATTCACTAACTAGATGGCCCTATAAATCGGTGGGTTTCCTACTAGTATTATAACTCAAACCCTATTCAGCATGACTTGGGAACCAAAACAAACAATATGATTGATGTTATAGATAAGGGTAATCACTATGATATAGGATCTTGATTGTTTCTTCGGAGTAGTGGTGCATGGGATTGAGCGAATGTCTATGATGCTAACTAGATAGAATTTAGACTTATTTTACATTTGATAAATGTATTGTTTTGTACTTCCATGTACATATTTTAGCCGCATTGTTGGACATGTGAAATGAATAATTATCATGGTATCTCAGATTCCTTTGGATATAATTATCTATTCATACTATTCATTTATTGTTTGATTGTAATTATTTCTCTTTATACATGTATATCATTGTATTTCCACTATTCATGTATTGTTTAAATATATAAAATTTTTGGTATATTAGATTACCTGTGTGAACCATTTTTTGACAATAAATATAGATATAATTATTTGATAATAATCATTATATGTATATTATTAGACATTATAATATTATGAAAAAAATTCATCAATTATATTAATATATATTGTTGAAATTGATTGGGGTACCACAAAATGATCAGATTGTTCTTATTAAATGCAATGAAATCCTATAAGTATTTATTATCTTAAAAGTTACTCAAAATATAGAAAATGTATCCTGAAATTATATTTGATAAATATAAATTAAATTTTTATGAATTTATGGTCTATTCAGTTATCATATAGTTTTGTTTTTGTGGGATATAACTTTATCCTGATCATGTACTCTATGTTTTTTAATTTTTATTTGGGTGTTAATGTTTATAATCATGTCAATGTTTTCACAGAACACCATTTTTCTATTACATAAAAAATATTTATATGTCTTTATGTGACCTTAGGAAATATATTCTCTCATTTGAATAGCAATCCTCATTAATATGTTTTAAAATGTGGGTTTCACACAGTGTGATTTTTATATATTGAACCATCAAAACAATGTATAAGTTAATATTATGAGGGAAACATTTATTAAAAGGGAGTAGAATAAAAAAAAATAAACGTTAAAAAATATTCTTTCTCTAATAAATAAGAAATCTAAAAAATATTGTGTTACATTTAACATAGATTTTAGCTTCTATTACATGAAAAACAAAATTTATCTTTCATTACACACTAAACCATGTTTAAAAGAAATGTGAAAAACTATTAAAACATTATAATCCTAGATATATCATAGAAAACTTAATAGAGGTTATGAATATGATTAAATAAATTATTAAAAATTATTTTTTACATTTATATATAAAATTATTTTTTTATCATTTTTTTAAATGAAGATAAGAAACATGTGAAAATAAAAGAAATCATTTCTGGAAAATTTGTTTTAACGTGTATAAACATGTTTTATCCCAATAAATTAAAAACTCCTTTATTTATAATGAATTTTGTGTAATTTTAGAATTATATATGAAATACGATGTTTAAAAATTCACCTAATCCATTTTCTAATAATTATATAAGAATAAATCTTATTATATATGTAATTAAATAAATTTTTATAAAATGCAGTTTTTTCACATATTGCACAATTATTTTTAAAATTAATTGCTGAAACATTTTTATATTATATTTGGAAAAAAATTCCTTTTTTAAAATCATAATATCAAAAATTATCTTTTGGTGTTTTGATAAAATTCATAGAAGATAACTATTTTAATGACAATAGAAAAATAGTGGTTTTTATTTAGAAATGTCATCTATATTAATGAATTAAAAAAATATTAATTTTATCTATTGGTTTTAAAAGTAAAATTATTTCAAATAATATATATATATATATAATTCATGTATTTAGGTACTATTTCATATTGGTTTTTTGATATAAAAAAATATTTATACATATGGAGATTTTTTAATTGGAAAACCACATTCTTGTTTATTATATAGGTTTAATATTAAAATAAAATTTTATCACATCTGAGAATATAAGTTGTAAAAATTTATTCTAGATATGGTATCTAAAACATTAATGTCATATAAATGGTCAAATTAATTATTTATCATAATGAATTTTAAAAATAGTAAAAATTTATTACCATTGTAAAGTATAAAAAGGGTTTATTGGGGGTTAAATTATAAGTGATATGTTATAAAAAAACATATAACCCTTTTCCAAATCCCTTTTTAGGGATATATTTTGATCTTGTAACAAATAAAAATTCCTGAATTAAACATTTGAGGGTTTTTTCTTGTGAAAAGCTTTCGTATATTTTATTCTATTTAAAAATTCCATGTATGTCCTCTCCCCTACTTATAAAAGGCCACCCCAACTACCATCCACATTAGACATCCAAAAACCCATAATTCAGTAAAAAACATCACAAATCATTTTCTTACCTTCACAAACTTGTCTTATAGTCCATATTTCCATTATTAATTCATTATAGGAATGCTCTAGGAACATACCTATAGAGGCTCTATGAAAAAGAGCTAAACTTCCTAAACATTTATTTTGTATTTAATTATTCTTATAACACATAAATTCATATTAAAAAACCAAAATATAACATTCTATTACCTCAAATATAATTTTGTTTTGTTATGTAAATATTATAACTTATATTCATCATTATATCCATCTAATGGGAAACAAAATTGTTGACCATGTGTACCCTACATAACAACCTCACGAATTGTAGTTATTTTTTTTTCATTCACTAACACTATGGATGTATAAAATTATGAAATTAATATTTATATAATATATATATTATATTATTATTCTTTTGGAATTATAAAATAACACCTAACTTCATACATTATATCATGTTGATAAGTAATAACATCTCTCATGTGTACGAAAGGTTACCGCCTTGAGAACTTATGTGATGTGTTTTACCATTTCCTTTTTACCTGGATAATGATAAGTATAAAAATTATGATTATATATTATATTTATATAAAATTTATTCAAATTTATATAATTATATCACATATAACATCTTAAATTCTATCTCATGGGTGATATGATAATGCCTTTTATGTTTACCGCTGACTACCTCCCCACGAAGTGATGTGTTTAATTTTTCACAATGTTTTTTCAGGGAAGGTAGTTAGGGTATGTAAAATAATTTTTTTGATATATATGAAGTTAAAATGTGTATATTAATGTATATTATTATATACCCCTATTTCATTTCATCTAATTGGAAAATAGAAACAATGTTTACATATACATATGACCTACCATATCTATGAAAGGTGTATTTAATTTGACATCTCCATATTTTATATTTCCTATAAATACATAAATATGAATATATATTAAATACATATCATTAAAACAAAATCGAGTGATTATTGTGTACTGAATAATGTAGGAGGATTGAAAATAAAAAATAATAATAGAATTGAAAAAACAACGCAGTTATTGCACAAAACAATAATTTTAGAAGAGATTATTAATAAATGGATTATAAAAAGTTATATTAAAATAATATCGGATATGATCTATATAATTATATATATAATATATTTTTTCAAAATGATAATTTTTATAATTTTGGTTCTAACATGTGCGAAAGTAGTAGACAGTTTAGTTAAGGTATTTGTTTCTCTCTTATATTTATAGGTGACTTGTCTCATATTCACCACATGTTTTTGGTGAGGTGTAGTTAATTCCCATTTAAATGTTATATTATTAAAATTATTATCTAAATTATATTTGACATTTAATGTTTGTATTTTCTATATCGGATCTTACAAATCAAGAAAATATTAAATCTGAAATGTATTTTTGTGTAAATTTTTCTTCTTTGGGGAATACGTTATGTTATGACCCTATATTATTTTATATGGTGTGTTTCTATTCTATGTAAAATGATATAGAATTAATAACCTTATATATATTATATTTAATTTATCTTTTAATGTTATAAATTAATGAGGATTGTGATTCAAAATTCGACAATGTGTTAAGGGTTTGTTTTTTTGATCTCATTGTTCATTAAATTTTTTTATGATTATAATTTTTAAGATGAAATCTAGTAATATATCTGTAAAAAATCTCAATTAATTTATTCCTATGAATTTTCACCATTGTAATATATTTTTTTATCATCATTATTCACATTATATAAATATTATTCGAAAAAATTTCATTAAATAAAACCATCCTTATTTTTATCTTTGGTCAATAACATTTTTAATCCATTTTGGGGTTTTTAAAAAAATTGTTTCAATGTGTTTTAATTACCCTATAAAAATTTTAATTTCATTTTTATCATTGTATTCATTATCAATAAATATTTTATAAGGAATCATCTATTTACTTTCAAAATAATGATAATATGTAAATTAGAAATTTTTTATAATAAATAATTTTTTAATGTGCACAAATTTTACAACACTAATTGAATATAAATTTGTTAATAAAATCCATATTAGTATCCAATGTTAATTTTTAGAGAAAATGACTTTGAAAATATTTTATATGTTTAAAATGTGTTTTCAAATGTGGGATATAAATATTCATTAAAATAATTTAAATGATTTTTAAATCATCTATTACAAGTTCTCAAAATTGATGTTCAATGGAAAGTATTTTGAAAATTTTATATTTTATAAAAATTTATTGTGAATGTTTAAATGGTATATTTATCAAGAAAGTATTTAAATTATGATAGAATATTTTTATATATGTTTCTAATGTTATTCAAAATGGATTAATTTTGAATATTTTTTAGGTTTTAAAACTGCTTTCTAGTTTTGGAAGGGTATTTATCTCATGAAATTTACTAAATAATATTGGAAATTTTCTTTACAAGATTGCAAGTGTAACACCTCTAGATTTTATGAGAAATATTATTTTTAATTTATTTGATGTCTTGTGTTGTACACTACACCAAGATTAGATTGCACTATACGGAACACCATATTAGCTTGTAGTATAAGCAATACTAATCTTGGCTTCTGTTGCACATAAGTGAGACCATCCTCAATAGCGGGTGTTGTACACAATACTGAGTTTCAATAAAAACAATATATTATTATAATATTATTAGGAACTATCCATTATGAATAGAATTAATATAATCTTTAATTTAATAACAATATCATTCATCTTAAACATTTTCTAGAACCTGGTATGAAAACAAGACCAATTTTTTGGATAAAAGAATTATTCTAAAAAAATGCGGTTTTCCCCCTTTTAATGATGCATTGATATGATATATAATTTTTGAAAATTTGATAAGTTTAATTGGATAATTTAAACTTATTTTTTTGATTTAGGATATAAAAATTAACGTTGGTTAAATTTTAGACATTATTCTGATAATCTACAAATTTTTATGAAAAGTAAAAAAATGATAAATTTTAATTAAAAACAACTTTTTTCATCAAGATAATTTGTCTTGTTAAATTATAATATTAAATGGATTTAAAGAATAAATATAATATATTTTTACCATTTAATATTTTGTATGTCATTATCATTAATTTTACATAGAATTAGTAGGTAAAAACATTTCAATCTTTTGCAATGTTTTAACTTTTAGAACCTGTTTTACCAACAGTGGGCTAAATTTTAAATTAAATATTTCCAATTCTGTGTTTTGAATAGAGAAAAATGGATTTAATATTTGGAATCAATAGGTCCAAATTATATTAATAGGATACTTTTTATTTTTAGGCATTATCAATAGTAACTATGGTAAATTTTATTTACTACAGTTAATGGTAAATCATGTAATTAAGGGTAAAAATAATATTAAAAAATTATCCTAACACTTGTATTAATATAATTTGATGATTGTATTTCTTCCTAAAAGATTCTTTGGTATAAATGGTATCTTTTGGAACCCACTTGGATGTGATTATGACCTTTAATTTATTTTATTTAAAGAAAGTGAAATATTTCTCACTCAAACTTAAATAATTAAAGTATTTTTAATATAAAATTATAAAAAATATAATTACGTTTATAAATACTCATTTGAAATATAAAATGTTTTTATTCATCATGGTAATTTATTTTTGAATTTTATGAAATATATTATTACCTTAATAGCTTATACATTAATGATGATGAAATTATTTATTTAGTTAAAATTCTATAATATTTTATTTATTAAAATATTATTACCCATCAAAAGAACATAAAATTTGACTAAAAATTATTGGTAGAGTATATATATACCATAAGCATCCAAGGGACTACTTGTGGACCATTTGGAGCCTTATAAAATAGATTATTACATTTATATTATTATATTTTAAATGATATCAAAGTTGACACCTTCATAATTTAATATACATATCATTCTAAAAGATCGGTGTTTTAAAAGTTAAATTCGACTTAAAGTATTCTTATAAAATATATTAGATTAATATTCATCATATTATTTTATTATTAATTTTTATGCAACATATAAGTATATTAAATAATTATACAAAAATGTTGTAATAAATATTTTATTTAAAAAAATATGTAATAAATGGAATCAGAAATATTAAAATAAATATTATATGAACTAATTAATGTGGTAGAAAAATTTTCTTGATGAATATGAAATTTTTAGAATTTATTAAATATAAATTTTTAATATATACTATATTTGGATTTTATTTAAATTGAAATTAATTAATAGTGCCAAAATTGACAATATTGATATTTTATAAAAATAACATATTTTTAAATTGGATAAAAATCACAATAATATTTAAATATTATAAATAGAAATTTATTTGGTCTAAAATTTTATAAAGTATCCAATTATGGATAATTTACAACACATAATTATGTATTTATAACAATTAAATATTTAGAATATTATTACCACAAATAAGATTAAATAGATTAAATAAGGATAAATAAATTTTATAACGTTTAATATAATTTTACATCATGTATACATTTTATTTGAAGATGATATTAGAACCCTATCTCATCTGATCTTCGAATTTGAATCTTTTGGAAGGTTTTTAGGTGGGGTTTGAGTTTACTATAAATTAATATTTCAGAGCTTTCCCAAAGTGCCCCTCTCCTCTATTATAAAAGGGCACCTCCTCCGTCTTCTCATAAATCCATTTTATTCCTTCATGTTTAGACAAACCCTACAAATTCCTCTTCTAATCCTATCTAGTTATATTATAGAGGTTCTGGTTATGTCAAAATACCAACTCTAGTTCCTTAAGAGAAGGTTTAAAAGAGGCACGTCGAGGAAGAGGTATTATCTTCTACCGATTCATTCAAGTTTCTTTCTTCTACAACTTATTCACCTTTAGTTATTTCATTATAAATTAATAACATCAGTATCAATAATATACTGACATGTTATTATAAATATGAAAAAACCCTATTTCACATTATATCCATCCTATGAAAAACGTAATCAATGCACGTGCGTACATATGGCTTACCGTCTCCACGCCGTGGTGTAATCTGTTTTTCACCCACCAACATAATTGTATGGGTATAACGGTGAAAATAATGACTATATATGATTATTATAAAATCACACTGATTCAGGGATATTATATCTCCTACTCCAATTCCATTCATTAATTATGGGAATGATATCATAGCTTGTGCGTACGTACGGATTACCGTCTCCACGACGTGATGAGATTCATTTTCCATGTTAACCATTCTAGAATGATGATAAAGTATATATAATAAATAATCCTGAAATATATGAAATAATAATGTTACGATATATATGTATATTTTATTTAATTACATCCATTCAATTTAATAAAGAAACGGAAACAACGTTCATCAATACATACGGCATACCGTCTCCATGAAAGGTGTATTTCATTCCATTTATCAATCTAATATATATATATATATATTCTGAATATATATAAATCATTTTTTTATATTCAAGAAGTATGTAATCATGATTTACGTAACCATATGAATAATTATAAGTCAAAAGACGTATGACGAATGAAACTATTTTACCCAAAACACAACATTAACATGGAATTGAAAAATGAACGGGTAATATAAAATTGTAAGTGTATAATATATGATATCATAGATATTATTATGGTTCTGATAAAAGTTAATAACATGTTTAAACCCACCATATAAGAGTCTTGGACACATAGAGATAAAAATGGACATAAGGTAAGGGGTAATTATTCCAATATCGTTCTTATCCGAGATTGTTTATTCGTATGTATTTATTGGGGTTATGTTTATCATCAATGTCCATGATTTCTCAAAATGTTTTAATAAAATGTTCACTATTATTAAATATATGTTTAAAATAATTTTTACCCTTTTTTTTAATTTTTCCAGAAGGTATGAAGAGAATATTTCTTTTTTTATGATATGAGGTACTTTTTGACTTTTCCTGATAAAGTACTAGGAGAATGTTTTTTATCTTATACAACATGAATAGATTTTTACGATATCATAATGATTTATTTTCATGAAGCTTACTATAAAAAATTTCATTATTATTTTCTACAATATTCTTTTCTCTTAAAATTGCATGGAAATTTGTGAAATGAAAATGATTTTGTAGAATAAAGGATATTTTACTCAAGAATTTATTTCAAGTGTTTTATCAAAACTATTTTCCATATAAAATGAAATTATTTACTATGTTTATGTTTCAAGTATAATGTCTCTATTATATACATGAATTGATTTTTCTTATGATGAAATGTTATTCATTTGTTTTATATAGATTATGTTTTGAAGTAATGATGTTTATGAATTCCATTTTATTATTTGGGTTCTGATAAATGATTTATGATTTTTTCTTGTGGCACACGTAATAATGATTTCAATATAAGATGGATAAGACCTATATATACCTCCAATTAATTGGGTAATTATTTATATCTCATGAAATAAATATGGCTGGAATGACAAGTATATCCGGTTCTGTAATACATGGCTGGAAAGGAATGTAAACCTGGTTCAGTAATGGACGTTGTCCACTATGATGGTATTGGCAGGAAAGCCTTGGCCATTATTGATATAATATCATGGGTTTAATGGTTTTCCACAATTACATGTTTTATCCCCATTCTATTTTATCATGATTAATGTTCCTTTATGATCTATACCTTATGTACTGCCCCTTTTTATGTCATTGCTCATGATTTTGATGTTTAGATTTAATGTTCATGTTTTTACGTTCAAATTTTTATGGATTGTTTTGTGTTCTCCATGTATACCCTTACTACGTGTTTGAGCTCAGCCTTTTGTATAATTCTTTTTCTTATGACATAATTAATAGTTTTAGGTAATAAAACAAAATGGGAAGATCTTTATGGGAGATGTTGATGATTTTTCACCATGATTAGAAGATTATGTTCTGTGTTTCCAAAGACACTAAACTACTACATTCCATGGGTGTCTTTTTTTGGTATGTATTATGTATTCGGTAAAATAAATGTAATTTCCATGTAATTCATGTATTGGTCTCTGCAGAAAGGTTATTTATAGGGGAAAAGATTAGAATAATGTTTTTTGTTTTAAAATGTTTTCTAAGGTGGACATCCTAGTTTGTATAAAATATTTTCATCATTATCCTTCCAAATAATTTTCCAACTAAGATGACATCCTATAATGATTTAATTCATTACTGAGGATATGATATACGTATATAAATCTTCTTATTTCTTGGAATAGTTTATGTTCACAATAAAATAAATTTTTTGAACACTTATCCGTATTCAATTTTTTATGTTATGATTATATGATGAATTGTTTATAATACACATTTCTTTTCATCAGATATGATACAATGATTGTTTTATGATCTTTTGAAATAATAATGTTTAGTTTATGTTATTAGTGAGACCTATATATCAATCTAATTTATTGGGTAATTATTAATGTCTTATGATCTTAAAGGGTACCTAAGAGTTTAGCCCAAACCAAAAAATATAGTTCACAAGAGGTTATCCTAACAAAAAAGTGGGAACCAAGGAGGGAATTCCATGCCTGAAAAAGCTACATGGGTTTTTATCTAATTCCTATCATTTTTTGAATGTCTTGGTAAAAATACCTCACAAGAATATTTTCTATGTCAACGTGTATGACAGAACTCCATGTATTATGTTAAGTATAGATTATTCTCATTGATTCCATTATGATTCAAAATTTATGAAATACCAAAATTTAATTCATGTACCATTTTTACAATCTATGTTTTCATATTTTGGTTTTCAAATGTTATTCACATGTTATTATACACTTATGGTCATTCTATATTAATATGTCTCTTATGTACCCTTATTAAGCATCTAAGCTCACTCATTCTTATGCTTTCATTCCCAAGGTTATGACGAATTGTTTCAATTAGTGTTTGTATATGAAGAGTAATAAATGAGGTTATATTTTTTGGAGACATTAAGATCATTCATGAAATAAAAAGATATTGTATGCTATCTTCAATGACCTAAATCCTTTTCAAACAATTTGTGGATAATTTCTAAATTTATAGAATAATCTTTGAAAAAATTTAATATTTATTTAAGACATATTTGGGAACCTACCAATCACTTCTTATCATGTTATATCTAGGAATCCCTTATCCCTAATATTTAATCATGAGATTATATGAGGAATAATATCATTCATATTTGAAACATGAAAAATCCCTAACCATTGAACATATGAAATTATTTCAATTGAATTGGTCGATTAATTTTGTTTTAAATTCTTATTCATACATTATCATTAAAATATCCTAATGACATGGAATTATTATTATTTTAATTCTCAATAAAATACACCACACTAATTCTTTATAAATATCAACGTTAAGGGCCTTATGAATCTTTGGAAAAAAAAACTTTCTTGTGTTGAGCAAAACTATCCTTTTATCTCACTTGATTTTGCATGTAAATATCTTTGTCATTGTATTTCTTGTAGATTCTCACAAGAATTTATTTTCCAAAAATAACCACTAAAACCAACAATATATTCACTATGGAATGTTATTATTCACATATAAAACATTATTATATGAAAAAACCATAAATATCAAATAATCACATCATGTTTGATTCTTTGATTCCCAAAAACTCATTTGATGATCTTTTTGGGTGTTCATGATTTTCAATCCCTTGAATAACATCACAAAAATCTCATCCAATTTTATACTGAAATTTTTTAAAAGTTAATATTATCTAAACTCATTCATCACCTTTATACTTTTCCAAATTAGCATTACATAGCCTTAATCATTTATTTTTTACAATCATGAATCTCTAATTATAATTTAGATAGGTTATTATGATCTTTAGCTAGACATCATATAACTTTGAGAACCATTATGAAAATTTCTTAGTTCCTTTACATAACACGATTAATTTTGGATTCTTATTTAAATTTTGATCAAATATATAACATACAATTATATATATAATATTATTGTAGATTCACCATTATGAATATAATTAAACTTTTCAATTTTCTTCACCAATCTCCAAAAAAATTCAATAATATTTTTCCTCGCTACTCAATAGACAATCCATGAGGTAGAAGACAATGTATTGGCTACATGGTATATTGATCATTATGGTACGTTAGACATGTGTTCAATTCTAATGAAAATATGGTTGATCATAACCAACATGATATTGATCAACATCAATTTGTGTTCAATCCATGAAATTATAGACTTTAAATTCATAGATGATTTTGGAATAACATTATCTATTGTGAATCTTAATGTGGTAAATCATCATGTAATCGATCTGTACATGATAGCTTATGAAACAAAATCTATTTAGAGGAAACTATGATGGATCAAATATATTAAAATAAATTTTCTATAAAGAATAAGAAATTATTCCTCTATAAAATTCGTACCAAAACCATTAACAAAATTATAATCAATGATGTATTTTCTCAGTTGTTCAAAAATTAATAAAGACTAAAAAACTCAATATTCATGCCATTTATCAATTACCATATATATTATGTGTAACATTGAAATTGATTATTAATATAAAATCACCTCCAAATAGTTTGTTTAAAATATTTTAAACTCATGAAAAATGTATAAAAATGTTGTATTTCCAATTATCTCACACATAAACCATTTTACAAGAATAAGTGAATTTAATACGAAAATAAAAATCTATCACTAACCAATGTAAATTTCTCTTATCCACACTAGGGAACATATTATTAAAATAATTATTTAGGATATTGATTAAATTTTCTTAATTAAGGACATTCAGATATAAGTTACATCTTTTTTCATCCCATGAACATTCACACATACAATTGTAAAAATATTTGACTCATCACAAATGTATGTTTTTAAAGTAATGTTTTATCTTTTAATATTCATAAAATTTTATCCAAGGCTTTATTAATGTATTCAACACCACCCAATGAGAAAACTATTTATTCATATCATGGTATATTAAGCAGGCTTGTACTATGGATCATTTTTATTAATTCATACTGTGAAAATCATAAGAGGTAGAGTAAGGTTTTTGGTATATAAGCTAAAGATAAATGAATGATTTTATATTTCCACTAAGAATATTATCCCCATTAACTTCCTCTTTTACTAAATAAAATTCAGTTATTATAATTTTTAGGGATATATTATTCCTTTTATAAATTAAATAGTATAAAATATCCTTTCATATATTGGCTTTAGTAGATTTGATAGTTTTTATTAGTTTCATTCTCAAAATTATTGTTTAAAATATAGAAGAGAGGGCCATAAAAATTTATTAATTATGTGTGATATATAACATTCCCCTAGTTGGAAATTATTTTTATCACTCATGATGTATCCCATGTATCATCTATAGTTATAAAAAATTGTTCATTCATTATAGTTTTAAAAAAATTATAGATTATAGACCTATTTATATAGGTTTCAGTTCCAACTAACCTCCAAACTACTCCTTAGCATTAGGATAACTATTCACTAAATAAAAAATTATTAGAATAAAAAATTTCATCCATCCTTCTTATCCTTTAGGAAATTATGTCAATGATTATTTTAATATGGAATTTATTTCATATTTTTATTTCGGATAGAAATAGGGATACATTGTCTCATCAAAGATTTAGTGGAGTTTTATTGACAAATGTGGATGAATTTTTTTTTAATTTTCCACACTTTCGAAAATAAATTTTCACCAAAAATTGTAGCCATAAATTTGACGAACCTATTCCTTTAAATTTAATGAGATTCCACCAAATATATTGTTTTATCTCCTCTTTTCGAATCTCACACAATTGAATTCAACCAAAATAAAAAATATATATATTATATGTATATAAATATTTGTATCATTTAATATGGATTCCATAAAATTGATATCATGGATGCCAATGTATAAAGGTATTAAATGTTAAAGGAGACTATAAAATAGGGTTTATAAAAAATGGGAATTAAAATGAACAAAATTTCAAACGTAATTTTACCACAAGGTATTTTAATGCTCTAAGGTGTTATCAATATCCCTCCACAATTTATGTTCATTCATTAATTAATTGGTTGTATCAAGAAAAAGAAATTAGAAATATTATTTCAATGTTTTTTAGTGCCTCTAGGGTTTGTGATAAACAAAAATATATATTTATATGCATGTGATTAAAAATATTGGGGTTTTCCAAATATTTCCTTCACATAGAATATTAAAAAAAGTTTATACCAATATTCAACTATGGTTAGATAATTAGTAAAATTAGTTTACTAAAACAAAAAAGGGTAATTTATTTAATGTATTCTAGTTATGATTACATGATTAAAAACCTTTCTAAAATGTTAAAATAAATTGACACAAAATTCTGTATAGGTAACATAAATTTGAAAAACAATACCCAAACATTAAATTGATCTAAACTCAATATATTAAAAAAATGTTCCCTCTCTCAAACATAAATAACAAAGTTTACCTAATGAATTTTAATTGATCTAACCAAAGTGTTATGGAAAGGTACCAAATTATGGTATTTAGTGATAGATAGGAATGATGAGTGTGGTATAATATAATGTGCCATGGAGAATGTTCCTATAGAGATTTATTAGCCTATTACTATAATTAAGGAATGTTTCTTACTATCCTTCCTACAAAATTTTCACAATAGAAAAGTGATATACATGAGTAACCACTAATAGGCCTTTCCATTTGGAATTAATTTTCCATGGTATCATCTTATATTATGAGTTCAATAATAAAATATTTTATGTATGTGAGTATTCTATTTAGATCATTCTTTCATGAGACATTATCGTTAATCCATTAAATTTCATGAATTTACAAAGGAATCTGTTATATTTTCATTATTTCATTAAAAATAAATTATATTATATTTTTATACTCAGTCTATATACTCATTCTTCTATCTCATATACTATTGTTCTATGCATTTTAATTTAATTTTATATGGTTAGATTTTATGAAATAACATAATATATGGTATTACAAATATATGAAGTTTATTTATTTTCCCAATAATAGGTTATATTATCTTATTAAATTCGAATCTAATACCTCATATTGGATTCAATGTTTTCTTATATAATGAAGTTCATCTATTGGTTGAAAAGACGATCTTGGTAATTGTTTTTGGGATGATAGGGTATTGATGTATTTTATTTTTTTGCATATGACTTCAGTATTTCAACTATTATCATATTGGGAATATAATTCCCATGATTTTTAATGATGGATCTGGTCACTCTAAACCTACTTTATATATTATCCCTCAATAAATATTAAACAATATTAGCATCAAATGTTTTTTGGGGATTAGAATCCAACTATTTCACTATATACATCAATAAAATAATTATATAAGAGTTTATAAATGTTATGGTAGAAGGTACCATAAAATAAATTCCTCTAACATAAAAAATATAACTATAAAAATGTGGTTTTTGGGGAATTTCATATCTCTTAGAGATATTTCTAGAAAACCGAAATTTTCTACCAACATTAAAAAATTCAGAGGCATATTTAAAGTAATTGGTCTAATAAATAACATATTATATAATAGATGTAGATTTCCATTGACATAAAATTTTCCTCCACTAGATAGTATGTTAATAAAGAATAAACTATACACATTAAAGAATGACTTATCTTTTTTACATTATCATTAATATGTTTCCATAAAATTGGATCATAAAAAACATGAAAGCATGAGAATTTTTTTATTTGAATATATTTGGGGATTTAAATTACATGGTCATTTAGATATTATTATGAAAATTTACCTTATTGGAAAACCATGAAACTAACCATTTATTTTTACAAATATTCTCCCAGGTAATGATTTTTGGTTTATGTTTATAGTCAGGAATATCCACATTAGTTGTGTTGTGAGGTAATATCATGTCATAAACAACGTAGTTCTCAGAAATCTTATTTTATTTTATTTTTATGTTGAACACATGATGTACTAGAATATTTATAAAAAAAATTCTAGGAATCATATTTCTTCATTAAATATATATGTGATCTATTGGTAGAAATAAACTTTTCCCAGCAAAAAATATGATCTTAATCTATTAAATGAAAAGTAAATTGCTAGATATTTCGTTTTTAATTCTGTATTTGACTTAGGTGTAATACAATATCATTATGGAATATGAAATTTATTTTTTTCAACAATAAATTCCATGATAAATAATTTCTCAAACTCTTTACATACATGCATCACAATGTAGCACAAATTGTTTTTCCTAATACAGTGGTTTCATTAATGGTATGGTTAAAAATTATCAAATAAAATCTTTGATGGATTACCTATATTATTCATTAAAATAAAAATTATAATCATTTAAAATTAATGTATAGAGAGGATGTTAAATATAAATAATTTTTTGAGAGACGACAAATAGAATACTATAGGTCATATTAAAGGATGTTATATGTTTTAGATAAGTTGGGTGAGAAGGGAATTTATCACAATAATTTGTGATTTCTCCACTTTGAATATATTTTGTAAAATTATATTCTAAAAGAAAATTTTTCCCTCTTTCAATAAGTTAAACTTTTTAAAATTCATAAACACATTATTTTAAATCATTTTTCATAACATTTTAAAGGGATTTCTAAAAACTATGATATAATACAATAATACCTCCAAAAAATCCTCATTGTAGTTAATACATTTAATTAAAATTATCCTCTATAATGAAACAAGAGATATGAATAATCAAATTTTAATTATTCTATAATAAAAAATAATAATTGGATATGTAAATGTAGTATTATCTTGGTCCTTGGGGTAAATGGGTACCTAGAAATATAACAAGAACCCATCTTAAAATAAATAAGGTGATATTCCTCAATATATCTCTATCATTTGGTTGATTAAGGGGATGTGAATGTGATATTTGAATTTCATAAATTTAATATCGTGTTGCCTATATATTGACCATAAATATACTTTTAAAAATATTATTACATCATATTAAGCATTATTAACCATCAAATTACAATACAAGGAATGTAATGTTATGTGTACTTTGATGACTAGGTGAAAAAAACTAAAAACATGGAAATAGATTTATACATATTTATTTTAATAATCTGTAAATATATCCAATCATCCATTGAACACTTACATATCTATAGGATAAACTGGGTAATACATGGATAAAAGGATGATATAAAAATCATAGTAAGTGTATAAACATTATAATAAATAAAATTTCATTTTATAAAATTCATAAAATGATAATATTTATAAGAATGGAAAATTAATAAATATAAGGAATCATAAAATTTACAGAATGTGAACATGTCATATTAGAATTATATGAACGTTGAAATAATTCAAAACATGACAAAAGCATTAATCAGGGATAAATTCCAGGACCATTGCATAGGACAGAGAATGTCTCATAATGGAAGTACATTCACACCATATCCCAAAAGTATGCCACATAATACTAAACATTACCCAATTTATTAGAGTTATATCTAAGCTCACTTATCATAACATGGTCATTAATATGTGCACCACATGAATATTAGAGCATAAAGGTTTCCCATGAAGTGAATGGGTATCAAAATAATGTCATAATGGAATATTATAATATTGTCTACGAAATAATTGATTTAAATCATAAATGGAAATTAATGAAGGGAAAATAGGTATAGATCATGATGATTTATTTGAAACTGAAGTGAATACATGTAAAAACTATATTTAAGAGGCATTAAGAATGAAATATACAAGTGATGTTTATGAAAAAAAATAACGAACATTTAAAGAGAAAAATGAATATTTTTTTATATAAAACCCTACATTATAAATGCATAATTTTCATTATGGAATTAATTATTTAATAAAGATAATATTTTGTTAAAATATATTATGGTGTGTACACAAAAATGTATAGAAAATAGGATGTTCGTTTGAATTGGGCCATCTTTTAGGGATGACTTGATAAAGGAACCTATTAAAAAAAGGTATTTGACCATAAAACAAGGATGATATGATCTAGATAGATAATTATGGAACATTTTCATGGAATTTAAAATATATATGAAAAAATAAGGAATCCATTGATTGGGGTATTGAAAGAGAACAAGTAACATAAAGGAAAAAATGATGTTTGTGTAGAATCCCTTACCTTATGCCTGAAATGGTTCTGTCCATAAAATTAATATCTTATATAATACAATTAAATCCAAAAATTAATTAATTAAAAACCTTTTATACATGTATTTTATTTATTTTAGTTTTATTATATTCATTTATGGCCTTTTTATGGGTAATGTGATTCTATTTGATCATTCTGGATCATTGGTTTCATTTGTTTTGATGATCTATTTACTTGTATGCATGTATGGAAAATATTGAAAAATAAGAATGGACATAAATAATTTATTATATATGTTATTAATGAATGTATAAATTATTAAATTGATACATGAGTCATTTGGTAAATCTGGGTGTGGACAAATCATTTGATAAGAAGTTAGTGATAATCGTTTAGATTATTTTATCAGTTTTTTGACCATCACAAACTATTTTTATTTTATTAATTAATATTATGAATATAAAATGGTTCTTGAAAATTGTATTTTTTTTATAAATATATTATAATCTTATTAATCCATAAAAATTGTTTTATTTGTAGTATTGAAGGAGGTAATGGAAATTTAAAATATCATTGTCCGTGAATGCAATAAATCATCACATCATGAATGATGTTTTAATTTGTAGTAAAAAGTGATGGGGATATAAATTATGATGAATTATTTGATGAACATGATTAAATTATATTATATATAATTTACTTTATTTTCCATGTATCTTTGACATGTTGATGTGAATAGAGAATGAGAAAAAGATAAATATGAAAAAAAATTAAAAGAAAATGAAAGAGAATTTTAACTCTTGAAATCATCCACCATTAGAACCTCTATAGAGAAAATGGATTTAGTCATTAGGTGATACAATTGGTCCCTAGTAATGTAATATATGCTTTTTAAGAGTGTTGGGAATAAATTTGAAAAGGCTTAAATCTTGAATTTTGTGTGGAGAAGGGCTGGTGGGGGGACGTATTTATATAGGATGAAAGGGGGTGTTGTCTTATTATTTTATTCATTTTTTTATTTTCCTCAAGGTTACTTATAGTTTTATAATAATCACTATATATATTAAAAAAATGATCGATATTTGAATATTATGGGCTTATATCAGCCATCCATCATATTGAATTAAATAATTCATATATTTCGCTTTTATCTAAAATTATCAAATTTTACTATTCACTAAAACATCCAATATTATAAAAAAATTAAAAAAAGATAACATTTTCTATATGATCCAATATCTATACATAATTATTCTGGTATGAGATATCACTCTCCAACTATACCACATTTTAAATCTGTATATTTGATGGATCTAGTTTGTAATTCTATTTGAGGGAAATAGTGAAATCATATTTTACTTAATACATGGTTGGTGAAAATTCTAGAATATAAACCATTGCATAAATAGGAATAAAAAATGGAATGGGTTGACATACCTAGGAAATTACATTTCCTTCTTTCCCATATCTCATGATCCTCTTCCATGTAGAAATTTTGTGGAATACCATGTCTCTAAACAAAATCTAAAGGTGTCGTCGATGATTGTATGTATTGATGATTTGTCAACATTGGGATGTATTAATATTCTACTGAATGGTTTTCACCTCCTCCACCATTTCATAATCAATTTCAGGTCCTATAAGTTTAAAGTCAAAGACATTATCCCAACATGCTATTGATCATTATCTATTCTCATAATGTGATTTATATAGATCCATTATGGAGGGTTGATTATAAGGTATTTCATAAGGAAATTATGTTAGTGTTAGATGATGGTATGAATCTGTGTTCATATCTACATAATATGGTGTCAACATGTCTTACATTGTCTTAATTGTTCTCATAGATTGGCCATCAGTTTGAGGATGATATACCATAATGAAGTTCAACTCAGTGTTCATAGAATGATTATGGCCCATCCAGAACATGGAATTAAAACATGTATCTTGATAAGATATAGTCGATAATGGTACTCCAAGCAACCTTACTACTTCTTTGATGTATATCGATTCTTGTTGATAGATATAAAAGACCAATACAACCATAATAATGTGATATATATTTATAATACTATCCACAAAAAACTAATTTATGATTTTTCCTCTTTATGTCTATATATATCCATTGAAAATTTTGATGGTGATATTTTTTTATATCTTGTATGGTTTGGGTAACGGTTGCATCATCCAATTTGGTAATTTCCTTTCATCATTCACTTATCGAAATACCAGACACAATGATGTAAATTTAATCATCTCAATCATCATATTTTTATACAAACAGTTCCCATAGTGTTCTTGTTATATCATTTTTCTCCCTATGTGAGTATTTATTTTAGCCTCTTATGATCAGTATATATTTCACACTTCTCTAAATAGAGATAATGGAACTAAATTTTCAATACAATAATTATAGACACCAACTCCAGATCATATATGTGATAACATTGTTCATGAATATTTGACTTCCTTGAGGTGTACAATAACACTTTATCAATTGTCATCATTAACTACATATTACATTCTATGAAACATCATTTTACACCACAACGAGTTCCATACTATTCGGTAGTTTGGGAAATTATCTAATGGTATGTTTTCTTTTTCAACTGATAGATGTAACATTCCAATTCTATGGTCTCGACAAAAATTACTAACCCCAAATTCAAATTGTTTATTAGGTTTGATAACTATGATATTTTTTTCACAGATCATTAGTAACACCCATCTAGAACAATGAAAATATGGATCTTTGTTACATATTTTTGTCCGCACAACTCTTTGTTTTCCAGTTACATTGAAGGGTCTGCGAATATTTCATTTCTAGTGATAACTTTCCCATATACAGATACCTTATCCTTCTAGAACTCACATTTACTATTATTTTTATATAGTCATTCCCATTGCAAAGTATTTTACATAGTATTCAAATGCTCTTCATGTTCTCTCTTTCCCTTAGAGTATATCGGAATATTGTTAATAAATTATACGATTTTTTTGAGGTATTCATTATAGAATCTATTAATTATATATGTGAAAAGTGCAAGACCATTACTAGGAGTGAATGGAATCACTATGAACTCAATAATTTCATACCTCATCCAAAATTAAGTCTTGGGAATATCTCACTCAACACATTTAATTGATTATATTTCAACCGAAGGTCCACCTTAGTGAAAGAACTCACCCAGAGTAGATGAATGAATATTTCATCTATTTTTGTAAGGGGATAATTTTTATGTGTTTTCATTTTAACGAGATCTTGATAATAAATAATTAGGTGAATATATCCATCCTTATTCTTATTGAGGTGGACTAGCACACCCCAAAGTAAAGCATTTAGAAAAATAAAACCCATATTTAGGTTCTTTGGAAACTACTTATCCAGATCATCCATCTCAACTATGGCCATATGATAAGGTGAATTTATTATATGGCATGATCTAGGAATATGTTCAATTGAGAACTCAAACTCATGGTCAGGTGAAATTTTTTAAAATTCATCAGGGAACACATCAATGTATCCCCTCACAATGGTCATGTATTCATGGACGGTTTTCTCCTTTGTCTCAGTCATTTGATCTACATGTTATTTCCCAGAAGAAAATAATATCCACAATAGATACAATTATTATTATTGATATTCAACATCCTATTTACACATTTCCTAAATTTGGGGACACCACTGGCCATGAATAATGACCACCCATTCCTGAATTTTGATGTTGGAATTGATTAAAGATAGAAAATGCATTACCAATATTATATCAAACTCCCCCAATAGCTGTAATACATGATTTTCTGGGATGTATAGTACAAAAAAATCAACTTAGTAGGAGTTATATACATTATATGGAACAAGTTTTCTATTTTGAGTCCTCAATGATTGATCATAATCTATAATGTTATGATTAGTTTGAATAGATCTACTAAAAATCAAAGATATGAAATATTTCATCAAACTAGAATCAAATAGTGCAACCTATGTTCTTGAATGAATAAACTGTGAACCTATGCAGTCATCATTGTAGGGCTCCACCTAAATAGCAGTGATAGAATATTCCATACCACGTTCCTTAGAGGTTGTTTTTTTTGGATTCCTTAATCAAACATTGGCTTAGGTTAATGCCATTAATAATTCCAATGTTCTTTGCAGTTGAAACAATTATCTACAAGATGAGTATTTATATAAACCTTAATTTCAACTTCCAGATTAGTGGAATTATTCATATCCCTTGGGTAGTTGTTAGCAATATTCATATCTCTTTCACATTTGAAGCATCTCTTGGTTCATGGTATATATTTTTCTTGTTGTTTCCTCACACACTATTGATATGTGCGGTATTGAGTCTTATTTCCATCATTGGAATTATATATCTATCTACCCTTATTAAACTCTATTTTCCACTTTTTTCTTAGGTACCATGAGACGGCTGAGAGTCTTTGATCTCCATTTAAAACATAAGTCAAAAATAAATAATCTCCTCATAACATAAATAGCCTCGAATCAAAAATTATTTTCATAGACTATTCTTTAGTCTGCTAATGAATTTATCCAACATTCTTGGGTGTTAATGAAATAGGTGACAACATATCTAGAACACATTATGATGTTTTCCCCATAAAATCCTATAAATCATCTTTCTTTTTATTTAGTCTACTGAACACCCAATCCATATGAAGATGGGGGGTTTAGGGGAAATATATATTGCAAAGAGAAAATCAAGAATGTTTCCAATTCCATAAACTCAATATCATATCTGGACATCATGTTATTAATAAATTTCCACCATTAATAAACAACCTCATAAAAATGTTAGACCTCAAGTACAAAATTCCCTAATTTTGAGCACTGTTGGATAGATAATACCATCTCAATGGAGTTAATCCATTTATATATGAGGAGGGGTTGAAAATATCCACTAAACATGGGACAACATTGACACATAAAGGATTCAACCACAACATGATCATTCTTGGTAGGTAGAGGGTGTTCCATTCCATTCATGTTATTATTCATAACTGGATACATTTGATAAAGTACTCTCATGATGTTTTACACTCTAGTTACAACATACATGGAATATCATTAGTGAAATATTCAAATTTACCATCAAATTTATTATTTTCCTACATTAATATATTTATATAAATTAACTAAGAAGACAAATGTAAAATTTCTTGGATCAAATACTTAAATAATAATTTTATAATAATAAAACCTTAAAAACATAAGGATAATCATTTACATGGATATCATATCCTCACATATGCCCTTATAAGTTTCAATGTAGGTTATTTATGGTGATGGAATTTTTTATAGGATTATTACAATGTTATTATAGTCTTAATCTCCAAAAATAACTGGAAAATACATTAATAATAATAATTATAGATGCAATTTCCTTTTACACAGACTATTACATTATTTTAAGTACAACAATCCATAAAATTAGATGAAACTGATCATAATGTCTAGGGTATTTTGATGATTAGGTACATAAAACTAAAAATAGGGAAATAGAATAAAATATCTTTATTTTAATAATCTATAAAGAGTTCCTATCTTCTATTGAGCTCCAAAATCTACATTAGATATCATGCAGAATACATGAAAAAACAGATGAGCTAGAAAACGTAGTATGTGTATAAACACATGAATAAGAAACATGGGTTAGAATCTATAAGATGATAACATAAAAAGTCATTGAACGCATATAAACATATTTAATAAATATATGTAGAATATGGGGACATGTAATAATGGCACCATAAAAAAGTGTCAATAACCCAAAACTTGAAATTAACATGGGTCAGGGCTAACTACCAAGACCACTGCACATGATGGATAAAGTCGCAGAAAAGAAAGAAGATAGATCAATATATCAAAATGATGATTAATGAGAAAAAAACAATACTAGGGAATTGGATAACTATTTTGATGCACCGGTCATAATATGTCCTTGAATATATCTTCTATATGAATAATCAAGCACCTGGGTTACCCATAAAAATAATTGGTTATCTTAATCATGAAATTAAAATATATCATAATGTTGTCCATGAAATAACGTATTTAAATAATACATGGACATTAGTAAGGTAAAATAGTTATATATAATGATAATTTCAATCAAAATAGAGTGTATACATGTAATGATTTTTCAAGAGACATGAGAAATAAATCATTTTACAACATTTTTATGGAAAATATTAAAGAGTCTTTAAAGTGGAAAAAGCATACATGATTTACTAAAACCATATAAAAACAAAGATATTTTTTCAAGATGAAATAAGGTATTATATAAAAATAATGTTTCTATAAAAAATATTATCGAGTGAAGAGAAACATGGGTAAGAAAAAAAAATTACATTTAATTGGGCTTTCTTTTCAAGAAGAAGTGGGAAATAAAACTTTTAAAAAAATGTAATTCTGAATAAAATAAGGATGAAATTATTCAAATACATGATTTTATAAAATATAAAAATAATTTATAAGGTGTATGAAAATGTGAAGAAGAAATATGGCATGTCAAATGGATAGAAAGAGTAACCTAAAGGGAAAATTGAGTTTTGGTTAAAATTCCATACCTTTTGTCAGAATCATTTTTTCACCAGATTTTATTGTACCATATAATCATCATAGATCAATTAGTTAATTAATTGTTAAATATTTTTAAATATAATTATTTATTATAGATTTATTAGTTTTATTTTTGTCCTTTTTCTAGTAATGAGATATAATTTTACCATTCAAGAGAGTTGGTTTCCATGGTATTAATTATCTATTTCCATGTACACATGGTAAAAAAATCATGAAAAGTGAAAAGGGTTTTCTTGAATTTAAGTTTATTTTATTAATGAATATAAACATCATTAATTGGTTATATATAGATTTTTTAATTTAGGATGAGAATGAATCATTAAATAAGATGTTATTGATAATTGTTTAGTTTATATTAATGGTTTATCGATCATCAAAAACTAGATTTGATTTGTTAATTACTATTATATATATAAAATGGAAATGGAATAATAAATTTGAGTTGATATTTAGATTATAATTAGTTCTAAAACTATAAATTGTTTTATTAGTAGTCTTGAAGGAGGGAATAAAAATTTAAAACTTCAACATCCTTGAATGCGATAAATTCACACAATAATGACTATGTTTTCATATATTGTACAAATTGAGAGTGGAAGAAAAATAATGATTAATTATTACATTAACGTGATAAAAATAACATTTATATAATATAATATAGTTTTTGTATCACTTGGATTTGTTGAGGTGATGAGAGAATAATAATAGAATGAAATTTTAAAAGAAATTAACAGAAATTGAAACGAGATTTTACCTCTTTACTTTCGTCTCCATGAGAACCTCTATATGGAAAATGGAATAGAAATTTTTTAGATCGAGGGATCCTGGTATTGTCAGAGGTTCTTAGAAAGAGGATTGAGACAAATTTTAACAAGTCTCAAAACATGAAATCTATGAAGAGAGTGGGGGGTGAGTAGTAGTATTTATAGGGGAGGAGAGGGGTGTTTTCTCTTTATTTCATTTATTATTTAATTTTATTTTCTATTGAAAATGAATATATTCAGAATTATCAATAAATATAAAAAATAATATAAGATATTTCAGGATTATGGACTAATATCTTCCATAAATAATTTATAATTCAATAACATGTGTATTTAGCTTCTATTATAAATTATTAACATTTACTAGTCACTAAATATTCTAGTATTTTAAAAAATCCCTAAAATTCATCCAAGAAATTTGTGATTATGTTGAATTGAAAATTAAAATACACTTTATGGAAGCACATTTCTAGAAATGAGAAATTTAATACGTACTTATAATCTTCATTTACTTGAAAAATATTAATTTTATAATTATAACTAATTTTTTTATCATTGAAAAATTAATAAAAAAACTAAAAATACCTTATAAACATAATAAAACAAAATATTAATTTATTAATATATTTTATAAAAAAATTTAAATCAATATATTAATTATAACATAATAAATAAACATTTTAGTTACATGAAAAATCAAAAAATTAATTTTTCAATTCAAAAACATTTCTTTATTTTATACTATGGTATAATTATTCCATATTTTCATTTTTAAAATGCCTAATTTTTTTAATTACATTGGTTATTTTATTATTCCAATGGTTAGTTTACTATTTATAAGGGTCATATAAATATTCTACATGTCATGCTACTATTCAATTATAATATGTTTCTTAGCTTATAGAAATAACTTCGATTTCATTATTTATTCATTTGTAATGTTATTATTGTGTTATATATGTGATTTTATAATATTCCAACTATTTGGAAAAATTATATGAAGGTTATTTTCATTGATAGAATTCATGTTTTTTATAATATACATTCAGTAGTTGTTCTAAATTATCATGAGATAAATTTTTTATTTTCTTTCTCACAATAGTTATTCCACTTATCTTGGGATGTATAATTCTGCCATATTTTTGAATATAATATTGGATAAATTTTCCATGATTCTAGTAGCTATATACCTTCTTTTTTACTACCTCCACAATTTATTTTTCATTTTCCAATTCTTGATTCTTTATTTATAGGATCATTATTTATGTCATGGGATGGGTATAAAATTTTATCTCCAAATACTATATATTTATTTTATTTTCTATTCTCTTTCTCTATAGTAGATCCTTCTTTTCATTATATGTATTTTATTTTTTCGTTGGTAAATTTCTAAAAAATATACTCCGAATTTTAAGATTTGGTTTCTTCACCATAGTTCTTACTTGGTTTAGTTTATATTATAGCCGGTGGTTGAATATCTATTCCACTTATTTTACTTATAATTCTAATATTATCCTTTGGGTTAATATCAATATTACTTATTATTATTATTATTGTATTCATCGATATTGTTTTTAATAATTCGCTTAATTATATGGTTTCATAACTAATCTCATTCATTTATGAACAATTTCATTGGTAAAAATGAGGATGTGATCTACTGGATAGTTGTTCATAAAGGTTATTTTACTGTAAATGAGCTGACTGTAGGTAATATGGTTCATTATATGTTTTTATTTATTTTCATAGAAAGGTGATGAGATCTGAAATTATTAGTTTTATTACCGATATGGGGGTTATTGCTGGTAATGGATTCGATAGTGTGTCATTTTTTATCCCATGAATTTATAAATTCATACTATACATGGGAATTTTCACTTCTACATTGATTTCTTGTATAAATTTCCCCACCAAAATAGTTGTTCCCAAATTTTTAATCCATACACGTTATAAAATGTAATCTTTAAATGGTTATACAATGAACATAATACACATAACATTGTTGGTTCATGATATTAACTTATTTTTTTTATAACTATATGTATCACCAAACTTGTTATCACATAACTTTTAGATTCTAATATTGGTGATGAAAAAAATTTCAAACCAAAGAAATTCTTTTTTGATATTACTACTTTTGAAAATTTATTGTGAGTTCTGTATAGTCTTCACATTTAGTCTGTTGGGTAATAGTGATGAATTTTAAATCAAAGATTCCCCATATGATTCATATATATATTTATATTATGCCATTTTTACTATGAAATCATAACATAAATCAATTAAATTATTTTTAATTTTTTTATATATTGGAAACCACCTAATTATTTTTAAATCCCTCCCAATACTCATACAGATTATCTCTTGGAAGGAAACTCCCCACAATATACTTCCTCTATATCTATTCCCTTAAAAATTATCGTGGAGTAAATATTATTATGCCATATATATATATATATGTATAATTGGTTCTCAATATCAATGAAATATAATATAGGAAGAATTATTATAAATTTAAAATTTAATTTAAAAATTATTTTATAATGTTGATGAAATAATTTTTTGTGTCAGATTATACATTTTATGAGTTCATGTGAATCCAATGAGTTTTAATTGAGTTATTATACACAACAAAAGTCTCAAAGTAAAAATTTTATGATTTAATTCATTTTAGATGTGTTATTTCAAAAAAATAAATGTCTAGATTAATGTTTCTATAGTTGCACTGTAAGGTTCATTCAAATTTAGGATCTAGTGAGGTATTATTTTTACTAAAATTATTATTCAAGAAGTTATGTTATTATATTTGTGACAACATCCCTAACAAATATTCTATATTTTTTCAATCAAACGTATCATTAGTGTAGAAAACATTGTTATATCCTAGTAAAATTTTGTAATAGTGGTAAACATAGGTTTTCTTTTGAGGGAAGCTCTCTAAAATTTACTTTATAATTTTTGGTTGAAGAAAATTCAATATATTTTTTAATGGATTTGATTTTTAAACTATATAAATCAATAAATAGATATTTTAAATTTATTAATAATGAAATGGTGATATGTTCAGACTGTATTAACCGAATTCAATACTATTTTAGTCACTAGGATTCCCTGATATTCTTTTGTTATCTATTAACAGAGAGAATATAAAATAATAACATAACTATATCTTGAATGAATAATGATATTGAGAGTAATCAAAAATGAAATATAATATTGGTCTACTCTCCTTTATATGCATATAATTTTTGTTATGGACCCACTTTGTTGACCCTAAAATACCCAATAGAGTCATTTTCTTCAAAAACTACCAACAAATCCCATTACCACTTGATTTAATAGTGAAAATGATTCATAACATCACCGTATTTATTTATCCTATTCCATAATATATATATTATAACCATGTGAATGTAGATATATTTCATCGACCAATGAATTGATAAATAAATAGAATCAATATCAAATACAATCACACTTTATAATAAATAATTATTATGGAATATTTAAAAAATTACCATATTTGGGAATGAATTATTTTCCACGAAGCATACAGACTCAATTATTATAATTGTTATAAACATATATTCTTTTTTCACCGATAGTTAACCAAATAATATGAATTTTAACAATAGTTAAAATAGAATAAGAAATAATTTAATCACCAAAAATAATTATATAGAAAATTAAACAAGTCAGATCCAAAATCACAATCTGTCGTAGAATATATAGTCCAATCATATATCCAAAGAGTATCCTCTCACATTTATTTATTTAGAAAATAATAAAATTTCAAATAAATTTCATATTAAAAACATGGATACCCCAGGATCTTTGTATTCATGTAATCGTATCAATTGAATTGGTCCAAAGAATTAAATCTTATTGTATCATTAAAAATTTAACATTTAAATCTTCAAAAGGATACATATTTTATTTATTTTAATTATAAAAAACATATTGAAATTAATATTTAAAATTATCATTATGTAGGGAATCATTTTTCTATTCCACTATAAAAATATTACTATAGTACAGAACTAGACTTTTTCACTTTTGATTCCCTAAGAATCTTCATGGCATAATCAGACAAGTAATTTTTCACATAAATTTATCTTTTATAAAATTATAAATGAAAAAACCCTTATATATTCACTATATATGGGTACTCATATATGGAAAGAGTTTCCTAGTCAACTGAATTTTTTTTAATATCATTGAATCGCATTAATTATGATAGTTTTAGTCTTCATAAAAATTAACATAATCATTTTTAGTGGTAATGATATTTAATTACACAATTAAATTGATAAAACCAAGAGTTCCTATTAATATATAATTACTCATAATTAATATTATAAAAAATCAATAATTAACCTTATATAGGTCTAAAAAACCATTATATATTCATAAATATGATTGAGTTATCTTTACATAGTACTTGTTATCCATTACACAAGTAAAGAATAACCATTACATAAAATTCTTACATTACTAAGTAACATTCATCAAATGTCCTAGTATATATTTATAGCATGACTTGACATGTATTTACCATCTTTGAGAACCTAAATCTTAGTTTTACCCATATTTATATCTTAGATGTATAGGTTATCCTCTAATAATTTGTAGATACTTGTAAACTGCCTTTAAAGATCACTATAAAATTCATCATTTACCATACAATACTTATCTCAATAGGTGAACCAAGAGGATTAAATATCTCTATTGACCACATAGTATATCAATCCATCTAGAAGGTTCAACATACAACCGATTGTTATGAATGTGTATTCAGTCATATTCAAAATGCATTGAATCATAAAGAATATGTGGTACCTTTATGACTTTAAAGAATATGTAGTCAGTTTTTATTGATGGCAGTAAGGCTCAATAAGATCACTTTTTGTAAAATATCATCCTATAGTTGACCTATACGTATATACCTATGAGGAATGATAAATTATGAATAATGATAAATGGATTAGTCACATTGGATACTAGAGATTGTGTATCCATTAAAAATTATATGTGAAATTCAGACCTATATCCACGAATCCAAGTAATATCACTATAGAACATTCCCAGTTATTCCGAAATGAATTAAGACTATATTATTCATTATTCTATATATTTATCAATTAATATTTATATTATCTATAATAATAAAATATATGATATCTTCCGTAGATCTACTCAAAATTACAATTTTAAAATCATTGAAACTAAATACAAAGAGTATAAATATTTTGGATCAGAAAACATATTTTACTTGCAACCACACACACCATAACCCAAATAGGTAGGTTCCCATATTGAAAGTGATCTTCCATATTAAAGAATCAATAAACATAAAAATGTATAATTTTTGATAGAACATACTCTCTACAGAACAATTTAACAATATTAATATTAATAATATAAAAATTTTAAATTTATATTCATATACTTAACAATTAAAAAAAAGTAAAAAGAAAAAAAATAATTTTTTTATTTTATCACAACATATGATGACCATTGATTTCACCACCATTGTTACTATCATCTTCCTCTATTATAACTCCAAGTGGTACAATTATATTCATCTAATTCTGTGGATTTTGGATTGATCCTATATATCATGCTATTGGCCATTATTATGGATGGTCACTCACAAAAATAATTGACTAACCCTTTTTATCATTAATTTTTTTATTTTTAACCAAAAACACCCTCAAATAATGTTTATATAAGTTATAATGGTCTCTTTAAAAATATATCATGGGTTTGAACTAATTTATTTATTACAATTGTGGAAAAACATATATTTTATACTCTAATATCCACTAAATAATAATAATTTTTTATATTATCTATTTATATCAATTATTATATTTTAATAATAAAAATTATATATTATAATTTTATTAATCTAAACAAAAGACATAATTAATGATTAATAAAATTCAATAAACCTTTAAATTTTTATGAAATAAATCCTATAACATTTTCATTTTCATTATATATTTTTTATAAAATAATTATTTTATGATGTAATATAATTGTGATAATGGAAACATGTTTCTGTATTCTATTTCTCCCAGCTATTTAATTTATTTTGTATGTAGCTTTTTATATCTTCATATTAATAAAGTATTGAAGTATAACAATTGTTTTTATATCAGTATCGAGTTAAATTATCATTTGAGTAATGAATGGTTTGAATAAATTATAATTATTTATTTATTGAAAGTTTAAATATGATGAATATTTCAATCTATATAATTATATGTTGTATGTTTTTTGAGTTAGTTAGAGGTGACTGGATAATGGATAATATTAAAAGATTTTAACTTCTTAAAAATAAAAATAAAAAAATTGATGTGTAATGTGATTTATTATATATTAATTAATTAGTGAGAGTAAATTTCAATAAGATGATAAAATAAAATAGATAAAATATTGAGATTTAAGGAATGAAATTCTGGAAGAATAAATATAATCCATTATTTTAAATCTAATTATGATGATGTTATTTCTCTCAATAGAGAGAAAGATAATTTAATGAAATATAATGTATATTTTTCTTATCACCATGTATAAATATTTTAATGATTTTTTGATGAACATGGACGTTTATTAAGATTTAATTTGATATGGCTATGCATATATAAGATATTAAATCATGTATTTAATATGTCACCATTTTTAATAGTCCATTGCTCAAGAATTTGTTATTTTAATATGTAGACAAATTAAAAATATATCTATTATAGATAATCATTATTTTATTAATCTATATAAATAATTAGATTTCATTTTATTTTTGGATATATTATTTTAAAAAAATTGTTACGTGTATTTTTTTCACTCTAGATTAATTTTTAAAAATGTTTTATTCTTTAGTTTTAGTTAAATTTATTTTTTGTCTATTTTTCTATACAATCGTTCTTCAATTAAATTAAATTTATTCAAAATTGTTTTCTTAAAACTAATTAAAATTTAATTATATATTATAATTCATTCAGTATTGGTATAATTTATCAATAGCAAGGATTCAAGAATCAAAGGAAGGGTATTCAACACTTTTATCTCATACATTCATAGGTAATTTGTTTTGTTTTAGAATTGTTTTAACAAATACATTTTCTGTATATTTATGTAGTAATTATTTTATAAAGATAGTTATTCAAGGATAAAATATATTATAATGTATAAAATTTAATTTTGAATAGTGATTTACATTAAAATATTACATGAATGGTTTAAAATACAATGAACTATGTAGTATTTGTTTATTTGAATAATTAAACTTAACTAATTTAACTAGTATTGATGGATTTATTCATTATAAAATAAATTATAATATATAACACTAAAACTAATTAACTAAATAGAATCATGTATGAAAAATATAACACATTTTATTAAAACCATATTTTTAAGCTAACATTTTATAACTTAAATATCATTTTCTTTGTTACTTAAATTAAATATTTTAAAAAAAATTAACAATCTATTAAGGATAAAAATTGGTTTGAATATAATTTAATGAAATATCATTAGCCCTAAATAATCATTAGTGAAACAATATTAGATTGATATTACACTATTTTTTTTCCAACACTATAGAACAATAAATTAATTTCTAAACATTAAACATTTTATATAAGAGCCAACATTGGTTGTGGGAACATAATGATTTCAGAATAATTTTTTGTGGAATTGATTAACTTATTGTATCAATTTTACATATCATTAAACCCCTATTTTTATTATCTCAAAATTTTTAAACATTTTTAAATTTTTATGTGTGAGGTATTGATGTCATTGTATTTGTTAGTCAATGGAATGTGAATCACACACCCATTCATAGATCCTAGATTTCAATACCAATGAACCTTTTTACATGATATTTAGATCAAGAGACACCAATGATTGAAAATACAATTCATGGAATGTCAGAGTAGACTGATTGATATGGTTGGGAACATTCCTAATGTTCAAATTAAAAAATATGACCAAAATATAATGCAATTGAGAGCCATTCTACAATATGGTTGACTCTCCATTGATTGTGTTATCCCATGAGCATCAAAAACATTAATAAAAACAACAAAATTAAGGTAGAGCTAATATAATGAACAAAATATAACAAATGTTGATTTTATATAATATTATATATTTATTATTAATAACTAGAAATTTAAACACATTTAAAACCCAACTGTTTAATGACTTTCTGTATTATTTATATATTATTTTTGCTCACAAAAAATAGTCCTATTTTCCCATTCTTCATTTTTAATAATATTTTTAAAAATCATGGTTATATATCTCATATTTTTGAAAATTATTCTTATACAATTATACAAGACATTTAAGCTATCATTATATTCTATATGCTCCCAAATATCTATTTACATCTGAAAATTTACTTAGAATAAAATAATGAGATAACAACATTGCAATGATAAAAAATATGAGATTAAAATTAGGTTAAATTTTGTAATAAATAATATCACACACTTGTTATCATAAAATATACTTGTTGGTATAGGCACATGATTAATATACCTGGGATAATAAAATTGAAATCATATTGTAGTGATTAAAAACCATTGAAGTATAAAAAAACTACCATGGAAGTGAGGCATGAAATATGAATATAAAATGTACATAATCAAAAGGTATGACTAACTTGAGTCAGGAAATAACTTCTAATACAATAATAAAATCATTGACTCAGATAACTATATATGTACCATAACCTAGTGAACTATCAAAATCCAATTTTTATATACATAAAAATTTTAATTTACGTAAATCCTTAACCAATAAAATAGTGGGAAATATAATATGAATGCCAACTACTATAAAAACATACCCAAATATAGACACGAAAAATGAATATGAAAATAGACCTAGATCCAAAAAAATAAAATATTAAATATCATAAGAATGTAAAAAAAGTTGGAAAATAGTTTTATGAGAAATATAAACCATATATAAAGTGACTTCTAATAGATCCAATAGTATAGATCATTAGAAAAACATAAATGGTGATACAAATTATGTTAAAAGTGGTGGAATATAAATTTTTATTAACATAGATAAAAAATAAAATATAATAATATAATAATTTTTATAATATTTAAGAATATTAACCCTTATTTTTTATAAAATGTGATGATATACAAAAAAGTGGTATTATGGGATTAAAAATTATTTTCAGTAAATTTAATAAGAATATTTATATAGAATCTTTATCCGAATAGGAAAAATAACTAAAATATCTTAAATGAATAAATTCATGGAAGTTTAATAATTAAAACAAAAATAATATTTATATTAAAAATGATATCAATTTATAAGAAAATTATTATATTTGAAATATATAATAAATTAAAAATATTAATTATTTGATGGATGAATGAAATAAAATAGAAATTGATGATAAATATCTAACTAAAACTAAATAAAGATAAAATCATTATACCCCTTAACATATGGATTACAAAGACATAATCTTTCTCCTTGTATGGAAGAAAATAATATAAATAATTAAAAAAATTATCATATTATTTATAATTATTTCTTATCATAATACACACATATGAGTGAATTATATATTTATTTTATTTTTACAATTTATATTGATAATAAAATATTTTTTATTTGAATTCTTATGAGTTAGTTTTTATGGATGTCATTATCATTGTTATTTGTTCATGTGTTCATCATATCTATAATAGTCATGGTGTTATAATACTAATGCTAGAATAATTTATAATGTCTAAAGATCATTTCAGTAAATGTGTGGGTATGGTTCACATGTATGAAATCCATAAATAACTCAATTCAAATATCATTATCAAATAAAATATTTTACTTAATGATAATTTTTTTGTTTCATTTATAAAATAATTAAAGTAACATAAATTCAGAAAAAATAACACATTTATATCTAGTATCTAGGTTTACTCTACATTTAATTATTATAATTATGAAAATAAATTTATATCATTATTTTAAGAAGTTAAACCAACCAAAACATGGACTTACATTAAAAGAAGAATAATTATGTGTCAATCCATATTTAAATAATATAAAACTTTTAAAAAAATATAATTAAAACATTATTATATTATTTAAGGGATTAAATTATTTTAGGAACCGTGAGGAAGATATGATAATGGAATTATATTAAGAAGAATATTATAAATACTTTAAAAATTCAGATCATTCAGTTATAACCATCATTGTAATAAAGGATGTTTGACTCATTTTGATTATATGTAAAAAAACATAAGAAATTATAGAGGGGTTTGCAAATTTTTCATATTATATTGGCGAATCTTAACTTCATGAGTTATTTATAAAGGGTGTATTATGGGTCCTTTTATAGATTATATTTTGTGTATCTTTGGAAATACCCATTCATAATGGTTATAGAATGTAGTCCTTGCCCAAAAGTGACTCATAATTTGGAAAATAGAAAGTAGTTCACACATTTATCATCTAAAAAAGTTCATGATAATTTTATATTATATAGTTATTAATTTATTAATCATTATTAAAATATCATATTTTTTTCCAATTTACCAATACATTTCAATATTTACCTAGATAACCCATTTATTTAATTATATTGTGTCTGACCCAATTACCCAAAATTGGCATTGAGGTTGAAATGATTAAAATTAATTTTTTAAATTAATACTCAAAATATAAGCAAATTTATTATTAAAAAAAATATAACAAAATAATAATATTTTTTATAATAAAATCTATTTTCCACAAGAACGATTATATTACATTCACTATGATTCCATAATTAATCCATGGATCTTAATTAATTATTTTTAAATTGAAAATCTTTTATTTAAAAAATTTTAAAAATTTTTAAAAATGAATTATTACAAATTATAACAAACATAATATTATAATGTGATATATGTATACAAAATAATAAAATATAACAAAGTATTATTTAATAATCAAATTTTACTTTTCACTCAAATATATTTTTCCACAAACTCCAATAAAATTACAAAAACATTCCATTTAAAAAAAATAATTCAAAATCTAGTTTCTCTTATGGTTGAGATTTTTAAGGGAGACCAAAATGAAAATATCTCAACCTCGTAATCTATTAATTTACTTATATTTATTATACTCTTATTACAGTATAAAATTTTATCCACCTCTTATTATTTTAATTTATTTTTATAAAGGTGTTTATTCTATTTCATTGAATATTATTATACATTAGTTAAATAAATTTTTTATTCATTTAAATTTTAAATATATTTGATTTATTTAATATTTCATCTTTATTCATCCAAAATAAATGAATATATATATATATATGTATGTTTAAAATATAATTTGGGGAAACAAAGTATTTACTAAAACCTATGGTGTTACAATATCCCCTCATTATAAATTATATCATTGAAATTACAGTTTCTCTCCCGAATGAAAAATAGGTGAGGGTATCATTAATTAGTAAGGGATCTATGTATATGGTATAATGAGAACTCAAAATCATTATTTAGGATAAGAATGATAAACATATTATATTCTCTCAAAATAGATTTTTTATCTAAATCCCTAGAATTTAGGCTTCATCACCTATGTACTTTATGGTGAAGCATTTGATTAAGCAGTCTATAACAGTCATCAAGTGTGGTATATCATTAACAATAAAAAATAAGTAATCAATATATATATCTTGGATAATGATCACATTCATTCTAAAAATTTTATAAATATATTTACCATATAAATTCTTACTGAAACTAAATTATTTAACACCTTACTAAAAATTAATTTTCCATAACAAGGATTCTAACATTGTTCAATAAATGGATCTCTATAACTGGAATATATTTTTAGAATCACATTTATTAGCAAAAAATTATTTTTGTTTCAAATTAAAATATTTCTAAATAATTATATTAGGGAATGATAATTTTAAATTAGTATCCAAAATTTCCTATATATAGTAAGCTGTTATACAAAGTAAAAACATGATGGTTGTATACATTTTAACTGGAGAAAAAGTTTTAATCATATTTAATTACTTCATTATTCCAAAACCCTTTAGTCGCCTTCCTTCCATTATACTTACTTTCATAAACTTCTATGAAAATTATTATCTTGAATACCAATTCTCACCTAACATGATTTACATCAACTAGTGGATCAACCAAAAACCCAACATGTTCTTTAAAGAATTAATTTTTTCTAAATTCATGGTTTATTACCATTTTTAAGTAACTTATATCTCAAATATTTATTGGTATGGGATATATTCATTGTTAGCTACCAATAATTACTCATAATCAATTTTTACTGGAAAATAATATCTCTTTATTTCTCATATATCTCTAGGCTCCATATGATGTAATTTAGTTTTAAGAAAACATTCTTCTACATGGTATGATGGAATATGTTCACATACCAACTGTTCAGTATAATTTGAAAAATATTCACCACATTAATTCTTTCTCCCATGATCCTTTCTGATGATTTTATCCCTCTTAGGAAAGAAATCAAGTTTTGAAATAGTCAGTTTTTAATATGTGTGGTGATACATGTAGTATCTACCAAATTTTGATACCTTATAATGTTACATTTTGTGCCCTAGAGAGTAGTTTTGTTTCCAAATATGGCAATAACAAATTCTTCACAACCCTATATACACTTTTTTGACAAAAACAATTTATTTCTAATCTATAAAATGAATGCAATTTAATTTAAAACATTATTTGGTACTCAATTTATGTTTATGATGTAGCTTGTAATAGATATCCCCAAAACTATAATGGAAGGTCTTAGTAAACCACCATTTACCATACCATGTGTATTGTGTTAGGATACATAATTCCTCCAAAACTATTTAGTTGTGGTGTGGAAGGTGGAGTGTGTTGGGAAATGATTGAAAGCTCTAAATGAATGTTGATAAAATATAGTTTTTGATATTCACCACCTGGATCATATCAATGACTCATTATCTTTGTTACATTCTAATTATCTACAACTTTCTTGAGTTCCTTTAATCTCTCAATGGACTCAAACATAAAACTCATCCATGACAATAACCAAATCAACTTAATTTTTTAGTAATGTTACAAAGCAAGAATAAAGACCACTATATTTTATAGAAATTGTCTAAACACATTAGTGAGTACCAATCCTAGAAAATCTATGGACCTTTCACTATGTCCAGGAAATTTTGGTTTGGTCATTTGTTCTTAAAAACATGTGTGAAATCATTCTTTCAGTTTACACTAATGTTTCTTAAAAAATATTGTTATAATAGGGTTATAATTTTCACGACCGTGATTGTGATTTAACATCTAGGTGATATATAAGTCATGTGAACTGGAATCAATATCAACTAATAATACATGTATTTATTGAATACGTAAATAATGTTATCTAAATCTGTCATTAAATACATACATTGAATTTATAAAGGAGACAAAATTTACTTCTAAACCTAAAAATGATTCATTTTTATATAAGAATTCTATATTAATTATGTTTTTGGATGAAGTTAGAACATAGTAATGATATGTTTGAAATTATCATTCTAGTTGAAAATGAAAGAGTGTTGACTCCAACATCCAGAGTTTCTAACCTCTCCCCAAAGATATCAATGAAATCCACCTCCCCTCTATGAATTTCATTTAATCTACTTGGTTTAGTAATTTTGATACATTTGTGAGGAAAAATATATATATATAATACACATGTTGTAGATATTGAGAGACTATAATCGATAATGAATGAAAATTTCACACCCCATTTGTATGGGTACAATTCCTATTTTTAGTGGCCTTTAGTAAAAAATGAAATAAAAAGAACATCATATTTAATTACCTATATATGGATCATCAACGTTTTGGAAGGATAATGATAATGAAATTTATACATTTTTTTAGCCTTTGGAACCTTTTAATTTTTATATAATTTTATATTCACTGTATGAATTATAGGTTTAGCACACCCCATATCCATTTCCACATCACAAACATTAATATGATTCTATGAAAAAAATATTCATGTTATTGATCCTGTTATAATTAATCAGAAACCCATAGAAGGAATTGGGTAGTGAGGAATGCATGATACATTTTTTAATTTAATCACCAAGTTATGTAAGTGAAAATGATGGAAATAATCTTGACTACATGATCCCCATATTACATAGGCTCTACATAAAAGAATATAAACAAACATTGGATAACTCATGTATCTCTTGTCTCTCCATATCATGATATAGATCACAATGGTTATAAATCATGATATGTCCATAAATGTCCACATCTTTACTTTATTATTTAATTGGTAAATGGATGATAGTAAAAAAAAACATTTATCATTTTTGGTAACATTCGAATGTTTTTCTAAGAGAGAAAACCCATCCTCATTATCGTATTTGTAAATCCCTTATTGAATAGGGATTTCTAGTATATATAATTTTTGTTTATCTCATTGGATATAACATATGTTCATTTCCCATTTATGGATATTAGTGTATGTAAGACGTTTATCCTTATCACATATAGATCATAATGAGATGTATGACACCATTTTTTTGTTTTTATAAATAATAAAATAATAATTATATTACATTTTTTATAATGGAATGTAATAAAAATTATATTATATTTATTATTCTTCCTAAATTTTATGGAATCCCAATATCTCTTAACATTGGAAATATAGAATCTTCTTTCTCAGATTTTCTTGTGGAAAGAAGCCAAATTACCCAATATTGACCATAGTAAATTTGATTTCTGTAAATATTTCATATTTGAAACAATAATTACTTATTGGGTAGACGACCCTTTATTTGAACTATGATTGTTTAAAGAAAAATTCATATACTATTTTTGTTTGATCTCATATATATCAGATCATTTGATTACTACCCGCGAAGTTCATGGTGTAACTAAGAGGCAAGGACGGGGAAAATAAAATTTATAGATTTTATGTCAATAAATTATGGGTACTTGTTACTAGAATGTCTAACAAAATATGATGCTATTGAACCAATGAATATGGATATTGTGTTTTGATAAAATAGATAGGTATTAATAAGTATAATATAATATTTTTCTCTACATTTATTTTATAATTTACTAATGGTATGCTCTTATTATTTATAAAAACAGAAAAAATTATGTCTTCAAACATATCACTATGATCAATTCTAAAGAAGGAAAAAATAATCCAAAACACTAATTTACAATAATGGAAGAGGATCTATATATTTATCATATTTAATAAAAATAAATTATTATTACTAGAAAACCTTATTTTTAATATTCTTGGATAGGTGGCTAGTGTGGAAGAGTTTTCTCTCTATGTAAAACATTTAAACTTTTACACAAATGTTTAATGTTTCATAATATAATCCATCAGAAATGAATTTAAAATTCAACATTAGGATATAGATTAATATAGCATTATTTATCAAATTTTTGATAATTGGTAATATAAATAGAGAAAAGAGAGATATAAGATATCATATTCATTGTTCACATGTATGATGGGAGAGTCTTCTAGAACTAGACTTCATATAGTCATGATCATTAGAAACATTGAATATATATACATCATGGACATTAAATTGCAATATGGGATGCACCCTTATCTCATACTCTCATCACTATACTAGTTCTTCTCATGTTTTATTATTAATTATAAAATTTAAATAATGAGAAGTGTATTTGATATATTCATACTCACATTATTGAAGTGGATATGGAAATGGGGTTTAACACACCCCCAATCCTTACTGTGAAATAATGGAAGAACAAGGAAAAGAGGACTTAGACCTATAAAAAGACTAAAAATCCTCATATATACATGTCTATGAAGTGTATGATCTAGATATAGAAAAATAAAAGGGGGGATTCATGTTTATCATATTGTATGAATAGTCAGTTTAATAAGAACTGTACATAGAAGCAAATGGATAAGAAATAGAAATTTTTAATCGAGTATAATCAATAAATAACTACACTATGTTTGTTAGAAATATTTTTTTCTCACAAATATATATCAATAAAATAGTAAATAAGTTAAATTTGAAATATTACTAAGTACAAGTTGATTTTTGAGTTACCAATTGTGTATATATTTCAACTCAATACATTGGAGACTACTAACATAAATTAAAAATATGTATGATATTTTTTAAGTTGTTATTATTATATACTGACTACTACACAAAAAATATTATTATATTCGAACTAGATATATATGTTTTTTCATTCATGTTTGGAAATAAAATAGGACTGTTTTAAAAAAGGAAACTTTTGTTTTGTTATGACACATTACACTAATGATATTTAGGTATTAAACTAATAAACCATGTATTATCAATTGATATTGAATAATAATCAAAATAATATTATATCGCCTATATGTGGGATCACCATATTGGGAAATAAAATGTTATGTACATGAAAAATCTCTTCCAAGGTTGTTATTAATAATCTATTGAACTAAAACCACATTAATGGTGTTATACATGTTTATAAGGTAAATTAACGAAATCCCCAATCACTGTAAACGATAAAAGCCCCATATAACTTCAAGGATTGGTACACAATGATATGTGTAGATGATTTATAGTATAATATAGAGGTATTTAATCTTAAATTATAACTTTTAATGATGAATATAGTATATAAGGTTATGTATCCTGGATTTAGAATATGTTCAAGGCCATTAATAACATAAAGTAATTATTGAGTGATGTATTGAATCAACATGGGAAGAAGATAAAAATATTTTTTCGGATTTAGGTTGTGAATCTATTAACCCATAGTTTATTAAATTTATATGGGAGTATTTGATGCTTTTTCAAGTCACTCCCCCTAATAATTCATAATTTAATGGTGTAAGAGAATGTGTAATTGTACCTTACTAGACATGGTAACGTCAATGATGACTCAAGTATATCTTCCATTGTCCTTTTTTGGATATACATATAATGAAAATTTAATTGAATACAATATAATTGACCCAATGTAATTTAACTATATTCATTTTATGTAGTGGATAAAACTTTTTCTTACATACAAATGTATGAGGTAGTGAGGTAATTTTCAAGGACATTCTATAAAACAAACTATAAATCATTGTAACAAACTATATTTCATAGGGTATCCTAATGAAATAATGAGATTCTACCTATATAACCCCTTAAATTAGAAACTAATTCTAACCATAAAAAATTTCATTTCGTAGATTTATACAATCCTTAATATAGATAGTTGGATAAATATTAAATTCAAGGAATTTTATCATAAATATACACAATATTTGGAATAAAAAAATCTTTAACTAGAACATGGTGAATAAGTTGTTTCTAAAAAACAAGTTACGTATAATAGAACCAAAAATGTATGAGAACCAAATATATGGGTTTCTAATCACCAATGAAAGTGAAAAAGTCATGGAAGAAAATAATGAATCACAATATACAAAATGGATATATAGATCTCATAAAATAAAAAATTATAAAAAGAAATGATTTTTGAAATGAATTCTATATGTCATTAACATTTTATTCATTCAATCCACTAGTTGAAGTAAATCATGTTTGATGGAAATTAGTATTCAAGAGAAAAATGAAACTGTAATGTATTTAGAGTACCTATAAGGGATAACTAATTTCTAATGGGATTAAACAACATCAATGTATTTACTAGTTTGATAACTCTTCTCGAATTTCAATGTTTAAATCCTTAATAATTGAACATGGTATAAAAACTTATGATAACTGTAAAATTTTAAAAATGGATTTCAACAAAGAATGCGATAATGAGAACCTTTATAATGAATTATACAAGAATGAAACAAAAGATCATATAACAAAATTTTATGCCTAAAATATATTCCTATTTCAGAGATCCATTTGTTGACTGAATAAAAACCATGTACATGAAACAATCGTTTCACTGAATCTATAATTTTTTTTCATTATGAATTAATGTTATAAATGTGTTTATAAAAGGTTTAGTGGGAATTCATTGATTTTCCAAGTATTATATAATGAAAAAATATTAATTATTTGAAATTACATAATAGCCTTATAGTTTGTTATATACTTGATAAAGAAATGCTTCTCTTTGATGTACTTATGTAGAAACCCTAAGTTATACAAATTTAAATCATTCATCATTAATCAATGAGTATTCATGGACTATGTTAATGTATACACATTAAAAATATTCTAATGTGATTTAGTGTAGATAAATCCATGTGGTTAACAGTTCCAAAATCACAAGGTATAAATATTTTCCAGAAAATTTATCCTTAGAGAAAACAAATGAAATAGGGTATGTGTATGATTCTATACACTTTTGATAGAGGATAAATCATGAATTACATGTTATATAATATACTTATTATTTACATATTGATCGTGTTATTTGGATATCAATATTACCATGGTGAATAAAAATCATTCTTCTGTTAAGGATGTCCATAAGTATACTTGAATAAAAAAGGATATGTTCCTAGTTTAATGGAGGATATGTGAATATATCCATCATTAGTTATATATAATGTAGACATAAAATATATTATAGTGATACAATGACAATGACATGATACATATTTAGTATTCACTGAGGATTATTGAGTTTTAAGAGTTTATTGTAGCCAGCTTTAAATGATTTTACATTGTAGACTAATTATATATAAGCTTTTAAAGCATCCAAATAATCAATTGTGAAAAAAATACGTTTCCAATATATTTATTTGGTACCTATCAATTAATACCATACAACTTTGTACTATGATAATACTATTATAATGGAAATTGTACATGAACTAATTTCCCACCAATAGAAAAAGAAAATATTTATTAAGTACCACCACCTAATAAGTTTTCTCATGGGGGGAGTTCTTGTATATAGAGTTTCAATGGATGAAAACATCATATACCCCTTAGTACTATAATTTTATCAGTAGAATCATGAATAGAAATTGATAGATTGTTGTATAATGTTTTCTAGTATTTGGATCTAATAAAAGTGGTAGTATGTTGGATTTAGATTCCTGGAACCAACTTATAGTTACTTTACTATAACCATTATTCAAAATTTAAAATATTTTTAAACTACTAATGACATCATGTTTTTAACTTAGCATGACATAGTATGTTATAATAACTTAATTGCAGGTGTTTCACTAAAATGTCGTAGATGTTCCCCGATATAATGACATTCTATAAGTTCTACAAAAATATTTATAAATATATGATCTATAACAAAAGAAATATATTGAGGTAAAAAAGATAAAGGATACCAATGATCGAGGCTCATATTCCATTATGGAACCATCATATGTTTTACACACATGGTAATTTCCTGTGTTATAGATTATAAAAATGAGACATTTGAGAATGAAATCAAAATTTATAAGTGACAATGGAAATTTATATTTTTATATATATGTGTTGATCCTTATAAAATTGGATTATAATTAATCGATAATATCATTTCTGTACTTTAATGTATTAATAAAAACTTTGTAGACATATGTCTATGGTGAAATGGGATATGTTTGCGGCTGAATATCTAATAATATTTTTAATAAATAATATTATAATCAATTTCCCCCATTTTCATTAAATGGGGTTTTTATCTCATTCCATTTGATGGAAGTTCAATAAAATAGATTAATCCGAGCACTTGATGTTATATGGAATGGTTTATTTCTCTATAAATTCAAATAAAGAGACTTCTATTGAATAAGTTGAAAAAAACAACCAAAAATAATCTTCATTAAAGATATAAAGATAAAGGGATTATATTTCAATTTATGTTTCTATTATAGGATTAATTTCAATTTTTTAATTACAGCTTTCCCTAGGGTGCCTTGGATTATTTCTAGATGATAACTATAGAATCTCGGATATATTACTCAATTCCACTGAGAAAGGGGCTTATACAACCACACAATAAGGGTATCTGAAAGTTTAGTCAAATTGTATTATTATTTAACATGGTAAATAAATATTATCCTCCCATGTTTTTAAATAATTATACATTTTTTCTTTATCACATATATTCTATCATAGGTTATTCAACAGAGTATTGTGTGAGAAGAATGGGTTGATATTATTTATTTTCTTTTTTGTAAATATATACTCATTTATAGGTGAATAATGAAGTAATATTTATTAAATAAATATATATTCCTAATTTGACGGTTGATAAAAAATGTACAGGAATGATGGATCAGGTTTAATGATCTAGTGATAAATAATATATATTAATAATTATTCGAATAAATATTAGTTAATAAATTTTTAATTTTTTTCATGATAAGAAATAATATTATTAATATAATTATCATCACAGAGTTTCACAATAAATAGAAATTAAAAAGTCCATATTTTTTTCCAAGCATAGTAGTATATAAATCCAATTATATTACTTAATATTTGGTTTCAATCAGATTTAGATATGCATAAAAAGATTCTTATAATTCTTAGTTGGCCCTAGAGAGCTCCCGTCTCCAGGAACACTATCAAGAACACATATTGATCCTCCTCAACCAATATAATATATTCAAGAGATAAAGATGACAATAATTCCTGAATAAATTATCATGGTTATCGAAGATGAACAAAACAAGTGTTCTGATTTACTATGAATTCACCAAGATATTCCAACTGCTACTTATTGAGGTTCTTTGAGAGCATTTTGTATATAGCTCGAGGGAATCTACAATTTATTCCTATAATGAAATAATGGTACAATATAGATACATTTCGTGATTTATCAATGAATAAGGAATTAAACATATGTTAATTACTTAATATTTTAAATTACTTATAAATAATATGTGGAAATCAAATGTTGGGTTTAATTTTTTTTAAATTAACCATTGATATAATTGTATTGGTGATATTTATTTTCTATAGAGATCAAATCTGATTAATCATTGCATGTAAATAAAATCTATGTTGTTCGTACCCTATTCAAAGCTTTCGTGACTCTCAGATCCTTTATATGATGTCAATTATTCATGTTAGAAAAACCTCATTCCAAATAAGATATATAAAGACTAAGGTAAATTAGTGGTTAAATATTTATTCTCTCACCATTATATTAATATTAATAGTTGGGATCCTCAATGATATATTTAAGTGATGAATATTTTATCTTTTATATTATTATCCACTTCTAGTACCTCCATATAATATGATAGTTTCATATGGATTTGTTATACTTTTGTGATAGGGCATGAGATAGGGAACAATAAACACTGATTGATGGTAATAAAATAAAATTTAACTATACTATTATATTAATGAGATTTAATTATTAGAAGATATAACTCATGTGTGCCTTCAAAAATACGATTCCATTAAGTTTGTAGTTAGAAAATACATGGAGTATGGAATTTTCATTCCCTTTAATGGGGTAGTGTTTGTGAATATTTCCAATTCTAGGTATATATATAAATATTTAGCCTCAAATCTCTTTATGATCATGAACATCGTTTACTCTAAACTAGATTCCATTAGTGGTTATCAGGTAATGCTTTTACCAAGGGATCTATACTGGATATGGGAATAGGGTACCACCATATATCAAAAAGAGAAACTGTAGTATTAAATTGTCTCAGAGGAAATGTTTAATGAACATTAATATTTAATATATAGATATCTAATATTTTTAATATATTTTTATGTTTCTATTTATCATTATATTATTCATATGAGTCTATTTGGATTATTGTAGCTTCTAATGTGTGGGTTTATGTTCTTCTGATATCTGTTCAAATTTTTCCAATCATATAAGTTAAAGATCATGTGTTCTCCATGTATTCTTGAGGGTTAAATAACTATCACATAGGAATGTAAAATTGTTTTTATTTATTGTGATGTTCCATTCATGATTCATCACAATATCGATGGGGTTTCTTATAGAGTATTTGTTTATTAATTATTTAGTAATGTATACATCAGTATTCTCTCTAATTGGGGTTATAATTTGAGTAAAATTACAATAACATATTGATTTTGATGGTATGATTTTTTAATAAATGATAGTAATCAGTTCTCATTATCTTTCATATCTTAGAATGAGTATAATAAGACGATTCATCATAAATATATACATTTTCATTGTCATTTTATCAAGAATTAGATAATCCTTATGGAATGTCGGAGGAGACATACAAATATGTTGGACCAGTGGTTCACCGAATTCCTTGGCACCTCTTATTTCAACCATAAGGAGGATGAAAATCTCAATGTAGAGTAGAATATTATACAACATATTTGAGGTAGTTTTATCTATTTTTTTCTATTTTATTTTATTTTATAATTGGGATATGTTCAATGATATTTTGGATTGACTCAAGATATTTTGTTATCACTCTAAAGTGAAAAAAGTTTGAGCACAATTATAGGAAACCATAATGTTTTCCTTATAAATAATGTTGGATGGATGCATGATCTCTGAGTCCGAGAACAGTTTTCACATGTGTTGGAAAACCCATATAATAAGAGTGTGACCTTGTAAATAATTAGATACTTGCATTTTTCATTGATACCACATGATTTACCAATAATTGTTTCCCAATAATTCAGCCATGTGTATTATCCTGAAGCAGTGACCTTAATGGTGTATATTTTTCTATATTTTAAATCATAACCATTTGTTATGATTTATCAAATCAGAACATTGTTATTGAACGTGACTCATCCCTAAAACAAAAAAACTTCCTCCATAAAGTTACATTCTTGGGAATAGGGATTTTTATGTTTGATAATAGGGATACCTCACCATTAAGAGGATGATTTATGTTTTTTCATACATTAGTAAAAAAATTTGAAGGAAATTATATTAGTCATTTTCACCAATTGTGATATAGAAATTCTTTTTTTGATAAGATGCTGGACTAAAATATTCTTTATCAGAACAATGACATAGATTGAGATTTCATGTTTTTTTAATAATAATAGGAGAGTTTCTAATTCCCCAATCTATTAGGGAGTTATGTGATTTTATCTTTTAAAATTAATTTGAGGTATATTTTGTATTTATATATATCTATTTTATTATGAAAAAAATTATTTTAGTTTTAAAAGTAAAAAATACATTCTTCCAAGTGTTATAAATATATTGGTTAACCCATGGTTTGGTTTAGGCTTGTCAGAATGTTTTAAACATTGGTTCATAAAAACACAACTATATGTTTAAAAAATTTACCTATTTCAAAATTTGGTTGAGAAACTGGTGATTATGACATGTAATGAACATATTTTTAGAAACTGTTCTTGTGATTTCATGAATGCATATAGATTGGGCCTTATGGATATGGTCTTGAATACCATGCTTATTTGGGTGAATCTAGATTTTAGGGGTTGGGTGCATTCATTAAAAATTTTATCGGGCGTCATTCTATTCAAACTGAGATATTGTTATCATATATATAGTGACTAATAAATTTTATACTCCACGAAGGGATGTTTTTGGATAGAGGAACCTAATTCCACCTATTAGTTAGGTTTATTCTGGATTCATACATTGTGTGTATGAGTTCATGTAATCTATGTGTTGTTTTGATAAAATAATTTATATTAAAGGAAATGTGAATTTTCGAGTTAATTTTATAATTTTATTAGAATATTAATTTTAATTTTATCTTCCCTTATTTTATATAAATGCGTCAAGAATTATTATTTTTTATGTGTTGTGTGTTGGAAGATTCTAATTAATTTATTTCTAATAATATATAATTATCAACCGTATAATTACATCAGTTAATATGCATTCATTGTTCTTTATGACATAGGTAAAGAACAGACCAGCCACATGTTAGGGGGATGAGTTGTTTTTTTGGGTTGTGATGAAGCATAGAGGAAATAACAAGATATCATGTAGTTCTTGGAGGCTTTCTAGAAGGGAAAATTATATTTTCTTTGGGGCCCATATGTTCTATATTCGTGTAATTAGGGGTTCATCCACACGATGATTATTATGTATTTTTTAATATATTTTCACCCAATTTTCTATTTACATATCATGATTATAGAATGTTTTAGATTTTCCTTAACAGATCATCTCATATATACATATACGTAAATAAATATACAAGATATTATTGAACCCTTTCCATTTATTACAATCGATCAATATTCTTGGAATGTCACAATATGTTAATGGCACCTTGGTCCTTCCCCACAAAATGGATTGGGTTAGAATGTCTCAAATTATTATGATATATGGAAAATATTTGGAAGAATTTCATTGAAATTTAAAATGATACAACAATGGTAATATAAATATGAATTATAAATTGATATAAAAATGACGCCCACCTCCCATTATATTATTATACAAGAGAATAACCACTGAAGTAACCCGACTCATAAATACATAATAATGATATATGAGAGTGTGTCCTTTAATAATATATGATGTGACAATTTGAAATTTTACATGGGATAAATGATAATAATTGGTGGGAATTTAATGTCTTTATGACTTCAATTTCATGTAACAAAATATAAAATATATTTTCATTCCATTATATTAGGTTCCCCACTACTCCACAAAGATACCAACATCTACCAATAACTCCTTATTAAAATTGTTTGTTTAAAAATTAGGTAAGGATCAAGACCATTGACTATTTTATTCATCCATACATATATGTAATATCATGATAATAATATTTAATCATTTTACCTTATATTTCTATTTGTTAAATAAAACACATAATTTATTTCAGGGATCATATTGAAACATGAATTTAAATATTAATTCATTTTTGTAAATAATATCCTTTAAATATGTAAATTTAAACATTCATATAAGAATGTAAAATTTTATAGAAATGTGGAATAATAGTAAACACCATTGCTTTTCAAAAGATATTTAGTCATCAATAATACATAACCCATTGAGACCCAATCCTTTTTCACACTAGTGTAATCTCAATGGGTAGCGTGTAAAATAATTGTACTTTATTTAGAAGTTTGGTCAATAATTATCATATTTTCATTTAAACTAACATGATCTTAACAAAGGAATTATTCTTCTCGAACTAATGTTATTGATATTATATTTGGTCATAGTCAATTGATAACCCTGGGTATTATATCTTCTTACATATATTTGATAAATGGATTTTAATGGTTTTTTCTTATAGTTTAGGCCATGTTTTCTGCCTTCCACATTAATTATATTGTATCACATACCTTAATATACTCTAATTCAAAAATTCAATTTTTAAAATATGTATCACCGACACTAAAAATTCCCATTGGTTGTAATTCCAAATGGTTATATAATGGTAATATTTGGTATTACATTATAAAAATTCATTAAAAAGAATCCATTAAATAAGTATCCACATTTATTTTTATTTGATTATATTATATTTTTGGATTGTGTTGTTTTTTATATATTTCTTACTATAGTTGTGATTTTTATTAGAGAATATAAGAAAAGGGATATCCACATTATACTATAATTATTGTTTTTCATTTGTACATTTTTAGTTAATGTTATATTATTAAATTTATTTTTTAATTTATAGAACATTGTTTATATTGAAATATTCCTATTTATTATAAAAATTAATTGGTTGTTTTCATTTCCCATTATAATATTTTCACTCTCAAAATTGAATATCAATCCATGACCACATGAGGATAAAACAATATCATTACATACTTTAGCTCTCGTACTACCTTCTCAAGTAGGTTATTCTTCTAATAAATTTTCAGAATTCATGTCTTTCAATTTCAATAGACTTCCTCACTCATATAAACAATCAGTGTAGGTAATTCATTATATGATAATTCTGGATATAAATGAAATTTATCCAACTATAGAATATGGGAAGTGACTAGAATACATGCTATTGGAAGCGATTTTTAGATGAAATCATGAATTAGGGATTGGTTAGAGGCATTTTTGAATTATATAAAATAAATTTTATCAGTTCCATTATTTGAAACAACATAATATAATTTTTTTCATATTCCATTTTTTTACAAATGAAATAACCCATTATAATGGTGATATACTTAACAAGACATGGTCCACTACTCAAAATTCAACATCCTTACTCCTATTTTCAGTATAAATTTTATGTGCAAATTTTTTAACCAGGATATGTTTCTAGATAGATGTTTCATTTCATGATGGATCATCGCCTTGTTCTCGATCCAATAAATTTATATCTCAATATTTATCTCAATATGACAAAGCTTGAAATTAATTTTTATACAATGGTTTAAATAGTTATATTTTTATAAATGTGTTAAATTATGTTGAATAAAAACTCAATTAGGGGTAAATAGGGATCTTACTGTTATTTGATGTCTATATATAATGACCATATCATTCATGATAATATTTGAGTAGTATATTCAAATCTTCCATCTATTTGATGGTGATAGGTGGTGTTATGATTTCCCCCCTTATTAATGGACCTATAAAGACTACACTAAATTGTTACTGTAAAACAATGGTTATAAATGAAAAAAAAACTCATAAGGTTTTTCCTTGAAATGTGAAAACATAATTTATATACAACCAAAAAGGATGAAATACAATAAATAATATTGAATTCATAGTAAGTGATCTGATATTATATGATGATCAATAATTAACCTTATCTCATTAATCTACATGGATGTCTTAGGTACCCATATATTGATATCCATTGTAATTATCACATTTATACTATTTTATAGGTAATTGATTAATAAAATATTCCATTTTTTTCTCCTAGCCTACATTTATTAATATATAATGAATCTTGTGGTATAATATAAAATCTCTTGACTCATTTTCCCATTATAAATACTCTTTAATATCCATACATATCATTGTTCTATCAATATTTACAAAACATTTTGAGTTATAAGCCTCATCCATAAAATCTATCTTCACCTTTAGTATTTATGGAACCCAATTCCTCTTACAAGACAATGAAACTCTATCATCATCATTATTAAACTATTTTATTTTCTCATTCATCAAAAATTCCATATTATTTTATGGGGCCTTATAATTATGATGAATTTTTTTCATCCACTTTAATTATGATGGTTCAGTAATTACATTGAATAAGAATGATGTTTCCACATCCACTATAGTAAACAATTTTATTCACACCAAATCATTTAAAACTTTAACATTATTGACACTAATCTTAGATTAGATACTATATTATTTTATAACTAGTTAATCTTCTATGTTTTATGTTATTCTAGGATGATATTGTATAAAATAGTCTTAATCCTTATTTAGCTACAACCAACACATTTTCCTCACATTTACATTTATTGGAGTAAATATATATTTTTGACCCTTATTGTCTACATATATATAACTTATCATTCAACAATGTCAATTCCCATGTATTTCAGAGAAAACTTGATAACCAAAAACAAAAAATGATGTGTTTTATAATTAATCTCATGGTTTTAAATTTAATATATTCATAGACCAGCATACGATCATTTTACATGAGACCAAATTTATGACATTTCCTTGATGCTACACTGTATGTAATAAATAGATTTTTTACTATATGGATTCATTATTGAAGGATCCATTACTATTATAATATTTAATTCCTCAAATATATATCAAATTATTTTACCCATGTGAATTTAACAAACTAATTAGGTCACATGGTTGATCGATTAGTTAATTGGGAAGATATTTCTATAAACCATAATCTTTATCATGACCACCCTTGAAAGTAAACCATTATATATTTACATGATGAACTTACCATTACCTAAAAATATTTTTTTTAAGGGTCAATAGATACAAAATATTTGGATAAAAATTGTCCAAGGAAAACAATATTTTTAACCAAATTTTTTGGTTTACTGAATTTCCCATATAACAAATATATCAACAATACATTAAGCATGGTTCCCAAATAACATTAATCATATCTATTATATGATATTAATAACTTTGAATCCAAATATGTATTTTTTTACAATGTTATATTTTTATATGTGGAAACAAATTACAGTAAGTGCATAAAAAGAAATAGAAAGCATTTTGGAAAAAAATTGTTTTTTAATCATAAAATTGCATTTCTAATCATTATTTTCCTTGTAAAAACTATTATATAGACGTTAATAAATTTTATTGAATATATTTTAGACACTAATTCTTAAAATAATTTATGTATATTAATTAAATTAATTTATTAATATTATTCCACTTTGTGTAAATAATGATAGTCTTTAAAAAACCATTCTTCTTTACTTTAAAATTCTTTCATTTAAATTTCCATCAAATAGAAACCCAATGAACTATTTCTATAAATATACAAACAAAAACAATTTATTATTTTTTCACTATTTATACCTAAAAATATAATGGTTGGATGATAACTATCACATTAAATGACATTATATCAATAGTATATCACTATTCATTTAAAATCATTTTGTCATTTTAATCAGTATATCAAATAAGTAAATTTATTATATAATATAAATATTTTATAATATCAAAAGATGTTAAATTATACACCATAAAATAATTTCCCAATTAAAAATATACCACTTTTATATTAAAATATAAGGAAACATATTCCTAATCGCATCCCCATGTCTCTCACATAGCGTAATCAAATTTATGGTTTATTCAAAATAGAATCAACCAGGTGAATGGTTTTACTCCACAAAACCATCACTATATATTCCAAAATACATACAATTTTTTTCCATATTAATTAGAACATGCTCCATAAATACAAAATCTATGTGATGTATATGTGATGGATCATGTATGTGCTTCATTGGGGAAGATTTGTAGAACACAACATATACATGAGAGAGATTAGAAGGATGCACCAAGATAAAATAATCTTTTTAGATACTATAAAAAAAATTAAATTGGCCAATATATCATACACTTTCATTCCCCTTCTTTATATACCCCAAAACCTTATTACATTGATATAATCCAAGGTATACCTCATCACTAACATCGAACTGTATATCTAAATGATGATTATAAAAAAACTTTTTCATTGATTATATGTTTCCCAGATGTTCGTATAAATAGATATAAAACTCTCTACCACATTCTCAACTATCTCAAGTATAAATTTCATTAATTATCTAACATTAACCCAACAGATTGGAGTTTTGAAATTCAAACGATAAATGGATTCATAAATATCTATCTTAAAGCATTAGTGAAAGTTATTTTTTATCAAAAATTAACTATAGAATGTTTTTTATGAAAAAATCACTAGATATATATGATTATCAAATTAAACATATCATCTAGGGTTTGAATAATCAACATATTTTTTTCTTCCATATAAGGATGATATGCAGTTCCAATGTTTATCATTGTTTTCAATGGTTACCAAATACTTATATAGAACATACATGAAAACATAAGATCGTGATTAGATATATTAGAATGTTTTATTATACTAAACCTTTCTACATATTTAATGTATATCCTAGAAATTTAATCAATATAGAAATATTTTTTATCGAATTGAAATGTGATGAATTTGAAGGGTTATCATCTATAAACAAAATAGAAAATTTGCGTTGAAATGGTTTGGGGAGTCTAGTGATAAAATACATGGAGATATTTTTCCATATCCATTATGGTATGAGTATGTTTTGTAAAAACCCCTTTGATTTGTATCTCTCATAATTACATTTCCAAAATTCCAGAAATCAAGATAAATAGTATAAAATATTCCATTTCATGATTTCCAATAATAAATACTATTTTAGATATCAATATATCTACCTAGATCTAGGATTAATATATAATGATGAACTGTGAGATTTGTCCAATGACACGTTAAAATATGGTATTGATGGTAATCATACACAATTCTTGAACTATATAATTCCATAAAAATAAATTTTGAACTTGTGAAAATTTACTTCATTAATTTATACTATCACATCATCCATCCATTCCTTCTAAATCCACATATAGATTCATTGTTGAAAATTTATATATTAAATACTAGACAAATATATTTTCCTCATGATTTAAAATTTCATCATTTGAAAATAATTAAGTGTCAAATATATTAAAATCTTCATCATGGAAAAGTAGAATGGTCTTTATGAATGAAACCATCATCCACTATTCTCACCATCAATGGGTGATTATTTTTTTGATATGTTATAATCATTAATCAACTATAAACTTGTCCTTTGGTGAATATCTGAATTTTCTTTTTGGTGAATATATATTTCAATATTTTATGAATACTTTACGTATATCATAATTAACAATAATGTGTTTTCCTCCATTTTAATAAAAAATATTACATCAAACTCAATGTCATGAGTCAAGTATATTCTCTCCTGAATTTTCAATTTTGATGAAAAAAAGATAACACTATATAATTATGTATGATTTCAAATTATTTAACATTATTTAAGGAACTTTTATAGATGAAAAACCATTATCAATTATAGGTTAGTGTGAGAACATGTTAACTGTTCATCCCTCTATTCATGTTGTTGAATGTTTTCTCCCATTCGTCTATCGAAAATAAAATGGATCCCTTCCATGTCAAATTTGATATAATATTGGATTGTAATGATTAATACCTCAAAATAGAATCAGTGGTATATATGTAACCTATGAAAACTAAAAAACATGGTCCATATAGTTCATCTAGGACAATTATTCATTACTATCAACAATGTAACATCCACTGATATACCATCAATTTTTATTATATAACACAAATAAAACATCTAATATCCATAATTCACACTTAAAAAATTCATAAAATGTACTCTTATTCATAATGTTATTCAATAACAATGTAAAATGATATTCATTCCACTAAATACTCATATATATCTAATAATATCAACAATAAATACTAACACACACTGATCGAGGAATTTCTAATGAAATTATTCACTAAATCCAAGTTGACATTGAGGGAATTAGAATAACTAAATGGAATAAATAAAAAATTATGATGACCATACCTCATATAGATATTTAAATGGTAAATCCTTCTTATTTACATTAAATAGGTGATATTTAAAAATTTTAAATATTAAAAAAATTATTGACATTCGTGCAATTGATCAAAAAATTCATGAATATGTGTTAAATAGTACTATTTATTTATAGTGTTCCTATTAAGTTCACCACAACCAATAAAAATATGTAATGACCTATCCTTTTTCTTATGTAAAATAATAAGTTCGACCAATTATTATTCACTCATGTATGTGATTCCGTTATTTGTAGTCTCTTGTATTTTTTCTTCAACTCATACAACTCAATCGAGGCTATTTTATACATATTCTATTAAAATGTATACCCCATGAATGTGTTCTATTGAAAACTGAGAATCATGATTCAATTGAAGAATAAGAATATATTTAAGAAAAACATAACCATAATCTTGATCAAAATAAATATAATATTTTTTTTATTTTTTACAAAAAAAGTTGACATAAAAATCCTTCAAGAACATGTATTTATACATAAAAATTAATTTACATTTGATTTATATATTCATCCTCACACAGAAATGTTATCATAAATTAGATCCAAATATAAATATTATATTCAATAGGTCATAAACAAATATGGGATTTATATAGGGATAACCAATCCTTTACTTAGATAACATCATTATTAATAGGGGGAATAAACATATTTTTAGAAAACACATTCCCAAAATCATTTATAATAGAAGAGATATTATTTTGAGTTATGAACCTCGTACCATTATTGTTTTTTTTCTTCTGAAAACTCAATATATAATAATTTGGGTGGTAATTCGATAATCCTAGAATATTATATATTTATAAAATAGTTGTTAATGCCTGAATAAAATTAGAAATTTTCAATTATAGAGTCAATCGTATGTGTACCTTTAACTACTGCATTCTCTTCACTCACTTCAATAGTTATAAACACATTACAATATCCATTACATATTAGATTAAGATATTATTCATTACATGCATTTCCATTGTCCCCCAGTTTCAATAATTTATTGTAAAAATATTCATACTCCATGATATTATATAATTATAATACGAGTAACACATTCAGTTAATCCTTCTCACCATCATTGATCAGTGTCTTCAAAATAGATTAATATTATTTTACATAAATACCTTATTTTCTATACCTAGAAAATTTATATGAACCAATAAAAAACATCCTTCTTTCTTTTTCCTCACGTAGGACATGTAGAATGAGTAATTATATTTTCATATGGGTTTTATTACTAGAATTACCTTGAAATTTAATATTTATCTTATTATTCCCAATAACAATAGAATAATGAGAGTCTAAAATATGAATATTTATATTGAGAAAATATTGAATCAATTATTAATATCAATTAAAGTATCATGAACATAATAAAATATGTAGCATACCGACACATATTTCTATCATCAGTGCTCCGTAATGGTCTTCCACAAGACCTCATGCCTGCCTCCCCTTACACCAATGGTTTCCAATAAGAAGTGTGGGCCTAGGTGGTGTTAGAGGGGATATTATTCACTCATACAACATAGTAAAATGCTATAGAAAACAATAATAATATCTAGTGGATACACATATAACCAACACATAGTAGTAGAAATAGAATTATTGATCATGTAAGAGTAATAATTGACAATAAGAGGAAGATGAATAATAATAAGATACCATATTATCATCATGTTCATGTAATATAACTATAAAAATGATTATTTCATGGTAGGGGATACAAGAATATATTACATGAAACCATAATAATTTTTTTTTGAAAACTGGTAAGGCTAGAAAATCGAGGATATGCACAGTCAACTGCTCCCAATGACGTTCTAGTAAGAATGTTAATCAAGCATTGGAAGCTTCTTGCTTCCCATCATATATAAATGCAATAATTAATAATAAATTAGAAAAAAGGATCCTATGAATGTAATGAGATACAAATCATAATAGTTTGTCTCCAACAGTTTCTATGTATTTGCATGTCATGCACTAATAAATTATATGTGTTCCTTAATAATTTAAATAAAATAAAGAATAATTAAATAAATACACATGACTGGGTTACATTTTAAAAATGATATAATTCACCTGCTTCATCCTAAGCCATTTTTTATAAACTGAATGATCCTATAATAGTAATTTAAATGGTGTAATTTGGGATAAGGCGGATTGTCCAAATGATTCTGATTGGGTTTAGGGGACATGTCCCAAAATTTCTAATCGAAAGGATCATTCATCATTTTTTAAAAAATTATTTACAAAGCCTTTAATTAAACCAGAAAAAATTATATAATATAGTGCGACATTATGATCCCATTCATATAAATATTGAGGAATTTCCCATGTATTTCTTAAAGGGCTCGGTTGATAGCCAATGCTAAGGTGTCTGTACAAGGGGGCCCAATTATGAAGTCAGAAGTGTCACTCTAGTATTGTCTGAATATTTTAGTAGTAAAAAATCAGAGTATATATATAGTATTTCATGTATGGGTTTTAGTTTTTCTCTTGTATTTTTCAACCAATCATTTCATAAAACCCATACAAGGGGTCAGCCCTTGTGAACCGGTGGCACTCAAGTAGAGGTAAATAAAAATATCACTCTGGGATCATGTATTATACATTTCTAGTATCACACCAGATGTGTTTACAAAATATTAACTTCTAACCAATGAGTAACAAGAGTATGACCAAGGCTTCCTAATTTTGGAACCCCTTATATCACTGTATCCTAAAGGGGAAAAACTGAAAAATAATCACACTTATATATAGAATATTTATATAAAAAGGGACCATTAAACTCATTCAAACATTTAAAACATGATTTTTGTATTTTCCAAGGAATTATCATTTGAAGTAAAATGTTTTTCCAAAATAATAAAGCCATAATAATATTTATATAATTTTATTCGATCATTACATTAATCATGTCTTAGGTAGTTTAGCACATGGTTCATTCCCAATTAACAACAAATTAACAATTTAAGGGGTTAATCATTAACTAACACTATGAATGGATGTTTATACAAAAAAGGGATATGAATATTAAAAATAAAGGGAAAAAACAAATTGTATAGAATAAAACACTTAGATCCACCCATGGGGTAGATTTACTACTAACTCCGAACCCCAATGTCTAGGTAAGGCATTTAATTTAATTTAATTGAAATATTATTGGCTAAATGAAAAGGTATTGAATTCTAGAATAATGAGAAAATTTATATAATTAAACCAAATTTAGGGAAAGATTTAATTCCACATACATTATCATTTTAGATCTTCCCTCATCAGATCTCTACCTTGGATTCGATCTAGAATGGATGAAATTGACGTAACCATCAAATGCAATGAAAATGGGGAAAATGATCATGGAAAAGAATAGTTCCAAACATGGTGAAAACATGAAATAGATATATTTGGATTAATGATATTGCCTTTATCTTTATATTGGATCTATTATCAAGTGATTCAGTTTCTATATAGAGATTTTTTATCAAAACATATGATAGGGTGTAAAAGAGATCATACACCTTGGATGAGGAAGAAACATCCACTGGAGAAGATTTAGTAAAAAGGGATTTTTTTCAAAATAATTAAATAGGTTAATACCGTAATTTCATCCAAAATTATTCTCCACATGGTTTGGAAGCATGGTTTTCTAAACCATGAACAAATCGAGCTCAATTAACTTCTTCAACGGGGCACATAACTTAGGAGAAAATTTATCAAACTGTGTCCAAATCGTGAATTTTTTTCAAAAAATTTATAGAGGGGTTTCAGGGACACAAACCTTATGTCACACGAATGTAGAAAAATAGTGCATCCCTTAGGATTCCACATTCTAAAACCACATGCTCTAGGGATACTGTGTGATTCTTGATGCGTTGTTTCCTCTAACCCTACAACCCTAATGGCCTCTTCCCATTTCATGGATCTGGGTTTTGAAAAAAAAACCATAAACACAATAATTCACATTGACTTCCTTAGTCATTATTATTTGGGTCATTTTATAGAATTTAATCTAAAAATAAAATATTCTATTTATTAGAGAATATTCGAGACATTATAACATTATCACTTTAAGAAAATTGTTACTGAGTTTCCTATTCAAGGGTTGTACAATTTCATCAAAAACTATTTCCAGCCATGACACACATACATCAAATTCCTTCTCATAGGTCTCATCATATATTCACCCATTATTGTATAGTAATTTTACTAATAGATATGTCAATCCTAGAGGTGATTTACCCTCGAACTACATGAGAGGTGAGGGGTTAATTAAGGTGTCAAATGATTCTTCAAAAGTGATGAATCATTTCCCCACATTGGTAGGAAGATATTAAAAAAATTATGCTACTTTTTAGTAATATAATTATTTACATGCATTGGAATAACAAAAAAAAATTACTTGGTTCACCAATATGGGCTATGTTACATCCCCAAATGATAAAGGGTTAAATGACTAAATGATATGGCTCATGTCAACAAGGTGCACCTTCCTTTTCGGGAGCCTGTCTAATTAGAACTCCACAGTAAAACGTGCTTGGCCTGGAGTAGTGATCAGGATGGGTGACCTCCTGGGAAGTTTCCCAGGGTGTGTGTGGATGAGGACAAAGCACCCTGAAAAGGACATGTGTTGGCCTGTGGGGACTATTATTAGTCAGATAACCCGTTCAGGCATGTGGGTGGATCCTGGGGTGGGCCCCACCTGTCTGCGGGGCAACTGGTGGTACCTGGTGGGCAAGGACCTGACGGCCTTGTAAAGGCGGGGTGGATGTGCTGTCACCGGGACCCGGTTGTTACATTTGGTATCAGAGCAGGAACCCAGCCTTAAGTGCGTGGTGCACTGCCTGGGTTGAGATATAGGGCCCACAATGAGGGTGTTGTGATCTAAGGGGGGTGATTGCAACATCCCCAAATGATAAAGGGTTAAATGACTAAATGATATGGCTCATGTCAACAAGGTGCACCTTCCTTTTCAGGAGCCTGTCTGATTAGAACTCCACAGTTAAACGTGCTTGGCTTGGAGTAGTGATCAGGATGGGTGACCTCCTGGGAAGTTTCCCAGGGTGTGTGTGAGTGAGGAAAAAGCACAATGAAAAGGACATGTGTTGGCCTGTGGGGACTACCATTAGTCAGATAACCCGTTCAGGCGTGTGGGTGGATCCTGGTGTGAGCCCCACGTGTCTGCGGGGCAACTGGTGGTACCTGGTGGGCAAGGACCTGACGGCCTTGTTAAGGCGGGGTGGATGTGCTGTCACCGGGATCCAGTTGTTACATTTGGAATCAGAGGAGGAACCCAGCCTTAAGTGCATGGTGCACTGGCTGGGTTGAGATATAGGGCCCACAACGAGGGTGTTGTGATCTAGGGGGGGGGGCGATTGTAACATCCCCAAATGATAAAGGGTTAAATGACTAAATGATATGGCTCATGTCAACAAGGTGCACCTTCCTTTTCGGGAGCCTGTCTGATTAGAACTCCACAGTTAAACGTGCTTGGCCTGGAGTAGTGATCAGGATGGGTGACCTCCTGGGAAGTTTCCCAGGGTGTGTGTGGGTGAGGACAAAGCACACTGAAAAGGACATGTGTTGGGCTGTGGGGACTATCATTAGTCAGATAACCCGTTCAGGCATGTGGGTGGATCCTGGGGTGTGCCCCACCCGTCTGCGGGGCAACTGGTGGTACCTGGTGGGCAAGGACCTGACGGCCTTGTTAAGGCAGGGTGGATGTGCTATCACCGGGACCCGGTTGTTAAAGGCCGGTCTAAGGAACAAACACTGTTAGTTTTTTAGTTATACCTAAACCCCTATACATCAATATTTTTGGAATAATGATGTCCCAAAACAGTCACACTGTTCTCGGAACACTACCATTATAAAAATCTATTCATATCACACTATGACCATAGAATTATTCTGATGAATCCCCCATGATCACTACATTGGGTGAAGTGTTACATAGTTCATTTACAAGAATATTTCATCAATGTGTTTGAATTAATGTATTTTTCCATGTCTAGAATGAGAATCTACTTTAACATAATACCTCAGTTGATGAACACTGAATGAAATATTCACTTAATATTTATGTACAAATCTGTTGTTCAAAGGGATCATTCTTTAAACTCACTACCTTCACATAGAAAATTTCCATCATTGAACAAACTTCCTTCATGTAGCTCTTTGAGAATTTTTGGAATACTCATTCATCATGAAGAACGCGTTAAATTAAATAATTAGAATAATTAAATACAAAACTATTCTTTTCTCAATTCTCAACATCACATGTAAAAAAATATTCTAAGAGATTCTATTATTCAGTAGATTATATAAGTTCTTGATTTTCTCTTATAATTTAGAAGTGATATTAAGTGGATTTGTGTTACATTTATAAGATTGGAATTTCCCAGTTCTCCACCTCCTCAACTACCTTTTTTTGTAACATTACAAAACATATTCACAACACTTTTAAATTGAGTATTATCATTTTTATTTTTCATTATTGGTAATATTTCCATCCAACTATTACACACTTACGATTCACGAATTCTCATAATCACAGTAAAAACCATCAAATAAACACTAACTCATGAAATTTACTTTTGAATGTCCTGGTATTCAAAAATCCCATTCCATTATAATATTTATGAAGAGTTTATTATAGAAAACAATTGTTTGAGATTCTTGAATCTTCCACTAGATATTGTGAAAAAAATGTGGAAAACACTGGGAAATGAAATCACATTCAACACCATTTTTAGCATGTACTGTAAGATCACATGTCCTCAAAACACCATGATCAACCCAAGGTGGATTGAATGAAAACAAAAACAAAAATCTATTTCTAGTCATGAATATCCTTTGTTCCAACAATATCCACCTTTTATATTTTGAAAATTTGAAGAAAAAATCGAATAATTAACCTACCACTATCAAGAACTGATATGCGATAAAAAAATCATCGAACAATCTATGTCCATGTGAGAAAATAGCGCTGTAGAAAACAAGATGGGAAGAATAAAATGAGTTCTCATGATTTGAAATTCATAAATATGTCCATGGAACATGCTTACTATTTTCTAATGTCATTTAATATTTATCATTTCATATAATACTTTTGGGGTTTAGAAACCTACAACCACCACACTTTTATACAATTAAATTTCTCCAAAATTTCACCTCACTTCTATAACATTGAATTTTAAAAATGATTCTTCATAATCATTTCCCCCTTTGTAATGTTAAATTTTTTATATTCTCTCCCATTGGTAATAAAACAGAATAAGCTTTATGTTTACATAGCTAAAAAAGTCACCTTGGATCATGTCTCTCTAATAAAAGGATATCAATTTAACATAAATATTAGAATAGATAATATAATAGGGGAGATAATTACAATTGTAAACTCATCTTACACTATTATGTTCTTGAAAACTATGGTTTAACCGATGATTCTCAATTACATGTAATGGTAATGGATTGGTTGTAATGCCTGCCTCATGATCAATAGTTCGAACATGATCCATTTTAAAAATTAATTTTTAATAATTTTTAATTATTAAGTGATATCTAATTTAATCATGTATCATATGATAATGATGAGTGGGGTTCATTATAATATTGACAAAACTATAGTTATCAAAGTGAATCAAAAGTGGTTGTTTCACCTCATCGCCAATATTTGTTAGTTATTACTTCATCAATATTAGTAGTGTTAAAGGATTTGTAATAGGGATATAATCTATATCAGAAATACTAAGAGAAGTATTTCCCTATTTTATACATAATCTACCAACACATTTATATCAAATAAATAATTCTCCAAAACTAAGATGATTCCAATCCACTGTATCTGCAGACCATTCAGCTTACAGAAATTTTAATAGTTCATTATATATTTTTATAGAAATGTATAATCCATAATTCTACGTACCTTGAAAGATCCTCAGGATTTTTTCAACTAACTTCATTTTATCTCCATTTTTATTACATTGAAATTTTGTTACAAATAATGTCATAAAGAAAATATTTTGTCATGTTACAGTGAAGTATAATAAGCTCCCAATGATTCTCAAATACATGGTGGTATCCACATATGTCCCATCTTTATGAATTCCATGTTTCTTCCAAAAAAATTAGAGTGGAAATTTGTTTGGAGTCATTTATATTTAATTTAATTACCAACTATCTTGCATACTTTTCCTGACAAATGAAATTTTGATTCTTCTCTTATATCACCTATACCCACAAGAAGCATGCGAGTTTACAAAACATAGATATTTCAAATTATTATTTTATGTGATTGGAAAATTATTCCACTAATCAATGTCTTCTTCTACCAAATTTAATATCATCCATGTATACTAGAAACACAAATTGATATTTCATTATATTCTTTACATAGATATTATGGACAACGCCACCCCTTATATATATTATATTAATCGGATGAGATACATTATGAGAATACCAAGATCATGGTGTATACATCAGATTATATGGAGTCTTTTAAATAATATAACTATCATTTCATTAAAAAAACTAGAAACCCCACTATGTTTTCAATGTATACATATTCTTAATGATCACCATTTAGGAATTTTATTTTGACATCCATCTAAAAAACAGTGTATTCATTTTGAATTTCTATTGTATGGAAAAGACAGATCAAAACCAATCTCACTAATAGAGAAACTTTATCTTCAATATCAAAACCTTCAATAAATGCATATACATTGAACCATTAACTCGTTATTCTTAATCACATTTTCATTCTCATCAAATTTTATTTTAAAAATTCATTTTGATCCAATAACATTGTTATTTCTGGGTCTCTTAACAAGATCCCATTATATTTTCTTATCATTTTCAACATATTCTAAATTCATGTCTGTAACCCATGTTTTAACATTTACATATTCAACATACAAGGTTGCTTATAGAATTAAATTTAAATAATGATGTTCTCAATTCATATTCTCATTGTCTTTGTGGGATCATTCCAATCCACATTGTTGTTAAATTATTTCTACTCTTTTACTTCTCCAATGAAGTTCAAATGATGTTTATAATACATAGATAACTCTTTAGATTATTCTTTTGAATTAATATCTTCATGTGATCCTTGATTGATTTTGAGGTATTCTACTATTTATATATTTGAATTAGATCTTTATTCACTATCTTCTTCTTCTTTTGTCAAATAATCATACGGGATTCCTAAGGTATCAATGGATTTCTCGTCAATGATTTTAACATCATAACATTACACAATTATTTTAATTCAATTATTTTATAAATTCTAGTCTTTTATCCCCATAGAATATCCAAGGAATATCCTCTCATCTGTAGCATTGTCGTACTTCCCTAGATTTTCAACATTGTTTCCAATGTAAAAAATTTTATCAAGAGACATGAAATTACATTAAAGAGGGTTTCCATTGATTCCATAGCCCATGTAGACTATTGTTTTCTCCTATATAAATCCATGTTGGTTTTGAGTATACACTACTACTTGAAAATTAACCTTTTATTAATGAATAGAAATTCAAATCAGAATAAGTGTAGCTCTGGCTATATTGTTCACATGTCAACTTCTACACTGGAAAACACATTTTTATTGTGCAGTTCTCACTAAATATACCTCATGCATTATTCCATGTTTCTATGATAAATTTTCAAACTAAATTATTATGTATTTCACTTAAATTTTAGATCATAGAACATTGATTGCACGACATGTGTCATTCTCATATATTTGATGGCAACATTTCAAATATTAAACCCCATGTTGATTTATATATTTAAACAATACATAAGACATTCTTAAATAATAATCAATAAAAAGAAAAAAATATCTCTTTATATATATTCTAGACACATTTATTATACCACATCCATATGTTTGGATGAGAATAGGAATATTTGATTCCCTTTTCTTCTTTGGATGATGTAAATTGCATAAAAAACATTCCTAACATACAAGTGTCACATGTATTTTTTTGTTCATGATAAAATGTGATGAAATCTATAACTATCTTCAGATCTTATATAATTTCAATGTAATTTCTATAAATGTGACCCAACCTCTAGTGCCACACATTTTTTCTCCAATAGTAATATAACAAATGTTTTCTTTACAATCCTATTGGTATATGTTTCCAACTATTATGAATAATTTCATGTGAAAATTCCAAATATTTTTTTATAGATAAAATGTTTTTATGGAAATTCACTATACGTTATTATTGATAGATTTTACTCACATTAATAATATTATGACGTAAATCATCCACATAAAAACATCGGTTTTCTTAAGTTCATCGCTTTATAGTTCTTAACATCCAATGTATTGGATCATAAAAGAACCATCATTGCAGAACCTAACTGTTTTATCAACCCACGTATTTAGGTTCTTCAATAAGTCCTCATTTCCCATAATATGGTATGATAATCTACTATTAGGATTCAAGGTACTACTATTCTTCGTAGCTTTTAGTGTGACCTCTTCAAGAATGGATTTTTCCATTTTCTTCATTTCCTATAATGAAATATTAGAGTGATCAAATGCTAAAAATGAACATTAAAATCACTTTTCCATATTCATAGGTTCATCATACAGATATTCCTAATCCAAAGAAGAAACCCTTTTTTAAATAGAAATGCCTTCTGGTAGGCGAGTATTGACTTGTCTACGAGTTCTGTATGTATTGTTAATGTATTTCATCTGCTTAAAATAAATAACATTATAGCCATTGTTTGATCATTGAACACAACATTAATAGAATCTATTTATTGTATAAGATGTTGGAAAATAATAAATTCTTTTTTTTCTTCCTTGTTGTTCCCCATTAAAACATATCATTATCACATCACAGTATGACATTGGATGACCCATATAGAAATTGAATTGAAATTTCAAAACAGTAAATATCATCTAACATCAATCTCACTAAATGTATCCTTATATAAAAAATAGATTTACTTCTTATTATTTCTAGAAATTTTTTATGTGATTATATTTTCCTATCAATTTGATGTAAGGCTCTCTATTATAGAAAATTAGGTGACATTTTGATATGTTAAAATTTCTGTTTCACTTTGTTTTGGTTCATCTTATTTCCACCATTTGATATTTCAGCATCCCAGAAAAATCCACTTTTTCACATGCATCTGAATCATTGATCATCTGAATCCTTATATACTCCATCAAAACAAAGCTTATCTCTCTATATCTGTTCCACAATTGAGAATCCTCAAATATATTTTTTCATCTTTATTTCCATTGAATTTTATTCACTTTCATGTTTCTTCTTTATTGTAAGAAATTATTCTTCGTGGCCCTAATATATCATTGAAATATCCTCTAATAAGGATGTAAGATCATTAATGATCTTTTTAGGTTCTTCAATCCTGAGATTCAATTATACTATATCTTCTAAGAGTTCAGTAGTTGTTTATTGTTCTTTCACTACTTTTTCTAATCGATTAATTTCAGCTACAAGATTATCAACATATGGTAATGATTCAACTATAACACCTCATAACTTTTTATTTCTTGGTTATTTATTTTTAATATTACTAAGATCACCCTAAAGTACATTATGAAGATCAAAATAAAAAATCAATAGATCATATCTATCTTTATCATTTGATGGTTTTGTCTATTCTACTATATCTATTGTGGATGGTTGGGTACCAACCATATACTCTTGTTTTTCATCCTAAATGAGTTAATCATCAGCATTTTAATATTTATAAAAAATCAATTTATCTATAATTCAACTATAGATTTGTTGTTTCTCCTTAGGGGAAACATTTTCTGAGGCTTATACATGTTTCTGGCATCACATTATTCATCATTGTACACTATTGAGCAACGAGAGGCAATTTCCCCAATTATACAACAATGAAAAAAATACATAGTTAGATTTCTATCAAATATCCCATTTCCACTCTGAAATGTCATGGAAATGATTTAAAATACTTCATATTCAATATTATATTCTTCAAAACTATGTCTAGAAATCTCATGCATTCCCAACGATTTTAATTCCATTTCATTTGTTACTCGAGTTGTTACATTTTATGGTTTAAAATTTTTTTCATAAGCCACCAGACTACTCTATAGATCACTTAATGAATTTTTAGATATACCCCTTTCCTCAAAGGGATACTAATATTGTATTATAGAGATGTGGAATCTTTCTAAAAATTTTATCAACAATGTAAATGTATTTTTTTCATCAACATGCCCTCGTATATCTCCGACTACCTCATTAATTGTATTGATAAGGATATATTAATTTTCATCAGGATGCATATTTATATCATCAAAACTATTTTAAAAGTCTTGTAGTTTTTTCTCCTATATATTTTTATCCTCTTCAGGTATATTTTGTAATTTTTACCAGATATAAAGTTCTAAATTAAAAATCAACACCTTTAGGATTATTTGATAATAAATTGTCATAGTAGGTGCATTCCATGATTTAGCATCTTCAAAAAAAATTCTATTTGTTTCAGTCATAGATAGCTTGGTTGCATTAATTATTTGTATACCTTAATAAGTGGAAAAATAACATTCCTTCCAAGATATATTAGATGAGATCTCATCATATTTATCCGAATCCAGAAGAATCTTCCATCAAAGAGATTTACTCCCCTATCATTAACTGAATTCTCTATCACAATATAAGATTAATATTTTTACTCTAGTAACATACCTATGATACCACATGAAGGAACCTTGAACACCCTGATAAGGGATGGGTGAATCTGGGTGTGAACTCTTTTTTCAAAATTGGGTGATCAATTCCCTATGTTGGTAGGATCCTATTATATATATTTATTGATAATGTGTAGTAATTGAGACATTCACATGTAGAGTAAGAATACAATTTTTCATAGTTCACCACAAATTATTAGTACACGAAAAATACTGGGATAGTTTTTCAATCATAACTAAATCCACTATACATCACTAGTATTGGAATATTGAATTTTGAACACTATAAATCTAGGCTAGGAACAATAACTTTATATGATTTTAGTGATATCACACTATGTCCCTTGGAAGACTTTCATCCACTCACCCCAGATCACTTCATCAGGTGAGGTCTTACTCAATCTATCTACTTAATGGTCTCTTAAATATATTTTATTTAATATTTTTCTTACTTATATAGAATTAGAATCATTTTAAACCTAATTCCTATGTTTATTTACACTAATTTTGTTCCCCATAGTAATAATTTTTAGAACTTCTATTTGTGGAGCTCCTTCCCTAACTCACCCCCTTATAAATAAAACTGCCATTATTGAACAAACTGCTTCCACCAAGCTCATTGGGTCAATGCAGAATAGTCAATCATCCTAAAGAACCCATTACACCAAAGCATTGGTGATAGTTTAGACTAAAATTTTCTTTTTAAAATGTTTGAGACCAATTTGAAATCATGATTAGTAGAGATAATTTCCTCCCAAAAATTATAGAGGCTACATATTTTCTATGGTAATTTTAGTTTACTATTGATTGGGGATAACCTTATATTTATAAGCTTGACCATTATTGATTATACACATCCTCTAGATATTTTTCTAGATCATTTGAAATTATATTCATAGAACTCCTCCATTCGCAATGATCCTTGTTGATTTTTTAGAGCATCGATGATCTTTGTAAAACCATCATCAACTCTTGATGCTCCAAATCTTATAATCATAGATAAAACCAAAAACTCATAAAAAAATCATGAAACTCATCATTTTGTGATCTAGTATTAATTAAACCTGTGACAGTTCAGATTTATGAAGATTTGATTCTATAAAACAACTCATTGTGATATGACCCTCTACATCCATATTTTGAGTATGAAAATTTTGATATCACTATGAAAAATTTCCACCATAAACACTATTGTTACCATGTATTGTAAGATAAATTGTATAGAAAAATACTTGATAAAACCAATATGGATTGAAATATAACAAAAACCAAACATTGTTTCTAGCAATGAACATCCATAGTTTCAACAAGAGAGACTTAATTCTATAATCGATAATTCATAATAGATTCTCCTGAAAGGGTGTAGTCACCCTTAGTTTTATATCCTATGGGCTAGAAGAATGAGGCTGGCCTTTATTTTTAATTTGAAACTGAGATAAAAATGATTGTTAATGAACCAAATTAATTCACTATCTAAAAATTCGTGGCTTATCAAGGTGATTACATTCCTTGTCTCCTGATTTGTATCTGACCTAATCTTGGAGATAAATGAAGAAAACCTAAGGTCCCACATAAAAATTTAGAGTCCTGCAATTATGATTGGTATATGAATTATTCTAGGACCAAGTTAGAACCATACACTTATGGAACATTTGAAAATTCTCTAAAGTCTCCAAGACGACATGAGGACATAGTAGAACTACATCAGTTTCATAAATACATCAGAAAGGATAACAAAAAGTCATAAAAAAGAGGATCTCATATGGAGCTATAAAAACTATTTATTAAATAGTTTTTTTTATAAATAAACTCAAATAGTAGAATATGATTCTCCAATGAAACACCAAAATCAAGGATACATTCATATAGTATAACATATAACACTTGCATGGTCTACTATGCCTACCTATCTATTTGAGGGTGATATGGAGTACTCTAGAGTACTTATAAACCCAGTTCCATCATTATCCCTTTAAAAACCATGAAGTGAGAATTTCATCTGGGTATGAAATGATATATTGGGTTACACCTTGTTATTGATTAGGGGATTTAATGATGGGAATATCAACCAAGAAGAGTACATTCCTTGTTGGTAAAAACTGGCATATCATTTTGAAGACCTTCTTAAGGATGATTCTGATACTCAGGTTAGCAATATATCTTGGCATCTATGTAGGGAGATCAAATCTAATAGTCTTAAGTAGTTTTTTAATGGTTAATTGATTTATTTTAGTACATGAACTATTTGTTTCACACTTTTCACATAAAAGTGTTTCATTAATAAATATATTATTTTTAATTAGGGTACACCATGATGATCCGCTATCTCTTGGATGTAAAGCCTTCCTAGACCATCAATAGAGACTACCTCACAAATTGGTAATAAGTGAATGACCTTGGAAAACCTATCTGTGATAACACATATTAGATCACTAACCTGATACAATATCAGAAATCATTTCACGAAGACTATGGTGGTGTTTTCCAATTTCCACTGAAGAATTTATATAGGATATAGAAGTCCAGAAGGTCAATAGTGCTCTGCCTTCATCTACTAATAGGTAGATAATTTGGTAATAAATCATACTATCTACAACTTCATACCTGGTCACTATAAATAAAGATGTTTCTCACCATAAATATTGGTATGACCAGGATAATATTCCCTTATAAATGAATTTTATTCCCTCACCATCTCTTCCCATATATTTAATAACACCCATGCAATTCCATGGGATTGTAGGGTATTACTACCTTCATCAACCCAAATAGGAGGTTTGTTATCTCCTATGAAACCCTCCCTCAGAATGAGGCCTTCAAAATCTGACAATTACTTCTTGTGAACCAATTCCAAAAGCGAATATATCACTGATTTTGTTATTAGAACTATTTTTTCATGTTCTTTATGAACATATTAATGAATCTTAGAGAATATATCCATTAACTAACTTTCACTAATTTCCTCCATAATATATTGAGTATAAATAATATAGATCAAGGAATCACATACAACCTTTCCCTTATCTGGTGTGTAGGATAGATAAATATTGAATGATTGTAGCTATTAAACCGACATGTAAAATCACAGATTCAGGTCTTACAATGTCAATATTTTTTTTTACCTTTATAGTCTGTGTAAAAACAAATGACTCACCCAATATGTAGTTCCTCCAATATCATAGAGTATGAACCATGGATGATAGATTGAGGTATTTCATATGATAATTATGTTTAATGATCCTAAACTAGAGAGATCCATATTCTATAGCCTAATCATCATCCATCCTAACTACACCCAGAATGATACCTGAATAATAAAAGTAGTATCCATAGGTTCTTCTAAAGTCAAAAGGAATCAGAATCAGATCTTATGTGAGTCTCCCCTTCAACATGTAAAAATATATTTTTAATGTTTTTGTCCATTAGAATTTCACTTGTTTCAGGGTCATTTCCATATGTAGGGCTTCTAGGAATGAGAATTTCTATGTGAATCGCCTATAGTATATATCCATACCTAATTAACTGCATATGTAAAATAGGATACTGTGAATCATATAAGAAACTGTGATTCCCAAATTATTTGTGAAAAATGATATTTATGTCTCATTTATGATATGTAAAAAGAAGGGAACCTTATAGTTCAAAAAGTGAGATTTACGGAGCTCTGTATATAAATTGTACTCTCTTATAGTACACATCATGACATTAAGATTAATAAAATTTTATTTTATGTTGTTTGATTATTTTAAGTAGTCATCTATGTATACCACTAGAAATGAATAAAGTTACATGTGGAATTTTTTATTCATCAATGCCATGATGTGTTATAGAATGTTCGTTATATTGGAAAAAATAACTAGATACACATAAAAACCTTACATATTGTATAATGTTATAAATAGTATGTATGAAGGACTCACTATCACATGATGATAGAAAAACCATAAAACATTATTATTGAAATAGTTTCATCTGGAATCTTGAAAAAGAGGTAATATCTACGAGGAAGTGGTTTCAATTTTTTCTACAAAATTTGGTTTACTAATAAGATATACATTCACAACCTAATGATATTATTTACCTTATTGTGCAAAAAATAGGTGATCCCCATGGAAACGTGTTGGGTCTGATAAATCCCTTAGAAGCTAAGTCTTTAATCCTCTTGTTGAGTTCATGGAGCTATTTTAGATCCATCCTATATAGAGGAATTCACAATGGTGCAGCACCATAAAAACTTTAAATAGTGAAATCAATACTAATTTTAAGTGGAAATGTAGAGAAATATTCATGGATGACATCCTTGAAATGTTCCATGTATAGATTGTATTCCATGAGGTTCATTCCCTGATCTGTTATAATGAGATTGGCCAATGAGGTTGCCACACCTCATAGAAAAGTATTCTTGATTCTATCACATCTATCTTGGAGATCTAACATTTCCTTATTGATGTATGTATTTTCTTAGGTAATTATAGTTACACAAGATGGTAGAATAAATACACCTAGACTTGACAGGTCATAAGCCAGTCCGTACATTGAATTTCCTCGAAACCTGATCATCTCTAGGATGACGAAAATAAAATAAATGGTACCCACCAATATCTTGTGGACTCATTTAGATACTGTATACTATATACTATATCTAATATTGACATGTAAAGGGTAATAACCCAACTATGGAATTATAACACTATTCCTAATAATACCATAGATGTAGTAGACAGAAATGATTTTGGTTCAACAATACCAAATATGTAAGATTGTATATTAATGGATACCAGAATAGCAACTCTAACTGTGGATATCCATAGAATCTAATCCCTACTTTTTGGATGTAGTGTATAGATACATCTTGGACTGTGGACCAGAAATACTGTATGAGTATCCCAACCAGGTCCACTCCACTAATGTTTGAACTTTGATGGCTGAATTCATCAGTAATGACATCCTGTACATGCTCAATTGCCTATAGAAGGCCTACTTCATGCCCGATGAGGTGCCAATGATCATGCACTATATAGTGGTGATATAACAAAATCATTATATATTTTAATTGGATGAAAATATTTGAATAAACATATGTGGTGACCCATCATACAACAAGCTTGACACTCGCTCAGGTTCCTCATACACTAAGGATTCTTGTGGACTAGCCTACCACACTAGTGACACGCTACATGGATGTAAACCAATTCCACATGGATTGTTTTTACCATGTGTTACCTCTTAGTGTCACTTCCTACTAAGGGATAAACCATTGCGCTACCTAGATAATAAAATTCCTCAGTTCACATCACCTAACACACTCATGTTCTGCTCAGTGATAACACTATATCAGAAAAAATGGTTAATCAATAAATGGTATTCAATGATCAAATTACATATGATAGGCAATCCTCAAAACACCATGTAGTATTAAACTCATCATTTTTTAGAATTGGGGAAATGATGAATTACAATGAATCAAGAAAAATATTCCACCATTGACATGTCACTTTCCTCTTAGTGCATTAATTTTGAAACATGAATAGTTCTCAATGCATGATGGAGAAAGTATATGAAGAAGGATCTATATATGTATTCCAATACCATACCCAGGTGTTGACTAGATTGATTCAAAATGTCCCACCAATGCATTGTAAAATCACATAGATGATATTTTGGGAGCTTGAATCTACATTTAGAAGAATCATGATGTGTTCGAAGATGGACACCATAGCCTCCAAGAATGAATTTGTAGATTTTATAACTCTATCCCCTAAAGAGGTGGGATGATGTTTTTTTGAACTGATATTTTATCTCTGCTATAGAAGGGTTCCATTAATGAAAAATCATCACTAATTTAAAAAAAGAAATGGATGTTTTCTGGGATCTAGGCATCAACACACAATAGAAGATCATAAGGAGGTTCATTAGGTGGAACTATATATGATTTAAAGGGTGGATTATGACCCACCACATCTAGAGTATGATCATCCCCAATTTTCTGGCATACAAATTGATGTCATCATAGTTTCATATATTAAAAAATTTCATGTTCATACCTAAGATATGATCTAAAAAAGATAGGGAATATTTTATGTTTGTACATGCACAATGCATCCAACTAAACAAACACACCCCTCTACATACTCCTTGAGACAAGTTTGGGTAAAAAATAAATTACCAAAGTGTCATAGGGGAAAATTCCTTTATCCCACTACTATTTTATGGTCAGGATAAAGTGTCATGTTCAATAAAAGGGTGTCTTTTAATTTTTTTTTTGTGATGAACCATTTTAATTTAGAATTTATTCTAATTTAAATTGCTATTACAATCGTGATCCAATTAATTGCTTAAACAATTCCAAATATTAAGGGAACATACAACATATAAATTAAAATTTAGGTTTCAACTAAATATATATTAGAATTTACACCATATAAGATTTGTAAAATTCCATGAGTTTGGTTGGATTGGAAAAGATGCAATTGAGACACTCTAATCAAACCCACAAACATGGAACATTTTCTAAATTTGACCATTTATGACATCATATTGTGAGAAATCACTCTCCAAGGAATAAAGACAATGAAAATAAAATAACAAAATGAAAAATATTGATACACATAGAAAATTTTATTTTGACAACCAAGATGCATGGAATGTAAATTCTTGATGTGCCTACTATGAAGCATGTTTTAAGTATGCCCACCTACCATTGGTCCATGGATAAAAAAACAAAACAATATAATTATTAATAATTTACATAAAAATTTGAATCCCCCAATGTTGAAATCTAGTAAAATGATAAAAAAATCAATAACACTATTTACACAACCCATGTACTCTTATGAATATGGTAACTAATAAAACCTGATGTCCATGTTTCATGTATAAACCTAAAAATCAAGACAAAAATTATATAATGTGATTTAATACCTCTTTCTAGAATCCCACCACATATTCCACTCACAAGTGCAATGATACGGTTGGCCAAAAGGCCTCAAGCACACCACCCTAAATGCTAGAGGTTGCCGAGTAGTAGCAAGGGACTATGTTGTGTCTTTGGGAAGAAAATGACCTAATATATTATAGTATAGAATATTAGAAAACAAAAATAATGACTAATGGAAAAAAATATAACGAAAACATAGTTGCAGAAATAGAATAAGTGATAATGAAAGAGTAAGAATCAACAAGACATAGAAGTTGAATTATAATACAATACAACATGATGATTATATTGAGCTTATGTTACTATAAAAATGAATATTTTGGGGTAGAGGATAAAATATTGTACAACATGATATCAAAATAAATAAAAAGGGAAAAACTTCTAAGACTACCATCTCAAACATAAACTGGGTCCTCTAGTCCTAACTCCATCATAGTAAAAAAGTGAACCAATAATTGGAATCTAGATGTCTCCCAAAATCTATGACTAAAATCATTATGTATACTTGGGAAGAAAAGGAACCGGAGTAGGTTGTGAGTTTCAAATATCAGTAGGCATGTACCCAAAGATTCTAGGTCATTAAATTTCATGAAATATAAAATAAGCAATGTTCTTTAATAATTTAAATGAAATAAACAATAAACTAAAAATTACATTGGATTGGGTCCCATTTTGTTGCCCATATAATTTAGCAAATTTATCATAATCTATTGTTTTTTAATAGGTTGATCCTTTAATGGTAATGTAAATGGGGTAAATCATGAGAATATAGACTGTCCATGTGGTTATTTTGGTCTTAGAGGACACTTCCCAATGATTATAAACAAATGGATCATTATTCATTTTGATTGAATTAATTTAACATCCTAGTAATTAAATTTGTAAAAAAATAAATTAAATATAATGACACGCCCATATTATATCTGTCACGACCCATCCTCGGGGCCCGTGCCGTGACTACCCCAAGCCCGCCTTCCATAGGCCAGGGGCTGGCGACTAGCACCAAGGCATAAATTCCCGGTAAACAGGGAAGGCATTGCCTTTATAAGTAACAACCACCACAGAGTCAGCAAGCGGAAAGTAACTACAAAGTGCAGAAAAGTAAAGGGGGCCGGAATACAAGCCCAACTGAAAGTACAACTGAAAAGTAAAGTACAACAACTGAAGAAAAGACGGTGGCCTCGTGTCGTCCACTGGCAATCCCACCTGAAGGGTGGGTACAGATAGCCTCCAGGCTCCTCGGGTCCCATGTCCGCTCCGAGCACGTCCCGCCCAGTGGTCCACCTCCAGGTACCGTCCTGCTCCACGCCCCAACCGCGATCAGCGTTGTCCGTCGTCTGCATCCAACACAACAAGGTGCGGGCATAGCCCGTGCAGGGGTGAGTATAAGCTACTCAGTAAGGACCTCGAGACCCCCGAATGTCTCCCGAAATCCACAAAGGATATAGCACAAAAGAAAGATGCAATCACGAAGTAACATCTGACTCGACTTAGGTATATGCCCATACATATACCTAAGTCCCCAATTCTAGCTCTGCTCACGAGCTCAAGAACAACTCAATCCACAAAGGAAAGCAAGACTCAAATCCACAAGGAGAGTAAAACAGTAAATCCACAAAGGATAGTTCAACACAAACCACAAAGGAGAGTAACATAAGATTCAGCTCAACCAGGATTTTCATTATCGAAACCGTAAATGTTGAAGAGCCCCATCTCTGAAGTGTACAGTGGTCCTGTCACAACTCCGAGGTACTGCTCACTAACCTAAGACTGCTGAAGTACTCCTCCTGTCGAGTACCGCGGGTCTGCTGCCAACTACCGTGCGCTCCGTCCGCTGAGGGTCTGCTGCCAAATAACGGGCGCTCACCCAGATAGCCTACTGAGGTACTCCTCCTGTCGAGTACCGCGGGTTTGCCGCCAACTACCAGGCGCTCCGTCCGCCGTGGGTCTGCTGCCAACTACTGGGTGCTCCGTCCACTGGGCTAGTCGACTCACTCCAAGTCGAGTCGGTCAAGCAGTCGTCAGGTCTCAGTCATCTACACGGTCTCCGTACTCCGCACGCGCGTCTCCACCGTCGTGGGTCTGTCGCTACAACCAAGCGCACACACTCCATAGAGTATCGCGGGTCCGCCGCTACAACCAAGCGCTCCACCGCCAAGGGTCTGCTGCTGCATCCAAGAGCACCACCACGGTCAAGTACCACGGGTCCGCCGCTACACCCAAGCGCTCCACCGCTCAAGGTAAAAAGAAGATTCAGCTCACACAGGTTCGGTAGCACTGTTCCACGTAGGATCGCTGAGTGCAGTAGTCGATGCAGCCCACTGAGGATCTCTGCACAGTCGTCGCCGCAGTCCACGAAGGATCTCTGCTCTGCCGTCGTCGCAGTCCACGGAGGATCTCTGCTCTGTCGTCGTCGCAGTCCACGGAGGATCTCTGCTCTGTCGTCGAAGCCACAACCAGAACTAGGGTTCCCGCACATAGCGAGCTCGTTAGGAGGGTCCGCTCCACGAGCCGAGAGGCTGATACATCAACTGACACGTAGTCCGAAGTTGATGTATCCAAAAGTTCCGTATCGACAACAGGATCTCAACGCAACAGACGGCGCGTCAATCGGACGCCCGGTCTGAGAGTTATTGGCATTTTCGTCCCAGGGGCCCGGTTGATTTTTAGGGCAAAACCAACCCGACCGTACTCCGCCTGTGTCCGATCCCCGGGCGGAGTATGCCAAAAGTTCCGTCTCACTTAGAGGAAACTACCACAGCTGACGGTACGTCGATCGGACGTCCGCAGCTCAAGTTATGAGCGTTTCCGCTCCGAGGGCCCGGTTGGTTTCGTGTACGAACCAACCCGGACGAACCCAAAGTCTTCCGAAACCTTGAGTATAATATAACGAAACAACCGTCTCGATCCAAGGATCGCGTAGCCGCTGACGGTTCGTCAATCGGAGGTCCTAGGCCCAAGATATGGGCAAAAGACCAAAGAAGGCCCGAAAACGGGGGTTCTGGGCCCGGGGCGACCCGGCCCGAACCCCCCCTGGGTCGGCCGAACCGGGACGGCCCGACCCCGCCCGACCCGGCTAGGCCGGGTCCGGTCCGGCCTGGGCGCGACCCGGCCGACCGGACCGGCCGGTTCGTCTTCGGCCGACCGGACCGACCGGTTCGGCTTCGGCCGAGCGGCCGAAGGAGCCACCGCCGCGGGTTTGACCCGCGGCTTGGAGGAAAACGCGGCCCCGCGGGGGCCGCCTGTCACGCGGACGCGGCCGGGCCGCCGCGTCCCTCCCCAGTTCCGCGCGGCCGCGGCTTCAGCCGCGACGGATCTTCTCCACGGCGGCGCGCCGGGCGCCGCCGCCTCCGGTCGCCGGCGCCGCCTTGCCGGCGACCCGCGCCGCCACCGCCTTCCGCGGGCCACCGGAGTTGCTCCGGTGGCCCGTTTTGCCTCCCGTCTGCGCCGTTGCTCCTCCCGGGGGCCGATCTTCACTGCGGAATCAACAGATCGCCCCTGCCGCGCGGTTCGTCGTCGTCCGCCATATCCGCACAACAAAAGAGATCGGCGGAGGGTTGCCGGGTCTTGTTCGTTAGACCCGCACCCTCCGCGTTAGTCATAAACAACGGGAGGAATAAAAACAACCAATCAAAAATTTTAAAATAATTTAAAATTGTTCTGAGGTCGGGTTCTTTATTCCAAAAAAATAACACGGGAAAAAAATAAAAGAATTCCAACAACCCTTACCTCGCAGCTGTCGTTGCCGAACGAGGGATCGTCGCGGGATTGCTCGTCGCGGAAGAAGGGGGATCGTCGCGTCGTCGCGGTATCCGGCGTCGCGTTGCCAATCTCCGGATCAAGATCAAACGGATTTAATTAATTAAATCCATTGTCATTGAAATTAAAAAAAGGGTGAAATAAACGATTCGTTTCTTACCTTAATTGCCAAACGAGGATCGGCCGCGGAAGAAGAGGCGTCGCCGAAGAACGTCGCGGGTAGAGTTCGTCGACGTCGCAGATCACGGTGTGCGTCGTCGAATTCCGGTCGCCGGCGTTCTTCGCGTTCTTCGCGTTCTTCGCGTTCTTCGCGGGGACGGTGGAGAATCAGGGATCCTCTCAAATCCTTTTAAAGGATTTTTAGGTTGGTCTTATTTTATAAACATGCCAACAAACGCAAAAGCGTAAGTAACGACCCATCAGTTCGTTGAATTAATTCAACGAGCGAAACAGCCCATTTAATTCACGAAATAAACCGCCCAATTAAATGGTCTGTTAAGAATTAAAGAAAACGCGTCGGTTGACTTTTCAGTTACTTTGACGGGTTTTCGCGGGTGCGTTACTTAGCGAAAGAAACGGCGGGGCTCGTGCGGGCCCCACCTCACAAATATCCTACCAAGGGGGTAGGATATTTCTGGATAGCATCCTATCCAGTTCAACTCAGATCAAGCCGCCTTTAAGTGGCTTCAAGTGGCTTCCAAGCAGCTTAAGTGAAATAAAATAAAGTTGTCGCACAAATTTTATTTTATTTCCGACTTTAAGCCCCAAAATTTAAAAACCACGTCTGAGCAAACGCAACTCCGGAAGAGGCGTTTCTAAGCAAATACCGGCGCTGCGATTTCATCGGTGCCCTCAGAATTCGATTCCGGGCACCGGTTCAAAAGATAGAAAAACCCGCTCGTCCGTTCACTGAACGTACCCGAGCCAAACTTCGGAAATTGATTCCGGGCACACCGGGCCTCGGAATCAGGTGCCGTCTGAAGCTGCGCTCTTTTAAAATTTCAAAGAAAATTAAGAAAAAAAAAATTTCCTTGAAATTTGCGGGTCTTTACATTACTCCCACCTCAGGGTTTTACGTCCCCGTAAAGATACATCAAAAACTAGGGGAACAAATGGGGGTACTGAGCACGCATCTGAGCCTCCCGCTCCCAAGTGCTCTCCTGGAGGTTCCCGTGCTGCCATCTGACGCGCATAAGAGGAATCGACCGCCCACGTAGGACCCGCTCCTGTCGATCCTCGATCTCCACTGGGACCTCCGCAAAAGTCGCCCCATCGTCCACGTCCAGCTCCCCAAAGTCGATGATGTGCGTCGGGTCGTGCACGTATCTCCTCAGCTGAGACACGTGGAAGACGTCGTGCACCCGGTGCAACAGAGGTGGTAGAGCCAGGCGATAAGCCACCTCTCCTATCCTGCTGAGGACCTGGAAAGGCCCGATGAAGCGTGGATACAACTTGCCGCCTCGGCCAAATCTCCGTAAACCACGTCGAGGTGAGACACGCAAAAAGACGTGGTCGCCATCCTTGAACTCTAGTGGCCTCCGCCTCCTGTCATCATATGACTTCTACCGGCTCTGAGCTGTCCTCATCCTCTCCTGGATGATCTGGACCTTCTCTGTCGTGGCTCGGACCATCTCTGGTCCCACAAGAGCTGCAATATTTCTTCTTTGCCGAAAAGAGAAATCTAGTCTCATCCCCTGGATGAACCACATTATTTTCCTAAAATAGTCAATCCTAACATGGATGATACTAATCCATACCAAGGATGACGTCGTAAGGCCTCGACGCTACTACTAAGAGATTCAACCGTTACTCTCGCCTCCAAGGGTTGAGTCACACTGTCGGCATCAGTGTGTGGTAACTGGGTCTCCTCTAGTAGACGTCTCACAAGTGAGGGTCAAGTCAACAGCCAAAACTGGAATCTCCTAGTAACATCACGAAAGAGGACAGGAACGAAAATATCACAAAGGTATGCGCATTTTATTATTGCAGCTCATATTACAAGACGCTACACAAAAGCAACAAGGAACCAGAAGTACAAAGGATGTATCCACTAGTTCTGCTCCTGTCCATCAGCTCCCAGGGCTCCATGATCGAAGGCCTTGGCTGCCTGAAGCCGAGCTCTCCCCTGCGGTCGGGGTGGACCTCCTGGTGGTGGTGGTGGTAGAGCCTCAAAGCATCGTCCACCACCTGCTGCTCGGCCAGCTCCTCTACCTCGTCCGTCTCCTCCCTGCAGACCGCCACGGTTGAACCTCTGCCTCTGCCTAGGTGGTTCCTCAACCGTATGCTGCTCCCCCGCATGGCGGGTCGGGCAGTCATGAGCCATGTGACCAATTCCGCCACAGGAGTAACACAGCCCACTCTCGGCACGCCTGGCTCTGACTCCACCCCGGCTTCCCCGCACAACTGAGCCTGAGTCGTGCAGTCGGCCACTGGTAGGTCTGGTCTTCCTGGAACCCTGAGTCATCTGTCGGCTACCTGCTACCGAAGACTCCGCTACGTGCCGCCCTGCGGTGGGTCTCTGTGCTGGTGTAGACTCAGCAAGGAAGCTCTCGATCAGAAGGGCCCGCTCTAGTACTCTTGTCTGAGTCGGTATGCTGAGGGAGATCAGTGATGCCCTGATCTCGTGTCTCAAACCCTGCTCGAAGGTCCGGGCCCGGAAGAAGGGGTCCCGTACCATGTCTGTCGAGTACCGAGAAAGGTCGGTGAACCTCGCCGCGTACTGAGCGACCGTCATGCTGCCCTGCCGCAGCTGTAGAAGCTCCTGGATACGCACCGCACGAAGGGTGGCCGGGACGAACTCCGAGCGGAAGAGGCTCTCAAAGTCCGTCCAAAGAAGAGATGCCTCATCGTGCACCTGGAGCATCAAGCTCCACCATCGTCCTGCCGCCGCCTGCAGGAGGCTCGCCACGAGAATCACCATGAGATCCGCTGGTGTCCTCACTAGCCTAAAGATCTGTACCACCGCCTCTAGCCAGTCCTCGGCGGCCTGGGGGTCCGCCTCACCGCGAAACCTGGGCGGTCGCTGGCTCTGAAACTCATGCAGTGCCCTGAGGCGACGTGCATCGTCAGCGTCTGGTACTGGAAGCATCGGTGGCTCGGCGGGTAAGGCTACCGCCGGTGCCACTGCTGGCAAAGGGCCCTGCACCGAGGCCTCGTCGCTCGGTGGGCTGCCGTCGCGCCCTACACTCGGAACCCTTGCTGGCTGTCGTCGCGGGGTCATCCTGAAAAGGAGAACAAGAGCACCACAGTCAGAACAGTATACCTGGTGAGATGGCACAAGTAATCACAAGGAAAACTTGAGACTTTCATGAAGCAGATCAGTATACCCGGTTAGCTGACACAAGTAATCACAAAGAAGACTTGAAACACACATGCAATCAATGTTTTCATGCATTAAGTCGGAAATCAGGAGTCAGGGTCCTGGTGTACGGATACGTCGGCCGCCGCACCAACACTGGGCTCCCTGAACTGATAACCACACTCAATACACTAAACACTATTGCTTCATATAGAAAGAAAAGACGATCAGAGTCTGCGGTAGAACCGACCACCTCTGATACCAATTTGTCACGACCCGTCCTCGGGGCCCGTGCCGTGACTACCCCAAGCCCGCCTTCCATAGGCCAGGGGCTGGCGACTAGCACCAAGGCGTAAATTCCCAGTAAACAGGGAAGGCATTGCCTTTATAAGTAACAACCACCACAGAGTCAGCAAGCGGAAAGTAACTACAAAGTGCAGAAAAGTAAAGGGGTCCGGAATACAAGCCCAACTGAAAGTACAACTAAAAAGTAAAGTACAACAACTGAAGAAAAGACGGCGGCCTCGTGTCGTCCACTGGCAATCCCACCTGAAGGGTGGGTACAGATAGCCTCCAGGCTCCTCGGGTCCCATGTCCGCTCCGAGCACGTCCCGCCCAGTGGTCCACCTCCAGGTACCGTCCTGCTCCACGCCCCAACCGCGATCAGCGCTGTCCATCGTCTGCATCCAACACAACAAGGTGCGGGCATAGCCCGTGCAGGGGTGAGTATAAGCTACTAAGTAAGGACCACGAGACCCCCGAAGGTCTCCCGAAATCCACAAAGGATATAGCACAAAAGAAAGATGCAATCATGAAGTAACATCTGACTCGACTTAGGTATATGCCCATACATATACTTAAGTCCCCAATTCTAGCTCTGCTCACGAGCTCAAGAACAACTCAATCCACAAAGGAAAGCAAGACTCAAATCCACAAGGAGAGTAAAACAGTAAATCCACAAAGGATAGTTCAACACAAACCACAAAGGAGAGTAACATAAGATTCAGCTCAACCACGATTTTCATTATCGAAACCGTAAATGTTGAAGAGCCCCATCTCTGAAGTGTACAGTGGTCCTGTCACGACTCCGAGGTACTGCTCACTAACCTAAGACTGCTGAAGTACTCCTCCTGTCGAGTACCGCGGGTCTGCTGCCAACTACCGGGCGCTCCGTCCGCTGAGGGTCTGCTGCCAAATAACGGGCGCTCACCCAGATAGCCTACTGAGGTACTCCTCCTGTCGAGTACCGCGGGTTTGCCGCCAACTACCAGGCGCTCCGTCCGCCGTGGGTCTGCTGCCAACTACTGGGTGCTCCGTCCACTGGGCTAGTCGACTCACTCCAAGTCGAGTCGGTCAAGCAGTCGTCAGGTCTCAGTCATCTACACGGTCTCCGTACTCCGCACGCGCGTCTCCACCGTCGCGGGTCTGTCGCTACAACCAAGCGCACACACTCCGTAGAGTATCGCGGGTCCGCCGCTACAACCAAGCGCTCCACCGCCAAGGGTCTGCTGCTGCATCCAAGCGCACCACCACTGTCAAGTACCACGGGTCCGCCGCTACACCCAAGCGCTCCACCGCTCAAGGTAAAAAGAAGATGCAGCTCACACAGGTTCGGTAGCACTGTTCCACGTAGGATCGCTGAGTGCAGTAGTCGACGCAGCCCACTGAGGATCTCTGCACAGTCGTCGCCGCAGTCCACGAAGGATCTCTGCTCTGCCGTCGTCGCAGTCCACGGAGGATCTCTGCTCTGTCGTCGTCGCAGTCCACATAGGATCTCTGCTCTGTCGTCGAAGCCACAGCCAGCACTAGGGTTCCCGCACATAGCGAGCTCGTTAGGAGGGTCCGCTCCACGAGCCGAGAGGCTGATACATCAACTGACACGTAGTCCGAAGTTGATGTATCCAAAAGTTCTGTATCGACAACAGGATCTCAACGCAACAGACGACGCGTCAATCGGACGCCCGGTCTGAGAGTTATTGGCATTTTCGTCCCAGGGGCCCGGTTGGTTTTTAGGGCAAAACCAACCCGACCGTACTCCGCCTGTGTCCGATCCCCGGGCGGAGTATTCCAAAAGTTCCGTCTCACTTAGAGGAAACTACCACAGCTGACGGTACGTCGATCGAACGTCCGCAGCTCAAGTTATGAGCGTTTCCGCTCCGAGGGCCCGGTTGGTTTCGTGTACAAACCAACCCGGCCGAACCCAAAGTCTTCCGAAACCTTGAGTATAATATAACGAAACGACCGTCTCGATCCAAGGATCGCGTAGCCGCTGACGGTTCGTCAATCGGAGGTCCCAGGCCCAAGATATGGGCAAAAGACCAAAGAAGGCCCGAAAACGGGGGTTCTGGGCCCGGGGCGACCCGGCCCGAACCCCCCCTGGGTCGGCCGAACCGGGTCGGCCCGACCCCGCCCCACCCGGCTAGGCCCGGTCCGGTCCGGCCTGGGCGCGGCCCTGCCGACCGGACCGGCCGGTTCGGCTTCGGCCGAGCGGCCGAAGGGGCCGCCGCCGCGGGTTTGACCCGCGACTTGGAGGAAAACGCGGCCCCGCGGGGGCCGCCTGTCACGCGGACGCGGCCGGGCCGCCGCGTCCCTCCCCAGTTCCGCGCGACCGCGGAACCGGCCGCCGCCGCCGCCTTTCCGGCGACCCGCGCCACCGCCGCCTTCCGCGGGCCGCCGGAGTTGCTCCGGTGGCTCGTTTTGCCTCCCGTCTGCGCCGTTGCTCCTCCCGGGGGCCGATCTTCACTGCGGAATCAACAGATCGCCCCTGCCGCGCGGTTCGTCGTCGTCCGCCATATCCGCACAACAAAAGAGATCGGCGGAGGGTTGCCGGGTCTTGTTCGTTAGACCCGCACCCTCCGCGTTAGTCATAAACAACGGGAGGAATAAAAACAACCAATCAAAAATTTTAAAATAATTTAAAATTGTTCTGAGGTCGGGTTCTTTATTCCAAAAGAATAAACACGGGAAAAAAATAAAAGAATTCCAACAACCCTTACCTCGCAGCTGTCGTTGCCGAACGAGGGATCGTCGCGGGATTGCTCGTCGCGGAAGAAGGGGGATCGTCGCGTCGTCGCGGTATCCGGCGTCGCGTTGCCAATCTCCGGATCAAGATCAAACGGATTTAATTAATTAAATCCGTTGTCATTGAAATTAAAAAAAAGGGTGAAATAAACGATTCGTTTCTTACCTTAATTGCCGAACGAGGATCGGTCGTGGAAGAAGAGGCGTCGCCGAAGAACGTCGCGGGTAGAGTTCGTCGACGTCGCAGATCACGGTGTGCGTCGTCGAATTCCGGTAGCCGGCGTTCTTCGCGTTCTTCGCGTTCTTCGCGTTCTTCGCGTTCTTCGCAGGGAGGGTGGAGAATCAGGGATCCTCTCAAATCCTTTCAAAGGATTTTTAGGTTGGTCTTATTTTATAAACATGCCAACAAACGCAAAAGCGTAAGTAATGACCCATCAGTTCGTTGAATTAATTCAACGAGCGAAACAGCCCATTTAATTCACGAAATAAACCGCCCAATTAAATTGTCTGTTAAGAATTAAAGAAAACGCGTCGGTTGACTTTTCAGTTACTTTGACGGGTTTTCGCGGGTGCGTTACTTAGCGAAAGAAACGGCGGGGCTCGTGCGGGCCCCACCTCACAAATATCCTACCAAGGGGGTAGGATATTTCTGGATAGCATCCTATCCAGTTCAAATCAGATCAAGCCGCCTTTAAGTGGCTTCAAGTGGCTTCCAAGCAGCTTAAGTGAAATAAAATAAAGTTGTCGCACAAATTTTATTTTATTTCTGACTTTAAGCCCCAAAATTTAAAAACCACGTCTGAGCAAACGGAACTCCGGAAGAGGCGTTTCTAAGCAAATACCGGCGCTGCGATTTCATCGGTGCCCTCAGAATTCGATTCCGGGCACCGGTTCAAAAGATAGAAAAACCCGCTCGTCCGTTCACTGAACGTACCCGAGCCAAACTTCGGAAATTGATTCCGGGCACACCGGGCCTCGGAATCAGGTGCCGTCTGAAGCTGCGCTCTTGTAAAATTCCAAAGAAAACTAAGAAAAAAAAATTTCCTTGAAATTTGTGGGTCTTTAAAATATCCCTATAAATACAGAAGGAAATTCCGTTTATTGCATGAGGGGCTCAGTTTGAAACCAATGCTAAAGAGTCCCTCTAATATGACCCATGTATAATATCCCAGGTGCCACTATAGTGTGGTGTAAATTTTCTATTACTAAATAAACCTATTTGTATGTATGTATAATCACATGTATGGTTCCACGTATCTCTTGAGGAATGGTAATCATTACATTGAGCCCACCCAAGGGGTATCCCTTAGAGAACTGGTGTCACTCATTTGTAGCTAAATATAAATAGAACTCTCCAAACCCATCTCTAGAATAGCTAGTATTAGCCCTGCCATATTTACAAAACATTAAAAATTAAAATATCAGTCATGAGACACCATCCAAGGGGTCGTTATATTGGAACCCCTTGTATACCTATAACACTAAGAATGTTCAACAGAACAACAATCACATATATACATAACATTCCTAGAAAGTGGGACTGTTTAATGGGTTCAATAATCTATAACATGAAGGTTATATTTGGAAATTCATTCTCATAAGAATAACCAATTATATCATATATTCCAAGTATCTAAGAATTAGACCAACTCATTTGACTCAATAACTTCATTAAGCATGGATTTGTGGGATATGCATATGGATGAATCACCACATCAATCCAACATAACAATTCACACTATTAATCACAAACCATCACTCTCAAGAAATATTATTCCACCAATGGATTATTGAAAATAAATATCAAGTTAAAAAATACCCCACATGGAAGGAATTTAACATGGAGATCAACCAACATGGTGGATTCTCTACCCACTCGGGTTGCCAATGATTATGTACGGAATTCAATTTATTTTAATTGAAAAATTATGGGAGAATATGGAAGGTATAATCTCATTGGGCAACGTCACAATTTATCAATTGATGAAAAATATAGGGAATGAGCCAATACCACCTACAATATCATCAAAGAGCATCCATCATCTAGTGTTCGAAGTTGATTAGATCTAGGATGTAATAAATCGATGAAAACATCAATGGAACTGAAAATTTTAAAAATGTTCTTATAACAAAATTTAATAATTATGTGGAAGAAAAAAAATTAACATATTATAGATGATTAAATATATCATCACTATCTTTTTCTGATAATTCTTTTAATTATTTAGGTGTCAGATGGAGGAGTTGTATCCAAACATATGAAGGAGTTGAGAGATCATACAAAAGGGACAATGAATAAATATACTATTTACTATAAGAAATTAAATAGAATAGTTTTAAGATCATTAAAATGGATCCATAAGTTATATTTATTAAAAATTACACTATGCATGGTTTTGGCCGCACTGTTTTCCAAGCCACACCGAAAGTGTTCCACATTCACTGCTATAAAGGGACAGACAAAAATATTTGGTTCAAAGTTTAACTAACCATGCAAAATCCATAAAAAATACCAATGTACAATAAATTTATATTTTTTAAGGATGTGTACCTTGAGTATCACATGATCAAACAAATAGTGAGGCCCTTAAGTGCATATTGTCTCCAACCTCATTGTTTCCTCTTTTCATAAAACCTAGTATGCCTCTTACCATTTTGGGGTTATGGGATTCGAATGTTCCCTGGGTGGACTTTAATTATACAATAATTCCATAGTCCTCATTAAAAGGGTTTTTAAGAATATTAAACCAAATATTTATGGATCCAGGCCATTTATAAAATACCAGACATCAAAAATTGTAGAAAAATGGTCTCATACCATTAATGATTTTGTAAACATTTCTCAAACGATCAATGATAAACCCTGAAACATTCATTACATATATGGAAAAATTTTATACATATGTATTGGTGGATACATCATCCTTCTTTTTTAGTTTAAAAAATCTATTTCTATTTTATTGAAGAGTTCAGGGAAAATAATTTAGGATTGATATCTTCTTAAAAATTTCACATGTTATAGTGTACTGTTCTTCTTTATTGCCTCATATTCTTGATTAGGGCATTCTATTGATCAAATTAACATAAAAAGTAATGAAAATAAAAATAACCATCTTATTGGATAAAATTTATCAAGCATATAATATCATTTCAATAGAATCAATCCACCTCACAATAATAATTAGATCAAATGAATTGTTGAAGTTAGGTGGGTGTTTTTAAAAATAAAACTCAGTAGTGAGTTTCTTATTGAATTTGAAGTTTTTGTGATTGTCATTATAAAAGTTTCCATTTAAAACGTTAGATATTTCAGTGAGCGTGGACACATGATTCTATATAATATCTCCCATTTAATTTCATCTCTCATGGGGAAGATCATTTCTTTGGTCATCACTTTCATTTTCACATGATTTATTTTTGATGTATTCACTAAATGAAACAAAAAACATATTTTTTGTATAAAAATTCAATAATTACAGGGAATAGTCATATGTTATGAAAATAATTCTATTGTTTTCCTTAATAATACGACCTTATTTTAACCCATGACACATTATGTTAATATAATATAACTGTAGTTTATCATTAATTATCATAGGTAATATTATTTCATTCATTATTATGTCTTATAATGATATTTTAAATTAACAAAATTATATCCAACTAGGATTTTCTTCATAGGATTATAGTATTAGTCCCTGTCATCATGCATTGGTGATGATAAATTTAATGCCTAACAAACCCCTTTTAGAGTTATTACCCCAAGGTTCATGTGTTCCATTTCCATATCAACTTTACAATATTTAAAAAGGGTTGCATATTTCATAAAAAACAACACTCCTCTATCTACCAAAATATAGTATTTTATCCTATATATAGTTTTATCCATTATGTTATCACAATATATTTGAAATCATGATAACAAAAAAAATTTCCCTCTGATGAAAAATGGGGTGACAAAATCAAAACATACATAATTGTTATATTATTTTAGATAAATATTCAATAATTTTAAAATAATAAATCTATAATGATAATAATGGATTAATATCTTCAAAAACTAGATACATAATCTACCGATTAAATAATTTATATTCGATATCACCTATAGTGTTTTTCTATCATTATACAATTTGTAGAAATTTATTATAAAATAAAATTATTTGTAACCTTGGTAAAAGGAAGAAAACTGTGATTTTAAATGCTAAGTAAGGTAAAATTTAGAAGATACTAATTAAATTTCATAAGATAGGAGAAGTATAAAGGTTTGTAAACATGATTATAAAATTATAATGGAATACCAAATTTGTAAAATACCAATAATCATGTATTATGGCATAATATTTTCTAAAAATAAATTATATAACTAATAAGAGTATGGAATAGTTAATAATAAATCATGATCCTAGATAATATATCATAAGAATAAGACACATGTTTGTGGAAAACACCTGTATAAAGAAAATCATTTCATTTTTCAAGGACAACTGAAAAGTATATCGTAGTATACTATGTTCACTCCAAATTCCAACATTTCCTTATTTAGGGATTACACTCAAGACTATCATAGTTTATATTTTCCTTTACAAAACTGTGTTAAACATCCATCCCTTTCACTATTATTAGATGAGGTATAATTCACTACCCAATGCATTATAGGGCTATATAATTTCGATCCCAGATATTACGTTTTGAAAAACATAAATATGTTTTACATAAGATCATAATACATTAATCATATCATCATAGTGAAATCCATATAAAATGAAAATGATTTTAATCATCTCATCAAAAAATCATAATTCCTCAAGTGAAATGAAGTTTATGGTTTCATAAGAGCATTCATTATCACACTTTTGTGAAATTAAATGCTAGAACAGAAAGGATAACATGAAATAACCCTAAAAAATATTTACTTATCTATTCCATTAAATTGCATACAATAAAATTATCATACCCATAAGAAAACATATCATTTCATTTAGTATTTATATATATATTAAAAACACATATAATTGATCATTTATGAATTTATTTTAAAATATTGAAACAATTTCAATTTCTATTGATTAAATCTAATCTAATAAGTTCCAGAATATTGAGAATATAATTTTATTTCTATGTGAAATTAGAATATTTTGTTGGAATATTCAAATAAAATAAAATTCATTATGGTTGTAAAATCCATTCATACCTTATATGTTATTAGGTGTCATTCATATCAGTGATTTATAAAAATTGAAAGAGAAATTAATTGGAAATAATTTAGTTAGTTAGATTTAATTTAATAAGATTTAAATAAATAAAATGTTACAGAAAATTTACATTTTAAAAAATAATTTCATTTTAGAAACTCTTATAAATCAATTTTAATGAGAATTGTAATGGAATAATAGTTTTATCAAAATAGGAAAAATAAGATTAAATTTTATTTAAAAAAAATTTCTCAATCATTTTATGCACCAATGAGACAGAAATGTTAGTAATACATTAAAATAATAGAATTATCCAAATAATAATATAAAATATTTTTTGTTAATGATAATATTTATACAATTTTTTTCAAAATAAATTTATCATATACAATCACCAAAAAATGAGATTTTAATGTATATTACATAACTATAAAGTATCTTTAATTGTATAAATTTAATCATTTTTAATAATAAATAAATATTTATTATAAAAATATTCAAGAAATATATTTATATTTAACATATTATCCAACATTCATTTATAATTTCAAATTATCCTTTAATTTTCATTTTCATCATTAAAATAATTTTTAGGTGAAAACATGTCTTTTTTATGAAATTTTTGTTTCAATAGTCCTAGAACATGCACCCTAGATACAGTTTTATCATATCCAGAATCTTAATAATGATATATAATCTAATATATAGTCATTATTTACACATTTATAACCATATATCTATTTTGGTGATGAAATAATAATTACAAAATATTTTTGTTATAGTGGTCTATACCAACACAAAAGTGAAGATTCAAATTTCACAATAAATGAAACAAAAGAAATAAAAACAACAATTCACCATTAAAAAATAATTATAAAATCATATAATAATATATATAAATTAAATCAACCCTTATTATGATTCGAGTAAAGGATAAAATAAAATATTATAGCACATTGATGTGTTGGTAGTCCACAGTTAAAAATGAGTGACATCATCATTTTCCCATAGATGATATGGTATAAAGATATAAAATATATTATAGTTAAAAATAATAAATGTATAATTAATATCATATATTATAATTAATTCCATCATAATAACGAACCATGAAATATGGTGATGCAAAATGAATCATATTTCTAGGTACAGGGAGTTGGCTACACATACACAAAAGTAATACATTTATTACAATTTGATGGAAATGAGAAGGATAATGGTTGTACAATATTCATAAGAAAATCATAATACTCTAATGATACATGATTAATTATTTTAGGATATATATAACAAATATATAAGAAGTATAATAGGAAAAAAACATTGAAAGAGTCGAGTGATAAAATTAGCTTTTATTTGAGATACCCGCGTTGGATCAATCATTACACCATCATAGAACTTTTTAGGGTAAAAAAATGAAAATAATGAATTAAGTAATATATAATGGTTTTTAGAGTTTGGATGAGAGAGAGGGATAAAATTTTGAGAATTTGAGAGGATAATATGTTCTCTTTTATATGAAATGGGAGTTGCCGCATGGAAGTAAATAAATTATTTAAATTATATAGTATCAAATTCTTGTTCATGTGGTACAAAGGTTTTATAAAATATAAGGAAACCAAATATAAGGTAAAAATATCTTCAATCAATAATATTTATAAATATTATGTAATATTTTTTCACTTATCTCTCAGTTTAATCTTTAATAAACATGTTTTGACACAAATACAAAAAAAATTAATGCCTTTACAATTCATTATGACATTAAGATATATTTTCCTTATATAAATATATTAATTATTTTTATGAAAATATGTAATACCATTTTTATGATTCAATATCTATAAGTCATATACATTTAGTATAAAATAATTGTACAATAGTCAAATAAATGAATATATATATATATATAAATGAAATGTAAATGTATACTAATTATATATTATTTACATTACATATGAAAACTATTTGATGAATGTTAAAATATTTTATTAATTATATTATCATCACATTTAATGAATATAATTTATTAGAAGTCATAAATTTAATTTATTAAGATAAACACACATTATTCACATAAAAATATATTTTTAGAAAAACCTCAAATTGTTACCATTCAAATTTTTTATCTTAATTTCTATGATATTAAAAACAAATTTATTCATAATATAATTATTTGAAATTTTTTTTTGTAATTTTTTAATTCCTTTATTAGACCCCCCCCCCAATCTAATTTTTGGGTAGTAAATGTCACATTGAAGAATAATATTTCAATAGTATTAAGGAGCTAATTTAGAAATTATGTTCTGTGTATAAAAATATTTTAATGAAATAAAAATATTTTGAGGAAAATTATATCATAAAATATCTTGCTGTTATAATAATGAAATTTTCTAGAGAATTTACTCATTTCTTTGTGGCAGTTCGAATAGAGGTCCCCTAAATATATGTTCACTATTTCATTATAAAATGTTCTAAATACAATAATATTTATTGGGGTAAAATTGGTTCATCAATGTATGTGATGTAATTTTTTATAACCCGTGTTAATTCAAATATAATAATAATAATGTATTTGAAACCAAAATTAAAATCATTAACATTATTATACACACGATCACCACATTGTCATTAATTATTGGCTAGGTATCCATTACATATGTTAGACACAATTTTCTAGTAAAACGAAAATGATTAATTCATGAATTATATTGGACAAATAAATAATGTAAGGAAAATATATCACGTTTCCCAAAAATAATGTATTATATATAGCATCAATATTGATCTAATTCTAGAAACTTCTATATATTATTTTCAATGGTAAAATCAATGTTTTGTGCCAATATTATTTTAAATATAATTCCCTGGATTTCTATTAAAACATATTGAAATATAATCTATAATATAGTTAATGTGGTAATAATTGATTTATTTGGTTATATATTTCATAGAAAGTAGATTAAATTAGATAAAATTATATTAATAAAAATTCAAAATTCATATATTGACTAAATACGTAAATATAATATTACAACATGACATATTACATCACATTAGTATAAATTGTTAATAATCAATGATATTAATAGAGTCAACCATTCATATTATTTCTCCTTATTTATTGAGGAAATAGAAAACATAAGGAATGAGTGACATCATATTCTTAGTAAGGGATAATGTTTAGTGAAATCTAACATGGAATAACCGTGGAATCAGTATTTTATCTAAAATAGATAACCAACTTATTCTATATCAACTGTTATATAAGTATAATATTATCCATATATAAAAGACAAAATTATAAAATATATTTTATCTTAATAATGAAAAAGATTTGAATTTATAAATTTTGATATCATGATCATACTGATGAGGTCTCATATAAATATATCATTTATAAATGGTATAGAGGATCTCAATACACTATCTTAGATACCACATGAGACCATCTAGTGCATTAAGGATATAGATAAGTTTCCACCCCACTTATCATATAAGGATGAATTCATTATATTATATATTAAAAGGTAATATGTAATAAAATACATAATGAACATGAATTAGAAAAATAGAAAAGATTAGTATAATTTCCCATTGATGATTATCTTATAATATTTTCCCAATAAATAAAAAAAATAAATATATCTAGGTGAATTTATCAGAGTCATATTTGAAAAAATTAGGGATTTAAAATGTTCCAATAAGAACCCTCATATAGATAAGGATATGTAATTTTATTAATTAGATTCATATTATGATTAATATTACCAATAGTTATGTTCTGTTGAATACATGCATTTACAATGGAAATAGAAAAAAATATTGTGGATGAATACCCAAGAAAAATTAGAGTATGAAGTAACATATGTTTTATATGCATTAGAAATATTATATTTCATTATGAAACAACTTCTATATCATAATTAATTGATTTAAATGATGAAATTATTCCAAAATCATGTTTAATTTACAAGAAACATAATATTTTCTACATCAGCTACATTACTGTCATCATTCCATAACGAATTTTATCTTCAAGATATAATTCATCTAAATTAATAAAAATGGAATACTTATGGATTTGTATAATGTATATTTTTGTTTATGAGAATGTTTAAAAATAATAATGTGTCGTAAATGGTGTATAATGTCAGTATGTGGGAACTCACATAGATGAGATATCATAATGATATTTCAGAAAATAATATAAATTGTATAATGGAATAATAAAATATTAATTTAGAAGGATAAAATAATAGATATGTCAATATTAATTGAAAAGAGTGAGAGAATGTACCATTATCTATCTTGAGATTTTTGGAATAGTGATGATACTTAGAACTAATGAATATCTTCAATAATGGACATAGTAATATGAAATGGAATCTATGAGGTATATATGGATATAAAAAAATCATATAAGGTTTTAGAGAAATGTGAAGTGGTAGGAGGGAATTATAATATTAGTGATGAAAATTTCATGGAATAAATTGTGGAATATTTTATTTTTTTCAATAATCATATGAAATCCACTACTACCGATATTGCCTATGTTACTCTATTAATACTATAAAAAAATGCATAGTTCAAAAATAATGAAACAATAATTTCCATGGGTAATTGTATTCATGATTACAAATATATGAAGTCTCATTAATAATATTTCAATATTTTTAATAAATATAATTGTTTCTACCAAAAATAAAAAACATATAACCTCATAGTAGATTTTATATGATGATTCAAAATATAGACTATAATTTATAATATGTATCACTAAATTATAATAATTTTTATCTTTTACATGTGTTTGATATATTTTATAGAAATTTGGTCTTACAGAAAACACCATTTATGTTTTAAAATAATTTATACTTTGATATGACATAAACCATATATTATACCTCACCCTCATAGAAATATTAATTATAAAAAAATACCAATTATTTTTTTAAATTTTATTGTTTTTATTTCATTTATATATGATTCATGTAGTTTTATGGGTTTAAGGGATCAAAAAAATAATCAAATTAAATGATGATGATTGAGATAAAATAAACTAATATTGTAAAATAGTCATTTTCAAAAAACACACACAAGTTGGACCAAATGGATATATAGTGTTGTTTCAATTTCCAGTTGGTGGAATTAAATAAAACAAACATATGAAAATCAAGCTCACCAGTAACCTCAAGGAGCTCATTGGATATCATTGGTGTCTAAGAAAAAACTCCATTTATCAGTGTAGTTAAAAAACTACAATGTGGAATTCAATAGATACCTATTGGACATTATTGTAGTCTATAATACTATAATAATAACATTAATTTACTACTGGTATTAGGAAGCTAGCTTGTGGTCTCTTGTCAGTAAATCAAATGGTGGATTTATGGTGGTCTACAATAGGTTCCTAATCCCATATATGCCTCCTAATCAACCAAGATACACCTATAGATGATAAATATAGATATTTTTAATCCTTAATTGAATACATATTTAATTTTAATGATATTCATTAATATGTAGTGAATGGAAATGAACATAAACTAAAAATAGCATTCCTTTGTTACTCTGATTATGATAAAACAATATTTATTTTTTCAAAAACAATTTTCTCATTTATTTACATATAAATGTTTATAAATTTCATCCTATATATAAGATTATATAATTTATATAATTTTTTTAATGTTTTGTAACTAATAAAACCTGATTTTCATACTTTCTTTACTATTGGTAAACTCTTTAAACCATGTGATCGTTTTTTGGGGTCATAAAAAACTATTATAACAATGTTCTCATTATCGTTATTTGTCTACTAAATTTTTTTTGAGTTAATATAATTTTATAGTTTATATAATACTACTAATGCTGAGTATTATTACTTCATAAAACCACAATTAATTAGAATGAGAGAATTTGGGGTACATATTAATCTACTTTCGATATGGCTTATCAAATTGTACAACATATATTTAATTTACATTCCTAATATATTTTATTTATATTTTTTTATACTATTAAATTATTATTTAATCACATAATTATATTGATATATTAACTTATATAATTAAATATCTTTCAATAAATATTGATATTTTGTTTCTTCTTTGATTATTAATTTTAATAGCTAATTTATTATCCATTTCATTGTTGATACATTGGTTATTTTATTTTATGTATAATTTATATATTTGTGTCACATATTTTTATTTAAAATTTTATGTTTAATTGATCACACACTATCCAAATTACTCCAACCTATGATTTATATTGGAGGTAGACTATGATTTTCTAAAATAAAGCCCATGATTTCCAAAAAGAAAACAGTTTTTAATTATGTTTAATCTAGGTTTTCAATATTTTGTTTGATATATGATATCAATATTTCTTAAAAAATATTCATTGATATCTACTAATAATAAATAAATGTTTTACCCTACATATATAACCCAATGTTCCTATAAGGGAATCCAATGGGTCATTCCCATTTCATTGGTAGAACAATATATACTTTTTTTAGAAACTAAAATTTCTGTTTTTTATTTATTCATAACATATTTCATGTGAAAAAATGTAATACATAGCTAAGCACACACTAAAGAATTATATGACAACATGATGCCCGATGAAATCACTACTTTTGAACTCGATAACAAAGACAAAAATTACCTATATTATGGTTTAAATATAAATTAATTTAGTTGTGAATCGTATTGAAAAACATCCTCTGAAAATTTGAAATTACATTATTTTACTCATGAAGGAACAAATAAAGATCAATATCTGAGACATGACATGTATTGTATGAATTAAAATAAAAAACATATATTTTTTAACATTCTTGTTATAAATTTTATGTCATATAAAATATCTTGGTCATTAAATTTTTTCAAAAACAATTATGAATAATATACATTGAGTTTTTCCATTCAATTATGAACCCAATGTAAGGAAAATTAAAAAAGGAAATGATATTATGAAAAATAATTGTTTATCATAAGATTATTTGTCTCATGAAAAATCATATATACTTTATTTAACATGAGAAAAATGAAGTAAAAAAGTCAATGGTATGAATAAATAAAATAAATAAATCAATGTTCATAATTTAAGGGTATATTATGACTACCATAATTGATTTGAATCAAGTAATGGAAGTGTAAAATGTCTTAGGGAGAGAACTAATTTATTCTACAAAGTAAATTATCCTACCTTTTCAAATTATTAGTATTCCACCTATTAATGGTTTCAGTATATTTCGATTATAAAAAACTAGTCAATGATTTTTGGAAGTTACCAAAAGATCCAAAAAAATAAAAAAAATTATCAATTAGTTTTTGAATGAATAAACTATATGATGAAAATGACATATTAAACCAGTTATTAAAATAACATCCATATATTTAAAAATTTAAATAACTAACTAAATATTAAATATATTATATTACAGTGTTTATCCAACATGAGAAAAGATTAAATAAACTTCTTGGATCTCAAAAATGTGAAATAATAGGTTTTTAATTAGTATAATCATTTCAAATAATTACCTTTAAAAATATTTCCAATATTGTAAAATTAATTTTTCTATGATTATATGAATGAAATAAATTTTATTTATGAATGTGATTATAAAAAGAACCATTATTTAGGCTTACATTGATACATATCTCTTCTGATACATTTTTTATGATTTATTATGAAAAATTATATTCTAAATAAGCAATGATTCAAAAATCACTATTAGATAATATGAGTGGACCCAAATTTTAGGTACCAATGTATTTGTGTTTTTTTGTGGGAAAATTCAATCCATATAGAAACAGAATATTATACATTATATAATGAGATAGGGTTCTTATGACTCACATGTGATGAGAAATTAGAGTATATTCATATTTAAAATATCAATGGAAATCAAGAAAAATTTTTGTGACAAATAAAGCCATATGATCATTAGTAAAATTATTATTGGATTTATAATTATTATACTATTAATGATTTTTTATATGTAAATGTATTGAAATATTATTTTCTTTATATTAGTAAATTGTGTGATAATATTTTTATTATTAATTTTTAAAATTATTTATCTTATATATATGATTCTAATGGAATAAATGACATTTTCTTCTTCTCATTTTCATTATGTTAATATAAAATATTTAAATTCGATTTATCGTAAAATTGTTAAATATTTATGTTCCCAAGATAGTGTGTTATATATTTTTAATTGGATCATTGGACATTATAGAAAAAACACTCTATTTGTGATAATTTTAGACCATCACACATTTCACTTATAAAAGATTAATATTAGAAAATTTTAATTATCAATGATTATACCTGATTTATATGGGTTTATTTATTGCCTCATAAAAATGAATCATGTATATAATTTTTCATATATTCAATGAATTTCAGAATTAAATTATGTATATAATATCTTATCCATTCATAATTATCATAGGGGAGGGTTTGTTAATAAATATTTTGATGTTCATTGTGCTTGAAAATTGTATAATCATTATTTTTTACACTCCACAGAGTATAAAAAAATGGATTGTTGAAAGATAAAATAGAACAGATCAAAAACTAGAAATAACCATATTAAATGAATTTAAACTCCCTTAATACATTTAGGGAGATGTGATTAATATCCATTTTATGACTCGTACAATTTTATTATATAACCCTTCATAAAAAATATCCAATATGAACATTGGAAAAAATTCCAAAAGATGGATGTCTAATGTTTTTTGATGTAAATGTTATATTCATACCCTAAACACAGAATAAATTTTATTGACCACAAATCTAGTTAAAGTACTTTTATTGGTTAAACTATCATATATGAGACATAATGATTCAATAATTAAACTTTTAAAAACCTAAAAGTTATAAATATAATAATTTATTAGAATGTTCCAAAACATTATCCTAAAATTATTGATGTTTATTTTGATAAAAAAATAACATTAAATAGTCAACCTAAATAAAAATAAATTTATTTTTTAGATAAAATAAAATTCATTACATGTTCCATGGAATTTGTAAACACTAATGATTATCCATTAGGATATTTTATTAGTGATTTTTAATTATATACTCATACTTGGAGGATAGTTTTAAATGAGTTCGAGAATAGTGATTTTTATCACTCTTGAAATTCATAAATACTGATGATTCAATTGAAGATAAAAATTAGGTACATCTAATAAAAAAGGAAGCGAACCAATTTAAAAGTAATAATGTTTGAACTCCTGTTTCCCATGTATCATCCTATTAATGGAATTAAATGATATTTTATAAATAAATTAGATGTGTTAGGTAACATCACTCTTTATAAGGCTAGAATCATATCTAAAAAATTATGATTAATAATGCATTCATTATATTGAGACATTTTAACTATAAACTTGGATTTAATCTATTAGGATCTTATTTCCATTCACTACACTCTTAAACAATAATATTTTCACATGGGTGTTAAATTCGATTTTTTGAATTGTTTTAAATTAAAATTGTATTTTATAACTACCGTATAGTTTTGAAGAAAAAATATATGAAAATCCCTATTTTAATTAACCATGGAACATTATGATTTAATAAAATAATCATATTATTGGTATTATCAGTTGACTAAATTTATTTGAAAATTCTATTTTCAATTATGAAAAAATGATTAAACTTTAAATTATAAATATATTTAAAAAAACTCCTTATTTATTGAAATTTATTTTCATGATGTTATATGATTTTATATTAATGAATATATTTGTATTGTATTTTTTATATAAGATGAAAATAAATTAAAATCTATTTTATTATAGAATAAATGTTTTGTATTTTTTTGAGGTTAATACAAATAAAATGAAATTATTCTATGCCAAATAAAATACACTAATAATGTTTTTGTGAATTTACTCTATTGATGATGTAATGGAAATATATACACTAATGATTACATAGTGTTATATAACAATATATGAAACTGGTAAAAAGTTTTATAATAAGATTTTTTAAGGATGGAATAGGATCTATAATTACCTTACCACACCCAAACCCAGATTGTATTGTTTTTTTAATTTTTATTTTATTAAATAGAATTCAAATATATTACCTTTAAATTAATTTTATTTGTTTTGAAATCTAAATGGTTATAAAAATATCGGATTTTTATATAAAATAATCAAATATTGAACAGACATGTTTTTATGATTTCATATTCAATGGATTTCTATTAAATAGAAAAATTCCTAGTACAACACATGACCTACCTAGAATATACCTCATTTATTTAATTAGTAAGAATAATAATTTCATGACACTTTAAATGGATGAAGAAAAATATATTACCATGGGAATTTTTTTGCACCAAAATTATACTAATGAAATGATATCTCTTTGATTATAGGAAAATTTAAAATCATTTTCATACAAACTATCACAAAACTAGTTCCCTAATAATTTTTAAAAAACCAATTTTACAGTCTCTCGCTATGAAAATTGATCAAAAATAAATTTTTGTGAGATCACAACAAATTAATTGATGCATCAATTGAGGTCATAATCAATAATACTCATCTGGCATTTATATTTTTTATTTCACCTTTCAATAGAATTGTCTGAAATTATTAAAGGTATTGACTTATATGATTTTCTTATCAAAATTACTCATTAATGTTATTATACCTCAGTTTCTTCAAGTGAATGATTTGTTTTAATCATTTAAAAAATATGATTTTTGAAAATGGTAATTTTTTTAAACATTTTAACAAATTTTTCTCAAATCAATGTTAGTGTTATATACTAACAAAAAAATTCATATCTTAATAAATAAAAATTATGTTGTTTTAGATGAGATGCACATAGATTTCATAACCTAAATATGTGTTGGATTGATTTTTAATATGATCCTCACCATGAGTATGAGTATTTCTCTTTTACTCCAATCATATTTTTACAATTCCATTGAATAATATATATATTATACACATAAAATTTCAAAGTATAAATAGTGTATTTAAATGTATAAATAAAATAATTGTTTTCAAATTTCCTTTTAAAAACATTATGTTTCATTTTTTATGTTTGATATATAAAATATTTTATTTTTAATTTCATTATCATTTTCTATGAATTTTTTTATTTAATTGATATCTATATTTTTAATGAATCAATTAATGTGAAGATTATATTTTTAATTCAGAATTTATTTTAGTGGATAAAACAATTTTCAATCAGGATCATATATACAAAAATTTATAATTCAAAACTTTAATTCAATCTTCAGCAAACTTATTATATACGATTAAATGAAAACATCAAAATTTACCCTATTCATTATTTTTTATTTTATAAATAAGTAAAAAATTTCAATGTTAAGATGAATCATTGTTTTTCTGATATATTATTGATTTAAAATCATGAATGTTAATTAATGTTGAATAAAATAATTTCTTTTATATAACTTATTTCATTAATTCCAAATATATGTATTTTTTGATATTCAAAAGGTAGGTAAAATTTCTGAAAGTGGAATTATACTTTATGGATTTAAAATTTTACATTGTTTATATATATTTTGAACTTGATCTAATGTATAGATTGAAAAATCATTTAAATATAAATTTATTATAACATTTTTTATGCTCAAAGTTCATAAATTATAATTATTTTAATATACATATCATTGAGCATGATTTTATCATCTCATTTGAGATTATCTGTGAAATATTTATATCCCATTGAAATTATATTTTTTATATTCCAAGTGTTATTTTCACTCAAATTGATTTAGATTATCGTACCTCACTCTCTTAGATAATTTTAATGATAATAGATAACAATTATAATTCAATTTTTTTATTATATGTAATATAGTCATTTATGTTTGACAATGATTTATGAAATTATTATATTAAACAATACATTCAAATTGAATAAATAATACCAATAGGAAGAAATCAAATAGGTATCAATGGTCATGTTCAAAATATTACATAATATGAACATATTTTCCTACATATAGAGACCTAAAATCCAACGGATAGATCTCGAAGAAACATTCATAGCTATAAGAAGTGTACAAAATACCCATTATAGCATTACAATCTAACCACCTGCATTATAAAATATATCCCTTGTTGCAACATTCTCTTCAACAACCATATTAAGCATATTTCCAACATCCCCATCCCATGTGACACTAAACCGGTGCCCCGAGCCATGTAGTTTCATGACATCAAGCGTGCCTTCCTGTATGCCAATGGATTCCGACTAGTAGGGAGGGTTAAATAGGTCATCTGGGGAGACTATAACCTCAATAAGAGAATAAGAAACATTAGGTAATAATTGAAATAGTTGAAACCTAAGAAAACAATCCATAATATTCACAATTACCAAATCCCAAAACTGAGTACAATTATAAACAACAATAAATATGCCATGTCTTGATACAATGTCAAGTTAACAAAACCCAAAAGAAAGAAAATGGTAGAATCCCCAAAAATGGCATGGATTCTATGAATGTATCCTCAACAAAACATGTCCCATTCCCAACTAATCTCCTTACCAATGGGCCCTTTCCATTTTCTTTACCTTCAAGTATGATATCTGGTCATATACCCAATGTCGTCCTGTGAAGGGTGTGGGTATACCATTATATTCCACCACCAATGGTGTCTAAAAAATATTTAGAAGGCTGATAGAGCATTAAAATGATAAATTAAGGAACGTTAAGGTAAATAAATAAATGTGTCATTCTAAACTATGATGATTTTATTTATTATACCAATGAATTTGGGGTCAGTATAATTAGAATTACATTATTCAGTCTCTCGTTTTTTTGTGTGTACAATGGATTAGAAATATTCATTTTTCTCAAGAATATAGAAAAACAATCAGTACCTATCTCACTAGGAATCAAAATATAATTATTACCAATATCATCACCTCGAAGCCTCAGTCTGGGTTGAATGAAACCTTTTAGGGGAATAGAACTCCATCCCCTTCTTTAACTAATTCATTTAGGGGAACAACTAGAACCTCAGTCTAGAATGACCTGTGGGAGAAGAACCTCGAGTCGATACCCTACACTTTCAAGCCATGTGGACATTATTATTTATTATTCAGCACCATTAACCATATCCCAAATATAATATACAATATCATTTACTACATAACAAAAATATCCGTAAATAAGAAAATAACATTATTGCCTCAATCTATTAACACATTCTATATTAATATTACTTATCCCTTTATCCCCATTTCCCATTCCCATGCCTAACTCACAAAGAATATTTATTTCATAAGCCAATTCTCTTGTATTTTTCCATTAATCCATTTATCCATTTTTCATTCAAACCAAAAAACAAAATAGGCCATTACCCAACATAATGGTATTACTAAACAATAATTAAACATCCTTGAAGAATATTAACCTATTCATCATGACCTCTATGTTCTCAGGAAATGATCTACCCTTTTGCAGTTAACTCTCGCTCTGGGGAATATCATCACACATCACGGGTGGATCTAATTTGGTCAGGTCATCCTCCATACATCCTATAAAAATCAAGAGGGAAACAATTAACTATTTACACACCACTAAATCACATCATGTCAAAGGAACCAATAACTCATCAATAAAGGGAAGGAACTAAAACCCAACATGAAAAAATATATAGAAAACCAAAGGGATATAACTTCTAAAACAACTACCTTAAATTTATTTGTAAACACACTCCAATTTGAAGCCTTAGATATAGATTCGACCAACTCAGGGAGATTTACCCTAAAACTCACTGAAAATATACGGTTTGAGAGCTTTAGATAGAGGGGGAAAAAATAGAAACCCTAAACCATAAAGAATATCAATAGGGAGATTATCCATACTCGGATCTTCAATCCATAATTGACGGTGCTTCAAATAGCATTGAATCAGAGGAGATTGATATTTGGGAGATTTTGGTCCCATTGGTTCATTCCTAGGGTAGAAATAGAGGGGGAGGAGGAAAACCATGTGTTGGATATAAAATCATGGAGTGTAATTTTTTTAAATTTTTAAATGTTATTGGGCCGCACGGTTTACCCTCATAGTTTTCCAAACCGTGCACAAACCATGAATATGATCTTTTTCCAATGTTCCCCTTACACTGTTTACCTGCAAGATTTTCCAAACAGTGAACAAACCATTGAAAGGATACAGTCCGAAAATATTTTCCTTGCATCGTTTACCTGGGATTCCCACACTGTTAGCACTAACCATGCGCAGACCATGCTGATAGCCTAGAAAAATCATTTTCCCATTTTCAGGTATCGAAACCACGGAACACCCATGATCCTCCTTACAGACTTTTTAAAGCATTTAGTTAAAAAAAATAAATGGCCTAAACTAAAACATAAAAAATAACATACTATGAAATCTATGATCTTATAACCTCCCCACATTATAATGGCTCATCCTCAGGACATTCTCCCAAACATCATTGAGTTCTTCTATAAAAGAGATCATACCACTCGACCTCTGTATCTAATTCCTACTCCCATATTTACTCTGAAATGTTTCCATGTGTCAATAGAACACAAACATGGGGAACAACTTTATCCCTCAAAATATTCCTGCTAAGATCCACAAGATGAACCAGGTGTTCCTCAATGGATGCATCAACCTCAACCATTACATCCTCAACCTTAATCACATGAGATGGGTCTGGGTGATACATTCAGTGTTTCGAAACATGGAAAGCATAATTCATCCAACTATACTGCAATGAAATATCCAACTAGTAAGAAACCAGTCTGATCCTCTCCATCATCTCAAATGGTTCCACATATCTATGTTCCAACATGCCCTGTTTTGGTATTCAAAAGTTACCAAACCTTGGAGACACATGAATAGACACACTATAACCCACCATAAAATCAAGAGATCTATAATTCTTATCCATGTATGAATTATTCCTACTCTGAGTTGTTCCTATGTTCATTTGAATCAAGAAAACCTTCTTCAATGTCTCTTTCCCTAGACTAGGCCCTAACAACTAAGACTATTTGACCTCTTACCAACACAATGGTGATCTACACGGTCTCCCAGAAAGTGCCTCAAAAGGTTCAATCTGAACTGTATCATGAATACTGTTGTCATAGGCAAACATAACAAGCGATATGTGCTTTTCCCAAAAATAACTGAAATTTAGAGCACATGCTCTCAACATGTCTTCTAATACCAAAATTGTATGCTCTTATTGCTATACAGTTTGTGGGAGGTAAGTTGTACTAAAAAAAAATGGGTACCAAGTGTAATATATATTCCTTTCCAGAAATGAGTGGGGGAATGTGGATCACGATCTGAAACAAAGGTTCTAGGAACACCATGCAACCATTCAATTTCCTCAAAATAAAATTCCCCTAACAAGTCGACTATATAGGTATCCTGAATCAGCAAGAAATGGGACTCTTTAGTCATCCGATATTCCACCACCCAAATAGAATCATTTATCCAAGGCATCCTTGGAATACCCACTACAAAGTCTATCACGATTTTATTAAATTACCACTATGGAATTGTAAATGGAACAATAACCCACCTAGGAACTGCTATTTAGCCTTTAACTATAGGAATATAAGGCATCTTTCCACAAATCTCGCCACCTATTTATTCATTCCAAGACACAAATATTACTTACATAGGACATGGTACATCATAGTCAAACCAAGATGCACTACCCAATACAATTCGTAAAGCTCCTAGATCAAATCTTCTCATAAATCTGCCAACACCACAACACGACCTTGAAAATAGGAAACACTATCAATGTCAATGGTATATCCAGAAGGTGACTCCCCACCATTATGACATTGTTTCCATGCCAGACACTTTAGATCTACCAACTGAATCAATTTAACTCATCTCAAAAGTGTATACTCAACTGCTATAGATGTAATTTTCCTCTATTTTTGAAGATCTTATTCCTCCAAATTCATCTTCATAAACAATTCCATCATCAACCTCTTGGAAATGGATTCTTGAACTACAGGATGTATAGACTTGTGACTCAGAGAATTAGTGACTCAATTCCCTTTTCCTATTGTGTAAACCAATTCAAAATCAAAAGACCAAATGTACTCAACCCACTGTTGTTGTCAAAGATTCAAATCCTACTGAGAGAATATGTATTTGATACATTTATAGTTGGTAAACACCGTTAAGGGTTATCCCAAAAAATAATACCTCCACCATGTTAAGTCGTTATCACAAAATATTTGTCTAGGCCATGATTTGGTTAATTTCATTCATGTGGCCTCAACTTCCACAACCCATAAGATATAACCTGATCATCATACATCAACAATGTCCCATGTCCAACACCAGATGCATCGCAGAACAATGTGTACCTCTTACCAGATTATGGTAAGATCAAAATTGGATCATTGGTCAACCACTTCTTCAACTCTTGGAAAGCATACTCACAAGCCCATGACAAATTGAACAAAACCTTGTTCGTGGTTAGGCCTCTGAGTGGTGCTTCCAGACAAGAGAAATATCTAATAAACCTTTTGTAATAACTAGACAAATGAAAAAAACTCTAAATATTAGAGACATTCTTGGGCTGTTCCAAAGCCATCATAGCATGCACCTTTTCTAGATCCACCGATATGCCTAACTTGGATATGGTATATCACAATAAGTGTGCCTCATCAATACAAAACTGACATTTTGATAACATGGAATAAATCATATGATCTTTTTGTGTACTCAAAATGATGTCAAGGTGTTTGTAATGATAGTAACAAGTTCTATAGTACACAAAGATATCATCAACAACAAAAACAACTATAAACTAATATAGATATAGGTGGAATATCAAGTTCACCAAGGAAATGAACACAAATAGTGAAGTGGTCAAACCAAACGGAATTAAAAGGAATTCATAAAACTCATACCTACTTTGGAATTCCATTCAAGAAATTACAGAAGGTATCACCCTCAATAGATGTTACACCAACCTCAAATAGATCATGGAAAAAATGAGGCACTTCTGAGATAATAAAATAGGTAATAAATTCTAGGAAGAGGGTATCCGTTCATAATGGTCACCTGGTTCAACTTTTGATAATCGATGCAAAAACTCAGTGATCAATCACCCTTCTTAGAAAAAAATAGAAGAGATCCCCATAGTGATGTACTATGGAGTATAAAACCATTAAGCTCTAATTCATCTAACTGAATCTTCAGTTATTGGAGCTATACTAGAACCAGTCAGTAAGGTGGAATTGAATCTATCTCTGCTCCAGGGGACAATTTGATCATAAACTAAAAATCTATCTTGGGTTGGTAACCCTGATAAGTCCTCAAGAAACACATTTTTAAATAGGTCCACAACAAAACGTAAGAATAACTGTCCTCTCTATCCATCATATATCATATGGAATACCACTTGGTCTATGAGAACCCATATGTGATGGTGTAGCGGTCCTACTTGGCATGCTCGAGTATCTCACTCACCCCAAAAAAAATGAGTGATATCCTCGAGAGATTTCAATGTTACCTGACATCTGTAACAGTCAATATGGGTTCATATGACCCCAACCAATCAATTCCCAAGATTATGTCAAAACGTAAAATTTCAAGTAAAAATAGATCCCCCAAAAATCAATACCCACCAACCTCCAGAGAACATCCCTTACACGGATTGAGGTCCTTGACTCACACCACTAGTGAACTATCAAGAGAAATTACCCCACATGAAATACCTAAGGCTAGGACCAACACAACTACAAACTCAGCAGAAATGATTGAATCCATAACACCTATATTGAATAAAGCACTAGAAAACAAGGATGATACAAGAATCGTACCTCAAATATTAGACGCTCCTACCTCACCACCCTCATGTGTATCCCCAAATGAATAGTGATGACTGACCCCTATACCATAGGCCTCAATCTATGTATACTGCACTACAATGCTCTATTAGTAAGGTTGGTCTCGCCCCGAAGTTCCACATCCATATCCCCTTGTAGTACAGCAAGTGGAACTCCAACTACCTTCGTGATATAGGGTAAATGACTCCCTACTAACACTTGGAATCTGCCTCAGACCTCCATCATTTCCTGACTACCATGAGATACTATAGAAACTCTGCATGTGGAAAAGCTTACAACATGTTCAGAAATCAACAAGTGGGCAAAGACACGTTCCACACATGTGCACCGACCTACCATATTGAAAACAGAAGACATGGTCACCTCCCTGAGAAACTGACCCATTTTTCTGCCTAGTCTATGTACTTCCCCCTTAATGGATGGTTCCACAACGGTGTTTCCTACTATCAAAATTTTCACCACATTCTCACCTATATATAGCCACAAGTTCATTACCAAAATCTCTCTCCAGGTTTCCATTAGAGATAAGGGATTGATCCAAAACTTCAACAATGCTTTTTAGAATAATTATATTCACCTGAGATCTGATCTTGTGTCTCAGCCCATCTTGGAAGTGTTTTTCCATAATTTCCTCATCTTCCGTCAGCATCAGAATGAATCGTCTCAAATTGGTAAAATGAATAGCATAGTCTATCACCGAAATTTTCCCTTGTGTCAACCTCATAAAAACATTATCATTATCCAACCACAAGGTTTATGGATAGAAGGTATCAAAAAACATTTCCTGAAATTCATTCAACATCATCCTCTTATCTTTCACTATTGGAATCATAATGTCCCACCAATTTTCCCCCCCTCAGCATATAGGCCTCTAACATGGATCTACTATCAGAAGGAGCCTCTAGAAGGTCAAGAATAGTTTTGATGGACACAATCCAAAACTCTGATTCTTATGGCCCACCCCCTTTGCTAATGGTCAGAGGGTGCTATAGCTGAAATTCCCTAGTCAACTCAAACATGATATGAAAAACCCACTGGGTCTCGTTCCATAATTTTCATAAAATTAGAAAATTTATTGCAGAACTACACTTTTGTATCTCCTTGGACCACCGCGTTAACCAAATCCACTAGTGGACGAGCATTCTTAGCAACATCCTCATGTCACCCAACTAGGTCATGTCATCGAGATGACATTTTTTTATAATGCCAAACATTATCATTTGAGTGAAACCATAAAGCATTTATGAGAATGAAGAGATATAGATATGCTCTTCAGTTTTAATAACCAAACCAATTCGCCTTCACTACCCAATAGACACCACTCGCAACCAGTTCACTGCATTGAGCCACATCCATTAGACTATGGTCAACACATGATCTAATTATCATGGTCACAAGCGTATCATTTACTACCATTAAAACAATTTTCATATACCAAATTACCCTTAAAATAAATTATTCCACATTTATTTATTTATTAAGGAAACTTTTCTAAATACTTATTGAAATTTCCACATCCAATTTGTTCTCATTCATTCAATCTTATTAGGAACAATTCATTACTTTAAGAGAACATATGCATCCTAACCGTTACATCCCGCACAACCATACTGTGTGTGTGCCTATCATGAAGCATGTGACTTCTTACATAGGTGTATAGAATGATGCGTGAATTTAGAACCTCGTTCCATTCCAGCAATGAGATAAATATCACAAAACCGTACAATCATACAACAATTGCATATCCCAATCATGAAACATCATCAAATGAAACAACACAAAACTACAACAACAATCCCCTCCGATGGTGACTTGGGTTTCCCCCATACATGGGTTAGATAATCCTAAGAATGAGCTCATTACCTTGGCCTAAAACACTCATAATATTATTTCTACTATCCCCAAATACTATGAATGATAAAATAACTCCTTCGATACAACATTATAACTTTCTCGACCTGGGTTCCACTAAAACTATGCCTCGAGCCATGTAGTTACATGACCTCAAGCGCAACTCCCAATACGCCAGAGGTTGCCAAATAGTATCAAGGGTCCAATAGGTCGTATTGGGAGACTATACCCAAAATAAAATAGTACGACACAATAGATTATAATTTAAATATTAGAAACATAATAGAACAATCTATAACATGCATAGCAACCAAATCTCAAAATTGGGTACAATAATAAACTACAATAAATATGACATGTTCTGTTAAAATTTCATGTGAACAAAAACCAAAAGAAATAAAATTGTAGAATCCCCATAATGGTCTAGGCTCCATGTCTGGAACTGCAACCAATCTTGTCCCATGCTCAATTCATCTCTCTAGCATAGGGTCATTTCCCTTGTCCTGTCCTGCAAGCATGAAATCATCTTGGGTACCCAATGGAAGCCCATGAAATGTGTGAGTACAACATAATAGGCCACCACCAACAGTGTGTAAGAAATATCTAACAAGGAAGATAGTGCATGAAAATGATAAACAAAGGAATGTTAAGGTAAATAGTATAATATGACTTTCTAAACTGTGTTCATTTTTTATACAACTAATGCATTGGGGTCTACTAAATAGTCATTTAATTATTCAATATCCCATTTTTTTGTGTCCAATGGATTAGACATATTTATTATTCTCATTCATATGGATATACTATAATTCCTTATCTTATTAAGAATCAAATTATAAAAACTCCCAATATCATCACATCGAAGCCTCAACCCAGGTGGAATACAGCTGTTAGGGGAATGGAACTTTCTCCCCTTCCCTAACCCGTGGATTTAGGAGAAGAGCTAAAAACATGATAAAACTCGACTAGTGGGTGGAGAACCTTAAGTAGATACCACACTCTTTCAAGCGATGTGCACATTCTTATTTAAGATTCACCACAATTAACCATATCCCAAGAGGCATATCCAATATCATTTATAACATCACAACAATATCAGTAAATTGGAAAATAACATTATTTCCCCAATCCATTAACACATTCACCATTTATATTTCTTGTCCCTTCGGCCCAATTTCCAATTTCCCATTTCTATCTCACTATGCATAGTCAAGTCATAAGAAAATTCCCTAGCATTTTTCTATTAATATATTTATCCATTTTTCATGCAAACCAGACAACCCCTTATTCCATCAACCAAACTATGTATATTACGAAACATCAATTACTAATATTTCAAGAATATTATCATATTCATCAGGAGAACTATGTTCTATCACAAAAACCTACCCATACTTAGCAAACTCTAGGTCTGGGTAATATTATAACATTTAACAGGTGGAACTAATTTGGTCAGGTCAACCTCATCACATCCCTTATAGATCAAGAGGGGTTAAAATAACGATTTACACACGACTACATCACATCATGTCAAATTTAAAAAGAAATAGTTAATAGTGGAAAATATCAAAAACCTGACATGCACAAATATACACAACAAAATGGGATGTAACTTGTAGACCACCTACCATGAGTCTGTTGGTGAATGAACTACCAATCAAATCCTTATATCTCGATTCAACCAATCCTTGGTGATTAACCAAAAAAATTACTGAAAAAGTAATGTTTAAAAGCTTCATATGGAGAGGGGAAAGAAATATAAACCTTAAACCCAAAATAAAATCAAGGGGGATATTAGCCTTACCCTTATCTTCAATCCATAAAACAATAGTGCTCTAAATGGATTATAATAAAAAAATAATGATCCTTGTGAGATCTTGGTCCCTTTGGCTCATTCCAAAGGATTTAAGAGAGGATGATGGAAAAAATAATGAGTGGGTTATAAAATCCATGAGTGCCATTTTTATAAATTTATAATGGTTTATGGGCTGTACAATTTACACACAAGGTTTTCCAAACTGTGCACAAAACGTGCGGATTATTTTGTCTCGAAGACTCTCCTTGAATGTTTTAATGGAATGGTTTTTCAAACCATGAAAAAACTGGGTGAAGGATACTGTCCTAAAATCCTCCCCATGAAGGGTTTACCATGGCTACCAGCATGGTTAGCACTAATCATGCCCAGACCGAGCGATTATCCTAGAAAATTCATTTCCCACTTTTTCATGTCCCAAACCCCCGAAACACCTCTGAGACTCCATAAGGACTCTATAGAGCACTTATTTATAAAATATATAGTACCAAAATTGAAACGTAAATAAAAAATACCTTATGAAGAAATCTTGGATCTTACAACATCAGTTATAGGATGGGGTCTAAAAAAATATAATAACTCAATGTAGGTCACCACCGATATAGTGGAAGAAAAATGAAACACATTGGATTATATATATTACTAGAATAACTATATAATCCCATATTCTATATAATTTCATTGAGCATATATCCTTTTCCATTGAGTCAACTTGTCAAATGGTGGATTTATAGGGCATTTCAAACACTTTTTTGGCACATTAACTCTTCATTCTAAACCTAATGATGAACATGTCTTATAAATAAAATTCATTGGAGACTTATAAAAAAAATATTGAAATTTCATGAAAAACCATTATATTTAGTATACATAAATGAGCATAGAAAAACAAATTGATGCCATCGTTCCCATATTTTGATTTCTTTTTTATGTTATTATCCTAATACATTGATCTTCATTATATCTCTCTCCCATTAAAAAAAATTCAAATTATATCTATATATATTATTGATATCAGTTCCTTAAATGGATTTCTCCAAAGAAAAAAAATTTATTTAATTCAAGGCTCTTGATTAATACGTAAAACCAAGGTCTGTTTTTTGTGTTACTAGATATTTTTAAGATCAAATTTTTGGTGTTTTATTGTAAACTTATAAATTAAATGTTTGGTTCTATTTAGTTTTATTATATACTAGTATATTGATTTTATATGAATTCATATAATAATTGAAAATTGTGCATATGGACATAAGGGCTGAAATGAGTTTTTTTGAACACTATTGTAAAAGTAGGTTTCTTTTCAATTATTTAATATTCACATATTTTACATTTTAATGTATTAACTTATTATAAATTATTTTTATCACTCAATTATATAATTGTAACTTATGATTTCTTATAATTTTTTTAAATTGAAATTGACATCCCCACATTTCCACATTTTGAGGAGAAACACCCTTATCACATAAAAATAAAATATATGTATAAGGTGTCAAATGGTTTTATATTCATGTGGTGGATCTTCCAATATAGTTGTAGTCATTATTTCTATTAAAATAAATTTATCTTTTAGAAAATTCCTCCGGATTATGTTTTTTACATGGTTTGGTCATGGGAGAATACAAATGATGATACATGCTCTCTATGATCTTATAAATAAACAACATAATTGTTTGAATCATTAATTGTGGAAATTTTTTCTTCCTTTATCATTAATTTTTTTTATATATTTCCCATAATATATGTTATTTCTAATAGAAACAGTAATATAGTTATATTAATAATAGGTATAATACCCAAGGGTCATTTATCAAATATATTTTATGATATAATAAACTAATAGATAACTATGTAGAAAATAAAACCTCTAATTTTTTATTTATTTTAATATGGTGATTGTGTGGTGTTTGTTATTTTTATTCAGTATTTTTCTTTTTATTGTGTTGATGTTTATTTTATAATTTGATCCAGGAGACATTTATATTGAACTTTCTTTGTTTTTATATCTATTTCCCGTTATTATTAATTGAGGTAATAAAAAAATTGTCTTTAATTATTATAGAATCGTTTAAAAAGAAAAATAATTATTTATTATTACATTTTATCTTATAATATATTAATAATAAAGAAAGTGTTTACAAAAATTTTAATTATGTAAATAAATTATATTCCAGTTTTGGAGAAAATCAACTGAATGAAATATCAATGATTTTTTGGTATATATATTTAATTAATATGATATATAATCATATTAAATATAACATTTAATGTAATAACATGATTTAAGAAAAACTATAAGTTCATTGATAAATATAATTAAATAACAATATAGGATTATAGAATTTTGATAAATAGATATTTAGAGTATCAAATGTAATTTTTTAATACATGTTAGTACTAGATATTTTATATTATATGTTTGTTTAGGACATAATACATTAGAAAACATCTGTTAAACGAAACACAGAACCACAAGGAATGGTGTAATATTGTATTACCATTAATATATAACCGTTCACATTGAATGTAATAACTAAAAACTCCAAATTATTAAATATGTATAGAAATAAAAATAAAATTCACTATTAATACGAAGAAATTTATAAAAAATAAATTATCTTATCTACATAAAAAACAAGACTAATTTATTCTTTAAAATGAAACCTTTCAAGAAATATGATTTTCTATTTTCTATTTAAGGAATGAAAAATAATTATTTATAAAATATATATTTCTATATAAATATTATATAAAAATAAATAATATTTTTAATTGGTAAGATATAAGAATATGAACCTTTAATAATTTTTAATGTTATTTTTATATGAAAACAACTTTCATTATATTTATTATTTTCAAAAATAAAGAATAAAATTTAAAACATGTAGACATTGATTCATATAATATTATTTTAATATATGAAAAAATATTTATTAAATTATGTTGGGGAAATTTTTTTCTGTTATTCATAAAATTAAATTACTAGGTAAACATTACATTACAAGATAATATAATTATTTTTTGAATAATTATAGTTTTAAAATATGAAGAAATAAAATTAAATATTTCTATTTTAAATTAAACAATATATTATCATATTATGAATATATTAAAATAAATTAAAAATAATTAATTGGTATTCAATATTAAATAATATTAATAGAACTAATTTTTTAAAATGATATATTTCTTTAAAAATTGTTTTTGAACATATTTTAGGATTAATTTAAAAGTTATTTTTCATATATTTGAAAATTGATTTAAATTAAATGGAGTATTTGTAATGATTATTCTTGTATGATTTTTTTTGTAATGATCATTTTATATTTTTAGTAATAAAATAATAACAAGGGTTATACTTTTATCATAATTATTTTGTTTTATGACGGTAATTGTTAATGGATCAAATTTTACAAAATAAATTTGATAATTATACCTCTAAAATAAATTTATTTTAGATTCAATACCTTACACTTTTTTAATAGCTACATTTATCTACATAAATTACCCAACACCCATGAAATTCATTTCATATCCCATACCTTACACTCTTTTAAAAATATTTTACACAATAATTCCTCAATAACATGAGACCACTTCCACCCATTTTAGGACACACCCATAGATATAAATTCCTACATGGTCATGGATTCCATAAGCCCTTTGATTTTCATTTTTTGGTTGTTGGAGGCACACATATGAGGTTCTGTATCATTTTGAAGGGTTTTTATGTTATTTATGGGACACACTACAAAGAATGTATTTATTTCTGTAAGGATATAGGATTTCTATTGTAGTAGTTATTGTTACAACTTGGAGGAACATAGACACACTATTGGGGAGATCAGTGGAGAAACAAGTATAATACATCTTTTTGGAAGATGATCCATTACTAGTAGAATTTATTGTGGACCTTTTCATGATTAATATGGTTGGTTATTAAATGGTCCATTACAATGTTATATAGTACAACCCATTTATTCTAGTAATACAATGTGGTTTATAAGGTTAATTCATGGTATTATAATATTAACCCTTCCAATAAATATGTGGAGCTAATGCAAACAACATTATATTATACGTATATCAATCAAACCCCAAGTGAAAAATATTGTATATTTAATAACATTAAATCTTGTTTTAGTAAGGATTTATCCTAGACTAGAGAGGTCGATCTATGGTGTCACATGCTTCCTCAGTGTATAGGTTATTAGAGATCTGAAATGCTTCTTTATTATCATTCCAATAAAATTGATTCTTTTGTGGAATGGTATTTTTTCCTTCCCTCACATTATTACATGAAATAATAAATATATAAATCTTATACAATTTTATGGAATTATAATTAACCTAACAAAAATAAACCATATTAATAATGAGTTTTATTGCGATCACATGTTGTTAATTTTTGATACCATGACTATGGATTTTATTTCTATTTACTACATATGGTGTAGTATATATTATACTATGAAAAATGTTCTTATTCTGGTTTTATCATGATTATATTAGTGTAAATTGAAATTAAATGTAATTATCAAATTATTAGAATTGTTTTATTAATAAATAATTTATATTTATTTTTAATGAACAATGTGTTATTTGAAATTTAATGGAAATAAAATTGATGCACTATACTTTTAATTTAATATTAACTTTCATGTTTTAATATAATTGATAAAATATGTTAAACATGTTAATTCTTCATTATGATTATAGGAAAATTCATGTAAAGTTAAAATGAAACTTTTATATGATTTTTGAAAATTAAATTAATGTTTATAGAAAGTTGATAATGTAATTTCTTGTTATTGGATGATTCCATATGATCCCCATAATGGAATCCTATTACCACCCTCTCCGTAAATACATTAACATTACATCACTTATTTGGAAAACATAATAAATTAGAAAAAATTATTCCCAAGGACTGTATTAGTCTAGTTCATTTGGAATCATGGGAACATAAAAACCACTACATAAGTGATCTAATTTTTCAACTAGTAGATTCTTCAAAAATAGAAACGAACTAAAATAATCATATATGATATATATCATCATAACCAAGTGATTAGAAACATGAAAAGGGGTGATATTAGATTTTCAATATGGGTAAATAATAGAGAAATGTTAGAATAAATATGAGCATAATGGTGAGATAATGTTACCATGATAATAAAGGATCATACCATACATATCAAATACCATATACATGAATCATCGATTAAAGAGTGGATGCTCCTCAGGTATGAATCATAATATAATCAAGGGAATAATCCAGGAAATAATAATAAGAATAATAAATTGAATTTTGTAAGAAACATAAACATGTAATATCATCACTATAAGTCGAGGAGTATTTCCAAAATTTAATAGGGACCATCCATGGGACTACAGTTACGAGGTGGGACACACCACCATCCTTAGTCAGAGTAATTTCTATGTAAGGGATTGTGTTTTCCCATCATCCCATAGTAGATAAGGTTTCCCAATATTCTCATATTGGATTGAGTTTCCCATCTTTACATTGTATATTAGGTTTCCCCATATTACCATTGTGTATCATGTTTCCCCATCTCACTATATTTGATGAAGCTCGTTGACTTGATTTGAATCATTATCTCATGCTGTATAAATCAATAATAATTGAATTAGAGGGTTATATAGATATAAACCATCTCATTATAAAATCATTCATAAATGTTCCAAAAATTTAAAAAATAATCATATCATAACCAATGAAACAAAATGGGTATCAATGAAATTTAATCATATCATAACATGAATGAAAAGAAAGATTTCATAATTATTTCATAAAATCATACCCCATGAAAAGAAGCATGTTCTAATAGCATAAAATCCATGTATATAGAATGTGTTTCACAAATATATAATCCCCAAAATAGAAGCATATTTTATTAATATCATGTCATCAATAGATATACCATAAATAGGCATAATATGGATGTTATTGTTGTGTGATTCCCCAAAAATATAGAAGTAACACCAACATTTTTCATCTTAGATGGAATATAATTTGAAAATACTATTAAATATATATCATTAGGAAAATATCCTTTCATATTTTTTAAACCTGAAAACATTTTAAAACCTTTTTCATTTTAAACATAAAATGGTTGTTTAAAATCATTTTGGAAATGATATTAGTTTAAAATTAATCATTAAATAAACTTTGAAAAAATATCACATAAATTTCCACATAAAAAAGTTTTGATATCTGTTTGATTGATAAATAAAATCAAGAATCATTTTTTAAAACCATTTACATGAAATGAAATCATGAAATCTTTTTTAGGATCCATTTATTTTAAATGGAATCATCATTGAATTTTTTGAAATAATTTCATTGAAAATAATATGAAAACCTATATATGAATATTTAAAAAACATGAAAAATTTCAAAATTAATTTTCCATCAAAATAGTATCCATGTATCATTTAAAGAAACATTTCTAGAAAACATTTTTTAATTTGTTTTCGAAACCATGTAATTTTAAATTATATTCATGTGTCTCAATGGACGAAAAATGAGACTAAAAAAATTAATGATTTTGTAATATTTTAAAAATAAACCCATTGAAATAGATATAATAAAAAGGAATTATAAATAAAAAAACATAATTATAAATATATAATAATATGTTCTTTGGTTTTATATAAACCACACAAAAGAAACGAGTGGTGAATAAGGGGTAAATATCAAAGAAAGAAATGTGAGACTATAAATACCCTTACCTTATATATTGACTATATTTGTACACATTAAAAAATATTTTATATTAAATATATGATTATTATATATCTACCAAAAAAATTAATTATTATATATATTTATATATAAGGATTTATAATACACACTTGTTAACCCTTCTATGTTAAGGTTATGTTTTAGGTAATATCCGATTTGTTTTTCAAAAGTGTCCTAATTTATTAATTTTTTCCCTCATAATTATATCATGATTTTAGAAAATTAAAACATGATATAAATATAATATAATATATATATATAATAATATTTTTTTGATAGAATTATAAAATGGAATACACTGTTTATGGATCTGGTAGGTTGTACATACATAAGAACGTTGTTTCTGTTTAATTACCGCATTAAATTAATGAAATTAAATGAAATATATTTATAAATAAATAAATATATATACAGAAATTATAGTATGATTATTATTTCATAAATATAACATAATTTCACTAAATCCAACCTTAATAAATTCAATGTACATTGGTAATGAATCAAATTGATTTCAGGAGGCGATAGTCTGTACTCCCCCGAATAAAATTATCATATTCATACAAAAGGGAATGAATGATAGTATGTGTTATATATTCATTCCAAAAGAATAAATACATCATAAATATCATATTTATCATATAATAATAGATTTTATTTCATAATTATCAATAATGATCACGGGTAATGCAAAAAACATTATTTCATGATGTGATATTTAGTCATACACAAGAACGATATGTTCGTTACCCATATGAATGATGTGTATGTATGTGTAGGTTGAAACCATAGTATAAACATATATTATTTTATGTATAATAATTAGGATGTGATGTAATCATATAATAATCATAATTTAGGTTGTGGGGAAAGAATATAAAGGAATTGAGATTGACGAAGGATGTTACCTATTATTTGGGAAACACCTTGTTGTTTTCATCAAAGTGATTTCATAGTTGGATTTTCAACTAAAGGGGGGATTCAATGATTCAAAGAGGTATTTTGGGAACTAAATATTTTTTTAAATTTCATAACCTATGTTTTATGAGAGGTGTGAAGAAGTGGGAGAAGTGGTGGCCTTTTGTAAAAGAGGTTGGGGAAACACTATGTATTTTGGGAAACAAGTTTCGTGTTCCCATGTTTTCACCTAATATAAGTTATAAAAAACCAAACTATTGAATAGATGGTATATGGTAGAAATTTTTATAGATAAATGGAATTTTACAAGTGGAAAGATCATTTTGGACATTATATTTTAGGTATAATTTGTTGTTAAACTTAATTTCCCTTAACCATTATAAGTAATTTTAATCACATCAACTAATATTTTTGGTCAAAATGTAAGGTGATAATATTATACAATAAATATTATATTTATTAAAATAGTTTATGTATATTTTTCTAAATATTATTCACACAAAATAAAAAATTTATTTTTAACGATAATCCTATAAAATTGGTGAGGAAACGGGTTTTTAATGTGAAAATATTTACAGTTTTATTAATATATTATAACTAAGTTGAAAATAAATTTATTACAAAAATCAAAATTGTGTTAATTGATATATAAATGATATATTTGGGACATTAAAACCATATTAAAATATAAATTATCTATATTAATAAGTTATATGAAAATGAATTTTTGTATTAAAATTAAGTACATTCACTATTCTATCATAAATTATGATTCTCATGAAAATATTAAAATTCCACACTATAATAACTCTGAACATATAAATTAAATAATTATTTTTTCTATTTTAATATTTATTATGATTTAAAATTATTTTAATTATTTTTCATGTAATATATGAAATGATTTTTTAAGAAAATAGTTTTTTAAAACAATGAAAAACTTTACTAAAAAATAATATATTTCCATAGAAATATATTTTATTTGTATGCAACCATTACTAATTAAATTTAAAAATTTGTTATCACTATTCAATTTACAATGTTTAATAACTAGGTTATAATTATCTCATTCAAATAAATACATTAATAATGTATTGTATCATTGAATCTTAGTGTTGTGTGTAACACAAGACAAGTGTGTGCTGCATATAAGGATTTCTTACCATGGTGTAACATATATATAAATTCCGAATCTGTGTAGTATACAATACACTAATCCAATAGAAATAATTTATTTATAAAAAGATACAAAAAACATAGGTTTTTTATTTCTACCCCCCTAAAATGAATTTCTACCTCAAAATTAGACCTTATGATACAATAAAATGATGACATTTCTTCATAATCATATATTCATGTTCCCATATGCCATCCTCTACCACGTGATTTGTAACACCAATGATTTTTATGAGAAATATTTTGTTTTTTTGTTATATAAATCATCAAAGGAATCCTTTACTACACACAACACTAGATTGTCTTTCTTTACACGCAATCACAACCTACCTCGATAGCATGCATTGTACGTAATACCGAGTTTCACTAAACAACGATATGCTATTAGAATATTATTAAACCTAGCCATTATGAATAATAATACCCATTTTTTTGAAATTTTATAAATTTTATCTTTCAAAATGTACTTCATTTTATGTTTCAGAATATCGAAATTATCATAGGGTGAATTTTTCGTATTTTTCTGAAAACATTCAATTTATGATGAATAGTGAAAACACTGGGCTACTATTTAAAAACAAACTTTTTGATTAAATAATTATTTATTTTATTTAAATTTATTTTAGGTAAAAATTGATACATAATACCTATATAACTTCAATGTAATTCATTTGAGTCATTTTTAATAATTTTAGATATATAAAAATTTTATTGAACATTTCACCATCTTTTACCCACCTCCTATGAGAGTTTGAAAATTTACGTAAAACATAATTTTACAACTTATGTGAGTGAAATTTACAAATTCCAAGAGACACGGTTAATATCTAGGAGTAAAATGTGGTTCAATAAGATAAAAATATTTTTTTTGAATTGTAACTTTTCACTTTTATTTCCCACGGTTAAAAGTAAATAGGGTAATTAAGGGTAATACAATATTATTATTACCCTAAAACATGTCCTAAATCTATTGGATAAGTATAATTAGACCAAAAACAAACTTAGGAATAAAATATTACCATTTAGGTCCACATAGTTTTGATTAGGACATTTATTATTATTTTATTTAAAGAATAGCTAAAATAGGTATGAACAATGTTTAATAACTAAAACATTTTTAATATAGGGTTATAAATAAGATAAATTCAACTATAATTATTAATTAGAAAGATAAAAATATTGCCTACATAATGGAATTTTATTTATAATTTTTAGACTTTAAATAATTTAATTTATTTTTGACACAATGATAATGTAGTAATTACATTATTAAGGAAATATTAACATAATTGATATTATAAATACCCAAATAAATGTCATTTGAAAGTATTTATTAATTAAAATAATTTTTTAGGTTAATATGACATATTATTATTCATTTAATTAACTTTTTTTAGAATTAATCATGCTGTTATGATTTTCTCAAAAATCAATAACCAAATATTTTCCAAATTGACATAAAATAGTTTTTAAAAGAAATATTATATTATTAATTGTTTTTTATTCCTAAAAATCAATGTTTTGGCCAAATGGAATAGATAAGGTTAAATTTAAACCACTTCAGGTTCGTTTGGTTTGTTATTGTAAGTTTATTAAACAGATAGTGTAAGAAAACAAGAGGACATGGTAAAAGTTAAATTATTTAACTTAGAGTTAAATATAAATGATAAGGTTAAAATAGTAACCTAAAATTGTCTAAAATCTACATGTTGAGAATATTTACACCCATTCCCACATTAGATTATAAATAAATCAATTAGGAGCTGTTAAAAACTAAATATGAATTTATTATAAAATAATATTTTGTGTTTTTCCTAAGGTGCCCCTCTCTTCCCTTATAAAAAGACACATCCTCCCTCTTCCCCTCACACCACATTGAGCCTTCATGCTCAGCCAAACCCTACCCATTTACCTTCGAAACATCCCTAGAAAGATTTTATAGGTCTTTTTCTTCTTCAAAGACCATCTTTAGTGCCCTAAGAATTGGTTAAGAAGAGGCGCTTCAAAGAAGAGGTAATGTCTGTTACTGATTCTTTCAACATTATTTCTTCTTCTACTTATTCTTCATTATTTGTTTCATTAAGAAGTAATAACATCAGCATCAATCAGATACTTATATTTTATTATAAATATTAAAAAACCCTATTTTACCATCTATCCATCCTACGGAAAACAAAATCACCGCACGTGCTTACGTACGGAATACCGTCTCCACGCCGTGGTGTAATATGTTTTCCACCAATACCTTACCTAGATGGATATAATGGCGTAAAGTATATCTCTATATTATTAATGTAAAGTCATATTTATTCTAAAATAGTATACATACACTTCAATACAATTCCAAGATCATGGGAACGATATAATCGCTCGTGCATACGTACGACCTACTGTCTCCATGATGTGATGTGACTTGTTCTACATGATATTCATTACATAATGATAATATAAATGAATTTAATGAATAAATAAGATATATATTACACTTATACCATTCTGAAAATTAGGTATCTATATCCTAAAAATTATAATAAGAATTTATTCGACAAAACACGCATAAGAATAAAAAGGAATAAACACCTGAATAACAAGTAGCAATGAAATATTACTAATATGAAGCTAAGAATATTACCATATATGATATAATAACAATGATTATGATTCTGGAATAATTCAATAACATTATTTGAATTATTATACAGGAGTTTCGGACACGTACGGAGCGAATTAGATCTAAGGTAAGGGAAAATATCACAATCTCATTTTTATGTGAGATTGTTTATACTTCTGAATATACTGGGGAATATTTATCATCCACATCCATGTTTCCTCAATATGTAAAATTATTTCTATCCTCATACAATATTTTAAATCCAATTTTACCTATTGGTGAAATTTTAGTAAAATATATGAATGGAATCCTTTGTCGTTCTCAGTACGGGATACTTTTTGACTTTTCTTGCCAAAGTACGAGAAGAATGATTTTTTTATCTTATATAGCATGAATGGATTTTTATGATTTCATATAACTTTATTTCCATGAATAGTCCTTTACAAGTTTTCAAGTTTATTTTTAATAAACTTCTTTTAGTATGACATGTTAATAAACAAAAAGTGTTTTTGAAGTAGAAAGGATATTTCCCTCAAAAATGGAGTTCAAGTGTTTTGTCAAAACTATTTTCCATCAAAGATAATATAGGGTTCTGTTTCTATACCATTTTTGACATTGATTTGATTATGATGGAATTATTTTTATGAAGTCCCTTTATCTTATATGATTTATGTTATGATGGCATGATGTTTAAGAATCCCGTTTTTTTACTAGGGTTATGCTATGATGTATGATTTATGATATTGTGGAACACATAAGAATGGTATCATTATGAGATGGGTGGGACCTATATCTCCCTCAAATTCATTGGGTAAAGATTTATATCTCATGAGATATACATGGATGGAACGTCAGGTTAATCGAGTTCAGTGATACATGACAGAAATGAGGAGTGAACTCGGTTCAGAAATGGACTTTGTCCGCTAGGATAGTCTTGGTAATGGGTCGTGACTACAAAGAAATGATTCTCTATGATTATGTGTGTATTCCAAAAAGATTCATGTTATGATTATTGGGATTACATTTCACAACTATGATTTATCACATGTTATGAAATTATGATCTCTTTTGCAGGTTAAGATTTCCTAAATGTTATGTTCTTATGAATATGATGTGATTGATACTTCTTTTCATTAACCTTACTGAGCATTTGATCTCACCATTTTGGATTTTTTCTTTCCCCTGGTCTGGAATAAGGTTATTAAGTAGGATATGCCTAAAGGGACTCTAGATATGATGAAATAAATGATAGACAATGTAGATTCTTTATGAACCAGTTTTTTATGTTTCCTAGTTTCTAAAAACACTATACCTATACTGTCCTTTCATGGTTTTGTTTTATGTTGTAATAAGTGTGCTTAAATTCTGATGTAATAACAATGTAGGTAAAGTATAGGTCATTTTAGTTGGTATTAGAGGAAGGGTATAGTCAGCCTTTGGAAACTAGGATGTTAAAGCCTTAGTAAGAACCCTAAGGATATATCTAAGCATAGAACACAATATTAGTGTTTTAGAAATGGCCATGAATAACGTATTATCAGACCTTATGTGTGAATTTTTTTCTTGATTACGTTTTTTTCCTATTATGATTAGTGTTTGTCACACTATGATTATTGGTTTTAGTCAATGGATGGAACCCGAAGATTACCGTGTTATTGCTGAATGTGATGGGCAATGTAATGATTGTCCCCTGAGCAACCAAACGTTATGGGAGCTGGAATGAAAAATATTGTAGCCATGATCGCACAACTTTCTCAAGCTATGAATCATGAAGGACTTATAAACGAGCAAATAAAGTAGAAACATTCTGTTGAGTCCTTCATGAGGCAGCGTCCACCCTCATTCAACAGGTCAATTGATCCATTACTTGCTGATCAATGGATCAGTACTACTAAAAAGATATTTTCTGTTATTCAATGTTATGAACATGATAAATTCATCTTATCATTATATCATTTGGAAAGTGAAGCTAATCAATGGTGGAATCTTATCAAGAATATGAGGCAAAGGAATGAAATTGAATCCATGGAATGGGACGAGTTTAAGAACTTATTTTTCAATAAGTACTTCCCTCGTTTTATTTGAACAATGAAAGAGAAGGAGTTTCATGAACTAAAGAAAAGGGATGATGAATTTGTTGGTACCTACAAATAAAACGTACAAGGCCTATAAGGTAAGCTTCTGGGATTATTATTCAACCTGAGAGTAAGATCGATCGATTCTTTAGTGGCATAAAACCATGTCTTCGAAGGGCGCTTTCTATAAGGGACATCAATGGCTATGAGGAAATAGTTCGATGTGCTCTCATGGTTGATATGGAGATTGGAGTAACCCATCAGTCATATGCATTTGATAAGAAGAGTAAAATGGAATTCAAAGGAAAGTCTAAAGAGCACACTAAGAAGATGATGAGTTTCTATAGCATCCCACCTTTTTATCACAGAAACTTTCATTACATTTTACAAAACCGAGGATCTTTAAGGTTTAGTGTCTTGGAAACCAGGAACTTAAAACATGAAAACATAAAACATTCTTCTTAAACACTTGAAAGGCTTCTCCTCATGTTCAACCTAGGTTCATTACTACATCTCATAACCTGGGGACATACATCAAAAGAAAGGGTGAGCAGAAGGCCCAGTAAGGGAAATAAGGGAAACATTTAACATGTGAACTTGAGATACATCAATAAGGACATGAAAAGAACATTAAGGCATGAGAAAGAAATAATGAGATACATCATAATAAAATAAATTTTTTCATAACTTGAAGATGTGGATACAACATTTAATATTGACAATCGTTTCATTTCACCAAGGTCCATCCCCAAGGTGTCGTTAAAAATTACCAAGGTTATTCACCGAGGTGTCGTTAAAAATGGTCATCTCTAGAGATTAAGTCTTTACCCAATGCATTGGAGGGCTATCTGGGCGCACACTTGAAATGTCTTTATTATCATGTGAGCCACCTATATCATCATCAATAATTTCATAAACAACCCATATAGCATAAAAGAAATGGGTTTCATTTCATAATCATAACGTTTTAAAAACTGCTTTAAAGATATGATCTTTATGTCACTTTAAACCCACAGAAAGGGAGAGCATGTCTCATGTATGTAAATCCCATAATTTAAAATAGAACAACATGGTATATATGTGAATAAACCTATAGAAGAGATAGATTTGATTATTCACTTAATAAAATAAAATAACTTTAGAAAAAGAGAGAGAGATTTTGAGACGGAAATTCTACAACATAATAGCTATGTTTCGGGGTTTTAGAAAACATTGAAAAGAGAGGGGACATGGGTCAAACATTCATAAATGACCCATAAAACAGTAGAGGGACAGAATATAAGGGATTTAAGAACATGGTAATGAAATTTGAAAATATACCATATGAAATGAAGAACATGAAAGGAAGACAAAAATAAGATTTCTCTTATGAAAATTCGGCAGCCTAACAAAGTTACATAAACATCAACCAAAAATGGATTGATGAGATCAAATAGGGTATCTAATCATATGAACATAAAATATCAGTATGATAAATATTTAGATCATACCCCAACATAATAAAAATGAACTTGCAAGACTTGACATTGAATCAGAACTTTGAAAAGGGATAAAGGTGCACAGACCACTTAAAAATTCAGCAGCCTAACGACGCCAGTTAAACTTCAAAATATTAAATTGAAGAGATCAAATGGGGTATCTCATCATATGATAATAAAAGACCAGTATGATAAATATAGAGATCATACCCCAACATAACAAAAAGGAACTTGAAAGAATTGACATGAAAGTAGAACTTCAAAAAGAGAAGGGTGAAGAACCTCTTAAAAATTCGGCAGCCTAACAGCGCCACTTAAACTTCAAAATACTGAATTGAAGAGATCATATGGGGTCTCTCATCATATGATCATAAAAGACCAGTATGATAAATATAGAGATCATAACCCAATATAACAAAAATGAACTTGAAAGAATTGACATGAAAGTAGAACTTCAAAACGAGAAGGGTGAAGAACCACTTAAAAATTCGGCAGCCCGACGGCGCCACTTAAACTTCAAAATACTGAATTGAAGAGATCAAATGGGGTCTCTCATAATATGATCATAAAATATCAGTATGATAAATATAGATATCATACCCCAACATAACAAAAAGGAACTTGAAATACTTTACATGAAAATAGATCTTGTAAAATGAGAAGGGAGAAAGAATCCATTACAAAAATTTCGGCAGCCTAACGACGCCACTTAAAACTTCATAAAACGAAATAATGAGAGCAAGAGAGGGACTATCATTATATGAACATGAAAAAGGCAGTAAGAGGAGTATATAATAACATCCTTTAATATAAGAACATGGAGCATAAAAGAAATTACATAAAAGAGATTTCCTGAAAAGAAAGAGAAAGATCGGATCCCTTACCTTAATACGTAACTCTTAAAACTCAAAGTATTGGACCTTGAGGGCTTGGGGACACCTTGTGAGGACTCCTTGGGAGATAAGGAGACCAGAAATTCGTTTGGGGAGAGTTGGGAGTGAATAATAAAGGAGTAAATGGTGGGTATTTATAGGGAAAGTGAGGGGACAAGGCATTAATGGCCAAGGGACACCTCACAAGTGCTTTTCTCAAAACCATGTGCTCTCCCTTGGCATTTACCATGGAGTTAGGCCACATGGGTCCCCCAAAACAATAATTCATCACCCTTGGCCGGCCAACCCATCAAATATCTCATGACATCATCATGAAACAGTTATGATGTCATTAAACATACCGAAACCCTAAAACTGTATTTTTACTATTCACTGAAAATTCATCCTCCTCAGAAAGATCCCAAAATTTCACCTTAACCAAATATCAATGCTCTGATTTAAAAAATGAACTCCATTTTATAGAAATAATTTTCTAATTATTTTTAATTTAATTTTTAAATAAATACACTATTCACCGAAAATTCATTTTTTCAGAAAAAACCCAAAAAATTACCATAACATAACATTGACGCTCTGAGTTCAAAAATGAAATCCATTTTATAAAAATAATTTTTTTAAATATTTTTAATTTAATTTTTAATTAAATAACACTATTCACTCAAAAAAACTAATACTTGAATAATAATTTATGAAATCGTTATTTAACCATTTTATTGAATCACATTACTTATTCAAGGTGCCTAGATAATATTAATTCTTTTTTTAAGTGAGATTACTAATCCATTTGGACACATTACTTATCCTAATCATAAAATCACTATTCATAATTTACTATTCATCAAAAATCAAGTTGATCTTATTAGACTCTAAATTTTGTACTGAACATAATTGTAGAAGATCATTTATTTAAAATCATTACACATTTTTATTTATTTAAGGTTTACATAAACATTTTTAAAATATCATTTTTCTAAAATTCACCAAAAATATACATACTATATTTATCCGGACATTTGAAAATTCATAAACTTCAGAAGAAGAAATCCCAATTTTTATTTAAAACAAAGGATTACACAAGGCAGTTACAGTCTCCTTACATAGCCCCTTATCACACCAACATAGGACCTAAGTGTAAGGTGTGCTAAGGTGAGGGAATCTGAGGGAGGCTCGGCTAACATCGCACGAGTAGTAATTTCTATTAACTTGAACTTCTTGCAAATGCGATTTTGTTCTAGATTCACATGATGAAGTTTGGCTTGGTTTTGGTCTAGAGCAAAGCCCAGTGGTGTTACCTCCGTCCCATGTTCTGTTAGATGGGCTTCGATTGGTCCAAGACTATTGGGTGGGCCATCGAATCTTCTTTCTATAATAATTAACCAAAATTACTTTTATTTAGAGACAATAATCGAAACGTTTAGTTTACAGTGGTCATATTGACCAATGGTAATATAACAGTCAAAACCCAACGGTCTCATTTTAATTATACTCATGTTATTAAATGAAACATTTTTGTTGAGTGTAAAAATAAAATAACACATAAAATTAGGAAACAATATTTATTCAAAATTTCGGGTCGTTACAATCTTCCCCCCTTAAGAAATTGCGTCCTCGCAATTTTTAAAATTGGGTTTTGAAATTTCATTGAAAGTCCCACATCAGAAAAGGAGTTAGTAAAATTATTACTTTAAAGAAAGAAAGGGAAGTAAAAAGGTCACCCAAGTTAACCCATACTAGGATTCCATGTAGAATAACATGGACATGGAAGAAAAAACAAAGGGTCAAGTTCTGGGGGAGAGTGATAGGAAACATGACTAGAAGAACGTTAACAATAAGAAAATCCCAAACTTAGGATGTGTGTAAATGGTCTTTGATTACCTAGTAGGAAACTTAAACCAACAATGTTTTTGTTTTACGTTACTTTTCATAATTTTGAGGAATTCATTTACTACATAAAATAGAAACATATGAAAATATACCTGTCTTTATGTAGAGTTTCATCCTTTAATAAGTTCCTACCAAAACTAATCTTTTCTCCAAATGATGAGCATTCGAAACTAATTGGTCTCATCAAAACACAAGAATCATCTTCTAGAGAATCATGTAATCCACAAAAGATTAACATTATCCCAAAAAAAGAAAGGGTAAGGTTAAACAACCCTTCAAAAAGGAAGAATACCATAGGAATGGAAACTACTTTTAAATCTTCAAAGTTCCATTATAATACCCAAAGTTCATCATAGACCATTCCGTAAATAACTGTCCTTAAAAATCCTCAAAATAAACCAAACTAAGATTGAAACCCAAATACAAGAAGGATTTGATAACATAGTCTTCCAAGGTAAACTTTATCATTCATCTCCAAACAACATCAACCACTCCTAACATCTTATAACAAAAGAAACTAACCTAAACATATTTACCCCAAGATAGGTTAATCATTTCCATAAGTAACCTAAATTACTATATGTCTGCCTTAAATTCATCGATTCTTCAAAATATAAGTCAACCTTACTCCTCAATGAAAATACCGTAGTAATCTATTTACCTTGATCATATAGGGTTCCCAAAATAGTGAACATCTTTCAAAATAATTATCATATTTTAATCCCCTAATCATCTCTGTCATATTAATACGGCAGTTGTCACATTTTCTATCACATTGGTTGTTGGGACATGTTATTCCATTTCCCACCATTAACTAAGAAGAGAAAGTATAACTAGGGGCTTAAATACTTAATTGATAATCATGAAAAGGAACTTAAAGAATATCAGGATAACTTGTAGAAGAGAAGTATACCCTAACTTTTGATCCCCTGGGTTTCAAACTAGGTTATCCATGATCATATATTCTTATGCGAATCTTTATTTTATTTTATCTTTTTTCCTTTAATAATGGTTCATACTAAGCTTATGAATTTACCAAAGCATATCCCCCGGGAGTGTCGTAACCAAGAGTGCAGCAAGGCCTGTTGTCGCGTACCAGTTCCCATTCGAGTCTACCTCAAAGTGGTGTTTTCTGGTTTTACCCATATGTACATCTGTGCGAGGGCCACCTCTACCTGCTCGTATCCAGACAAGGATGTTTTTTCTTGGAAACCCCTTACTCAATACTCACCAAAATACCAGGAAGATTTCCTATATTTAAACTTTTCTATAGGGTTCTTCCTAGAGTTTTCATATCCTAATTTCCACAAATAACTAAACCTCCCTTTGATACCAACTATAGCATCCCACCTTTTTATCACATAAACATTCATTACATTTTACAAAACTGAGGATCTTTAAGGTTTAGTGTCTTGGAAACTAGGAACTTAAAACATGAAAACATAAAACATTCTTCTTAAACACTTGAAAGGATTCTCCTCATGTTCAACCTAGGTTCATTACTACATCTCATAACCTGGGGACATACATCAAAAGAAAGGGTGAGCAGAAGGCCCAGTAATAGAAATAAGGGAAACATTTAACATGTGAACTTGAGATACATCAATAAGGACATGAAAAGAACTTTAAGGCATGAGAAAAAAATCATGAGATACATCATAATAAAAATAACATTTTTCATAACTTGAAGATGTGGCTACAACATTTAATATTGACAATCATTTCGTTTCACCAAGGTCCATCCCCAAGGTGTCATTAAAAATTACAAAGGTTATTCACCGAGGCATCGTTAAAAATGGTCATCTCTAGAGATTAAGTCTTTACCCAATGCATTGGAGCGCTATCTGGACGCACACTTGAAATGTCTTTATTATCATGTGAGCCACATATATCATCATAAATCATTTCATAAACAACCCATATAGCATAAAATAATTGGGTTTCATTTCATAATCATAATGTTTAAAAAACTGCTTTAAAGACATGATCTTTATGTCACTTTAAACCCAAGGAAAGGGAGAGCGGGCCTCATGTATGTAAATACCAGAATTTAAAATAGAACAACTTGGTATATATGTGAATACACCTATAGAAGAGATAGCTTTGAGTATTAACTTAATAAAATAAAAGAACTTTAGAAAAAGAGAGAGACATTTTGAGACGGAAATTCTACAACATAACAACTATGTTTTGGGGTTTTAGAAAACATTGAAAAGAGAGGGGACATGGGTAAAACATTCATAAATGACCCATAAAACAGTAGAGGGACAAAATATAATGGATTTAGGAACATGGTAATGAAATTTGAAAATATACCATATGAAATGAAGAACATGAAAGGAAGACAAAAATAAGATTTCTCTTATGAAAATTCGGCAGCCTAACAGCGTTACATAAACATCAACCAAAATTGAATTGATGAGATCAAATAGGGTATCTCATCATATGATAATAAAATATCAGTATGATAAATGTTGAGATCATACCCCAACATAATAAAAAGGAAATTGCAAGACTTGACATGGAATCAGAACTTTGAAAAGGGATAAAGGTGCAAGGACCACTTAAAAATTCACCAGCCTAACAATGCCACTTAAACTTCAAAATACTGAATTGAAGAGATAAAATGGGGTATCTCATCATATGATCATAAAAGACCAGTATGATAAATATAGAGATCATACCCCAACATAACAAAAAGGAACTTGAAATAATTGACATGAAAGTAGAACTTCAAAACGTGAAGGGTGAAGAACCACTTAAAAATTCGGCAGCCTAACGACGCCACTTAAACATCAAAATACTGAATTGAAGATATCAATTGGGGTCTATCATAATATGATCATAAAAAAACAGTATGATAAATATGGAGATCATACCCCAACATAACAAAAAGGAACTTGAAATAATTTACATGAAAGTAGAACTTCAAAACGAGAAGGGTGAAGAACCACTTAAAAATTCGGCAGCCTAACGGCGCCACTTAAACTTCAAAATACTGAATTGAAGAGATCAAATGGGGTCTCTCATCATATGATAATAAAAGATCAGTATGATAAATATAGAGATCATACCCCAACATAACAAAAAGGAACTTGATATACTTTACATGAAAATAGATCTTGAAAAATGATAAGGGAGAAAGAATCTGTTACAAAAATTTCGGCAGCCTAACGGCGCCACTTAAAACATCTTAAAACGAAATAATGAGAGCAAGAGGTGGACTCTCATTATATGAACATGAAAAGGTAAGTAATAGGAGTATAGAATAACATAATTTAACATAAGAACATGGATCATAAAAGAAATTACATAAAAGAGATTTCTTGAAAAGAAAGAGAAAGATCAGATCCCTTACCTTAAAACGTAACTCTTAAAAATAAAAGGCTTGGACCTTGAGGGCTTGGGGGCACCTTGGGAGGACTCCTTGGGAGGTAAGGAGACCATAAATTCGTTCGGGGAGTGTTGGGAGTGATAAATAAAGGAGGAAAGCGTGGGTATTTATAGGGAAAGTGAGGGGACAAGACATTAATGGCCAATGGACACCTCACAAGTGCTTTTCACAAAACCATGTTCTCTCCCTTGGAATTTACCATGGAGTTAGGACACATGGGGCCCCCAAAACGATAATTCAACACCCTTGGACGGCCAAACCTTAAAATATCTCATGACATCATCATGACACAGTTATGATGTCATTAAACATACCGAAACCCTAAAACTGTATTTTTACTATTAACTGAAAATTCATCCTTCTCAGAAAGATCCCAAAATCTCACCTTAACCAAATATCAATGCTCTGATTTCAAAATTGAACCCCATTTTATAAAAATAATTTTCTAATTATTTTTAATTTAATTTTTAAATAAATACACTATTCATCGAAAATTCAATTTTTCAGAAAAAACCCAAAAAATTACCATAACATAACATCGACGCTCTGAGTTCAAAAATGAAATCCATTTTATAAAAATAATTTTTTTAAATAATTTTAATTTAATTTTTAATTAAAAAACATTATTCACTCAAAAAAACTAATACTTGAATAATAATTTATGAAATCGTTATTTAACCATTTTATTGAATCACATTACTTATTCAAGGTGCCTAGATTATATTAATACTTTTTTTAAGTGAGATTACTAATCCATTTGGACACATTACTAATCCTAATCATAAAATCACTATTCATAATTTACTATTCATCAAAAATCAAGTTGATCTTATTAGACTCTAAATTTTGTACTGAACATAATTGTAGAAGACCATTTTTTGAAAATTATTACACATTTTTATTTATTTAAGGTTTACATAAACATTTTTAAAATATCCTTTTTCTAAAATTCACCAAAAATATGCATACTATATTTATCCGGACATTTGAAAATTCATAAACTTCATAAGAAGAAATCCCAATTTTTATTTAAAACAAAGGATTGCACAAGGCAGTTACGGTCTCCTTACATAGCCCCTTATCACACCAGCATAGGACCTAAGTGTAAGGTGTGCTAAGGTGAGGGAATCTGAGGGGGGCTCGGCTAACATCGCATGAGTAGTAATTTCTATTAGCTTGAACTTCTCGCAAAGGCGATTTCATTCTAGATTCACACGATGAAGTTCGGCTTGGGTTTGGTCCAGAGCAAAGCCCAGTGGTGCTACCTCCTTCCCAAGTTCTGTTAGATGGGCTTCGATCGGTCCAAGACTACTGGGTGAGGCCATCAAATCTTCTTTCTATAATAATTAACCAAGATTACTTGTATTTAGAGACAATAATAAAAACGTTTAGTTTACAGTGGTCATATTGACCAATGGTCATATAATAGTCAAAACCCAACGGTCTCATTTTAATTATACTCATGTTATTAAATGAAACATTTTTGTTGAGTGTAAAAATAAAATAACACATAAAATTAGGAAACAAAATTTATTCAAAATTTCGGGTCGTTACAGTTTCCCCTTATGCTCAATGTGTGGAAACAAACATGGAGGGAGTTTTCTTAAAGGGAAAAGTTAATGTTTCAAATGTGGAAAGGAAGGTCATCAGGAATTTGAATGCCGCAATGATGGGAAGAATATTTATAATGATGCAATCAATGAAAAGGCTACCCAGAGTGCACCTCCTATACTTCAATGTTACAAGTGCAAGGAAATGGGGAATTATTCCAATCAATTCCATAATCCAAGTGCTGTTGATGATGATCTACATAAAAAAACTCTTAAGGCTAAAGACAAAGGAAAGTGACATGCAATTTCTATCAACGATGTGGAGTACGATAACTATGTGGTGAAAGGTACACATACCATCCACTCTAAAGTAGAAATTTTTTTATTTGATTCTGAATCCACCAAATCTTTTATTTCTGATGAATTTTCTAAGGGTATTGCCATATTACCACAGTAATTTGATATTGAGTTATCTGTGACAACCCCTAATGGCACAACAGTCGCATCAAAAGTTTAAAATTATTCTCCGATTGATGTTTGTGGGAAAGTGCTTCCTAAAAAACATTTTATCCTTCCTATAGTGTATTTTGATGTGATTCTTCGCATGGATTGCCTTTCATTATATGGAGCTCATATTAATTTCCAAATAAGGGATGTCGTATTTCACATTCAAGATCAATCTATGATCGTCTATCGATGCAAGGACGAACATAACCTTCCAGTGGAAATTTCTTCCATCTTATGGGTCTTGATTCCACTAAATGAAGGTTATTTATCTCAAATGGTTGGAGAGAAAATCATGATTAATAATATTCCCATTGTACGGGAGTTTGATGATGTCTTTCCGGAGGAATTATCTGGTCTTCCACCAAATCGTGAAGTTGAGTTTTCAATAGAACTCACACCGGGTGCTATACCCATTTCAAATACACCTTATATAATTGCCTCAATTGAGTTGCAGGAATTGAAGAAGAAACTCCAAGAGAATCGTGGGAAGGGATTCAGACGCTGTAGTGAATTACCTTGGGGAGAACCTGTTCTGTTTGTTAAGAAGAAATATGGATCAATGATACTCTACATTGATTATCAAGAACTTAACAAGATCACAATCAAGAAAAAATATCATCTCCCATGTATTGATGTCTTATTTGACCAACTATGTGGAGCTCAATCATTTTCCAAGTTTGATCATCATTCAAGGTATCATCAATTAAGGTTCAGAAGGGAGGATATACCAAAGACGACTTTCCGTACAATGTATGGACACTATGAATTTATAGTTATTCCATTTGGTCTTACTAATGCCCCTGCTATCTTCATGGATCTAATGAATAGAGTCTTTAGAGACTATCTTGATCAGTTTGTGGTAGTCTTTATAGACGATATTCTTACTTATTCAATGAGAAAGGAAGAACATGATGATCACCTAAGAATTGTATTGAAGACCCCAATAAAGGAGAAGATTTATTCCAAATTTACCAAGTGTGAATTTTTGGCTTCAAAAAGATTCATTTTTGGGTCACATAATCTCAAAAGAGGGGATATCATTAGACCCAAAAAAACAGAGGTTATCAGAAGATGGTCGAGACCAACAACAGTAACTGAGATCCGAATTTTTCTTGTTTTGGCAGAATATTATTGATGTTTTGTGAATTATTTTTCTCAATTATCTAATCCACATACCAGGTTGACACAAAAGGAGTATGTTCATTTAGACGGAGGAGGGTGAAAAGAATTTCAAGGAGTTAAAAAGAAGGTTATCCAGTGCACCTGTGCTCACACTGCCTTGTAGTGGAGAATGGTTTTTGATTTACAGTGATGCATCAAAGAAGGGACTGGGGTGTGTTCTAATGAAAAATTATATGGTGATAGCTTATGCCTTCCGATAGTTGAAAATCCATGAGCGAAATTACCCAGCTCATGATTTAGATTTAGCTGCGGTAATCTTTTCATTAATGATTTGGAGGTTTATCTTTATGGTGAAAGGAGTGATATTTTTACTATTCATGAAAGTTTAAAGTATATTTTCAAACAAAAGGAGCTGAATATGCATCAAAGAAGATGGTTGGAGATGATTAAGGATTACGACTGCTCAATTCATTACCACCCGGGGAAAGCAAACAAGGTGGCAGATGTATTAACTCGACAAGACCATGCTAGCTTATCCATGATGAGGATCACAAAAGGTCCAATATTTATGGATTTACAAATTATGGATATTGAAATTATAATGGAAGTGAAAAAATCATATCTTTCTCAAATGAAAGTTTAACCATCTATAGATGTGAAGATTAAAGAGGTACAGAAAGAAGATGTAGAGTTACAAATAAAGGTGAGAAATGTTCCTGAATTTCACTTTGATTGTGATGAAATAATATGGTTCAGGAATCAGGTTTGTGTTCCTCCCATACTATAATTAAAGAAGGACATATTGGATGAAGCTCATTGTTCTTTATTATCTATTCATCCTAGAAGCATGAAGATGTATAAGGACCTGAAAGAGTACTTCTAGTGGGATGGAATGAAAAGAAATGCTACTGATTATGTCTATTGATGCTTGGTTTGTCAGCAAGTTAAAGCGGAGAGACAGAAGTCTAAGGGGATGTTACAACCATTACCAATACCCAAATGGAAATGGGAAAACATCAATATGGAATTTTTCACCGAACATCCAAGAACATCCAAATTTAATAATGTTATCTGGCTCATAGTTGGTCATATTACAAAGTCGGCACACTTCATTGCTATTAGAGTAGATTTATATCTTGATCAGCTTACCAGGATATATGTAAAGGAAGTGGTAATATTAAATGGAGTACCACTATCCATTAAATCTAATTGGGATCCGAGGTTTTCCTCAATGTTTTGGCAATGTTTCTAGCATACTCTAGATATAGAGTTGAGTTTCAGTATTGCATATCATCTTCAGACAGACGGTCAGTCTGAGAGGATAATTCAAACACTAGAAGATATGTTAAGACCCTGTTCTATGGACTTCAAAGGAGGATGGGATCAACACCTACCTTTGTTTGAATTTTATAATATTAATAGATTTCACTCTAGTATTCAGATGGCTCTTATTATGATCTCTATTGAATGAAATACAGAATTCCCACTAGCTAGGATGAAGTTGGGGAATGAAAGCTATTATGACCTGATCTTGTTGATGAGATGGCATAAAATGTCCGATCTAATCAACAACACATAAAAGAAGCTCAGAGTCGACAAAATAGGTTTGCTGATAACAGAAGAAAATAAATAGATATTGAAGTCCGTGATAAAGTGTTCATACGAATATCTCCTTGGAAGAGAGCAACGAGATTTGGAAAGAAGTGAAATATGAGCCCTAGGAATATCCGTTCTTTCGAAATACTGGATCGTTTTGAGAAGGTATCTTACTGATTGATGCTTCCACCGAATCTCTCTCAATTTCCCGATGTGTTCCATGTATATCTCCTGAGAAAGTAGATACCCGATCCTTCACATGTACTCAGCTCAGAAGTTGTACCGTTAGAGCAAGATCATTCTTATGAAGAATAGCCGATAGAGATTCTAGATCGTAGTGAAAAATTCCTATGCAACAAGACCACTCTCTTGGTGAACGTTTTATATAGGATCAACCAATTATAATAAGCTACATCGGATCTTGAGGATATGATGAGGGAGAGGTATCTTCATCTGTTTGTTACAAAGTGACGAATTTCGAGGGCGAAATTCATTTTAAGGGGGGTAGAATGTAACAACTGAGATTTTTATGAGAAATATTTTGTTTTTTTGTTATATAAATCATCAAAGGAATCTTTCACTATACAAAACACCATCTTGTTTTGATTTAGAAACAATCGCAACCTTCCTTGATAGCTTGCATTGTACGCAATATCAAGTTTCACTAAACAACGATATGATATTAAAATATTATTAAAACTAGCCGTTATAAATAGTAATATCCACTTTTGGAAATTTTATAAATTTTATCTTTCAAAATGGACTTCATTTTTGGATTCGTAATATCGAAATTAGTCTAGGGTAAATTTTTCATATTTTTCTAAAAAATTTCAATTTTTGATGAATAGTGAAAACACTATGTTACTATTTAAAAACCGACTTTTTATTTAAATAATAATTTATTTTAATTACCTTAAATTTAGGTAAAAATCAATACATAATACCTATATAAGTTCAAAATAATTCATTGGAGTCATTTTATAATAATTTTAGATATATAAAATTTTTTTTGAACTTTTCACCGCCTTTTACCCACCTCCTATGAGAGTCTGAAAATTTAAATAAAACCTAATTTTATGGATTCTGTGAGTGGAATTTCAAAAATCCAAGAGACACGGTTAATATCTAAGTGTAAAATGTGGTTCAATAAGATAAAAATAATTTTTATCGAATAGTAACTTTTTTACTTTTATTTACCACGATTAAAAGTAAATAGGGTAATTAAGAGTAAATATGATATTATTATTACCCTAACACATGTCATGATTTTATTGGATAAGTTTAATTCGATCAAAAACCACATTTGGAATTAAATATGACCATTTAGGTCCCCTTGGATTAGATTAGGAGATTTATTATTATTTTATTTAATGAATAGTTGAAAACAATGTTTAATAACTAAAATTTTTTTAATATAGGGTTAAATTTAAGATAAATTCGACAATAAATATTCATTAGAAAGCTAAAAAGATTTAATAAATTATTTTTTTATTTATAATATTTAGACTTTAAATAATATAATTTATTTATGAAACAATGATGATGCTGTAATTACCTTATTAAAGAAATATTAACATAATTGATATTATAAATACCCAATTAAATGTCATTTGAGACTTTTTATGAATTACACTTATTTTATAGGTTAATATGACATATTAGTATTCATTTAATTAACTTTTTTGGAAGTCATCATTCTGTTATTATTTTCACAAAAATAAATTACCAAATAGTGTCAAAATTGACATAAAATAGTTTTTAAAACAAATATTATATTATTAATTGTTATTTTTTCCCTAAAAATCTAAGGTTCGGACAAATGACTTAGATAAGGTTAAATATGAACCACTTGGGGTTCGTTTAGCTTGTTATTGTATGTTTATTAACCATATAGTGTATGAAAACAAGAAGACACGATAAAAGTGAAATTATTTAACATAGAGTTAAATCTAAATGATAAGGTTAAAATTGTAACCTATACTTGCCTAAAATCTGTTGTTTGATAGTATTTAGACCCATCCACACCTTAGATTTGAAATAAATCAATTTGGAGCTATTACAAACCAAATATGACTTTATTATAAAATAATATTTTAATTTTTTCCTAAGGTGCCCCTCTCCTCACTTATAAAAGGACACCTCCTCCCTCTCCTCCTCACACCACTTTGTGGCTTCAAGAACGGAAAACTACTTCCAATATCCCTTATAAACTTACCTAGAAACATCCTAGAGGTCCTGGTCTTCATCAAAGAACATTTTTAGTGCCCTAAGATGAGGTTCAGAAGAGGCGCTTCAAAGAAGAGGTAATCTCCGTTACCGATTATTTCAACTTTATTTCTTCTTCAACATCATCTTATTTATTTGGTTCATTATGAAGTAATAAAATCAGTATCAATAATATATTGATATTTTATTATAAATATCAAACAACCCTATTTCACCTTCTATCCACCCTACGGAAAATGAAATCACCGCACGTGCGTATGTACGGAATACCGTCTCCACACCGTGGTGTAATCTGTTTTCCACCACCAACTTACTTGGATGGGTATAATTGTGTAAGGTATAAATATATATGATTATTTTAATGTGGTATTTATTCTTAAATAGTATAAATACACTTCAATACAATTCCATGACCATGTGAACGATATCATCGCTCATGCGTACGTACGACCTACCTTCTACACGATGTGATGTGACTCATTCTCCATGATATTAATTGCATAATGATTATATAAATGAATTGATAGAATAAATATGATATATATTACACTAATAACATTTTGTAAATGAGGTACATATAACCTAAAAATAAGAATAAGAATTTATTCGACAAAACACCCATAAGAACAAAAAGTAAAAAACACCCGAATAACAAGTAACATTGAAATATTACTAATACGAAGCTAATAATATTATCATATATGATATCATAAAAATGAGTATGATTCTGGAATAAGTCAATAACATTATTTAAATAATTATACAGGAGGTTTGGACACGTATGAAGCAAATCAGACCTAAGGTAAGGGAAAATATCACAATCCCATTTTTATCCGAGATTGTTTATACTTCTGAATTTACTGGGGAATTTTTATCATCCACATCCATGTTTTAACAATATGTAATATTATTTCTATCCTCCTACAATTTTATAACTCCAATTTTACCTATTAGTTAAATTTTAATAAAATATATGAAAGGAATCTTTTGTCGTTTTCAGTACGAGATGCTTTTTGACTTTTCTGGCCAAAGTATGAGAAGAATGTTTTTTAACTTATATGGAATGAATGGATTTTTATGATTTCATAGAACTTTATATCAATGATTTTTCAGTTACAAGATTTCAAGTTTATTTTTAATCAAATTCTTTTACTATTACATTTTAATAAAGGAAATAAAAATTGAAGTAGAAAGGATATTTCCCTCAAGAATGGAGTTCCAGTGTTTTATCAAAATTACTTTCCATCTAAGATAATATAGGGTTATTTTTCTATAAATTTTTTGACACTCATTTGATTATGATGGAATTATTTTTATTAATTCCTTTTATCTTATATTATTTATGTTTTGATGGCATGATGTTTAAGAATCCTATTTTTATTACATGGGTTATGCTATGATGTATGATATATGATCTTGCAGAACACATAAGAATGGTATCATTTTGAGATGGGTGGGACATATATCTCCCTCCAATGCATTGGGTAATGATTTATATCTCATGAGATATACATGGATGGAATGATAGGTTAATCTAGTTTAGGGATACAGGACTGAAACGAGTAGTGAACTCAGTTCATAAATTGAATTTCTCCTCTAGGATAGTCTTGTAAATTAGTATTGAATACTAAGAAATGATTCTCTAGGATTATGTGTGTATGACACAAAGATTCATGTAATGATTATTGGGATTTCATTTCACTACTATGATTTATCCCATGTTATGAAATTATGATATCTTTTAACGGATAATATTTCCAAAATGTTATGTTCTTATGAATATGATGTGATTGATATTTCTTTTGTTTAACCTTACTGAGCATTTGAGCTCACCCTTTTGTATGTTTTCATTCCCCAGGCCAGGAAGAAGGATATTAGGTAAGATATTCCAAAAGAGACTCTACATATGATAAAATAAATGTGATAAAATGTAGATGATTTATGAAACCGTTGTTTATGTTTACCAGTTTCTAAAGACACTATGCCTATACGGTCCTTCCATGGTTTTGTGATATGTTGTAATAAGTGTGCTTCAATTCTGAAGTAATAACAATGTATGTAAAGTATGGTTCGTTATATTATTTCTCCACATCATATTGACCATGTGAGTGGTCTTGTTTCATAGTACATTCTATGTATTATAAAAAAATAAATTGTTCATTCCTCACAATAATTATTCTACTAAATTAGTGTGACCATTGATTCCAATACATGTGTGGGGTCATGTATGTACTTTCCCCAGAGTGATACATTGAACATGCATTAGACTGTATATGGGTTTGGAGGATGTTCAATGTGATAGGCTGTCATCCTTATTAGATCATGAATTTGAAAGAGACTAATATACCGAACCCTTAGTTTATCTTTCTTCCAAAACATAATAACCATATTCCATGTAGAAATATATAGATTCACCATCTCACTGGCTTCAAAATCCATATCATCTTATTAGTTACCCACATAATTTTATTGCCAAAATCTATGATTCCTTGATATGATGATAAATATTTCTAACCTTATGAACCATTTTATTAGTAATCTCATGCCTCAATAGTTTTTGATATCCCACATCATCCCAGAATGTCAGAGCTCTACATTTTTTCTAGTGGAAGGAATCATATAGATCCTAATGAATACTTTTCTTAAACATATTATTGTAATAAAACCCAAAAATTAGATGTTATTTTTCCCAAACACCATTGACATTCGAAGACCAATATCTCAACATTTATTTTAGGGATAGAATTAAACTTTCAGGATGACCATCCTTCCTAAGAAGAATAAAATTGTTGAAACTCAATTCTCTATCAATTTTGATGATGTATTTATTACAAAATAAAGGTTAACATGAGTTACCGATCAGATTTAATAGAACATGGAACTATATTCAACCATCCCAATTAATGTTTATCTTATCAAGATGTTCCAAAGTGAATTATTATCCAATCACAACAAATATGATTGAATTAGGAAGTTCATTTATTATCACACATATAAAATTAATATATTTTATGTTTTGGTGATTATTAAAATAAAATACATAGTTATGTTCTGTGATTTCCATTTTAGTATGGGTAATGGATTCAACGTCCTCTTATAAGTTTTTCAAATATCCATAACTTGATGGATTACCATGAACCGTATACAAACTATATGGTTACCATCTTTATGCCATCCTACTAGAAGAATTACTTAAAATGTCTATACATATTCATACTTCTAGGATGAATAGAGAATTATGAATAATGATCATACTATAACATCTAATTATTTAAATCTAATATGGAAGGAATATATACATGTTTAATGATCATTTATGTAACGCCACGACCCTATAACTCAAGAGTCAGTGCATTATTTTACTACATTGGCATGATTTTATGTAATTAAGTCCCAAAAGACCGATCAGTTTATCAATCTTGGAAGATAGATTACATACACGAATTATACATTACACAGTAGAAAATAAAACATAACATAAATGATCCGATGAGAATTCCATTATTCCCCTAACTTAAACCTAATTATCAGTCATAAAACACATATTTGAATCCTGGGAAAATGAAACATAAGAAAGGGGTGACCACAACTGCTCATCAAGTGTATGTAATATAGCAGAAGATAACATAAACATTTGGCATTGTGTATAATTGAAAACACATGACTTTACAGATAATAAACATGTATACATTATGGAAGGAATATGAGAAGAGTAAATAATGCCATAATAAAACATAATCATGGATATTCCACTAGTAGAATAACCACATGAACCATCTATATTATTTTCATTATTGGGGAATTTATAATGCTGGACATTGTGAAACATTTATTCAAGGTCATGACCAATTCGTCTAAAAAGAATTAATGCGTTGAAAAGAAACCATATATCAAATTGGGAAAGTCCTCATCCAATTCCACATCTTGTTGTATCATGATACCAACTGATGAATCGAGGAGCTATAGCGGGTTCCCCCAATCACATACTAAGTACAATACATTTCTCATATGAAAATGTGGAAATATAACATAAACATTCATATTATAACTACCATATCAAATGTCATTACTTTAACCATAAATTGTGAATGGTATAAAAATAACACATCCACAGTCAAGAATATTTCAAAAACCTCAATACAATATGGATGATTTTTGTAATAATGAATCGACTTCAGACAAGTATAAAATCCATCAAAGGATGTTGACATAGATGAAATCAAAACTATTTGAGAGAAATATCTCTTTCTTTTTCAGAAATCATTTAATGTTAAATAATTATAAAAGACACAATTATTTTAAAAATATTATTATAACCTTGTAAGGGAATCATTGATGTTGTTTTAATAACGGAGAATAACAATACCCACCATATAAGTAAAAAACATTCTTACCTTAATTTTTCAAAAGGACCTAAAGTACCTTTTTTGGAAAACGACTGAAATATTACTTTAAAAACATATAAGTTCATATAAGAGTATAAATAACTTCAACCACTTGTCTAGTAATTATTAAAAATGTTTTGAAATATATTTTTAAGAAACATTTATATGGATGATAAATAGGTCCCAGTAGATAATTACATAAAAACAACCTCAGATAATAGGGAGATTGTGAAATTGAAACATACCTTGCACTTTACTTTGGACGTGGGTACACTTAACCTCCTGTTTAATGACCATAGTATGTTGTTAAATTATTCAATAATCATATTCATATTTATTATATTAGATTATACATGATTCATTTATGACTTTATACTACCCATTTAATAATGAATTCCATGTAAAATTTACATTTCCAGTAAAAATCGCTTTCCTTATTGTACGTGTTTTAACTTGTTTATTCTGGATCGTATCATTTAGATCATGATTTATATACTTCCAAAGAATAAAAAATTATTTATATATCATTTATATTTATAATATAAATATGTATAATAGACATATATATGAAATGGAAAACACTGTTTATATAGACGGTAGGTCGTACGTACGCATAAACGTTGTTTCCATTTTCATATTGTTTTGAACAGAACTAAGTGAATAAAAAATATGTAAGTATATAAATATTTTTATATATATATCTAGTTGAATTTTTATGTCATATAAAACATAATTTTTAATTATATATATATTTTTATAATCATCATTTAATGGTGAATGTGGAAATGAATCGTATCGCGTCTTGGAGATGGTAATCCATACGTATAAATGAGCGAAAATATCATTATATTAATAGTGAAATATTATATTATTATGTGGTATATAATATATAAAGAATAATTAACATGTTATATTTATTATTTACATTAGCTATACTCATTATTATACCCTTCCAAATAATGAAGTGTTTGAGTAACAAACTACACCACAACGTGGAGACAGTAATCCGTACGTACACACATATGGTGACATTTTCATTTATAGGATGGATAGAGTAATTAAAATGGTTGTACCATTTTTATAATAACATCACAGTATATAGAAGATACATGAGTTATTATTTTATAATGTAAACAACAAATAAAGTGGAAGTGGAAGATGAAAAGAACTTGAAAGAGGTGATGAAATATTAACCTCTTCATTGGGTTCATCCATTTGATTTGAGAAAAAGGGCCCCATAGTTTTGATTTTTAACCAAATGAAGGACTCTATGATAATGGTAGGATATTTTAGAGGATATTTGGGCAGGTTTTGGTAGTTCCAAATGGATTTAGAGGTGTTAATTTGAGAGAAGATGAATTTTTCTTTTCTAAAAGATGTTACGGTCACATTGGGAAAAGATTAAAGTTTAAAGTTATTATACAAACATATTTTGTTTATATTGGATAAAAATAAGTTTATTTCGAGGATTAGGTGGTTATGGGTCTAAATAATCTCAAAAAATAGGTCATAGACATGTTTAGGTTTCCATTTTAACTTTATCATTTAGATTTAACTCTTAGATAAATATTTTAACATTTACAATGTCTTCTTGTATTCTTACACTATATGGTTAATAAACTTACTATAATCATTAAATATAACCTCAAGTAGTTCATTAATGACATTTATAATATTATTTAATCCCTTTGACAGAAACGTTTATTTCTAGGAATATTATATCAACCAATAGTAGAGTATTTTTTTTAAAAATTATTTTTTGTCAATTTTCACACAATTTGGAGTTTTGTTTTTTTGAAAGTCATCACAACTAGATTACTTCGAAAATATTAAATTTAATTTGCCGTAACAATTAATATTCACATATAAAAGTATTATTTGTCATTAAAATAGTGATATAATATTCAACTTAGCATTTATTATACCATTTATTTGATTCTTTCATTAATAATGTAATTAGAGAATCTTCATTGTGTCATAAATAAATTGAATTATTTAATGTTTAAAAATATAAAATAAAATACCATGATATAGAAAATCGTTTTATCTTTCTAATGAATATTTATAGTTGAATTTATCTTATGTATAACCCTATATTAAAAATGTTTTAGTTAATAAACATTGAATTTATCACTTTTAACTCTTCCTTAAATAAAATAATATTAAATGTACTAATCTAATCCAATTGGACCTTAAGGATCATATTTTATTCCTATGGTTGTTTTTGGTCGAAATACACTTATCTAATAGAATTATAATAAGTTTTATGGTAATTATGATAACATTTTTACCCTTAATAACCGTATTTACTTTTTACCGTGGTAAATAAAATTCAAAAGTTACTCTTAAAAAATTATTTTCATCTTATTGAACCACATTTTACGTACTCATATCAATTGAGTCTTCTTATATTTTTGAAATTAAACTAACATAAGAGTTAAAATTATGTTTACTGCAATTTGCAAATGCTCCTAAGAGGTGGGTAAAACAGAGTAAAACGTTCGATAAAATTTTATACATCTAATTTTATTATAGAACGACTCCAACAAATTACATTGAACTTATATATCTATTACATATCTATTTTGACATAAAATAAATTTAAATAAAATAAATAATTATTTAAATAAAAATTTTGTTTTAATTAATAACAAATTTTTTTTCACTATTGATAAAAAATTTAACGTTTTCAGAAAAAATACCGAAATATTACACTAAGATAATTTTTATATTATGAATTAAAAAATGAAGTCCATTTTACCAAATTAAAAATAGAGAAGATTCAATTAAGAATTTAAAATTAATTCTCGTTGTCAAAACCACAAAGAAGGTTTTTAAAAAGTTAAAACTATCAAAATATTTCCATGTGTTTATGTAAAATTTAAATGTGAAATTACATATAATGACCGACATTTTATTAAATTAGAAAAAATATAATATAATGATACTTAAAACCCATTCAAATGAATAATTTAATAATATAAATTATTTCGATTAAAAAAGTTGACTTCAATTAAAATTTATTATTTTTTTCTATTCATCAAAATAGAATGTTATTAGAAAGGTACCAAAAATTTATCCAAAATACATTTTAATTTCCCGCTTATAAGGAAGATGTTAATTTTGTCAAATTGTATATATAATAGTGTCAAATATTGGATTCAAAAAGGGGTTTTCATTAAAAGGCGGTAAAATTTCATTTTTTTTAAAATAATTTTTCTATATGAAGAAATGAATTTGTTCTTATATAATGTCAAAGAAACAAATAATATATATTTTAAAATATTATATTGTATATAAAATTCAACATTCTGTTATCACTATTCATAACATCTTTTTGATCAGCAAGTTTGGTAAGTTGTGGTACAGTCAAACTCGGTGATGCGTGTTGCGTATGTTATTGAATTACATGGTAGAGATAACATACTATGAAATATTGGGGTGTCACATTATCCCCTCTTCAATAAATTGCATCCTAGAAATTTGAAATTGTTCTTCAAAAATAAATGGCTAAAAATAGAAAATACCTTTGTGGAAAACAACCATCAGAAATTGGGTTAATAAATTTTAGTCTTAATAACAGGGAAAGGGAAATGGAAATGTTACCACAAAATTATGATCTCGATTAGGAGAAAATTGGAGGAAATTAGAGACGTATAATTGGAGAAAAATGTAAATATTTATATGGAGGGATTGAGGTCATCAATTACAAACAAGTGAAAATTGAGGGCCTCAAAGCAATCAATCTATGATGATTTAAAATATAGTTAGTTAAACAAAACATAAGGTATTAGGATAATTTTTTTTGTTTTATTATATTTTCCTTAATGTCTTATAATTAATTTATAAATATAATAAGAGGGGAAAAATATTCTTGACAATTAGAGTTACATCGTTTTACTAATTTTCACCACAAACTCATCTGTCACTCTAAAAGATAATAGAACATAAAAATATTCTATTTATCCCAATCATATAGGGTTCCAAAAATAATGAATTTTTTATTCATTTTTCAGAATATTAAAAAAACTATATTATACAAACCAGGACATCACATAGTATAGTGGTAGGAGATGTACCCTTCAGATCCCTTTAGTTGGGGGTTGAAGTCTTGTGGCCTTGACAGACGCGACATGTTGTCGCCCAAAATCCAGGTTGTCTTTTTTATGAAAATAAAAATAAAAATATGAATAAATTATTTAACCTTAACAATAGTATCCAATGTAAAACATGTAAAACATAATCGATTCTAACCTTTGGACTTGTCCAAAATACTTTTTTACAAATTCACAGTCCAAGATTTATAATGATGGAAAACACAATGAAGATTCTTTTGGACACATAATAACATGTGGATACCTTTATCATGAATTCTTTTAAAACATGGAAACAACCTAAATTACTTTAAAACCTTATTTATTAAATTCATGCTCCATTATTCCTTATAAAATACTAGATATATTCCATATATCCAAAAATTTTAAATACTCCAACAATAACGAAATGAACAAACCATTAATAAGTTCCAATGTAGTCAAGAATATCCCAAATAATTTATCCAAATTACCATCTCTTATTCCAAAATTAGTAACTCAGTTTCAAAACCACATTAACGTTTATCTTTCCTACACCAATTTATTTTCCAAAAATATTAACCTATTGTTGAGTCTCTTGTCATTGAACCATATAAACTCAAATCCTTAATGAGATAGTACTCTAATACAATACTTATTTATTTACATAATTCATATTACTAATATATCATCCATTCATCACTGAAATGACATAATTATTTAAAAAAACATAATAACACAGTAATTCATCTTCATCTGTGGTAGTATCATAATTTGTTTACTATCCAATAGCATCATTCGAAGTACACTCTACTTACTGAGACATTTATTTGCGTAGTGTCGCAACTCATTGTAGATGAAGCATTTTACTTTTGAATCCTTTTTCTAACCCTTCAAATCATATACTTGGTGTAATTTTTCTCCACAATTATAACAAACTCACATTCCCTTCGAGCATTTACTAAGGTGATTATTTCCACAGTTTTCACAAGTGGAAAAATCGTTCATTCCATTATTCCATTGATTCATCATTCTTTCTAAAAATCATTTTCTTCGATGGAATCCCTTCAAATCCATAAGTTTTAGATAACTCTTTACTTATCATATTAACATATGATACTATTTCTTTATATTTTGAGAATACATGGGGGTATATTTTCCCATCAATATGTTGGATTAATATCAGGAATGATATGATCCTTTTCTCTTTCTAGATCATACATATTGCTGGAGTTTTCATTCCTTCTACTGGGTTCTATTTCATAAAAATGGATTACACAAGGCCAGTTTATGAATTGCAATTCATAATTCATACTTCTAAAATACCTAACATAAATTGAACAATTTATGGATATAATCCATAATCATAAAAATGTTTTCATTGAGGATGTATTTACTCTTAAATCATTCATAATGCCTTGTAATGAAAATGTTATTTATCCTAAGCATATCCCCAGTGAGTGTCGTAACAAAGAGTGCAGCAAGGCCCATTGTTATGCACCAGTTCCCGTTTGAGTCTAGCTCAATGCGGTGTCTTTGGGTTTTACCCCTACGTACATTTGTGCTAGAGCCTCCTCTAACCTCTCGTATCCAGACAGGGGTGTATTACTTGTAAATCTCAAAAAATCTCTACATTACCAAAATTATATGAAGTTCTACTATACTAATCCTTAAATTATATCTTAGGATAATGTTTTCTAATAAGAGATTATCTAAATCATGTTTCCAAGGTTTGTACTAAACTTCCTATAATACCAACTGTAACCCCCGACCCCAGAAGCCCATAATTAGTGCATTATTTTAATATATTGGCATGATGAAAATGAATCAAGTCCCGAAAGACCGATCAGTTTAGAAGTATTGGAAAACACATTAAAAATACGAATGTTACATTACAAATTATAAAATAAAACATAACATAAATGATCCATTGATAATGCCATTAATCACCTAGCTTAACCCTACTTATCAATCATAAAACACTTCTTTGAATCCAAGGAAAATGAAACATAAAGATAGGGCTGAGCTCAAAATCTCTATAAGGGTATGTAATACAGCGGAAGATAACATAAACATTACACATGATGAATAATTGAAAACACAAGACTTTAAAAATAATAAACATGAATAATTTATGGAAAAAACCATGAGATGGTTAAATAATCCAATAATAAAACATAATAATGGGTATTTAACTAGTAAAATGACCAAATGAACCATCAATATAATCTTCATAATGAGAAAATGAATAATGTCGGACATTCTGAAACATTTTTTCAAGTCCTCAGCCATGACATCTAAAAATGATTAAGGCCTCGGTGAAATCCATATATCATATTGGAAAAGGCCTCAGCCATTTCCACATCTAGTTGTCTAATAAGACCGACCGATGCATCAAAGAGCGATAGAAGGCTCCACCTGTCACTTACTGAGTACAATACAATCCTCATATGAAAATGTTGAAATATAACATAAACATTCGAATTAATTCAAGCATTCTAATTGTCAATACTTTAACAATAAACCATGAATGATATAAAAATAAAAAATCCAAAGTAAAACATATATCAAAACCTTCAATACAATATGAATGATTTTTATCATAATGAACTGACTTCAAAAAAGTATAAAATCTATCAAAGGATGTTGAGGTAGAAGAAATCAAAACTATTTGAGAGAAATATCTCTTTCTTTTTTTATATCATTTAATGTTACATAATTATAAATGAAAACAATTTTTTGAAAATACTATTATAATAATGTAAGGGAATCTTTGATGATGTTATAATGGCGGTGAATAACCACAACCACAATATAAGTTAAAAAAACATTCTTACCTTAATTTTGTTGAAAAGGTCCTAAAGAACCTTTTTTGGAAAATGAAATAATGATTCTTTTCAAATCATATATGATCAAATAAGGGTATAAATGACATTAACCAATTTTCTATAAAATGTTAAAAATGTTTTGAAATAAATTATTATGAAACATTGATGTGGATTCTAATTATGTCCCACTAGATACTTACGTAAAAAAACCTCGTATAATAATGAGATTGTGAAATTAACCCTTACCTTTCAATTTTTGTTGGTCGAGGGTACAGTTAAACTCCTTTATAATGACCATAGTATGTTATTAAATTATACCAAAACAATATTAATATTTATTATATCATAAATGATTCATTTTTGACTTTATAATACCCTTTTACTAATGATTTCAATGTTAAATTATCATTTCGGGTAATAATTTCTTTCTTTATCGTACGTGTTTTAGATTGTTATTGTCGATTGTATCATTTAGATCATGATTTAAAAAATTCCAGAATATAAATCATTATTTATATGTCTTATATATTTAGAATATAAATATGTATAATAGACATATATATGAAATGTAAAACACCATTTATGGAGATGGTAGGCCATATATATGGATAAACGTTGTTTCAGTTTTCATATCATATTGAACTGAACTAAGTGAATAAGATATATATAAGTTCATATATATATTTATATATCTCTAAAGTATCATTATTATATCATATATTACATACTTATTAATTATATATATATATATATATAAAATCATCATTGAATGGTGAATGTTTAAATGAATCTCATCGCCTCATGGAGAGGGTAATCCGTACGGACGCACGAGCGAAAATATCATAACATTGATGGTGAAATCGTATGTAAGTTTGAAGTATATCATATATAAGGAATAATTAAATTGTTAAATTTATTTTTGAAATTAGTTATACTCATTATTAAACCCATCCAAATAATGAAGTGTTGGATTATCAAACTATAGCACGACGGGGAGACGGTAATCCATATGTATGAACGTATGGTGACATTTTCATTTATAGGATGGATTGAGTAATGAAAATTTTTGTACCCTTTTTATAATAATATCACATTATATATATGATACTATAGTTATTATTTGAGATTGTAAAAAAAAGCATATGTGGAAGAAGAAATGAACTTGAAAGAGGTAATGAAATACTTACCTCTTCATTGGGTTCTTCCTTTTGATTTTATCAAATGGGCTACATAGGTTGGCTTTCTGATCAAATTAAAGACCGTAGAATGAAGGTAGGATATTTTATAGGATATTGGGGGGGGGTTCGCCGATCCAAATGGCATTGGAGGTGTGAATTTGAGATAAGGGGAAGTGACCTTTTATAAGTGAGGTGAGGGTCACATTAGGAAAAGATTAAAGTATTAATTTATTAGACAATAATATTTGGTTTATAATGGCTCCAAATGAATTTATATCGATACATAGGTGGTTCTGAGTCTAAATACTCTCAACCAATTGGTTCTAGAAAATTTTAGGTTGCCATTTTAACCTTATCTTTAAATTTAACTCTTAGTTAAATAGTTTAACTTTTACCGCGTCTTCATGTATTCTTACACTATATGGTTAATAAACATACTCTAAACTGCATAGAGAACCTAAAGTAATTCATTAATGACATATATAATATTATTTAAACCATTTTTCCAAAACTTATGTTTTTAGGAATATTATATCGACCAACAATATAGTAATAGTTTTAAAAATTATTTTATGTCAATTTTGACACTATTTGGTATTTTTTGTGGAAGTCATAAAAAAATGATTATATCGAACAAGATAAATTTAATCAGCCCTATCATGTCATATTAACCTATAAAATTCGTTTATTTCATAAAAAATTTTAAATTATATTTATTTAGACATTTATAATACCATTGATTTGATTCTTTCATTAATAAGGTAATTAGTGCATCATCATTGTGTCATAATTAAATTTAATTATTTAGTTTCGTAAAATAATAAATGAAATACTATGATGTAGGAAATAATTTTATAATTCTAATGAATATTTACAGTTGAATTTAGCTTATGTATAACTCTATATTAAAAATGGATTAATTACTAAACATTGAATTAAACACTTTTAACTCTTCTTTAGAGAAAATAATAATAAATGTCCTAATATTATAAAATTGGACTCAAAGGACCATATTTTATTCTTAAGGTTTTTTGGACGAAATACACTTATAAAAAATAATTAGAAGAATTTTTAGGGTAATTTTGATATCATTTTTACCCATAATTAACCTATTTACTTTTAACCATGGTAAATAAATTTAAAAAGTTACTATTCAAAAAAATATTTTCATCTTATTAAACCAAATTTTAATTACTAATATCAACCATGTATCTCGGATACTTGAAATTCAAATAAAATAAGCGGTAAAATTATGTTTTATGCAAATTTGTAAATGCTCTTAGGAGGTGGGTAAAAGACGGTAGAACATTCTATAAAATTTTATACATTTAATTTTATTATAAAATTATTATAATGAATAACATTGAACATATATTGGTATTATATATCTATTCTGACAAAAACTAAATTTATATAAAATTAATATTATTTAAATAAATAGTCTGTTTTAAATAATAACACAGTGTTTTTCAATATTGATAAAAAATTTGAACATTTTCTGAAAAATACCAAAAATTTACCCTTAGCTAAATTTGATATTTTTTAATTCAAATATTAAGTAAATTTTACCAAATTAAGAACATTGAAGATTCATTTATGAATTTAAAATTATTTCCCATTGTCAAAATCAAAATGGGGGTTTATTAAAAGTCAAAACTATCAAAATATTGACATGTGTTTATGTAAAATTAAAATGTGAAATTACTTATAATGACCTAAAATGTATTAAATGATAAAAATATAATCTAATTATATATAAAAACCATTAAAATTCATAAATTAACACTATAAATTATTTCAATTACAAAAGTTTTTTTCAATTATAATATAGTATTTTTAACTATTCCTCAAAATAAAATGTTATCAGAATAGTACCAAATATTTATCCAAACTAAATTTTAGGGCCCCACTTCTAAAGAAGAAGAATATTTTGTCAAATTAAATATATAAAAGTGTCAATTATTTTATTTAAAAATATTTTTCAATTAAATGGTTGTAAAATTTCACGTTATGAAAAATACTTCTTTTATATGAAAAAATGAATTTATTCTTAAATTATGTCTAAGAGACACATAATATGAATTCCAAAATTTTATATAGTATATGAAATTCAAAATTATGTTAACACTATTCACATGTGCTTTATGAATGGCCAGTTTGTTAAGATGTGGTACTCTCAAACTTGGTATTGCGTGTTGCACAAGTTATTTAATTACTTTTAAGAGATAACATACTATGAAATATTGGGGTGCATAAATTTACATTTCATCCTGATCAATGTTAAACTCCATAAAATCTCTAATGATGTTTTTAAACTCAAAATATTTATTAATTCCTCTTTGATATTTACATTGATAGATGGTAAAAAAATAAATTGATAAAGATAATATTTCCATCCTCCATCATGATTTCAAGATCCATCCTTTACAAATCCCAAAATTTTTGGTCCTTTCAGATCCCTATCAAGGATAAGATACCATGATCATTTTGACTGAAATCCTTGTCCCCCTTATTCATTTTCATAGGGTGGTAATTTTTTAAGCTATCAAAATACTTTATCATTACTATCCAACTTATTTAGCATATGTTCAATACAATATATGTTAATATATATTTCAAAATTATATTTTTGGTATATATATCACTCCATTTTCCAACATGATTATGTCTCTATATCATGATGGAAAGAATTACCACTAGTAACTACAAGTCATGAGTTGGGTAATTTTTTCAGAGAGCCTTCGACTATCATTCAATAATACGTTGTTATTACAAAAAAATATGTATTGGAAAACATTCAATATATTATTTATTTTATGGAACTATTGTTATACCATCTATTGAAATAATGTGACCTAAAAATAAAGCCTTATGAAACCAAAACTCATAGATAGTATATATTTGATACATTGTATCATTATATAGGGCCATTAGTACAATTATAATGTAGTTTTCATGCTCTTACGTGAAATTTGATTAGATAATAATATCATATATAAGGAATAACAAATATTGATTGATGTAATAACTAAATAATATATTCATCAAATCCGTGATGATAATCAGGTAAATTCTATGATAAAAAGTCATCACTATATATTCAAAGTGTTCATACCTTTTATAGAATGTTGTTTTGTGTATATTAACTTTTGTGACCATAAATTGATTATATCCATAATAATGGTCATTATTGGAAAAGTATTGAGCACAGTGAAGCTGGTAAAACAATTCATCAATTCATGTAAGATAATGCACATTCATGATTGTAAGATTTTTTCAACTAATTAAAATAACTACATAGGGGAATTAATCCATCGCATTTCTTCCAAAAGGAGGATAGGTTCACCCATAGGATACACACTTGAATGAATGTATTAATTTATGGTTTTCGTATAGTTTATTCATCAATTTATATAACCCAAATAATGGAATTATTTCGGGATTAATTTAAAGTGGTGTTGAACTAGGTATGAGTTCTATTCAGAACTAAAGTTCACATTTTGGAATAATTATGTGAAATTCTTATTGGGACACATCCATATATTCATTAACAAAATCCCTATTATCAATATAGAGTTTACCCCAACCATTTGAAATAGAAATTTCATGTATATGGGAATTAAGAACCATACAATGAATTTAATCTCTATAGGAAATTCATACATATCATGATATTGATAAAAAATAATTTGTTGGTTTGAAATATAATTTGTAACCTTATTTCCTTGAATGTTTATGGGGAATTTATGTAGAGACATCCAATCAATTCATAAGATGAAATCAATTTCAAAAATCTGAAGAGTTAAATGATTTTCTAAAATTTTATTCCGTCAAACATAAAAAAAGATGAATTATATAATTGAGAAGCAATCATCACTAAACTATTGGTTTTTACTAATCATTTGGTTGAAATATTAATAACCTTAAGAATTTATATAAATATTAAATAGTACGTAGATCATGAATTATGAATGATGTTTGTTGTTCTAAGGTGAATATTTTTATGAATAATTTCAATTTCAATTTATATATTACAATAAAATATGTGAAACATTCCTTTCACATAGAATGTACTTAGTTAATGTTTAATTGAACATGGACAATGTGTGTGTTACACCATACATCTTAATGGCATATGTTTTAGGGAACAACAACTTGGAGTATGTTACATGCAACATAGATGATTCCACAAATGATCATTTTATAGTTATAATAATTAAAATGAGATAACTACAACCTAGCCAATAAAAAAGTAATGTGAATACTAATAACTAAATTTCAAATAATTTTTTAAATTTCTTTTATAAATAAAAATAATTTATAATAAAATATGTTACTTTTTGTGATGTCCATTGATATTAAATAATATAGTTTTCTAGAATGACAAATTTTACTGTCCTTTTATGAAAAAATTAAATTTTTTAAAAATTGTGTTATTTTATTTGAAAAAATAAATTTACTTTAGAATTTATATTTTTAAATAATTACAGGGTTAATTTTTGGTATTTTTCTAAATAACATCATTTTTTGATAAATAGTTAAAAATATAAGATTTTAATTCAAAACTTTTTTTTTCATATAATTTATTTTTGAGAAAACTATATAATTAAATTTCTCTCAAAATTATATTTATAATATATATTTATTACTTAATCCATTTTAGGAAATTAGAACCAATTTAAAATTGATATCGAATATAAAAACATAGCAATCTTTTGATCATTTTTACTTTAATATCAGCATTGTCGACAAGACAACATGATTAAATTTATATTAATTTTTTCCATTTATATTTTTATAATATATAAAAGGATTCCAATTTTGGATTAATAAAAATTTATAATGTATAATATGGTCAAATTAATATTTTACCAAAAACATTATGGAAATTAATTAAAAATAAATACATGTATTAAGGTAAAAACAAGCTTAACTATGGAAAAAACCATAAATTTACAACAAAAAATGACATAGAAACTTGTCAGAAACCCATTATATGTCTCTTATTCATCCACAAATCTAAAATAATTATTTTTGGTTTTGTGTGGCCTTTTTTGGTAAAAATTTTGTTACAGCTCACATTTAAAAAAAATACCAAGTGAGTAGATTCTATTCCACATAAAAGGACACAACCTCAACCTCTTATTAAAAACTCTATTACTTTTTATGATATTCCATGATATAAAAAATACCATTACCAAGATCCATAACGCCCTCATTTAGGGATTCCCTTGGGAATAAGGAATTCCAATATAGTCTTTTTATAAGGAACTAGCCATAAACATTACAAAATATTGAGTTGAGTCAAGAATTAACATAACATATTTTTTCAGGTATAGAGGTTTAGAGAATTATGCCATAAATATTATATTACATATAAAATATTACAATGTATAATATTCTACTCAGTATCCATTTTCTCATAAAATAAAAAATCTAAAATGAAAACAATAATTATTTTCTTGATATAAATCTTCTTGATTTCTTCCTTTCACAAACCCTTACTTATATCCTGTGAAAATCATTTCAAAAAATTGGGATGAGCATAAAAATATCACTATGGGTTATAAAATAATGAAAGAAATTATTATTCCACCAATACATTAAAAAAAACCTCTTTAATATACGACAAGAAATCATTAGAATTATGAATACCACATATAAAGCATAAATAATAAATGTAACTTGTGCCACCAATAACATACATACATCGTATATTTCCCAACTACATAGGGTGTTCTATTTGAATTCCCATCATAGTATATTCCCTAAATATCTTAGGATATAACATTAGTGTTTACCTCCTTCATGTTAGCCATTATATTAGAGGGATATCATAGGCTCACCTGATATAGTTTTATCATAGAAGCACCCATATACGTAAACAATCCCCCAGAGCCATAAAATATTCATTACACATAAAACAAGTATAATAAAAAGATATCATTTCCATATTGCATGCACAATATAGTATTTCAATATATTGACATAATCAATCCATAAAAAAAACCATTTTCAATAAAAAATCATAAAAATAGTATATGGTATTTATTTTCCTTTTAAAAACATTACATATTGTTAAGGAATCCAACTATAAAATAATTCTCACGGCGATGGAAAGGTCATTATCACCACATATGTTAAAAAGAAACAATATTTTTTCATTTAGTTAAAATATTCATAGTGAAAGGATTCCATTTGAATGAAATTAATATTTAAAGGGTTTTATTAACTATATAAAACAAAGTCCTGTATAAATAAATGTTCTCCTCAATGAAAGGGGATTGAGATGAAGTCCCTTACCTCGTGTCTGACTTGAATTTTTTTTCATTAATATCATGAATAATTAACTATTGTTAATTTATACTTTCTTTAGAACCTTTTTAAATTTTATAATTCTTTTTATATCACGTATTACCATGTTATAAACATTTAATATTATTTTTAGTAAATTTCTGTTATTTTGTCGATATGTGGTGCTTGAGTTAAAAATGATCTTCATTAAATTAAAAGTTGTCCATGTGGTCAAAATTCCATTATCATCATATTAATATTCATTATTTAGATAATATATATATATATATATATATATATGTATTTATAATAGTACATAACATTTGGGGGTATGAAATGAAATACACCGTTCATGGAGACGGTAAGCCGTACGTCTGTATGAATGCTAATTTCATTTCTCTTTAATATTTAATGGAATGAAAACTCAATAATACATGGCTATATTATAATTCTAGTATAATATCATATATAATATCGTTAATGAGAACTTTTATATGTTTCATTTATCGCATGAATGAGTCATATCACTTTGAGGGGGTGGTAGTCCACATTTTCTCAAATGAAATTATCGTATTTAACCATAATGAAAAATATAAAGGTATGATATAAAAGAAAAATATATAATAATAAAGACAATATAAATATAATATATATTACATAAAATATAGTTCCATCACAGTGGCCACCATGACAGGTGGTAGGAAATAATTGAACAATCATCATTTTGTGAGGCAATAGTTCATCGTCCACTGAAAAAGTATGTTCGTATCCATTAGATGGAGGTGTGTAGAATTGTACATAAAACAATACTCATAAAAAATCCTAGTATATTGAATATAATGATGTTTTCATTAAAGAATATAATAAATATAGTATAGGGGTTGAAGAATGAAAATTAAAGAAAATAACATGAGAGAAGACGTTACCTTTAAATCGGGTAACTTGCTTTAGTTTGAACCAACATGCATTCTTGAATTGACTTATTCCAAGGAGAAGGATTCAAGGATGAATATAGGGATGTTGTGAGATTAATTTAGGATAGTAATGATGAGAAAAGGGGCATTAGAGGTGTCAGTAATTGGATAGAGGTGGTGGCCTTTTATAAGGGGGAGGAGGGTCTCCTTAAAATCGTTAGAAAATAATATTTTATTATAAAATGATTTTCAATTTAAAAAGGACCCCAATTCATTTATTTATAATATAAGGAGAATTTGTTTCTAAATAATCTCATACAATGGGTATTAGACAAGTTTGTGGCATAAAATTAACCTTATATTTTTTTATTATCCCTTAGTTTACTAATTTTACTTTTTACCATGTCCTCTTGTATATTCATACTATATGGTAAATATATTTACAATGAAATTTCATGATACCCAAAATAGGTCATTAATAAAAAATCTAACATAATATATTTTATTTGGTCGAATATTATATTTTTAGGAATATTATATCATTTAATAAAATATTATTTGATTTAAAAACTCATTTACATCAATTTTTATAATATTCATATCATGATTTTTTTAAAAACATATCAACATGATCAATTTTAAAAAACCACGTCAATTAAAATATTACAAGTAATAATAATTCATAAAATTTGTATATGGAAATAATATTTTAAAATAATTTATTTTCAATATTTATAATCTTATATATTTAAACCATTCATTAATGATGTAATCATTACATCATCATTGTGTCATAAGTAAATTTATTTATTTGATTTCTAAAAATTAAAAATAAAATATAATGATGTAGGAAGTATTTTCATATTTCTAATAAAAATTTATATCCGTAACGATCACGTATATAACAATATATAAAAATTTATTTAATAAAATATATATGTTTATGTTACATTTTACATAACATTAAATTACATTTTATAAAGCGTCATTTTCACTTAAAAGTGGTTCCATGGGGTCCAAAAATACCCCCGAGGATTCCCATGGTTGGACATGTACCTTGCAATAGGTTTAGTACACATTTTAGTGTAATTTAATTTTATTATAATATTATTTTACCATAATTTACCATATTTATCCTTTAATCATGGTAAATAGAGTATTTTCTAATGTTTCTATTTATAATGTCTAAAAATAAAAGTAATCTAATTAAACAATTTAGACCTCTTGATTCGAAATATCAAATTCATTTTTCTACATTCAAAATACAGAAGTTGCAGAAAATAATTTAAAATTAATTCATGTTGCCAAAGCCAAACAATGAGTTGGCCATCAAAAGGATGTAAAACTACATTTTAAAAATTTTAGAGTTTCTATGCTTAAAATTGTATCAATTCTTATTTTTAGACACTGAATATTATTGAATTAATGTAAATAAATTTTACAAAAATGTATGATCATATTTTAGTTAGTTCTGTTCATTATTTGACAATACAATTACTAGGTGTTAACTACCATTTAATATAACATTATATTATTATTTTTCAATATGGATCATCCTTCTGTGGGACATGATATTAAAGAGAAACACATTATTGTGTGTCGGGTATGCCATCGAACATAGAATCCCTAATAAATTAAAATTAATATTTAATAAATATGAAAATGTTATATCATTTATTTACCTAAGATATTATATCCTACTCCCTTTTAGAAATTTCATCCCCATAATTTTTATGAACATATAAAATATGCAGGGGTATTAATCCCTAACATCATTTTCAAATGTCTAGGTTTCCTCTTTAACCATATCGTTTTTCCAAAAAACCATTACCTGATAAATTACCTTTTTCTGCAACACATTCTATCTTCAATCAATAATCTAGACTAGTTGTTACTCATTAGAAATATTATCTTCCAACATTACTATCACTGGACTCAAAACATGATATGGATATGGAATATACTTTCACAACATTGAAACATGAATAACAAATGTGTACCTGGAATAAAAATGATTTTAAAGACACTTTGAAGGAACTTATCCATATTTTTCCAAGATTTCATAGGATCCAACGAACCTCAAACTCAACTTTATCATCTTACCAAAACACATCACACTTTTCCATGGAGAAATTATGAGATAGACATGATCACATACATCAAATAAAGTTCCTTCCTCCAATTATCTGCATTACTATCCTTCCTACTCTGAGTTATTCTAATGTGCTTCTGAATCAACTTATCCTTTTCTACCATCTCTTATATCAATTCTAGTCCCTTTAAATTCCTTTAACATACATCATCCTAAATAGCTGGAGTTCGACACTAATTTCCATATAATGCCTCAAATTAATCCATCTTTATATTGGAATAAAACTGTTATTATAAGAAAATTCAACAAATGAAATTTGGTGGCCCCAACATCATTGGTAATCCATGGTGCTATCACATATCATATCTCTTAATTTCTGAATTGTTTATTCAGACTGGACATCTGATTGAGGAAGAAAAGATATAAAAAAATTTAGTCTAGTACGCAATGACTACTGAAGGCCTTTAAAAAATATATAAGTGAACAAGGGATCATGATCAGATAAAATGGTGTGGGAAAATCCATGCAACCAAAATACCTCTATAATTTACAGCTGATAATGTTGATCGAGAAATAGATTACGTTGAATTTGAAAAAAAATGAGTAGATTTATTCCATCGGTGGACAATAACCCATATTTCATTACTACCATACGGGGTTTTTGGTAATACCATAATGAAATCCATGGATATATTTTCCCATTTCGACTCTGGCACCGATAAAGACTGAAGCCACCCTTTTTGTAACTTCTGGTCTTCTTTAACACGATGACCAGTCATACACATTATTATAAAGTCAATAATATCTCTTTTCATTCCATCCCACTAGTAATACTCTCGAAGATCTCAGTACATCTTTGTACAACTAAGATGAACTAAAAATAGAGAACTATAAGATTTATAAAACAACTACTTTCTCAACTGTGAATCACAAGGCACAGATAATCTCATACCAGATCACAAAATACAATCATTATCAATGTTAAATTCAGATAACTTACCCTTCTAAACCCACTCTACCTTTTTCTACAACTCACTATCTTCCGTCTATGCTTTCTTAATCCACTCTGATAGAGATGATTTCATTGAAACCTGAAACAAAATAGAGGAATTTCATGCACCAACCACTTCTATGCAAATGTTCCTCAAATATTTAATCAAATTATATTGTTATAAACATAATAAGGTTAACATAGTATTATTTTTCTACTCAATGTGTATGCCATATTTTTACCTCTCCATGATGGTAATTAATCAGGAAATAGTAATGCTTGATTAATTCTAACAATATCTTATGTATCATGTTTAATTCATTCTTATTGAATATATACATCAAAACATTTTTATTGGTATATACTCCACACATTACCCTATAAAATTATGCAACAAAATTTTTAAAGAAAAAACAACAAAAAATAATTCTAAGTCGTGTGTAGGATAATATAACACATAAGGTGTCAACTGACATAAAACATAAGAAGCTACCTGACCATTCTATATTATGAAAAACCCCAAAACTTTCAATGAAGCATAACTATAGATAAAAAACTCACCATTTCTTGAAGGAAGATCCAAAACTCGAGCATTCACCAATATTTTATTAATTTCCTGAAAACAATCATCAACTTATTTTGTCCAAATAAACATAAAATGTATTAGAGTTAACTTAACAGTGGGGTAGATTACTATGAAAAATTTTCAACAATCCTCTAGTAATATCATTATAAACTAGGAAAATAATAGATCACAGTTATATTTGGGGGTCTTGGAAATTATTCAATAACATTTGTTTTAGTAGGATCAATAGTTTTTCCATTTTTTGAAACAATATGAACAAGGAATGAAATTTGTTGTAACCAAAACTCATACCTTCTGAATTTCACAAAAAAATTAGTTTATTTTATGTTTTTGAAGAAAACCCATTAATGACTTTCATGTTCCAATTTACTTTTATAATAAACCAAAATATCATCAATAAACATAACCAAATAATAATCCAGAACACATGAAAAATTCTATTCAAATGATCCATGTATACATCAGGTGCATTAGTTAACCGAAATGACATAACTAAAAATTAATAATGTCCATATCTAGTTCAAAATGTGGTCTTTGGAATGAATGATTCCTTAACATTGAACTGAGGGTACTCTGACCGTAGGTCAATCATCAAAAAATACTAAGCTCCCTGGTGCTCATTGAACAAATAATTGATATGAAGAAAAGGATACATGTTCTTAACAGGGATGTTATTTAATGATCTATAATAAATGAAATATCTCATTGAATCCTCTATCATTTTAACAAACATGACATGAGAACCCCATGGTGATGTGCTATGTTGAATGAAACCATTATCTAATAGATCCAACAATTGCTTCTTTACTATAATAGTTCAATTTGATCCATTCGATAAGGGGTTTTGAAATTAGATGAGCATAAGGAACAAATTCAACAGTAAATTAAACATCTCAAAAAGGTATTATACTAGAGAACTAATTAGAAAAACATCAAAATATTCATTTACCACAGACACATCATTAATATGAATAGTTCCTTTGTTTTCAACAATATGTTCATGGTAACATTCATTTTCATCATTTACTAGTTTCTCATATTCTTGATATGTTATCAAATGTATGGGTTCATTCATGTACATAAACTAAATTTCTTTCTGAAATAAAAAATCACAGTAGCTATGTAGTCAATCATAAGATGATAAAAAAATGCCAATCTATACAAAAAATAACATCAAAATCAACTAGAGGGAAAAAATATGTTTTTCTGGTAGATTCATTCCTCACACATAGACACGAAGGTTATTATAATTTATTTTTTTCCCAACGTTTACTCCAGATGTTTTATCCCTATGTTATGTATTCATAACATAATATAGAATTCCCAATCTACTCAGAAATTTCACAGAGATAAATAATGAGTAGATCGTGAATCAAACAACACATTGGTATAATCTAAATAAAATTAAATAGTGTACATGATACTACTTCATTTGATGACCCAATATTTTTTGAAATAGTTTCAAAGGATTTTACCACACCTTTATTCATATAGTATGGTTGATTCTCCTCATTTGAGTTCTTCTTTTGATATTAATTTTCATAAATACCAATTGTATTGAACAACAAAAATTTTAATGACTGTAAATCGTATTTTTTTACCATCAACCTAGACTTTTTTGGGAAATTATGAGCCTTTTGTCCCATTTTATCACATTTGTTCCACTTACCAGAATTCAAAAGGCAATCCCCAGCATGCGTTTTACAACTATTTTTAAAAATAGTAAACTTATGCTTCCTAAAAATATACATTTTTGAAGAGTTATTCCCTTTCTTCTACCACCTCGACCTTATATTAAGTTGTTTTTCAAAAAACATCTGATCACCACCAAACTATATTTACACATATTAAACATATCAAACAATTTTTTCATAACATTCAAAATCAATAGAAGCTAAAGACATTTGATTCTTTGGCTTTAATCCTAATTAAAAATGATTGCTTTTACTATCAAGATCTCATATTAAATTTGGAGCATACCTTTCAAGTTGAGTTAATTTTACTTCATAAGAAACCACTGATTCATCCTCCTACCTGAAGTACAAGAATTGCTTCTCCCTCATAAGTCGAACCACCAAATGAAATTATTTCTAAAGAAACATACCTTTGAATTCATCCTAGCCAAGAAAATCAATCTCCTCACTACGCCTTATATGTTTAACCATTGACCACCACTGATCGGCTTCACCATCAAAATGCTAAATAGAAAGACCAACGTTTTGATGTTTTAAACTCCCCATGACTTAAAAAATATTCTCCTAGGATTTAATCCAACGTTCATCTAGGACAAGGTTAGATTTTCTTATGAATGATGAGGGAAGTTTCATTATGAAATAATCCGCTACTAAAATGTTCCTCTTTTGTTGATCTGGATGATCGCATACATGAATACCACCACTATTTATAACTTAATTCAACCATACCATCACTAAAAAAAGGACCAGTTCTGATTTCAACCACCTTAGGTTGCTAATTTGGAAGGTTGTTTTCATCTTGATGTCATCACATCAATGCTACCATGTTTTCTCTACGTAAAACTATTCTGAACAAAATAATATCATAGGTGAAACAACATGGTAATCTATAAATTATATATCATTTCAATCATACAATAAATTAATTTATGTATATTAATTTAACAATATCCTAATTCGTAATGTTTTCTAAACTTACCCTTGATACAAACAATAATTCCCCATCCTTAAACATGAAAAAAACATGAGTTTTGTAAAGAATTCAAATTGAGTATCTTTTTATGTTTAGATTTTAGATAATTAACCCATAACTATTTCATTACAAGTCAAATAATAAAAATTATACACTTCTACTACGTATCAAATTTTTTCATAAAATAAAAAATCATTATAGAAAATAAGAATCCTATTATTGATTTAAATATACTTTAATTATTATTTTCATTTTACCATCCTTATATACTATGAAAAAACACTTCAAAAACATGGGATGATCATAAAAAACTCAGTAAGGGTTATAAAATAAAGAAAGAAAACATTAGTCCCTAAATACATATAAAAAATAATTTATTTAGCATTCCTCTTGAAATTATTTGATTTATGAATTACACTTATAAATCAATAATCATAAATGTAAAATGAGGCATCCATAACATACATACATTATATCTTTTATATGTATATAGGAAGTTACATTTGCAATAACCATCATAGTATATTCCATAAATCTATTAGAAGAAATGTTAACATTTACCTCTGTCACGTTACCCAAGGCCATGGAGAGCAGTATCGGGATCACATTCAGTAGTTTTATCAAGGAACCACCCATATATATAAACAATTCCCATGAACCATAACATATTCATAAAACATAAAACAATAATGGAGGAATGATATCATTTACACAATGCCAACACAATATAAAATTTCATAACATTGACATAATCAATCGATTCCAAAAAAAAAATTTCTAAAAAAATACACAATAAGAGTATATAGTATTTATTTTTCTTATAAAAGCATTACAGCTAGTTAAGGAAGCCAAATATCAATGAATTCTCATGGTGGCGGAAAGGTCACTGTCACCACGTACGTTAAAAAATAGTCCTTTTGTCAATTAGTATAAAAAATTTTAGAGAAAGGATTCCAATTGAATGAATTTAAATGTAAAATGATTTTATACATTGTATAAATTAAATTCATGTATAAATAGATGTATGCCTCAATGAAAGGAGGTAGAGTTGAAGTCTCTTACCTCATGTCTGACATGACTCTTTCATTCATTAATCCCATGAATAATAAATTAAAGTATTTTTACATGATTAAGAAAATTTTTATTGTTTATTATTCCATTTATATCACTTATTACCATGTTATAATCAATACGTAATAATTTAAGTTAATAATGGTAGTTTTGTCTATATTTTTTAGTTTAGTTAAAAATGAACTTCTTATAATTATAAGATGGCCATGTGGTCAAAATTCCATTATCTCTAAAATGATATTCTGGATTAATATATAATATATATCACATATAATATATATATATATATAATAGAACATAACATATGAAGATAGAAAATGAAATACACTATTCATTGGGATGTCAAGTCGTACATACGCATGAATGCTACTTTAATTTTTTTTATCATTTTTTCTCATGATTATGAATTGTATGTACCATATCGAAAAATATATTAACAAATTAATTTTATTTATATATTATGATATCAAAATAGACTTACATCATCTATTAATCTATAAATCAGGTATTTTTAAAACGTTTAAATAAACTCATTTTGTTATTCACAAATATATCAACTATTTTAGAAAAAACCCAAAAACTCACCATGACCATTTTGAAGTTATTATAATTCAATACTGAACTACCTTTATTAAAATAATTTTTAAATATGAGAGATTTAATTTTTATTAAAAACCATACTTTACCTGGAAATTTTTAATTTTAATATTATGATTGATTTTAAAACAAACTGGAAAATTGATTAATTTATCATAAAAAATCATATACACATACCAATAATAAATATTAATTTAAGAATCAATTTTACAGAAATAATTTATTTATATTTTTTTATTAATTAATAAATTTGAAGTAAACATTTATGATTTATAAAAATACCAACCCAAAACAAATAATATGTAAATAAATTATTTATTATAGTATGATATAAATATATCATATTATCATTTATAAGGAATAAATATTTAATTTTATAATTCATATTGGAGGTCATTATTCCATTTGCAGTATTACTATTCCTAATAAAGATGTTATTATTCTAAAGGTCATGTTATTATTCCATTTTTTCAGGTTCCCTTACTTATAGAAATTACAATTATTATATTTTTTATTAATTTATAGTATTTTTTTTCTCTTATATATGTATGTTTCTGTTTTTCTTTACAATAGGTAGTAATAACAAGAAAGAAATTTAAATTTAATTGTTTTTGTTAGACAATTCCTCAAATATTAATATTCATGGAACCCATGGTGCTAGTCGCAAACATAGTTCCCAAAGGAGGAGTTATTCAGATAGTCATCAACTCCCTTTTATCCTTTTCGACCTATGTGGGTTACTCTTTTGGGGAGGGGTTAAAAGAAATTCTTATATAAAAATACCCAATATAAATCATCTATAAGCCATCTAAATTATTGCATCCCCCTTTCCTAAAATCATTTCCCCATGTAATTTATTTCCAAATTATACTTCACGAGAAGATCATAAACATCAACGTTATTATTACATAATGTATATCTCTATTCACTTATCATTATCATCCACCAAAAAATATAAACAGAAATATATTTTTATATATATAAAAATTATTATTGTTTTTATTATATTTATTGTATATTTATTATTTATTCCTCTCACAATAAATAAAAAACATTTCTCAAACACATGTAAAATTTACGTCATACATAAACAAAACATTTCATCTTTCCTCACCACATTTCATGGTAGGTTCTACATATGTGTACAGTGAGATTATATTTTATTTATTGTATTATTTATATTAAATAAATATAATGAAGTATTTTATATGTAATATTATCATTAATCGAAAAATATAAAACAAACTTCTATAAATGAACAAACGAAGAGAAAAAAATTATTTATAAGTTAAATATTCTTTTTAATTGAACATTTTCTATTAAATATTCCAAATTATAGACTAATAACATTAATAAAGGCTAAATAATTTGATTATGGTTTGGTGAAAAATATATTATAAGAAAACAATATCATCCATAACCACACCCAAAAAATTGTTTTATCATGTTCTTGTTTGGTCAGTTTAATCAACATCATGAACAATGATATAAATTTATATCGTATATTGAATTGGAAAAATAAAATTGGAAACAAATTATTAATAAATTGTTTTAGTTCATTAATTTTAATATATATTTTAAAAACATTAATTCACATAGCTACAATTTTTTTTCATAAATTACGAAAATAAGCCCATCAAGGAGCTCAAAGTGAAAAATAATCACTATAAGAATTATGAAATTAAACTATATGACTATAAATATTATTCAAAAAAAGGGTATATATCATCTAATACACGTGAATGGTTAATATTTGAAGAATAATAGGGATCAAAAACGTTTTTAATAAGGTTACTGAAAATGATTAAATTCACTAGATATGAGAAGATATATTATCTAGAAAATATATACATAGAAAAAACATAAATTAAATATATATATGGTCATAGTTATAAATTAGGTTATGAAATATTACATATATGTACTTATATTATTTTTTAGGATTTTAGAATTGATTTGTCAACATGGGTAATCATGTTAAGGGATTTTAGTATCAATTAGGACTCTTCAAGAAATGTTACAAGTTATTCACCACATTTTATTTGTGTAGAAAATCTTTTGAAATCACATCCCATGTATTTTTTATTTACATTAATTTCATAGTATATAATATTTTGATGGATATTATTTTCTTAAATATTCTTTTTTCTGATGTGTTTACCCAGTTGTAAATCTTGTTGTTAACACAATTCTCATTCATTGAATTATTATCATTCTCTAATTTTTTATTAAAATTTGTTTGGTATATTATAAATATTAAAAATATTCGATTGTATTATATATTTTATAATATTTTCAACTAATAAACCAATTAACAAATACGTTCTGCATCACTGTGTATGTTTATCTAAATGGATATTGTTAACTCTAATCTATTTTCTTATACTTGTAATGTCTAATCATGAATTTTTGTTTTCTATTTTTGGGGTATCCCATAGTAAGATTTTTTATGGAAAAATATAATTCTATTTTGGGTATAATTAATTTTTAATCATAAATTTTCACTATGATGTATTCATTATGCAGAATTCATGTCATTGTTTTGAATGAATTTCATCCACACTAATGTCAGTTTCTTGTCCTTAACATTATTTTCCTTTCCCGCTGATGTTTTCTTTTTTATAATTAGAATTCTAAATATCTGTTATCTAATATGACCTCTATATTTATATATTCAATATTATAATATATTTATAACTATTTTTATAATATGTAATTTCAACAATTTTTTTTTCAAAATGTCAAAATGTTTGTCCTTTAATAAATAAACTTTTTCATTCCAGAGGAAATATTCCTTATTCCCTTTTTTATTTTCTAATATTTATTATTCTATATTCTCTTTATTGTAAATTTATCATTAAAGTTTCACAATGAATTTTTAAAAACAATTTTTTGAATGTGACATGTAACTTCATCATTACGATAACATTAATATTTGTTAAATGTTTATTATGTCTTTATTTTCATTTTCTATTTCATGTTCGAAAAGACTTAACCAAATGTTAAAAACATTAATGTATACAAGTTAAATTATATTATCATATTTTTTTTAAGTGGATTGAACACTTGGTATCAAAAATCCCAGTTACTTGATCCATTGATGTGTTTTTAGTTTTAAGCATTCTTCATTCAATTGTGTTTTCTATCAATATAAACAAAATTATAACCATATTTTATTAAACAATGGATATTTATTTTTTTATTCATACACATTATTTATTTGGATGTCTAATGATGATCTGATTCAATTTAATTAATTCTGAGTATTTTAACATTTCATACATTTTATAAAATCATACAAATGATTGTTGACAAATATAGTTGGTTGATTATGTATTGACATCACATATATTTTTTTATTACCGTACATATGATAACTTGAAATTTTAATCATATATTTATCATTTAAGGTTTCATATAAATAATTCATTAAAATTAATAAGTTATGGGTGGATAAATTTAATAGATTGCACCACTATGCATCTAAAAGATTTATGAGACAAATCGGCCTATGTATCTTTTTATATTTTTTTCGAGAACAAAAAATTACCCACACATAATGACTTGATGTTATACGCATGATTTCTTGTCTTAGGGAATCGAATTAGATGCCTTATATAATATATTTCATTCATAATTACATAGTTATTAATATCATTATAATAATTCCATATATATTTTTATCAAGAAATATACCCGTCATCATTATATTATATAATTAATATTATTGATCTATACATTACTTATTATTTATGTTAATATTATTCTTAGTTATAAAAACTAATTTTATGACTCGTTATTACCCATATTGAGCATTAGGGAACACCATTTTTTTCTACATATCAACATATAAATCAATTCATTTCACATGACTTGTTTAGAATAGTATAGCGTTTGAGAATTATTTAGTGAGGTTGAAGAATTATTATAAATTAATTATATTTTATAAGTTTGTAAAACATTAGTTTAAAGAACAAAAAATGGTGTTAATTAGTTAAATATTTTTTAACCCATTTTATTTATAAATCAAGAAAAATTAATTGTATGTGAATTGCTAATTATTATTAATATTTCAATTAATGATAGTGTAAATTGGTTCTATTTGGTTATTATCAATGGTTGTATGTAAATAATTTATTTATGAGCACCATAACATTTAGTGTGTATGGGAGGCTATGAGCTATCCAACATAAATAATGTAATTATTTATGAAATGCGGTTTATATTAAATAATAGAATTAACTGTAATTTTAAATAATCAAATATTTAAATTAACTATTAATGGAATTAGTTTTAATTTAAAAAGATTAAAAAATTTGATTTATATTATTACAAATAATCAAGAATACATTTTTTATAATGTTTTAAAATTTTTAAATTCATCTATTAATTGTAAAATATGTTATTTAATATATGTATAATTTATTTATAAAATAAAAAAAGAGATTAAAAAATGTAATATTTAAAAATCTTATATTTGTTTTTCAACAATAATAAATGAAATTATTAATCATATCAAAATATTTTTGACATGATGGGAGTTGGTTTATACAATAAAAATTTGATTTAAGAAATATTAAACGATATTTTTTCAAAATGTTTTCTCTAATAGTAAATTATATATTTTCATAGTAAAAAAATAATATTATATAATAAAATTTTAAAATAATTTTAATATATAATTTATGGTTATTTTAAATAAAATAAATAAATAAATTGTTAATTATAATAAAAATGATGTAATGATGCCAATATCATTAGTAAATAACATCCTTGATGTCATGAATAGTGTGTTTCATGTGAAGGTATGTGTAGTTATACTAATTTTTATATATAAGTACAATATTACCATTCTTTTTTATTAGATAATTTTTATATTATAAATAAAAATAAACCTCTCATTAAAGTATAAACACCCCTCTAACCTCCAAGGAAAATTAATTCAAAAATTTCAACAAATTTATCAATATCTTACAATACCTAACATAATAAGAATACTAACATACCTATATGTGTTATTATAATACCACACTCCAATAAATATTTTAATTAGGTCATTTCCATATATTTTTCTTCATGGAATATGTTTAATCCATTCTAATGATTTTATTTATATTTTTGTATTATTCTATTTTATTTTCCATTTTTCAACCAATTCTCACTAAACATATCAAAATTATACAAAAATGGCATTGATTTTATTAATACACTAGTTTATTTAATATATATATATATTATCCCTTCTTATTTTGATGTTTTTTTAAATTGTTGTTTTGAACAATAATAAGGTTGTCTCTTTTATTTATCACAACATTAGTTGTTTTATATTATATAAAATATATTTATATATATACATTTATGTAATATTATGATTATATAGAAAATAAAAAGAATGTATAAATATTAACTATTTAAAGCACTATAACAAAACAAAAATGGATTATATCTCTTAAACTTGTATTCACATGATTTTATATCCTAAAAGTGTTTAATAGATAATTTTCATCATTAAAAATAATTATAAATAATATAAATGAATGTAAAATACTTAAAAAATAATTTTAAACAAATATAATATTATTATGGAGTACTTTTATTGGTAATAAAGAAAAACATGTCTTATGTGAAAGGGATTATTATCAAAATATATTGTCTTGGAATTTTGTCACATTTTCTTAATCGAAACACTTCCATAGATTGAATATACTATACTTTGAAATAAAAAAACATCCGTATACATTTTTTCAAGATTATCATAAAATATATTTTAGTTTTCTACACGTATTTCATGAAAACAAATGTTTTGGGATACTTGTCCCTCTTTTAACTATTGGAAAATAATTCATCGTATATAAAGATCATGATATTTGGTTGAATAATGACAATTTTAATGTTTCCATTGAAATTAAATGATGCTTCATTTCAATTTCAAATTATATCATTTATTCAATTTTAATTTATTAGTTACCAAATTAGTATGATGGGTCTTATATTACTCCTCGATTGTATAATTATTCTCCCATATAAATATCAATCATCTATATGTATTATATTATGAGATGATCCTAATTTATATTCCTAAGATTTTTTTGTGATTGAAAATTACTTTTTACACACTCTCTTGGATTCATTCTTACTAAATTAGTCACCAAATTTTTAAGGGGATTCCAAATATATATTTATTATTATGGATTGATTTTATTCATTACATGTTGTGTTATTTAATACTATATTTTTATATTTTATTTTTATTTTGGATTGGTTTTATTTAGGATAATATTCAACTAATAGATCTTATTTTATAAGGAAAACCAATGCATAAAATTCTATTATTCCCCTTTAAAAATAATTCTCTCACTAAATATTAATGTGATATATTACATGAAATTTTAACTTCCTTATAGGTTTCCTTTATTATTTATTAAAATGTATTTACATGAAATCCCCTTATTTTATCAATTTAATTTAACTTAACAAATATATGATATAATGTATGTGTAAGATTAATATTAATTTCAATCATGAATTAATTTAATTTATTAATAAAATAATTATATAAGATGATTAGAAATACTATTTTTTATGGAATATATGTTTTTTAGTCAATTATAATGTTATGTGTGGGATAATAATTAACAATTGATCCAATTTATTGTTTAAATTTTATATATCATGAAATTATTTTTATATTTCCTTTGCAGTAAGCATAGAACACTATGTTATAGAGAATGTGTCAAGATATTTTCCAAAATATATTATATTTAATTATAGTTTGAGAGTTTCATTCTTATTTATTTTTATTATAATACATGCAAGACATCCATATGATACATATATTTTTGATTTATGATTCCTATAATTTTTTAACTATTCGTCATATGATATGATTTCATTATGTGAATTTCTATATGAGTGTATTCCATATTCTAATGTTATATTTCTATGATATTACTCATGTTTCTTATGTGTTTTGTATCTTTTTTTATATATAATCATATCTTGATATATCATATAGATTTTTTTTATTACTTTCCCATTTCATTCCCATTATTTTCCCACACATTCGATGACATGTGATCATATGTGATCGTATTTACTAATAATCCATTGTCCATCATATTGGTGGTATACAATGATGGATTTAATAAATACGTTTGTGTATCATGAATCGTCATGACATAATATGTACTATGTCCGTACAGAAATTGAACATTGTGTTATGTGAAATTTTATATGTGATAAATTTTCATTTTACATATGAAATGTATGTATATGCTAATCTATAACAGGATGTGATGTTATTTAAGAACCATATTAGCTATCAAGGAATTGTATTGTTACTTTAGGTATATGAATTATAGAAACATTAGGATATAAAAAATGTTGTTGTAACTATTAGTTATTTATACCATCGTTATGTATAAACAATATAAAAACTAGGGGTAATAATTCAACTCTGTAATGGTGAGTTATATCGTGAACATCAGATGAATTTATGGGAAAATAATAAAAAAAATTGTGTATACAATTATAAATTGTTAACAAGAATAGAAAATTATGAGGAAGCAATTTAGTTAAGGATGAAGAATTTTAAAAACATGATATTGTATCTATATGTCTATAAATAATCTAACTTAAAATAAATGTGTGTATTAATATTACTAATTGTTTTAGTTTGATGATATAAAATTATAATAAATATATTTTTTAATTCATGTAAAATACTTGTGAGGATAAAATATATGTCTTTATAAAAAAAATTTATGTATGAAAATGTAACATAATAAATAATGTGAAACACATAATTAAAAGATAACTACTCTATAAATATTTCATATAACATTACATATATAAGGAAAATATTTTTTTGGAAATTAATACATTAATAATTTCACAATAAAAAATTAATGTATAATATGACTGAATTTCGGAAATTGATAGGGCCATGGCTCCCAAAAATTCAATAGTTGTAAACAATAATATATTCATAATGATTAAAATTAACATATAAATATTCTAAATGAAATATATTTTACATTGAACAAAAATAATTAAATTGTATATATTGAATTTAAAAGTTAAATAAAGCAACTGAATACAAATAGGACCATTAGAAATATATTCATTAGAATTGTGACATTACCATAAGAATAGTTACCAACCCATTAGTTTAATAAAATAGAATTTTTATTAAATAAAAATATATTTATATCGAAATTTCATAAATTAATATTAGTAGTTATAAATATAAAATTTAAATTTATCTATAAAATTATAGAATTTATTTTTTATGATATGTTTCATCGTTATATTAAAACCACATAATTTTAAATAATATAATACTAAAAAAGGTAATTAATTTTGATGTTAATTTTTAAAAATGGTTATAAATTTTTATTCAACATATTTAAATTACTATGTAGTTAAATTTTAATAATTATCTAAAATGGTTTAATTATTTAGAGAAGATTAAAGTATAGTACATGATATAAGCAATGATATTTTATAACAAAATAAATTTTATTTTTATAATTAAAATATTATATTTGAGTTATATATTCATAGATAATTTATAAGGCCCCAGCCTTAAACCTTACTTAATCTTGAGTTATTACAAGATTACACATTGAGGATGTTTTCAGGTTTAGAGTTTTAGAGAATTAGATCCTGAAACTTGCATTACATTCCACATTTAAACAAAGTGGTTACATAAAAGACAATATTCATTTTTCCCATCAACAGAAAGATATTTAAAATAAAACACAGATTCTTTCTTGACACATCCTTGACACTATCATCACATCATGTACCTTTCCCTTGACCTGTGAAAAACATTTCAAAAACTTGGGATGAGCATAAAAAGCTCAGTAAGGGTTATAAAAATATGGAAAGGAAACATGAGTTCATATATAAATAAGAATGATATCATACTTTACCCATAAAACATAGGCACTTTAACATACCTCATCAAACCATGAATAAATCATAGAAATCATAAGACATAAAGGTAACTTGAGGCATTCATAACATTCTTACGTAGGGAGTAACCCTCTTGGTTACGTTTGGAATACCCATCATAGTATATTCCCTAAATCTCTTTGGAGAAACCTTAACGCTTCAATCCTTTGCATTACCCAATGCATTTGAGAGCTATAACGGGCTCAACCGCCCTTAGTTTATCATGGAACCACCCGTCTTCATAATAATGCCCAAGAACCATAACATAATCATATCACATAAAACATGCATAAAGGAAACATAACATTTCCACATTTCAATCACGAGATATCAATACAACACATTGATATAATAAAAACATTATGAAAACCATTTTCAATACCAAAGTAAAACATGGTATTTATTTTTCGTTTAAAAAAAGGGTATGGCTTGTAGAGGAAGCCGAAACTCAAATATTGGTCACGGCGGCGGAGAAGTCGTTGTCACCGCATACGTACGACAAAAACATTACCTTTTGTCGTTTAGTAAACTCTTCGTTTAAAAAAGATTCCTTTTGGATAAGCATAAAAGTCAAATGGGTTTATACACCGTATAAAAGAAGGTTTTGTATAAAACAAAATATGCCTCAATTAAAGGAGATTAAGACGAAGTCCCTTACAAAGACGGTATCCTTTGTTTAAGGATAAATAAATTACATAATTATGTGTGAAAAACGAATACACCAAATATAAGTGGATATTAAGTGTAAAATAATCAAAGGTCATTCACACATATTCAAAGGATGACATATTCAATAACTACATGTTGAACCCAAAGAAATCGAAATTGGGTTAAGAAGTTCTCTTGACAGCCTAAAAACGTCACATCAAAAAGAGTTGATGAGAGATAAAAAAGGGTATCTCATCACATGGACATAAAATTTACATCAATAAGGATATATGATAACATATCCCAACATAACAATATGTAAATTAAAAGACCTAACAAAAGAAGTCTTTTAAAAAGAGGAGGGTGAAAGGTTCCCTTACCGACTTGGGTATCTTTCAAAACATACACCCCATGAAAGAAGGACAATAAATAATTGATGTAAATACTCATAAACGAAAGTATATTACACAAAGAGTAGAATAATGGGCAGTACATACACCACTCAAAGGAAATTGTGGCAAATGTAGAATAAATCTCACGGGAATAAAAGTGAGATGAAAAATCCCTTACGAAAACTCGGCAGCCTAACGGTGCCACATAAAACATACAAAAATGGATTGATGAGATCAAATAGGGTATATCATCATATTAAATTAAAGTTTATAGAAATAGGAATATAAAAGAACATCCCCCAATATAACAAAAAGGAGATTAAAAGAAGTGACATAAAGGAGAGTACTTAAAAAGAAAGAGAGAGGTTAGATCTCTTACGAAAATTCGGCAGCCTAACGGCGCCACTCAAAACTTCCAAAATGGATTGATGAGAGAGAATGGGGTCTCTCATTATATGAATATAAAAATTACAGTATGATTAATATAAAAGAACATCCCAATAACATGAAATATGAGCTTTAGAAGGAATGACATAAAAGAGTGTACTTAAAAAGAAAGAGTGGAGTAGGATCCCTTACCTCAAGTCCAAATTGACTCGATCGTTCTTTAACGTCCTATATAATAAACTTGTGTTAATTTCCACTTTATTAAGAACCTTTTTTATAGTTCATTATTCCTTTTATACCATGTTATAAACATCATGTAATCATTTAAGTTAATAATGTTCATTTGGTCGGTATTTGGTTCTTAAGTCAAAAATAGACTTCTTACACTTACATGTTGTTAATTTGGTCAAAGGTTCGTTATATCCAGAATGATATTAATGATCTGGATAAGATATATATAATATATATTCATCATATACATGTATTTATAATATTACATCACAGTTAGAGGTAAGAAATGAAATGCACCGTTCATGGAGACGGTAAGCCATACGTACGCATGAACGCTACTTCCATTTCTATTTCATATTTTCTGGAATGGAATCATAATTATATAAGAGTATATTATAATTCCAATATAATAACATATATAATATCATTAACTTTATCCTTTACACATCCCACATATGGTATTAATGAATCAAATCACTTTCAGGGGGCGGTAGTCCGCACTTCCTAAAATGAAGATATCTTGTTTACCCATAATGGAAACAATAATGGTATTCCATAAATGAAAAATACAGAAGCTTAAGGAAAGAATAAACATATTATATATCATATATAAAAATAGTGACATCATAATGGCCACCTTTGAAGGTGTTAAATGATTATTGAACAATCATCGTTTCGGGAGGCAGAATTTCGCCATCCACGGAAACTGTATGTTCTTTAACCATTTGATGTAGTTGTGTGAGAGTGTAGCTCGAATAAATCTTATAACAAAATCCCAGTATATTTAAGATACTGGTGTTATTACAAAATAAGTAAATAAAAAGAGTTTAGGGGGTTGGAAAAGCAAAATAATACAAAAAAACATGAGAGAATGAATTACCTTTAAAAAGTGTAACTCCTTTTGATTTGAGCCTAAAGGCTTACTTTGAAAGGATTCTGCCCCAAGGGAATCCTCTAGGATGAGGAGAGGGATGTTGAGAGAGTAAATGGTAAGGGGATGGCCGAGCCAAAGGCTTGAGGAGTGTGTGAAATGAGTTATAGGTGGGGGCCTTTTATAAGAGGAGAGGAGGGGCACTTTTGGAAATCATGAAAATATTATTTTATTTTCAAAAGTGTTTCGAATTTCTAAGGTCCCAAATTGATTTATTTCTAAGATAAGATGATAAGGCTTCGAAATATTCCCATACAATATTTTTTGGACAAGTGTAAGTCTTAGATTTTATATTATCATTTCATTTTATTTAAACTGTTCATTAATGAGGTCATCGTTGCATCATCATGATTTCATAATTAAATTAATTTATCTAATGTCTAAAAATTATAAAAAAACTATAATGATGTACGAAATCTTTTTATCTTTCCAAAGAGTATTTATAGGCAAAATTATGATTAGTATAACCCCTTCTAAAAATTGTTTTAGTAAAACAATTTATGTTAGGGTCATTTTCACCTTTATTTAAAAAAAGGCATTAAAGTCATAATCTCACCCAAGAGGCTCCATAGGGTCCCCTAAATCGACGCATGGGTTGTCTTGGTCAGCCATGACTCATCCAATAGGGGTAGGACAAGTGTCATGGTGTTTTCACATTTTTATAATATCATTTTTACTTTAAATTACACTAATTACCTCTAATCGCGATTAATGAAAAAAAGTTACTATTCACCAAAAAATTATTTTCATCCCATTGAACCAAATTTTACATACTAATGACAACCATGTATGTTGGATTTTCAAAATTCAATACACATTAGTTGTAAACTTTCATTTAACTGAAAAATCAGTTTGCTTGATTGCCACTTAGTGGTTTCACTATTCATTAAAAATTGGAGTTTTTCAGAAAATTACCAAAAATTCACCCTAAGCTATATTTGATATTCCGAATTCAAAAATGAAGTCTATTATACAAAATTCAAAACATATAAGTCACATTAATTAATTTAATAATTAATTCCCGCTATCCGATCAAATAGCGTGTTTTTATGAAACAATAAGTATCAAAAGATTGACACTAGTTTAAGTCTGATTTCAAAGTGAAATTAATTTCAATGACCACTATTGGATTTAATGGAAAAAATATATTCTAATTTCACCTTAAAACCAATTCAAAATATAATCTAATCATATAAATAAATTATATTAAAAAGAGTTTTTGAATTTAAAATACAACATTTTACACTATTCATTAAAAAAATGAACTTTATCAGAAAGATACCAAAAATTTACACAAAGAAAATTTTGATGTCCCAATTCTTAAAAAAAGTTTTATTTGGTCCAATAGAATGTATAAGAGTGAAAAATACTATATTTAATGATGTTTCGCCATCAAAAGGCGATAAGTGAACCTTTAGTGAGAACTAGGGCATATACGCCTAAAATTGAATTCTTTCTGTATTTTATGCCTTTATCTTTTATTGGATAAATGTAAAAATATTTAAAAACATATATAATCATATTTTAGTTATTTATATCCATTCCCGCCAATACAACGGCTACATGTTAACTACCATTTAAAATAATATTATTTTATTATTAGAGTGCAACGTAAGATTATCAAGAAACTCGTTGTTGCGTGTTGGGTACGTCATCGAGCATAACGTCCCATTTAAAGACATATTAATATTTTATTCACAAATATGGCTAAATATGAAAATGTCATATTCTTTATTTACCTCGGGTGTTATATCCTTCCTCCCTTTTGGGCATTGCGTCCTCAAATTTTTTAAAATTGAGCTTGGAAACATCCTTGAAAGTCCCACATCGGAACAAGAGTCGGTAAAGCAACCAATTTAAAATAACGAAAGATAAGTACAAAGGTCACCCGAGTTAACCCATACTAGGATTCCATGTAGAAAAATATGGACATGGAGGAGAAAACATAGGGTCATGTTCTGATGGAGAGTTATAGAAAACATATTTAGGAGAAAGTTAACCACAAGAAATCCCAAACTTGTGATGGGTTAGATGGTATTCGATTCCCCATTAGGAAAAGTTAATAGACAACATTTTTGTTTTAAGTTACTTTTTATTGAGTAATTCATTCATAGGGAAACATAATCACTTATCATTTTGACTTTCAACTTTTACACAAAATCATATTTTCTCCAAAAGACGAGTATTTAGGAAGACTTTTTCACATTAAGAGTACTATAATCAACTTCTAGAGAATCACCTAATCCACCAAAAAGAACTATATACATCCCATATCTTTAGACCTTAACCAAAACCAAAAAATGTTAGTACAAGGTCAGATAATCCGGAAAAGGATAACCCTTTAAAAAGAAAATCTATTCTTAACCTCCAAAATTTGTCCAACAAAACCCAAAGTTCAACGAGGACCATCCGATAAACAATTTGTCCATAAAATTTTTCAAAGTAAACCAATATAAGATTGAAACCCAAATAGTTGAAGGATTTAGTCACATAGTCTTCCAAGTTAAATCGTAACATTTATCTCCAAACAACATTAGTTGCTCCTAAAGTCTCGTATTGAAAATTAATTAACCTAATCACATATCCTCCATGATTGGTTAATCATTTCATAAATAACCCAAAATCAACTAACTCTTAATTCATAAAATCATATAACTAAAAAGAATCAGTCAAACTAACCAGGGACTTCACGTAGTCCAGTGGTAGGTGACAAATACCAGTCGCACTTTGGTTGTGGGTTCGATTCCCGCAGCTTTGTCCGACGCGACGGGTTGTCACACGGTCTACGTGTTGTCCTTTTTATAAAACTCCAAATACAACCCTAACATGTTTTAACCTCAATCATTTCCTTATACCTTTAATTTTCATCTGAATTCATTACGATCTCAACATCTTAATTCTTGAAGTCTTATTTCACCACCATAAGATAAAATAAAACGACTCCCAAAATGAAAATCATCATACCTTGATCATGGAGTCCACTCGGTTTCATCATCATCTTGCTCACCTAGGTAGAAGTCCCATGCATTAAAACAATGATTTAGAGATCCTTCAAAATCACTTGCTTCCTCCATCCAAATACACCTCGTACAACATGGGTCATATGGGTGTTCACAGAAAAATAGTTTTGGAAAATAATCATGTATGGCATATAATTCCAAAACATCTGATAAAACCTGGTTTCTATAAAATAGTCGGACCGAAATTGAGTTGAAACTTTCTGTTATTCCCCCTTTTAAAATACCATAAGTATGTGATGTGAGACTATATTTTAAAAGAAAATATAAATAGGTTGTGCAAGGGTCTCCTTCCTCAGCACCATTTCTAAAATCATAATATGCATCAAATTCTTGTGATAAGGTAAAATATTTGAAAATACCTTGATAATATTTACCTTTCTTGAAAATGTGAGAATATTGTGAAAATAGTATTTGTCTAAAAACAACCCATGATCCACGATGATAACGAGGTATAGTGGAGGTGTTTGATATCTCAATCAACTGCTTGCAAGTGAGTTGTATGCTATAAAAAGTTTCACAATCATCCGAAGATGACTTTTCAATAAGTATTGCAAGCATGTCATCAGGAAGAGATAGGAATGTCGTTTGAGATCCTTCTCCTTCCATTCGTAATCAACATTACATGACCTGAAAAAAAGTTATAAAACAAGGATTTAACTGAAATAATAGATATAGGGACTAATCATGTGTCTCACAAAAACTCTTAATCCCTAAAGTTGTCTAAACCGACCTTTGATACCAACTATAAGTCCGCTGCTTTAAACCTTACTTAATCTTGAGTTATTACAAGATTACACATTGAGGATCTTTTCAGGTTTAGATTTTTAGAGAATTATATCATGAAACTTGCATTACATTCCACATTTAAAAAAAGTGGTTACATAAAAGAAAATATTAATTCTTCCCATCAACGGAAACATATTTAAAATAAAACACAGATTCTTTCTTGACACATCCTTGACACTATCATCACATCATGTACCTTTCCCTTGACCTGTAAAAAACATTTCAAAAACTTGGGATGAGCATAAAAAGCTCAGTAGGGGTTATAAAAATATGGAAAGGAAACATGAGTTCATATATACATAAGAATGAAATCATACTTTACCCATAAAACATAGGCACATTAACACACCTCATCAAACCATGAATAAATCATAGAAATCATAAGACATAATGGTAACTTGAGGCATTCATAACATTCTCACGTAGGGAGTAACCCTCTTGGTTGCGTTTGGAATACCCATCACAGTATATTTCCTAAATCTCTTCGGAGAAACCTTAACGTTTCACTCCTTCGCGTTACCCAATGCATTGGAGAGCTATAACGGGCTCACCCGCCCTTAGTTTATCACGAAACCACCCGTCTTCATAATAATTCCCAAGAACCATAACATAATCATATCACATAAAACATGCATAAAGGAAACATAACACTTCCACATTTCAATCACGAGATATCAATACAACACATTGATATAATAAAAACATTATGAAAACCATTTTCAATACCAAAGTAAAACATGGTATTTATTTTTCGTTTAAAAAAAGGGTATGGCTTGAAGAGGAAGCCGAAACTCAAATAATGGTCACGACGGCAGGGAAGTCGTTGTCGCCGCATACGTACGAAAAAAACATTCTCTTTTTTCATTTAGTAAACTCTTCGTATAAAAAAGATTCCTTTTGGATAATCATAAAATTCAAATGGGTTTATACACCGTATAAAAGAAGGTTTTGTATAAAACAAAATATGCCTCAATGAAAGGAGATTGAGACGAAGTCCCTTAGAAAGACGGTATCCTTCGTTTAAGGATAAATCAATTACATAATTATGTGTGACAAACAAATACACCAAATATAAGTGGATATTAAGTGTAAAATAATCAAAGGTCATTCACACATATTCAAAGGATGACATATTCAATAACTACATGTTGAAACCAAAGAAATCGAAATTGGGTTAAGAAGTTCTCTTGACAGCCTAACAGGGTTACATCAAAAAGAGTTGATGAGAGATAAAAAAAGGGTATCTCATAACTTGGACATAAAATTTACATCAATAAGGATATCTGAGAACATATCCCAATATAAAAATATATAAATTAAAAGACCTAACAAAATAAGTCTTTTAAAAAGAGGAGGGTGAAAGGTTACCTTACTGACTTGGGTATATTTCAAAACATAGACCCCATGAAAGAAGGACAATAAATCATTGATGTAAATACTCATAAACGAAAGTATATTACATAAAGAGAAGAATAATGGGCAGTACATACACCACTCAAAGGAAATTGTGGAAAATGTAGCATAAATCTCACGGGAATAAAAGTGAGATGAAAAATACCTTACGAAAACTCGGCAGCCTAACGACGCCACATAAAACTTACAAAAATGGATTGATGAGATAAAATAGGGTATCTCATAATATTAAATTAAAGTTTATAGAAATAGTAATATAAAAGAACATCCCCCAACATAACAAAGAGGAGCTTAAAAGAAGTGACATAAAGGAGAGTACTTAAAAAGAAAGAGAGAGGTTAGATCTCTTATAAAAATTCGGCAGCCTAACGACGCCACTCAAAACTTCCAAAATGGACTGATGAGAGAGAATAGGGTCTCTCATCATATGAATATAAAAATGACAGTAAGATTAATATAAAAGAACATCCCAATAACAAGAAAGATGAGCTTTAGAAGTAATGACATAAAAGAGTGTACTTAAAAAGAAAGAGTGGAGAAGGATCCCTTACCTCAAGTCCAAATTGACTCGATCGTTCTTTAACGTCCTGAATAATAAACTTGAGTTAATTTACACTTTATTAAGAACCTTTTTTTATAGTTAATTATTCCTTTTATACCATGTTATAAACATCATGTAATCATTTAAGTTAATAATGTTCATTTTGTCGGTATTTGGTTCTTAAGTCAAAAGTAGACTTCTTACACTTACATGTTGTTAATTTGGTCAAAGGTTCGTTATATCCATAATGATATTAATGATTTGGATAACATATATATCATATATATTCATCATATATATGTATTTATAATATTACTTCACATTTAGAGGTACGAAATGAAATGCACCGTTCATGGAGACGGTAAGACGTATGTACGCATGAACGCTACTTCCATTTCTATTTCGTATTTTCTAGAATGGAATCATAATGATATAAGAGTATATTATAAATCCAGTATAATAACATATATAATATCATTAACTTTATCCTTTACACATCCCACATATGGTATTAACGAATCAAATCACTTTCAGGGGGCGGTAGTCCGCACTTCCTAAAATGAAGATATCGTGTTTACCCATAATGGAAACAATAATGGTATGCCATAAATGAAAAATACAGAAGCTTAGGGAAAGAATAAACATATTATATATCATATATAAAAATAGTGACATCATAATTATAAGGCCCCAACCTTAAACCTTACTTAATCTTGAGTTATTACAAGATTACACATTGAGGATCATTTCAGGTTTAGAGTTTTAGAGAATTAGATCATGAAACTTTCATTACATTCCACATTTAAATAAAGTGGTTACATAAAAGACAGTATTCGTTCTTCCCATCAACGGAAAAAAATTTAAAATAAAACATGGATTCTTTCTTGACACATCCTAGCCACTATCATCACATCATGTACCCTTCCCTTGACCTGTGAAAAACATTTCAAAAACTTGGGATGAGCATAAAAAGCTCAGTAAGGGATATAAAAATATGGAAAGGATACATGAGTACATGTATACATAAGAATGAAATCATACTTTACCCATAAAACATAGGAATATCAAATCATGAATAAATCAAAGAAACCATAAGACATAAAAGGTAACTTGAGGCATTCATAACATTCTTACGTAGGGAGTAACCCTCTTGGTTACGTTTTGGAATACCCATCACAGTATATTTCCTAAATCTCTTCGAAGAAACCTCAATGTTTCACTCCTTCGCGTTACCCAATGCATTGGAGAGATATATCGGGCTCACCCTCCCTTAGTTTATCACGGAACCACCCGTTTTCATAACAATGCCCAAGAACCATAACATAAATGTATCACACAAAACATGCATAAAGGAAACATAACATTTCCACATTTCAATCACAATATAACATTTCAGTATATTGAAATAACGAATCCATTCAAAAAGAAACCATTTCCAAAACCATTTAAAACATTTAATAAAGAGATTTTTGAATCAAAGTGTCCCATACCACCTTGAAGCTTAAAATTTTAAACCGTTAATATCCATATAAATAAATCCTTAAAACCATTTTGAAAACATGGATATTAATAAGAACAAATAATCAAAACATTTAAAACGATATTTTGGTTAAAGGGGTTTTAACAAAATTAGAGACACTTGAATACAATAATTGAGGAATAACATTTAGTCAAAACTTTATAATATCATGAGAATAAATGGATTCATGATATAATACTCCAAAGTACAGTATATACACCATATAAGAGTGAATTGGTGCATAACAACAACGAACCCTCAATAAAAATGTCAAATGTGATGAAATCCCTTATAGAGAAGGTATCCTTAAATTAAAGACAAATCAATCTCAAAAATATGTGTGAAAAATATAAGTACACCCAATATAAGTGGATATTAAGTGTAAAACAATAAAAGGTCATTCACACATATTCAATGGATGACATATTCAATGACTACATGTTGAACCCAAAGAAATCGAAATTGGGTTAAAAAGTTCCCTTGACAGCCTAACAGCGTCACATCAAAATGAGTTGATGATAGATAAAAAGTGTATCTCATCACTTGGACATAAAATTTACATCAATAAGGATATATTAGAACATATCCCAACATAACAATACATAAATTAAAAGACCCAACAAAAGAAGTCTTTTAAAAAAGAGGAGGGTGAAAGGTTCCCTTACCGACTTGGGTATCTTTCAAAACATACACCCCATGAATGAAGGACAATAGATCATTGATGTAAATACTCATAAACGAAATTATATTACACAAAGATTAGAATAATGGTCATTACATATACCACTCAATGGAATTTGTGTCAAATGTAGCATAAATCTCACAGGAATAAAAGTGAGATGAAAAATCCCTTACGAAAACTCGGCAGCCAAACGGCGCCACATAAAACATCCGAATATGGATTGATGTGATCAAATAGGGTATCTCATCACATTACAAAAAAATGTACAGGAAGAGTAATATAAAAGAACATCCCCCAACATTGCAAAGAGGAGCTTAAAAGAAGTGACATAAAGAAGAGTACTTAAAAAGAAAGAGAGAGGTTAGATCTCTTACGAAAGTTCGGCAGCCTAACAGCGCCACTCAGAACTGCCAAAATGGATTGTTGAGAGAGAATAGGGTCTCTCATCACATGAACATAAAAATTACAGTAAGTGTAATATAAAATATCATCCCAATAACAAGAAAGATGAGCTTTAAAATGAATGACATAAAAGTGTGTACGTAGAAAGAAAGAGAGGAGTAGGATCCCCTACCTCGGGTCCGACTTGACTCGATCGTTCTTTAATCTCCTGAATAATAAACTTGAGTTAATTTCTAATTACTTAAGAACCTTTTTCAATTTCATTATTCCTTTTATAACACTTATTACAATGTCATAAACATTATGTAATCATTTAAGTTAATAATATTTGTTTTGTCGGTATTTGGTTCTTAAGTCAAAAGTGGACTTCTTACAATTACATGTTGTTCATGTGGCCAAATGTTTATTATATAAAGAATTGTATTCATGATGTAGATATCATATATTTCATATATATCCAGTACATTCTTGCATTTATAACATTACATAATCATTTAGAGGTAATAAATGAAATGCACCGTTCATGGTGACGGTAAGCCGTACGTACGCATGAACGCTACTTTCATTTCTATTTCGTATTTTATGGAATGGAATAATAATGATATAAAGTTATATTATAATTCCAGTATAATATCATATATAATATCATAGTTCCATCCTCTATACGTCCCACATGTGGTATTTAACGAATCAAATCACTTTGAGGGGGCGGTAGTCTGCACTTCCTTAAATGAAGATATCGCGTTTACCCATAATGGAAACCATAAAGGTATGCCCAAAATGAAAAAAAAACAGAATTTTAAGGATAAAATAAACATATTATATATCATATAAAAAAATAGTGACATCATAATGGCCACCTTTGAAGGTGTTAAATGAGTATTGAACAATCATCGTTTCGGGAGGCAGAATTTCACCATCCATGGAAACTGTATGTTCATTAACCATTTGATGTAGTTGTGTGAGAGTGTAGCTCTAATAAAACTTATAACAACATCCTAGTATATTTAAGATACTGGTGTTGTTACAAAAGAAGTAAATAAAAAGAGTTTAGGGGGTTGGAGAAGCAAAATAAAACAAATGAACATGAGAGAATGAATTACCTTTAAAAGTGTCACTCCTTATGATTTGAGCCTAAAGGATTCCTTTGAAAAGATTCTTCCCAAAGGGAATCCTCTAGGATTAGGAGAGGGATGTGGAGAGAGTAAATGGGAAGGGGTTGGAAGAGTCAAAGGCTTGAGGAGTGTGTGAAATGAGGTAGAGGTGGGGGCCTTTTATAAGAGGAGAGGAGGGGCACTTTTGGAAAGTAAGAAATATTACTTTATTTGAAAATGTGTTTCGGTTTTAAAAGGTCCCAAATTGATATAATTCGTGGATAAGGTGATAATGGTTCGAAAGAAACCCATACAAAAAGTTTTTGACATGTTTAGGTCATAGAGTTTACATTATATTCTCATTTCATTTTAATCGTCAGATAATGATGTCATCACTACATCACTATGATGTCATAAATAATTTAATTTATTTAATTTCTAAAAAATATAAAAAAATTACTATGATGTATGAAATCTTTTATATTTCCAAATACTACTTATAATAAAAAATCTGACTTGTATAAACCCACTTAAAAATTGTTTTCATAAAACATATCATGTTTGTGTCATTTTTACTTTTACATTAAATAAAAAGATATTTATGTCATTTCCCAACCAAAGTGGCTCCATGGGGTCCCCAAGTTGACACATGGCTTGTCTTGGTTGGAAATTACACATCCAATGAGGTTAGTACATGTTTCAAGTTCATTTCATATTATTGAAACATTATTTTTACCTTAAACTACACTAATTACCTCTAATCGCAATTAAAAACTTAATAAGTTACTATTCACCAAAAAATTATTTTTATCACATTGAACCAAATTTTACTTCTTAATGAAAACCATGTATGTTGGATTTTTTAAATTCAAAACACAAAGATGGCAAAATTTCATTTAAACGGAAAAATCAGTTTTTATAAGTACCACTTAGTGGTGTCACTATTCATCAAAAATTGATGTTTTTCAGAAAAATCCCAAAAATTCACCCAAAGCTATATTTGATATTCCGAATTCAAAAATGAAGTCTATTTTAAAAAATTCAAAACATATAAGTCACATTAATTAATTTAATAATTAATTCCCGCTATCAGAGCAAATAGCGTGTTTTTATGAAACAATAAGTATCAAAAGATTGACACTGGTTTAAGTCTGTTTTCAAAGTGAAATTAATTCCAACGACCACTATTGGATTTAATGGTAAAACTATATTCTAATTTCACTTTAAAACCAATTAAAAAGATAATCTAACCATATAAATAAATTAGATTAAAAAGAGGTTTTGAATTAAAATACAACATTTTACACTATTCATTTTAAAAAATGAACTTTATCAGAAAGATACCAAAAATTTACAAAAAGTAAATTTTGATGTCCCGATTCTTAATAAGAGTTTTATTTGGTCCAAAATAATGTTTAAGAGTGAAAGAAAATATATTTAATGATGGTTTAACATCAAAAGGTGATAAGTGAACCTTTAGTGAAAACTAGGGCATATACGCCTAAAATTGAATTCTTTCCGTATTTTATGCCTCTATCCTTTATTGGATAAATGTAAAAACATTTAAAAACATATATAATCATATTTTAGTTATTTCTATCCATTCCCGCCATTACAACGGATACATGTTAACTACCATTTAAAATAATATTATTTTATTATTAGAGTGCAACGTTAGATTCCCAAGAAACTCGTTGTTGCGTGTTGGGTACGCCATCGAGCATAGCATCCCCTTTAAATTAATATTAATATTTTATTCACAAATATGGATAAATATGAAAATGTCATATTCTTTATTTACCCGGGGTGTTACATCCTTCCCCCCTTTTGGGAATTGCGTCCTCACAATTTTTAAAATTGAGCTTGGAAACATCCTTGAACGTCCCACATCGGAACAAGAGTCGGTAAACCAATCACTTTAAAATAAAGGAAGATAAGTACAGAGGTCACCCGAGTTAACCCATACTAGGATCCCATGTAGAAAAACATGGACATGGAAGAAAAAGCAAAGGGTCATGTTCTTGAGGGAGAGTGATAGTAAACATGTCTAGGAGAAAGTTAACAATGAGAAAATCACAAACTTGGGATGGGTTAAACGGTATTCGATTCCCCACTTGGAAAAGCTAATAGACAACATTTTTGTTTTAAGTTACTTTTTATTGAGGAATTTATTCATAAGGAAACATAATCACTTATCATGTTGACTTTCAACTTTTACTAGATTCCTTAATCAAACTAATATTTTTTCCAAAAGACGAGTATTTAGGGAGACTTGTTCGCATTAAGAGTACTATAATCCACTTCTATAGAATCACCTAATCCACAAAAGAGAACTATATACATCCCATGTATTTAGTCTTTAACCAAAACAAAAAAAAGGTTAGTACAAGGTCAGATAATCCAGAAAAGGATAACCCATTAAAAAGAAAATCCATGCTTAATCTCCAAAATTTGTCCAACAAAACCCAAAGTTCAACGAGGACCATCCGATAAACAATTTGTCCATAAAATTCTTCAAAGTAAACCGATATAATATTGAAACCCAAATATTTGAAGGATTTAGTCACATAGTCTTCCAAGTTAAATCGTAACCTTTATCTCCAAACAACATCAGTTGCTCCTAAAGTCTCATATTGAAAAGTAATTAACCAAATCACATATCCTCTATGATAGGTTAATAATTTTCATAAATAACCCAAAATCAACTTACTCTTAAAAAAAAGAATCAGTCAAACTAACCAAGGACTTCACGTAGTCCAGTGGTAGGCGATAATTACCAGTTGCACTTTGATTGTGGGTTCGATTCCCACAGCTTTGCCCGACGCGATGGGTAGTCATACAGTCTACGTGTTGTCCTTTTTCCAAAACTATATAATTCTCAAATCATTCACCAAAAAGGGATAAAATCATCAAAAATAACCATAACATAATTTAACCTCAATTTTATCTCATGCCTTTCACTTCAATCATAAAATATAGTAACCCATAATTACCTCAACAGTAAGGATCATATAAACCCAAATGGTTCATTATAACTATGTCCACAAAAGAAAAGATAACTATTACTTGAATAATATTTTCCTATATTAAACATCAGGGTTACACATAGTATAAAAAGTCTTCTAATGTAACCCCATCATCAAAAGAGACTTAATACTCTTAAGAATTTCACCATAACTCTTGAAGATATTATATGTTGACATATTACTCATTCAACATTCTTCATGATCCATTATCCATTACTTTCAAACTTATTCCGAAATACCTCTTTCCTACAAACAAAATCATGAATCATATCCTAAGATTCCAAAATAGGAAAACAATAGTCATGAAATAGTACATACCTTTGATTGGTCATTGTCAGTTTCTTCATCCTCAATCAGAATGGCATTAGGTATTGGTAAACGAATATTGGTACGCTCTTTGTAACCCCATTCACGAAACTTCTTCATAGGACATGTGTTTGCATAATGACCATGCACACCACATTTAAAACATTCAATTGATCCCTCAGAAAGAACTTCTTTCCCTTTCCTCGAGTCAACTGGATGCTTCCTTTTTCCATGGTATGTTCTTGCTTTATGACCTTCATTTCTACATCTATAGAATATTTCTGTCCCTTTGAAACATTTTCCTAGGTGTTTATTTCCACATCTTTGACACATATGTTTTTGAACACACTTACCTTTATGATTATTACCTGTACATCCGTAGGGATTTGTTTCTTGCATATATGATGCCTTAGAGAAATCTCCAAGGTTTAGGTGGTCAATCATGACTCCAGATAGTTGGTTGAGGATAATTACAAGAGTTGTCATTGCAGCTCCCATATCATTCAGTTGCTTGCTCAAAAAACTGTCACAGTTTCCTTCACATCCACTGTTACTTTGGTGCCTGCTAGATCCAGCCATTTACTAAAACCAAAAAGGTCAGTGTGAGTATATCAACAAAACCATCATGTAGTAATGAGTAAGATAAATACTAAGATATACTTACTCATTCACTTTATCTAAAACTAGGACTCTTTCTGAAATCCTAACCATTATGGTAATGTCACTTATGCTTAAAGAATACCCTAACCTCTAAAGTTATCTAAACCGACCTTTGATACCAACTATAAGGCCCCAGCCTTAAACCTTACTTAATCTTGAGTTATTATAAGATTACACATTTAGGATCTTTTCAGGTTTAGAGTTTTAGAGAATTAGATCATGAAACTTGCATTACATTCCACATTTAAACAAAGTGGTTACAAAAAAGACAGTATTCATTATTCCCATCAACGGAAACATATTTAAAATAAAAATGGATTCTTTCTTGACACATCCTTGACACTATCATCACATCATGTACCCTTCCCTTGACCTGTGAAAAACATTTCAAAAACATGGGATGAGCATAAAAAGCTCAGTAAGGGATATAAAAATATGGAAAGGAAACATGAGTACATGTATACATAAGAATGAAATCATACTTTACCCATAAAACATAGGCATATCAAATCATGAATAAATCATAGAAATCATAAGACATAAAAGGTAACTTGAGGCATTCATAACATTCTTACGTAGGGAGTAACCCTCTTGGTTACGTTTTGGAATACCCATCACAGTATATTCCCTAAATCTCTTCGGAGAAACCTCAATGTTTCACTCCTTCGAGTTACCCAATGCATTGGAGAGCTATATCGGGCTCACCCGCCCTTAGTTTATCACGGAACCACCCATTTTCATAACAATGCCCATGAACCATAACATAAATGTATCACACAAAACATGCATAAAGGAAACATAACATTTCCACATTTCAATAACAATATAACATTTTAGTATATTGAAATAATGAATCCATTCAAAAAGAAACCATTTCCAAAACCATTTAAAACATTTAATAAAGATATTTTTGAATCAAAGTGTCCCATACCACCTTGAATCTTAAAATTTTAAACCATTAATTTCCATATAAATAAATCCTTAAAACCATTTTGAAAACATGGATATTAATAATAACAAATAATTAAAACATTTAAAACGATATTTTGGTTAAAGGGGTTTTACCAAAATTAGAGACACTTGAATACAATAATTGAGGAATAATATTTAGTCAGAACTTTATAATATCATGAGAATAAATGGATTCATGATATAATATTCCAAAGGACAGTATATACACCATATAAGTGTGAATTGGTGCATAACAACAATGAACCCTCAATAGAAATGTCAAATGTGATGAAATCCCTTATAGAGAAGGTATCCTTAAATTAAGAACAAATAAATCTCAAAAATATGTGTGACAAATATAAGTACACCCAATATAAGTGGATATTATGTGTAAAACAATAAAAGGTCATTCACACATATTCAATGGATGACATATTCAATGACTACATGTTGAACCCAAAGAAATCGAAATTGGGTTAAAAAGGTCCCTTGACAGCCTAACGACATCACATCAAAATGAGTTGATGAGAGATAAAAAGTGTATCTCATCACTTGGAAATAAAATTTACATCAATAAGGATATATGAGAACATATCCCAACATAAAAATATGTAAATTAAAAGACCCAACAAAAGAAGTCTTTTAAAAAAGAGGAGGGTGAAAGGTTCCCTTGCCGACTTGGGTATCATTCAAAACATACACCCCATGAAAGAAGGACAATAGATCATTGATTTAAATACTCATAAACGAAAGTATATTACACAAAGATTAGAAAAATGGGCATTACATACACCGCTCAATGTAATTTGTGGCAAATGTAGCATAAATCTCACGGGAATAAAAGTGAGATGAAAAATCCCTTACAAAAACTCGGCAGCCTAACGGCGCCACATAAAACTTCCGAATATGGATTGATGAGATCAAATAGGGTATCTCATCACATTAAAACAAAATGTACAAGAAGAGGAATATAAAATAACATCCCCCAACATTACAAAGAGGAGCTTAAAAGAAGTGACATAAAGGAGAGTACTTAAAATGAAAGAGAGAGGTTAGATCTCTTACGAAAGTTCGGCATCCTAACAACGCCACTCAAAACATCCAAAATGGATTGATGAGAGAGAATAGGGTATCTCATCACATGAACATAAAACTTACAGTATGTTTAATATAAAAGATCATCCCAATAACAAGAAAGATGAGCTTTAAAAGGAATGACATAAAAGTGTGTACTTAGAAAGAAAGAGAGGAGTATGATCCCTTACCTCGGGTCCGACTTGACTCGATCGTTCTTTAATCTCCTGAATAATAAACTTGAGTTAATTTCTACTTCCTTAAGAACCTTTTAAAAGTTAATTATTCCTTTTATATCACTTATTACCATGTCATAAACATTATGTAATCATTTACGTTAATAATATTTGTTTTGCCGATATTTTGTTCTTAAGTCGAAAGTGGACTTCTTACAATTACATGTTGTTCGTGTGGCCAAATGTTTATTATATCCAGAATTGTATTCATGATGTAGATATCATATATTTCATATATATCCAGTAAATGCATGCATTTATTACATTACATAATCATTTAGAGGTATGAAATGAAATGCACCGTTCATGGAGACGGTAAGCCGTACGTACGCATTAACGCTACTTTCATTTCTATTTCGTATTTTATACAATGCAATAATAATGATATAAAGATATATTATAATTCCAGTATAATATCATATATAATATCATAGTTCCATCCTTTATACATCCCACATATGGTATTTAACGAATCAAATCACTTTGAGGGGGCGGTAGTCCGCACTTCCTTAAATGAAGATATCGCGTTTACCCATAATGGAAACCATAAAGGTATGCCCAAAATGAGAAAATAGAAGTTTAAGGAAAACATAAACATATTATATATCATATATGAAAATAGTGACATCATAATGGCCACCTTTGAAGGTGTTAAATGAGTATTGAACAATCATCGTTTCGGGAGGCAGAATTTCGCCATCCACGGAAACCGTATGTTCTTTAACCATTTGATGTAGTTGTGTGAGAGTTTAGCTCGAATAAATCTTATAAAAACATCCTAGTATATTTAAGATACTGGTGTTGTTACAAAGGAAGTAAATAAAAAGAGTTTAGGGGGTTGGAGAAGAAAAATAAAACAAATGAACATGAGAGAATGAATTACCTTTAAAAGTGTAAATCTTTTTGATTTGAGCCTAAAGGATTCATTTGAAAGGATTATTCCCAAATCTAATCCTCTAGGATGAGGAGAGGAATGTGGAGAGAGTAAATTGGCAGGGGTCGTCCGAGACAAAGGCTTGAGGAGTGTGTGAAATGAGGTAGAGGTGGGGTCCTTTTATAAGAGGAGAGGAGGTGCACTTTTGGAAAGTAAGAAATATTACTTTATTTGAAAATGTGTTTCGGTTTTAAAAGGTACCACATTGATATAATTCGTGGATAAGGTGATAAGGGTTCGAAATACACCCATCCAAAAAGTTTTTGACATGTGTAGGTCATAGAGTTTACATTATCTTCTCATTTTATTTAAATCGTCAGATAATGATGTCATCGCTGCATCATTATGATGTCATAAATAATTTAATGTATTTAATGTCTAAAAATTATAAACAAATTACTATGATGTAGGAAATCTTTTTATCTTTCCAATGACAATTTATAATAAAAGCTCTGACTTGTATAACCCCACTTAAAAATTGTTATAGTAAAACATATCATGTTTCTGTCATTTTTACTTTGACATTAAATAAAAAGTTATTTATGTCATTTCCCAACCAACGTGGCTCCATGGGGTACCCAAGTTTACCCATGGCTTGTCTTGGTCGACCATTACACATCCAATGAGGTTAGGACATGTGTAATGTTCATTTCATATTATTAAAACATTATTTGCACCTTAAACTACACTAATTACCTCTAATTGCGATTAAAAACTTAATAAGTTACTATTCACCAAAAAATTATTTTTATCCCATTGAACCACATTTTACTTCTTAATAAAAAACATGTATGTTGGATTTTTGAAATTAAAAACACAAAGATGGCAAAATTTCATTTAAACGGAAAAATCAGTTTTTATAAGTACCACTTAGTGGTGTCACTATTCATCAAAAATTGATGTTTTTCAGAAAAATCCCAAAAATTCACCCTAAGCTATATTTGATATTATGAATTCAAAAATGAAGTCTATTTTAAAAAATTCAAAACATATAATTCACATTAATTAATTTAATAATTAATTCCCACTGTCAGAGCAAATAGCGTGTTTTTATGAAACAATAAGTATCAAAAGATTGGCACTGGTTTAAGTCTGTTTTCAAAGTGAAATTAATTCCAACGACCACTATTGGATTTAATGGTTAAAATATATTATAATTTCACTTTAAAACCAATTAAAAAGATAATATAATCATATAAATAAATTAGATTAAAAAGAGGTTTTGAATTAAAATACAACATTTTACACTATTCATTAAAAAAATGAACTTTATCAGAAAGATATCAAAAATTTACACAAAGTAAATTTTGATGTCCCGATTCTTAATAAGAGTTTTATTTGGTCCAAAAGAATGTTTAAGAGTGAACAAAACTATATTTAATGATGGTTCAACATCAAAAGGTGATAAGTGAACCTTTAGTGAAAACTAGGGCATATACGCCTAAAATTGAATTCTTTCCGTATTTTATGCCTCTATCCTTTATTGGATAAATGTAAAAACATTTAAAAACATATATAATCATATTTTAGTTATTTCTATCCATTCCCGCCATTACAATGGCTACATGTTAACTACCATTTAAAATAATATTATTTTATTATTAGAGTGCAACGTAAGATTCCCATGAAAATCGTTGTTGCGTGTTGGGTACACCATCGAGCATAGCATACCATTTAAATTAATATTAATATTTTATTCACAAATATGGATAAATATGAAAATGTCATATTATTTATTTAACTGGGTTGTTACAATAATGGCCACCTTTGAAGGTGTTAAATGAGTATTGAACAATCATCGTTTCGGGAGGTAGAATTTCGCCATCCACGGAAACCGTATGTTCTTTAACCATTTGATGTAGTTGTGTGAGAGTGTAGCTCGAATAAATCTTATAACAACATCCTATTATATTGAATATACTGGTGTTGTTACAAAAAAAGTAAATAAAAAGAGTTTAGGGGGTTAGAGAAGGAAAATAAAACAAATGAACATGAGAGAATGAATTACCTTTAAAAGTGTAACTCCTTTTGATTTGAGCCTAAAGGTTTCCTTTGAAAGGATTCTGCCCAACGGGAATCCTCTAGGATGAGGAGAGGGATGTGGAGAGAGTAAATGGGCAGGGTATGGCCGATCCAAATGCTTGAGGAGTGTGTGAAATGAGGTAGAGGTGGGGGCCTTTTATAAGAGGAGAGGAGGGACACTTTTGAAAATCATGAAACTATTATTTTATTTTCAAAAGTGTTTCGAATTTATAAGGTCCCACATTGATATATTTCGAAGATAAGATGATAAGTCTTCGAAATATTCCCATCCAATAGTTTTTGGACAAGTGTAGGTCTTATATTTTATATTATCGTTTCATTTTATTTAAACTGTTCATTAATGAGGTCATCGTTGCATCATCATGATGTCATAATTAAATTAATTTATTTAATGTCTAAAAATTATAAAAAATATATCCTGATGTAGGAAATATTTATATATTTCCAAAAAGAATTTATAGACAAAATTATTATTAGTATAACCCCTTCTAAAAATTGTTTTAGTAAAACAATTTATGTTAGTGTCATTTTCACCTTTATTTTTTTAAAAAAAGGAATTAAAGACATTTCTCACCCAAGAGGCTCTATAGGGTCCACTAAATCGACCCATGAGTTGTCTTGGTCGGCCATGACTCATCCAATAGGGGTAGGACAAGTGTCATGGTGTTTTCACATTTTTATAATATCATTTTTACTTTAAATTACACTAATTACCTCTAATCGCGATTAATGAAAAAAAGTTACTATTCACAAAAAAAATTATTTTCATCCCATTGAACCACATTTTACATACTAATGACAACCATGTATGTCGGATTTTCAAAATTCAATACACATTAGTGGTAAACTTTCATTTAACTGAAAAATCAGTTTGCTTGATTACCACTTAGTGGTTTCACTATTCATTAAAAATTGGAGTTTTTCAGAAAATTACCAAAAATTCACCCTAAGCTATATTTGATATTCATAATTCAAAAATAAAGTCTATTTTACAAAATTCAAAACATATAAGTCACATTAATTAATTTAATAATTAATTCCCACTGTCAGATCAAATAGCGTGTTTTTATGAAATAATAAGTATCAAAAGATTGACACTAGTTTAAGTCTGATTTCAAAGTGAAATTAATTCCAATGACCACTATTGGATTTAATGGTAAAAATATATTCTAATTTCACTTTAAAACCAATTCAAAATATAATCTAATCAAATAAATAAATTAGATTAAAAAGAGGTTTTGAATTTAAAATACAACATTTTACACTATTTATTAAAAAAAATGAACATTATCAGAAAGAGACCAAAAATTTACAGAAAGAAAATTTTGATGTCCCAATTCTTAAAAAGAGTTTTATTTGGTCCAATAGAATGTATATGAGTGAACAAAACTATATTTAATGACGGTTCGCCATCAAAAGGCGATAAGTGAACCTTTAGTGAGAACTAGGGCATATACGCCTAAAATTGAATTCTTTCTTTATTTCATGCCTTTATCTCTTATTGGATAAATGTAAAAATATTTAAAAACATATATATTCATATTTTAGTTATTTCTATACATTCCCGACAATACAACGGCTACATGTTAACTACCATTTAATGTAATATTATTTTATTATTAGAGTGCAACGTAAGATTCACAAGAAACTCGTTGTTGCGTGTTGGGTACGCCATCGAGCATAGCATCCCCTTTAAAGACATATTAATATTTTATTCACAAATGCGGATAAATATGAAAATTTTATATTCTTTATTTACCTGGGCTGTTACATAATTTCCAATGCGTAGAATAATATTTTAAAAGGTTATTAATTTTTTTACTGTGAAAACTAAATAATTTATGTGTTAGATGATTTCTAAAATCAAATTTTATCTCATTTTTAATGTAATTAATATAATATATTTTCTACATTTAGAATTAATATGTCAAAAGTAGGAAACTTTGGAGTTTTTGTATTATTAAAAATTCAATTTAAAAATAAATGGGTGATTATTATGCAATAATGATGTAACAACTGCATAAAAAAGAAAAAAATAATTCTTGATGACATTATCAATTATTCACAACCAAAAGGATATGTAATAATTTTCCATGACATATAAAGAAATTCTAGTGAATTTCATGGTTATTTATTAATTTGATAATTTATATTTTAACTCAAAAATAACTCCACCCTCGATGTATAAATAACAATGTTCACCGCAAAGGAAAAAAATTATATTTAAGATTTTTATCACTTGTGATAACCCTTGTATAAAGAATCAATGGATTATTTTCTATGTTTTTGTCTCAATGGACATTAAAACATCAATGCATTAGGATATTACGATTGAACTTATCTTCAATGACAAGGTATCAATTCAATTGATTGATTTCATTTTTCTTCTTCCTTTCCCATATTGTAATTTAAATTAATTAAATAATTCATTTCTGTATTAATTAATAATTATTTAAAAATGGAATTACAATTATTATTATACTAAGGTGTTTTAAAAATTTATTAATTTGAATATATGAATATATTTTCCTCTCTCCATCGTTTAATGTATTCAAATTTCAGTTTTTACGACCTACTTGGATGTTTCCATTGATAATTAATCCCAACATGTATTTATAGTTAGGGTAGAATATAATAAACATATATATTCAAACAGTTTTAATTTATTTTAATATTATAGAGGTAATGAATATAATTTATTAAAAACATTTATTAAAACTTTCCCCATTTACCTTAAAATTTAGTAAATAAAATAGATATATCATAAGAAATTTTTATCTTTTAAAAAGAGTAACAAATAATATCTAGTACACAAATGAAAATTATATTAAACACATATATAAATGATAATTATTTTATTACTTTATAATAAAAAATTTTATTTTTATTATAAATACAATAAAAAAATAAAAAAACATTTATATTGGAAAAAATAAATAAAAAATTTGACTAAAATTTAAAAATTCATAGGGTCGTGGTCTTGTAATTTTTTTTAACAATGTAATTCGAAAAAATGTAAAAATTTATAAATGATAATCTATAAGAATGATGTCTTTAATTTCTATGTAGTATATATAGGGTAGTAAAAGGTAACATAAATATATAAAATATATTAAATGTAATATTAACCTAACAATTAAAATATTAATCTGAATATTGAAATACTAATATTATTAATTTCATTATATAGAGATATATGAATATTAAAATATGATAAATAATTATTTAATGTAATAAATATAATATTTTAACTCATATAAAAAAATATTTTATTATTTTGGTAATATGATTTGTTATAGTAAAAAACCATAATATTTAAAATTATGTATAAATATTTTATATGAGTAATTTATGATTATATTTTAAAAAAATAGGTTTATATTTGAATCTAATATATCAACATTATTAAAATGTAATTTTTTGTAAATTTTTTGATATGAATAAATATTTATTGATCACAAAAAAAACTATGTAATATATAGAATAATTTTTTAGAAATTGTTTCAATTTTTTTATATTCATTTCAAAAATTAAAATTTTATTATTTATTTCTGAAATCTGTAAATAAATTTATTAAACATATTATAATATTATTTAATAGTTTAAAAATTTTATATACAATAAAAGATGGATTATAAACCAATTTAAGGTGTTTTTTATTAAATGTGTTTTCATGGATATAAAATAATATTCATAAAAAAACACAAATATTTTTAATTGGGAAATCATTGGATATGGTTGAGATTTTAAATTTTTTATATTAATTTAATGAAATTTAAAAGTTGTTACATATGACGCAATAATGAAAAAAATGATGTTATTAATTTGTAAATACATTACAGATGATCTCATAAATATTAATGATCTTCCAAAATGATGTGTGCTACTATTACATATCATATATAAGACCACAATTTAGTGAATTAAACATTATTCATTTTGATATTACACATTTTAACATCTAATAGCCCTCCATTTGATGTATAATTACCCCCTTACACATTTATGAAAAACAACCCTTAAAATTTATTCCCAATGCCCAATATATATAAGTTTAAAATTTATTAAGTCTCAAAATATTCTTTTAGATGGTCTGGTATTTCCTTATTCCAATACAATCAATTCAAAAAACTAGCACAAAAAGAATGAGTGGAATTAGTCGAAGACCATTGAAGAACATGCGGATCATATGTAGAGAGATTCTACCCTTGGATCTTCACAAGCGAAAAAAAGGAAATCCAAAAGAGCCTTTTCAGATGATCAAAATTCATCAACAATGAATATTCCTAATCCCAGTTATTTTCTTCATTGAATACTAAATAAATTAATTGTATATGTGTTATGCAATATCTACTCTTTTAATTTTGGGAAATGATTATTAAAATTATTTTTTACATCATCACCAATGGTTTCTTTCACTACACACGGATCCAAATTATTGTATCTTATGGGTTACATTTAAAATTATAATTATTTATTTGATTTTTTATATATAATCGATTTTTGTCAGGTTTTATTTAATTTTATTCTTTTAATAATCCATTTTTAATTAACATGATATTAATAAATTAATCATGTTCATCTAGTGTATAAATTTATTAATCAATTAATAACAAATAAATAATGACAGGAGATGTCGTCAAGAAGTTCAAAACCATTGATTAATAAAACTATGTTACACGGCGTGCGACCAGAGAACACACTATATACACATGTGCAATGAATCTAAATGATCTGAGTAATGAATTAAATGTGGTGATTTTATTACATACAACATTTGACTGGGCTAGTATGGGACATAGAAACTAGATACAGGGTTTGTATGTACAATGTACATACGCTATAGTCTTCCTCTGTCAACGCACAAAAGCCCTGGGTGTGTGACATCGATATACAGAAACCATGGTACATGGCATGTAGCTTCATGAACACACTATATATTCTTCTATTAATGGAGGAAATTAAAATTACATTAAATTTTATATTAGAACATTAAGACCTTATTTTATTTACTAACACACCATTTTGTGTTTGATAATTTAATAATGGGTTTAAGGATTTTTAAATTGATCAATTAATTTTTAGTAATTAATATGTAATTTTTAGTTATGTTTTTTCCATGAATTCAATTAATGATAGATATCTATAAATAATATTGTTTATTTATTAAGATGAAGGTGAATTAATTAACTAATTAATGCAATAAATTTTTCCTCATATAATTAATGAATAAATAAAAAATTCTATCCATTTTCTTCATGCATTTGTTAAATGTGTTTCCATTCATCAGCTTGAACAAGACCTAAGTATCCAATAGAAATTAATAAAAAATATTCTTTCATTGTTTTTTCAATTTCATAATTTCATATTAAAATATTCCATATGATTCATTCCTACCACTATTATTGTGTACGACATTTGGGTCCAGCAATTTTATGTAATTCCATTTAACTAATCATTTGGTTCCCCTCACCTATGTACGAGTAATAAATATTTTTAATTAATAGAGCATTCCATGGAATGTGGGGATGGTTCAAGACATAATCATAATGATGAAAACTTGATGTTACATTGGTGTAAACATGGAATGTTTTATATCATTCTATGACTAACATAAAAAGTTATTTCAACTAGGTTTTAGGTTGATTTAATGCTCTATCATAAAATAAAGTATTAGATAATATCATTATCAGGTTATATAATTAGTTATTTATTAATTATCTGATGCATTAAAATTAGATTTGTTGATTCAAGTCCATGATCACATAAATTATTGAATTAATATGTATAAGCCATAAAAATTGGTCGGATTCACCTATCATGGAGACAAAAAAGAAAAATGCGAAAAAGTTATAGATAGACTCTATTTTGTGAACTACTTCATCACCAAGACATATTGTGAATCTAACTAGATTACTGATGGGATAAAATCAAATGTTTATCTAAAGAAGAATGCGTCTACTTGACAACTTTATTTGATGACATGATCTTATTCTTACTTTAGGACAATTGTAAAAATTCAATCATTTATACTCATTTAACATTGTATTAACATAATACAGGATCCTTGGGGCTCAATTTTCTAAATAAAATTAATGAATTAATATATAAATAATGAATTGTTAAAAAAATTTATTAGGCCTAAATTATTTATCCAAATGTTGTTAATTATTTATGAAAACATTCCCTTAAATACTAATAGGTTATGTAAAAGAAAATTCATGACAAAAATTTTTTCATAATAAAATAAAATTCCTCAATCTAATATTACACCAGACTAAGCCCTCAATTAATTGATTATGAACAAAACTCAATAGAACTATGTGTTTATCCCACCCCTGGTGTGACATTTACATTTAATAGGGGAGTTATTATGAATTTTTTTATTGACATAACCATTATACATCAAGAGAAGTGGCCCATTCTAGGTTTGGTGTAATTTGGAGCCAAGTGTTGAAAAAATCCAAGTCAGGATTTCTAGATTGGGGAGTCCACTCAATGGATAAAGGGGTTACAACCCACAGTTGGAAAATACTTTCTTATATAAATACCATCAAAATAGCATGATGAAACTATTTTGGGTGAATGTGAGGGGAATATAGATCATTTCCACTACAATTTCCTAGAAACTAAACATTCTAATTTCAATGGTGATAGATATTGGTACATGATAAAATAAGTAGATATTTAATAAAATTAACTAATAATTTCTCACAAAATTAGTAATCAAGAAAATTACATATAATATAATTTTCTAATTGTAGAAAAAATGACAATATCTCTATACCTATGATCAAAATTTGATAAAGGTAATCTCTTCACTTAGAGTAAATTCTACGAATTGGTTCGATGCCTTCTATTTGTTATACACAAGGAACAAAAATCATATGTGCTAGAATATTTAATGATTGATCTGCATTTAACGAGTGACTAGTTGTTCATAGTCTATGAAAAAAGTATAAACAATGTGGTCAACATTAAATTTATGATGATTTCATATATGAATAGTGAACTCATGATGTATCATGAAAAAATAGATGTGTATATAATTCTTGGGAAATTACATGGCCCTCAACCAGAGAGATTTAATCCTGATTAGTTTGAGATTTCCAACACCATCTTTAATGGTATTATTTTATAGGGTTTACCAATATGGCCTCACATAGTAAAATCATTTTCTACATTGATATATAAAGGGTTATAGGGTTTAAAATCCCGAAAGAACTTGGAATAGATCTCATTATGGATTGACAATCTAACACCATCTCCATTATTATCAAGAATTTTAATTTCATCAAAATTGAGACGTCACGTCTAGATCTGATTATTGTCCTTCAAAAAGTAGTTAATGACATAAAGAAAGAAAATATTAATGTCCTTATGGTGAATAAAAAAAAGGGAAAAAATATTTAATACTATATCTTCTTCACCCACTTCCATGATGAATAATATCAAAGTGGAAGAAACAGAACATGATTCTATCTATTTTTCATGTGGAACGAAGGGCCACTCGAAGAAAAAAAATCACCCGGCAATTGAAGAAAACACAATATTTATTTTAAATTTTTGTCCATTTAAATTTATCTATGTCTAAAAATTGTGTTTAGAGGCAACATTTGGTGCTCACATATATATTCAAAAACATGAACGAAGTAGATTCAGAATAATTGACCGAGGGGAGGTATGAGAATACACTAGAGCTAAACATATTTCCTTAGCTGTCATAGACTACAACCTCACATTTCATACCGTAATGTTCTTTGTTTTAAATATTTGATATTATATTCCTTAAGTTACCAAAAACATTATTTCTATATATAGACTATATACAGATGTATTTATTTTAAAATCATGAAATAAATGTTTCATTCTAAAAATATAGTTTTTATAATGGTAATGATAATTTACATAGTGGTCTTTAAATGTTGGAATACGTAAACCATGTAATGGATATTGATAACAATGTTTCATCACATGACTCATACCACAACCATCATTGGGATCACCTGATAGGTCATGTAAATTAAAAACTGTTGAAAATTACATCCAGAGGAAAATTTAGATTCTTTTGAACTAAAACCACCTAATTTATATCAAGAAAGATTAAAATGATAAGTAAAAAAATAAAAATTTAGTGGGAATGGTTAAAGGGCTATAGAGCTTCTTGAATTAGTTCATACATGTTTGTGTGAGCCATTTAATATTAAATCAATTTGCTGGTACTCATTCATAATAACATTTAGTTTTGTTTTTAATAGATATGAATATATTTAATTACTGAGATATAAGTCAGATTATTTTGATAAATTCAAGGAATACAAGAATGAATTAGGGAAAAAGCATGGTAGTTTGATTATGAAACCCTACTCAGACCGAGGTGGAGAATATCATAATCCATACTCCATTGTTAACATACAAGAGTTTCGGATCCCATCCCATCTCATTCATATTTATATGACATAATGGAATGGTTAATGAAAAAGTAGGAACAAAAAAATAATATACATGGTCAGATCAAGGAAGAGTAATAAAAGTCTCCCATTATCCTTTTGTGGATATGCGTTATAATAAATGACACACATACTAAACCCAGTACAATAGTAATCAATAAATGGTATTCCATATAAATTCTATACATAATTAATAACCATGTTATAGTATTCACATTTTTGGGGAGTGAAAAATTTGTTGTTGAATATTAAAGTGACAAACGTTCAAGTCAATGAACAATATACACCTTTATCTGATTCCCCAATAATAAAGGGGGATATTACCTATAAGACCACTTAGTCAAAAATGTTAGTGTGGCATGTCACAACATATTCCTTGAGTAGGATCACATATCTAAAAATGGTAGTCATAGAGATATAATATATTATGAATATGAGGCTCGAGGAATAAAAAATATGGTAAATTGTTAGATGAAACCCAGCCTCATGGAAGAAAAAATTGTTCTTGAGACACAAGAACTACGTAAGATAAATAGAGAGGTTATAGAACCAGAATGGTATGGATATCTATTTACTGAGGATAGCGAATCATTAATAGTTTATAATAATGACACTCAAACCAATATAAAGAATTAAGTTTCATTGATGTTTCCATATAGAAAAAATCCATGAATTCTGAAGTGGATTCCATGTACTAACCCCGTGTATAGATTTGGGTAGATCCTCTAGTGGATGTAATGAAAATTGGTTGAAAATAGTTATTCAAGATCAAAATGGACATCAAAGGACATTTTAGTACCTATAAAGAGAAACTGCTTAAAAATGATTTAAAAAAACATTAAGGTGTTAAAAAAGATGAATACTCTTCACCGGTTTCAATCATAAAGTCTATTATAATTCTATATGGCATTGTGGCTAACCATGATTATATGATTTGGAAAATACATGAACACATTTCATCACACAATGTTATCCTTTATGAATATATCTAAATTACACAAACTAAAGGGTTTTTGTCTATATAGGATGACAATAAGATATGAATGATGCAAAATTCAACATATAGATTAATGAAATAACAAATTTCATGGAACATTCATTTTGATGAAGCCATAATGGAATTTAGTTTTATAAATAATTAATGTGAGACTTGTTTCAACAAACAGTTTAGTGTGAGTGAATTATTTTTCATAATAGTATATATTGATGACATATTACACATTAAAAATGAAATACATGTCTTCCATTATGTTAAGGGATTGTTCAATAAAATATTTTCCATGATAGTATTAGGTGAGAAATCATATATTCATAAGATCATGATCTACCATAATTGTTCCAAGTGGTTGATCGGTATATGACAAAGTAAACACACTGAAAATAGACTAACGCGAATGAAAATAGATCAATGAAAATGGGGATTATTTCCATTGTCTAATGGAATTAATCCTTCCAAGAAAATGTGTCCTCAAACACCTAAATAAATAAATTGAATGGAAATGATTCTATATGAATCAAAAATTAGGTTAGTAATGTATGATATGATATGTAATATCATTGATGTATCCTAGGCATTATGTGTTGTAGGATGATATCATGCTAATCTAGGTTACTGCCATTGGATGTAAGTCAATTCTATGCTTATGTATTTGAGGTGTACTAAGGATATATTCCTAGATTATAGAGGAGATGAGGAACTATTCTTCATAGTATATGTATATTCTTGTTTCCAGACTAATCATGATGTCATAAATCATATATAGGATTCATTTTCACATTGATTGGAGGAGTAGTGATCGCGAAGATCCCAACAAAGTCATGGTTTCAAATTATACAATAGAGTCTAAGTATATTGGAGCTTATAAGTTCGATAAATAATTATTTTGGATCTGAATTTTTCATTAATGATCTTTATGTGGTACCCGGTAGTTAAGATACCATAACACTCTATTAACAGTGTAACATTGATCTTGAAAAGGAGCCAAAATCACATTAGCGGATGAAGCACATACATCGAAAGTACCATCTCATGGGGAATTTTTCTCATAGTGTTGATTTGGTAATAATTTATATTCCCACATAAGTAAATGTGTATTTCCACTTTAAAAAATCCATGAATCATAAGAAACATGATTACCATGTGTAGTCTAGTCGACATAAAGTTGTAGGCAATTAACTCTTGTCTAATTTGGATTTTTCTAGAGTTGGTATCCATGAACCAACTATTTTTAATTTTTTTCATGTTAAGAAGTAATTTTTGGAGAGAAAAGTATGATATTATTGTTCAATGGTTGTTCATATTTGGCTCAAAATCATATTTATGCATTGGATTTCAGCTTGAGGAGGAGTTGTTATATAGTGGGGGAATTGTATAATCATGAAATTTTTTAGAAATTTCATGTTCTCTTTTAGATGTAATATTTTTCCTTGTATTGATTATTATTAATATTTTTTTTACCTTGGGGAAACATTTGGGGAAATTTGAATATTTTGGATTTAAATGGGAAAGTGCACAGTTTGTCCATGGTCTCCCAAACCATGTTTCCCAATCTAAGAAACCATGTAACCATGGACAATTGTTATTTTCATAGCTGGAACATAGTTTATAAAACCATGTACCATTAAAGGAGAAACTGTTCTCCCCCCATCCCCCCCCAAGAAGAGGTGATCATCTAAGGAGCACTGTCAGAGGAAACTATCAGTCTTAGAAGAAAACGATTGGTATGAAAATTTAATCCTCCCCATTTTTTAAAATAGTTCCAAAACCCGGTCTGATACCCATAACTCCAAATATCAATACATAATAAATTAAAATCAACATAGTGAACCAAAAGTGATTCTGAGGATATCGAACCTTTGTTATTGGAGATTTGAAGATATTTGGAATATCTTCATCTCTTTAGGTTTGTGGTTTTTTCCCAAAAGACAACCCTTTTTTATTCCATTATTTCGGTGGGTTGTTCCATAATAATTTGGATAGATCAAGATATAGTAATTTTAATATACATATAGTATTATGTATCTAGATCTAGATTTATGTGATCTTGATTTTTTATCCTAATTTATGGAATATGATTTGTATCACATTCTACCTCATTATTCAATCAAAATTGGGGATTCTTCTATTGAATTGAATTATAATCAAATTGAGGTATGTAGTCTATAATTAAAATCCAATAGGAATTATTTCAAATATGATAATATAATTGTGGAATTCATATTTTATGTTTTGAAATTTGGTTCTAGATTTAATAATTTATTTTGGGGAATTTACAAATTAAGGAAAATGTGAAATTGGGATATTGGGATTGTAGATCATGAATAATTAATTGATGAATTAATTATGATACATTGAGATTGTTTGTTCGTGGTAAATAAATGATGTATTAATTGTGAGATATTAAGATATTTAATTTGAGATAATAATTTGATGAATTAATTTTGATATATTGAGATAGTTATTCTGATATAATTAGTTGACGAATTAACTAAAAGATATCGAGATATTTAATTAATACAATTAATTTCATAATTAATTATGAGTTAGTGATTAATTATATATTGAGTAAAATAAGGATATTTATTACCATAATTTATTTTTGAATTAAATAAGTAGAATCATTTGATGACTAATTTTTGAATTATTATTCACAATGAAATGATTTATTAATTGAGGAATTAATTAATTTGATAGTTATTACTAATAAATTTTTTATTTATTAATCAAATTTATGTGGATAATTAATTATTGAATGAATTATGTGTTGATGAATTGTAATATAGTAATTCATTTGTGTTTTAATAATGGTAACATAGATATTCAAATGTGTGTTATGAAGGGTAACATGGACATTCAAATTTTTTGTTAAGAATTATAACATGGTCATTAAATTGTCAGTTAATAATGGTATCATGGTCATTCTAATTAATAATGTATGAATAGTAACATAACCTTTAAAGTATGAATTAACGAAGGGTAACATGTTCATTCAATTTTATAAATGATTTATTATAAGATTGGAATTAAAATATGAATTAATAAAATATAAAAATGGATTTCCAAGAAAAGATATTCTTTGTGAATAGTTCAGAATCTAGCACGGTATGGAGTTGGTATTGGGATACAGGTGTCCATGGGAACCCTGGGGTATATGTGGTTAAATAAATATTAACTAATAATGTTATTTCTATTTACATATACATTGTAATTATTTATTTATTCAACTGAATACACTATTATTTTACTACTTATCATTGTAGATGCCCTTGGTGGTGGCCAACTAAGTTGTACTCACACCCTACTCAGGCTATCTAATCAGTACCCGAATAGATTTAATTGTTTTGGAAATGGATATAGGTAATGACCATATTTTATATGGATAAGATGGGATGGCTCATGGATGTGGGAACCAAAAGTGGTTCGTGATCCACTTGTGAGTTGTTAGTTTATTTAATTTGGATGTTCATTTTGAAATATGTCACATACATTTGCATGATAATTCCATTATTATGTTTTGATATTGTATTTCTAGTTTTAATTGTCATGTGAAATTGGAATCTTTATGGTTATGGTTATATATTGGTTTATTTATTATATATTTCCTTCATCTATATCACTTTGAAAAAGCGGGTATAATATACCCATGATTGATACTAGATCCTCACTTTTTATTAGTATTCTCTAGTATCCAAGGAAGTTATTTTGAGGTCATGTGATAGAAAATTTTGGGGCCCTGGTGTGTGGTACCAAGGCTAGGACATTACTAAGAGGAATAACCTAGACTAGATTAATTCTACAAGATATTTTTATTTTTCATAAATTTTCTATAAGATGTTTCTTCGACAATAACATATAATCTTAGATTACTATGAGTGTGGCTATAAATTATTCCGTAGAATCATATGTTGAGGTCTCTTGGATGCATATTAAAAAATTGTAAATGAATAATTCTACAAATAAAATTAAATAATGATATAAATTAACACTATAAAAAATAATTAATATACTAGTAAAAGATCCTCCTATATAATAAGGACAACCTTATTTCACGCATCTTTATTTAAAAATATTTATCTGAAATAAAAATTATCATTTTTATTCAAAAGAATGTTATTATACTTAATTTTTTTTAAAAAACAATTCTATATATTTTTAAAAAATAATCCACCAATTGTGATGTTATTTTTATTATTATATAAAATTACATATATAGTTTAAAAATTAATAGTTGTATGAAACAGTAAATATTTAGACAATCAAAAAAGGATAGTCGAGAAAATATAATGTTATGAACCCAGGTTAATCATCATGTGTGATCTGATTAATGATCCCTAATCAGGATATATAATTTTATTTTTACCTTATCCCTTATTTTCCAACAATATTTGAAATTATGTTATATTTGGGATTATTATATTATAATTATCAATACATTCAATAGGATATATCATCTCATTCAAATAATAATATTTTTTTGTGTTAACAGGTCCTCTCATGTTTAATAAAATTGGATAGATTCTACTCTAAATTATCATAATACTCATCAAAAATAGTTTCATTAAGATTATACCACATATTACATTAAATAATATCAAAAAACAAAAATTAAATTTATTGAATTAAATTTATTATCATATGTATATTTATATTAAGTCAAGCATAAAGACAAATTATGTTAGATGTTATTCTATCCTTATGTCCTCTAAATATATTAATGATTTATAGTTAAATTAAATGAAAAATTATTTACATATATTTGGGAAGAAATAAGTTACTATTAGATGAATATTTTTCATTTATTAGAGAAGAATAAATATACATATATATTTATGTTATAAAAAATAACTAAATGAAAAAACATATAAAATGTTTTATATAATCATGAAATTATTTTTATAAATTATATATAGAAATTTTATTTCCTAATGAAATGTTAATAATATATAACCATATAACAAATTACATTATTTTGTATAAATATCTACAATATAATTAAATTATGTTTTCCAATATTCGTTCATTGTGATCTATAAGTAGGAAACCATAACATAATATGAAATTGAATTTATGAACCCAATTAATCGACACTAAGATACAATAAAAAATTAATCACAATGAACATACAATGTAATGTAGTGAATCAAATATATATATGTAAAAAAATATTCTTCTATCTCTGGACTAGTTTATTTGGTTTAACAATAATTTTTTTTATAAAATTAAGATTCCATTCCCAATGGAATGCCAAAAAAATAAAATATAGACATTGTAATTAATAACATATATTCATTTATAAATAAATAAAATATTATTTCATTGATTATTAATTTTTTTAATGATTTTTTTTGTAAAACAAATAGTTACAAAATTTTTTATGTTAGTAGTGTGCTGAACTACGAAAATGAAATTTCACTTTTCCGTATATCATTCAAATAATATAGTGGCATGAAATTTAACTTTATTTATACATTATTACAAATAAAATTGTATTATATCTTATTTTATATTAAAATATATACTATAATGTGAATAATTATTTATGGAAATAAAATAATGTGAAAATCCTTCAACCCAGAATTTTCCTCCCAAATCCATGAACCTAGTATTCAGAAACATTTGGTATCCTACAATACATTGGTTTCCTTTCCCAACAAATCATATTCTATTACCCTATGGAATCAATAATTAGTCTAATGATTTTATCTAAAGAAAACCATTTTTTCTTCATGTTTTTTTTCTCACTCACAAAAACACTAAGAAAGCATCCTACGATGTCACCCATCAAAAAAAAATCCATTCGAATCATGATTAAATAATGATTTCTAATAATTTAGGTACCAAAAATATGTTTTTTCCTTTTTTACTGAGACGATAACCTTAATATTTTAAATTTCCATTTTTTATATGTGTTTCCAAGTCTCCCAAATTAATAAAAAAAAAACCCATTTTAGACCCCACAATTCTAACACATGTAGTTTTTCTTCTGTTTAGGTTACTTAATTTCAATGAAACTTTTTTTTAAACCCACCATACCCAGTCTATTATCCTAAACATTTTACCCCATTGGTATCAAATAATACCTTGGTTTCTTTCACGAAACACCACTTTGAGTTACACTCTATAATTTCTCAACATACTAATTATTTTAAACATTTTCCAAATCATGTCCTCTCAGTGTGATTTTCCTCACACACAAAAATCTTAGGAATCATTCCATGATGTCACCAATCCTGTCACTATACATTCCCAACAATGATTAAAAATGATTTTTATTTTTTTTCACTAAAAATATAAATGTTCCCCCTTTTGAAATGGGTAGTAACATTTTTTATTTTTAATTATCACTTTTCTTGAGATGATGTAGTTTTCATAATGAATATAAACATTATAAGTCCATTATAGCTGTATTTCAACACTTTTGTAAAAGTTTTATTTATGATTTGTTTATGTGATGCTTAAATTAAATTATGGATGGTGTTATAAGAATTTACCAAAATTTAAAGAGGATCATAGTTTTACCACAATTAATGGAAATTGTTTAATTCATACTTGATAGTCATGTGGATTATTTCATTGTAGTAGAGGTTAGTTAACGCTATCCACACAGTCAGATCAAATTGTGTGAATTTAAATTGTAAACCATATATCTCAAAATAAAAATATAATAGTTATCACATATATTACAAAAACATATAGAGAAACTATGAGTGTTTCCAAATGAGGTTGTGAGCCTCACACTATTTTCTCAATGTTTGGAAAATTTAGTAAACTACGGTTTCCCATGGAATTAACTAATTCCAAAATGATAATTTTTTCCATGAATATCTTTGAAACCACCCCATTCATCATCCTAAAATTCAGGCTATCAAACCTAGGGATTATCGTGGCCATTCATGAAATATACACCCATTGGAAGAGAAATTACATTGGATAATGTGATGTGATTCATAGTTATGTTATGGTGTATGTTCACTCATCTTCAATTACTATTTTTTATACTCGATATTCGATATCATCTTTGTACATGGCTCTAGATCTAGACTGAAAAAATGTAAATCATGTTATTAGGACATCATATAATGTGGTTCCTCATAATTTATCTAGAATATTAAACGAGGAATGAAATTTTTTATTGATCAAAATCAGATTCTTCTAAATAGATTCATTTTGATCCATCCCCCATGATATGTCTTGGATAAATAAATATCATTACATTGTCTTTTTATTGTATATATTGTCATTAATTGTCACATGGAGTTGTTATAATGGATTTAAAAATATTTTGATTGTGATCAAGATTGATGTAATGAATCATTATTTTGGACTTCAAAACATGTATGTTATAAAGTATCATAAATTTTAAGGAAGCACCTTAATGGTGAATGGTATAAGATGTTTTTTTATGTTTGGACTATGAGACAGCTCTTGATATGCCATTTTTTATATATGAGTTTGGCCTGTAGAATTCCTCTATATGGTACAAATTTTTCATGTGGACACTTAATTGATTTGTTGATACCCTAGTGCTGGAGAACCTGTGATGTGATTTATGATGATTATAGTGGGGTCATTAATGATAAAAGTAATTTCATGATGATCATGAGGTATTTTCAATGACATTATGTGGTGTGTGATTGTATAATGTCGTTTCCTGAGAATATTTTGGGTGTGGGATTATGGTCGTGTTGCCTAACTCAATGAATGATTATATTGTGTACAGTCATAAGATAGTTAGTAGTGGTATAATGATAATATGGAATAACGAAAGGCATCATTTCCTTTTGGAATGTTATGAGACTTACATTTGTCTTGTGGAATTTATTAGATTTATGGAAAATGGACATAACTTCTCCACTAGCATGGGTCCAATATAGGTAGGGATGGGGTAGATGGAAACATTATCCACACACGATGAACAATAATTTAATTCATTACATGTGAATTTACATTTCCTATATTGAATAAAAATATATATAGAAGTATCAAATGGGTTATAAAATGTTGGTGGGGTCCTAGTTGGTTTATATTGAATCCTTGCATGGGTATCTTATTTCACGTGGAAAATTTCTGGTCAGTGATCCAGTAAATTGGAACCACCATGTATCAGGTAGATGAGTTACAGGGGAATGTGATACAAGTGGATTTATGATGGAAATATTTTTTTTTGTGATTCTTTGGTTTTCTTCCATCATTTTTTATTTGGTACAATTTTTTTGTTAGGTTGTGTTTTATTATATACTGATTGTATATAATTTTTTTTCGTTTTCATCAATTACATTGAATTATCATCTTCTAATCAATTCTAGGTGTATATTTAAAAAAAACTATACCAAGGTCATAGGCTCTCCACGTCCCCATTAGATCCTCGTAACTATTCAACGTCCAATTCCTTTTGGGGATGACTAAATAATGTCACATGACACTCCTACTCTGACAAAGTGATTTAGTTTAGGGTGATACAAAAATTGTTTCAAAAAAAATCCTAATTTAATAGGATATGATTTGGCAGTTTTTATAGAGGGGAGATATGATCACCATGACTCTGGCAGGGGAGTTACACATGATTATATGAATATATTGTGTAATTGACAAATGAGTAACCATAGAAAGTAGGATTATTTTAATTGACTTGGTAAATGTAGTTTCAGAATAATATTCAATACTGTTTTGCATTTGTATTTTGTGTGATTTTTTTGAGATACTTTTACATGAGTAGTCATGTTGGTTCACATATCATTTGATGGTTTTAATTGTATTAATATAGGATTAATTTATTGAGTTCCAATTATAATTTATTTTATGTTACTCTTATATATATATTATACTTAATTTAATTATTTGATCCCAAGCAATGTATATAATATTATATGGTCATGAATTTTAATTAAGTAATGGTACTTGATACATGACAAATGTACATGGTAATAGATCAAGTTATTCATTACAGTCATTGGTAGGCTAGTAGAAAGGGTATACATCCAATGGGTCTAATGTGGGTTCCTATAAAATGAATAGATTATATTTCAATATAATTTTTTAATTTTACTCTATTAGTTCACTATGAAATTTATAATAATGTTTCAATGATGTTGTTCTAGATGACTACCTTGGAATGTCGATCATTAAGCTTTCATTTAGTAAAATATCCTACTGCCACTCAAAATATATAGAAGAATGTCTTCAATCATGAACTGATAGTTACACAAGTTGTATAAGTAGTTGAATAACATTATTATGTAGTGTTCCATCAAGAATATATTCATGTTAGAAGGTCCAAAAATGGATTTTCGGCTATTGTCATTTTTTTCTTTGATATTTCCAGTTATAATATCCAATGAAATTATATGAAAAAGTATCACCCTATGATACATAAGGTAATATTAATTTCATTGATAGGATTTTATTTATACTAGTTACTAATGATGATATATAAATATATTTTGATTTATATATATTTCATATACCGTTTGCGAGATTATTGATAATGATAAACTATGACAGTAGGCTTGAGGGTCTAGCATGTGATACATTCATTAATCATTTTTTCAATGTGTTATTCTATGATAAAATTAATATTCAAAGATCATAGGATCAAGGGGAAATTGTAGGGAATGCTGATGGTGGAATATTATTCCACACCTTTTATTACATTTCCACATTATTCTTCTATTTAAGAAGATATTGTGGCATAAAAATGATGGAAGTGTGAGAGTCTCTTATGACTTGAATTGAGGAACTGGTTTATTATCATCATCCATAAATAATACAACAATTTTGTTTATTGGTATGATAATACATTGAAGGGTTTAGAAGATAATAAATATGTTTCTATTCTAGATATCTTATGTAGGCCATCATGTGGGTTATTCAGTGGAGTTATGGGTTCCCCGTCTCTAAATAGAAGGTAATGGCTTAGTAGATTCTCCAAGGTGGATATATGTAGTAAATAAATTGAAAGGTTTATTTAGCTCCCTCTATTAGAAGAGAAATATTTTATTTATTTGAATAATAAAATATTAATAACAATATAAAATGATACTCAGATACTCATATAATGATTCATTGATGCGGTAATACGGGAATTGTCCATCATTTTTTCTCAAATGTGTTTTGATCACATTCTTTTTGTAAAATGTCAACGATATAGGATCTAGGGGAACTATAAAGAGAACATCATTCATTGATTTATAAAATTACATGAGGGTTAGTCCGTGGAGTGGGTAATGGGAATGAACATAAGTTATGGAATTATTAGGGTATAATGAATCTAGTGAACCATGGATTATTCATTAAAGGGTTTGGATATTTTTTCTATGAATTGTATAAATAATATTAGATTCATGTTAAAAGAGATGTGGTAACTTCAATATTTTTTGGAATGGTTTTGATTTAATCTTTAATGTACACTTGAATATTTTATAAAAAATGTTCCATATCCTTTATGACTTATCATGTTGTTTTTTGTAATATTTTTATATAAATATTTCTCAAAAATTGATTTTTCATTCTAATACTCTCAAAAGATACTTATAGAGTACTAAGAGTTGTATAAAATTATATGTAGTTATTTAATGTCTACAGACATCAATGTTATTTATTTGTTTTATAGATGAACAATTTTAATATAATTTTTAATATGGACTGGTTGAATAATTATCAAGATCATATCAATTGATATTAGAGATGGGTGAAATTTTATAACAAAAAATGATAGAATCATTTCCTTATATATGAATATGATATTGGAATAGATATAGTGAAACATTACATTTGTCAAATCGAGTCCATTACGAATTTTTTGGAAGTTATGGTTCTCACTAGTGATCCGGTAACGACTCCATCAACATTTCCTCTTATGCATAATAATTATCATGATGATTTTGTTGATTATTAATATGAATAGCATCCACATTGAGTAATTATGATATATATTGAATTCATTCTATGTCATAAATATATATAATCAACTCTATTTCTGATTACACTATCCATGACGATGGTGTTGAACAGATTTATTAAATATTTGGAGGTGAAGTTGCCTGTTTGTCCAAGAACGTCACCTTGGGATGATCTAGTTCAGTATTAAATAAGGTGGAATATAGGAAGATGACCTTCATATATTATTGAATTTTGAGTCTAGTCACACTGATAAACTACATCCATTACATTGGATATATGATTTGTCTGATCAGTTGAGGGGAGTGTAGAAGTTCTCCTCAATGATCTATAGTCGGGCTATCCCATCCCTATGATCAATAAAGAGAATATACTAATGATGGTGATATGGTGTATAAATGGGTTATATTATAATTTTTTTTATTATTTTTGGTTCATATAATTCTCTAATAGTAATTATATCACCCATGAATATATATTTTCACTCAAACATGAATTTCTTCGTCATCGTATTTATTCATGAAATCATATTATATTCCCAGACCATAGAGTCACATTATATAAATTTTGAGATTTATCTTATTATACATATATTGAATCACCATTACTTAAGTAAAATAATGTGTCTCTTGTAGATCCATGAGTTATGGTTTCTCTGGAATGTTATTTCCAAAATTGCTAATTTTATTAGTTTTGACGGAGGACGCTACATCAGTTTCATAATGTAGTAATTTTTTAGATTTTAATAGTAGCATTGGATTATATCGGTATAACATGTTGTTCAGAAATGATATTTTTTATTTGGTTACACTCAAAACTAAACATACTAGTAAGGGGAGAATGTTCGAGTTAACTAGACAATTTGATGAGGCCTTCCCAGAGAAAAAGAGATCTTTTACATCAACACTCATTCTAATTCTAACAGATCATGGGATTTACCATAATATTTATATTTATGCATCTAGAATTTATTTGGGGGATTTAATTATGTATAATGATCAGGTATTTTCCTATGGGTCCCTCCATCTATAAACTATCCTTTGAAACTACCCTACTCAAGACATTGAGTTAGTCTTTGTGGTTCATTCCATGAAAGGGAAAAAAATTAAATATTAAATGAGTGATTTATTTTCTATATGTACTGTATGATACAATGATATATTTTCACTTCTAAATATCCCAATATGATTAATAATAATTGGCATGTGTATTTCAAGATTCTCAATTTCAGGATAATATATACCGATAGAAATGTTATGGTTATTGTAGATGAACTTAGTTTCATGTCGAAGGAGTTTTGATATCGAACTTCAGATAAAGGGAAGAAGTATGTGAGTAAAATATAAAATTGGTTGGTCAATGCATCTAAAGGAGAAAGGTGATATATTTTTAAACCTTGGTCATCACTTATATTTTGGCGTAATTTCGTGAGGCTTGTCAAACGATAAATCCAGATTGTCTGGTGATGAGATATTGGTTAATAAGAGATTACAATTTTATTGTATAATACATAGATTATAATGATGTATTTCTTGTCTTTAGTAGTTTTGAATATCATAATTCTATGGGATAAATATTCAATAAAGGATCATAAACCATTAAATGGGTAATAAATCTAGGATCAGTATATATGTTTCATGATATCTATTATATTTCTAGTAGTCATGTATGAATAAGGACATAGAATGTATTGGTGGTTGTTGTGTCACACAACTAAAGATAATATGGGAACATCAAAGACCCAAATTATATAAATATTAATCATCCCATATTTGACACCCTGAGACTATATAATTTTGTTTAACAACAATTTCATTAATTACATACATCATATGAATCATAGATATTTAATGAACTAAGATATACTATTTATATATTGATTTATATAAGCCCAATATAACATAGGCATTAAACACAGTGGTATGAATTCATATATCCATATTTTAAAGTAAAATTATAATTTTTTATATAATTAAATCTCCATTATATAAATTTGATTAAAATTTTATAATGTCTTTATATGTTTTGGGAATACTTATTTCTATAAAAATTATGTTGTTAAACTTTGTGAAAAAATATAAGAAATAATTTTTTTTGTCAATTTTAGAATCTCTATACAAAAATATAATTAAATTATGATGTATAATTAAAAAAAATATATTTGGGTAAATTTTGGAGTATTTCATATAATGATTAATGTTTTCTAAAAATAAAAAGTACCTTTATATATCTAAAATATTATTTTTATTTAATTTATTTAAAAAATCCATTTTAAATTAATATTTTTTAAAAATTAACTGTAGTTCAATTAAAAATTAATAAATTTAAATTATTTAATTGGAATATATCATGGGAATTTATTTTGGAATAAATTATTCATTATTTTGATTAATTCTAATTTATATTACATAATAAATTCCAAATATTTATAGTTCAAAATAAATAAAAAAAGTAAAAAATAATTACTATATTTTTCATGCCCGGAATTCGTTGAGGTACAAATTTAATTTAAAATTATTATTTAATGAATTAATTATTTGATTATTTAAATTTCTTGGTTGTAGCATGGGCTGAACTTGATGCGGGTTACCCATTGTGGCAACGACGTGTGTGCATGAAACTTGCACTGCCCAGCGCACAGGCAGTGCAAGGGCGAAGCCGTGCGGCTTTTCCATTTTAAGGTGCGGTGCCTGTTGCGCGGACATCTCAAATACTGGATGATTAACTTTAGTTTTCTTATTATTATTATTATTATTATTATTATTATTATTACTATTATTATTATTATTATTATTATATTATTATTAATAATAATTTTATTATTATTAAAACCTTTTTATCTATATTTCTTTTAGTTCTTTTATTTATGGATTTTGGTTGTTTCATTTGTAATTGTATTGTTTTGTTTTTTTAAATTTTCCCCCATACAGACCCTAACCTCCACCCCCTTTTCCTATTTTTGTTTATTTTTTTCCTCTTCCTTCCTCCCCGTGTATCCTCTCTCTCCTTCTTCTCTCTTCTCTCCCGTGGCCTCCCTTCTCCCACATCCCTTCTTTTCTCCCTCCCTCCTCCTCTCTCCCTAGCTACGCTCACCCTCACCCACCGCTCTCCCCTGTTCCCCCTCCATCATAGCCTCTCCCTCACCCGCCGCACTCCCCCTTCCCCACATCTTACCTCACTCGCATGCACCCCCTTCCCCTCATCTCCCCTCACTCGCACGCTCCCCCTTCCCCTCATCTCCCCTCACCCGTGAGCTCCCACTTCCCTTCCCCTTCTCACCCTCACCACCGCGCTCCCCCTTCCCCTTCTCACCCTCTTCGCCTGCTGCCTCCTGCACACCCAGGCCGCGCCTCCCCATTCGAACGCCCTCCCTGCTACCTCCAACAAGCCGCTGGCGCCCCTGTTTCCTTTTACCGGACATCAACTCCGCAGGTCGGCGCCCCACCTCACCTTTCTTCCCCTCTTCCCTCCGGACCGACCAGCAGCAGGCGCCCCTCCATCCTCTCGTCGGACAGCGGCCTCCGCACCCTGCTCACGCTATGAGACCACCTCCCGCACCCTTCTCACGCTGCCAAACCACCTCCCGCACCGTGCTCACACAACCGGACAACCTCCCGCACCCTGCTCATGCTGCCCGACCGCCTCCCGCACCCCGCTCGTGCTGCCGGACCGCCGTGCCACCCCCTCTTCACATTCCCTACATTCCACAAGGGTTTTTTATAATATTATTTAATTATTTTAATTGGTTTAATTGATATTTGGGTTATTTAATTATTAAGGAAATCTATTAAGGGTTCATTAATTAACTTATTGTTATTAAATTTGTTAATTATTTTATTTGTTTGAATTGGTTAAATTGATAATTAATTTATTTAATTAGTCTGGGTTGTCATTGAGGGTATTTTGTCTTCTGTATTAGGACCTTTTTGACAGCTCCATACGGTGCGACCGTTGCACAACAGGAGTTTTGCGCCGTGACATTTTTCATACCCATTTGAGGTAGGTGGTTTCGCATGCTTAGGGCATTTGATAAATTAGTCCGCTGGTTTGATTAATTTAATATGTATTTTATTTAAATGCTATTGTGAGTTGTCGGTTGACTAGTAGAGCGTGGTGTTTTACCTTTATTGGTGGGTTATTTAGATTTCCGGGTTTATACCGATTGTGCCTTGGTTTTTGAACAAATGCAGCAGTTGAAATTTGATCCTGGTTAAAGTCATAGGGTGCATCCGAGTGGGGTTTTCACTGTTGATTGTGTTGTTTTATTTTCTTAAAATACCTAAACCAATTGTTCAAATTTTTGGTAAACATTACATTGGTTCTCAAAATTTCATAGTTCTTGCATGTTGTGAGGTTCTATGTTGTGTGTTGTGACTTGACCTTGATGAGTAGGGTGAACATTGAATAATGAGAACAAAAGGGGAAGCCTAGGTATTAGGTGGGTGGGCTAGAATAGTGTGCTAGTGATATGGGAGTGGCCTCGGCCTAGTTTCACTTAGCTGTATTGACGCTTACAACACTAACTAAACATTGGATGATGACTCGAGACCACTAGGTAGGAGGTTTTTCCCTGCCGGTGGATCGTAAATGGGAAATTTATGATATGGTTCACCGAGACGTGAGGTTATAGGGTCCCACACAACTTTAGGGCATTAGGGCTTCTCCCACTTTTGTTTCCAGTGTGCGATTATTCACTCATCACTGCTTGGTTTTGGTGACTTCTGTGGTTTCAAAAGGTAAGAATGTTCTTTCTCTTTCAGTACCAAAAAACTGTTTTTCCTATTTTTTAAAACTTTTTTCCTTTCCTTAAAACTGTTTCCATCAAAATGATAGTTAATTTATTTATTATCTCTAAAATTTGAACCTACAAACTTCTTCTGTCATCTATCCCTTTTTATGCAGGATGTTTTCACTAGTGCCAAACTATTGAGCATTGCTCACACCCTACTTACACCCTTGGGTGTAAGTATATCTGGTTATGTCTTATGCAGGGAAATGACAAGATTTTGAGCACGGTGGTCCGTGTTGTTAGTTGGTTCGTCAGATTTGGTGCTGGTGGTGGAGGCAGGCCAGTGATATTCTTCCATTAGGTGACAGTTTCTGATTTGGTCTTTGGTCACTCTTTTTGAGAGTTTTTTGTGATGGAGTTTTAGTTTCCCATTTTTGTGATACTTGTTTGTGATGTTTTCAAAACTTGTGGTTGTAATTTTGATTTCAGAATTCAGTTTACTCATGGTTTGCTTTGGTTTTTATACAGGTAAAGCATTCCCAAAAATTCTAAATGTATACCCGGGCACTTGTGCCAGCCCGTGGGGATCGGGAACACCCTTCGGGCCTTGCAGTGGGCTGGGTCGGGCGTCGAGTTGATGGAGACCCGATTCAGTTCGTTACAAAATGGTATCAGAGCCAGGTTTAACTCTTGATCTATGTTATTTGGGATGTGTTTGGTTATACAGAAGTCGTGACTGTCGGGGCTCGGATTTCATGTTGCGAGTAGGGTGCCTAGCCAGCACTCCTCGTGACAGATATTGAGTCTCAATGGGATATCAGGATGCTTGTTTGACTTCTTTTATAGGTGGGACGTACAGGCTGTAGACTGTACATGGACACCAGGTAGGAAAGTAGAGTTTTGACATGAAGTCGTTTTTGCATGTTTGGTTTATTTATGATTATTTACCCTATTGAAAAACTTGTTTCCTCTAGAGATATGTGATATTGATGGTATTCCATTATGACTGTTGACCTGTGCAGCAAGATGCCTCCCCGGAGAGCTCCCATTCACCCACGAGAGGAAGCCAGAGAGAGTTCTCCCGCGTCGCTTGATCAGAGATTGGTAGAGACTATGGTCCGAGCTGTTCAGGCTTTGGGACAATGGGCGAATCTAGCCCCTACCCCTATTCCAGCTAGAGGGGAAGAATCTAGCTCTAGGAAGGAAAGAGCTCAGGAGTTTCTGAAGAACAAACCTCATTCATTCCAAGGTAGTTCAGAACCTTAGTAGGAAGAGGAATGGCTTGAAAAGATAGAACACATGTTCAATTTCCTTGACACGCATGAGGATGTCCGGGTGATGTGTGCCTCGTTCAAGCTAGAGGTTTCCAGTCGCAAATGGTGGGAATTAGTGGTCCAGTCTGGGAAACATGGGCCCATGAGCTGGAATGATTTCAAGGTTATCTTCAACGAGCTGTATTGTGTAGAGTTTCTAGCCTACGCTAGATCTTGGGAGTTCATGGAGCTTTTGCAGGGAAATCAGATAGTGATGGAATATGCGAACCGCTTCGCTGAGCTGGTGCGTTATGACCTTGAGATAGTTTTGAGAGAATTCTTGAAAGATCGAAAGTTTGAGAAGGGCCTTTGACTAGAAATCCACACTCATCTTTTCTTATTCAAGATGAAGACTTATGATGAGGAGGTCGATCATGCATGCATGGATGATATTGACCAGAGATGAACGTCGGGGTTTTCTAGATCACTGTCAGGCTTTGGCAGCGGCAGTTCCTCAGAAAAAAGAGGAAGCATGCTGAGCAGTTGAAGAAGAGTGGTGGTGGGTCAGGCCATCCTTCCAGGCAGACATCATCTGAGGCTTCTGATGCGAGGCCCATTGTGTGCCATCAGTGCGGAAAAGAAGGGCACATCCGACCCACATGTCCACTTCCTCCCAGACCATGCTATGAGTGTGGGGTCATGGGGAAGCTTCATCATTTTTGTGGGACTATACGTCCTTACCAGAGTGGGACTGGATCTGTAGCTTCAAAGGGTGTATCAGTGCAGTCAGAGCTGACCAAGACGCAAGGATCTCGGTTCGGTGGTCGTGTTGGCAGGACCGAATCATCCTCTGGGCAGATCCAGATTATGGAAGAGCCGTAGGCCAGCGGTCGTTCTCAGGAAGGGACCAGACAACTTCATGCGGTGGATCAGGCACCAGTGGATTCAGGTGCAGGGCCTCGAACTATTCGAGGCACCATTATGGTTGCATCTTCTATAGCTGTAGTTTTATTTGATACTGGTGCTTCAGTTTATTTTATATATGCTCGCCTTGTGAATCTGCTGAACCTACCAACCGAGCTATTATCATTTTCTATGTAGTTGTCAACACCGTTGGAAAAAAAAGGGAGCAAGGCCTTAGGTGCCCATCGTGCACACTCTCTATGTCAGGAGTTGAGAAGGAATGGGACTTCTTGGTCCTTGAAATGGACCTATTTGATGTGATCCTCAGTATGGACTATTTGGTGTGATTTAAAGTGTACATTTATTGCTATCGGCACCGAGTCAGTTTTACGACACCATATTGGACTCCCCAGTTTTTTCACGGAGAATGGGATCCTCGGTCGGGATGCGTAGGACCTCCAGTCCCTGAGTTGGGAAATTGTGCTTATCATTTATCGTCCCTCGCAATGAAGGACTATGGTGGTGTTTCTTAGGGAGGGTTACCTCGTGTGGTGGATGAGTTCCTAGAGGTCTTCCCAGATGATTTTTCTGGCTTACCCCTAGAGCGGGACGTGGAGTTCTCGATTGAGTTGGCACCAGGAACACAACCTAAATCTCTTCCCTCATATCGCATGGCCCCCACCGAATTGAGGGAATTAAAGACACATCTGGACGATTTTGAATCCCGATGATTAATTCACCCGAGCATCTCTCTTTGGGTCTCCCCAGTTTTATTTTCGAAGAAGGCCAATGGAACCCTCCAGTTGTGCATTGATTACTGGTAATTAAACAAGGTAATCATCAAAAATAGATACCCTTTTCCCTAGATTGACATTTTTTTTGACCAGCTGAAGAGGGAAATATGGTTCTCCATGATTGATTTGTGTTTGGGATACCACCAGATCAGGGTGAGAGAAGCAGATACCCTGAAGACGGCTTTCCGAAGCAGGTACGGTCACTTCGAGTACTTGGTCATGCCTTTCAGATTGACAAATTCCCCTGCAGTTTTATGGAACTCATGAATAGAGTGTTCAACCAATATCTTGAATCATTTATCGTGGAATTCGTGGATGAAATCCTGGTTTATTCAGGATCTGAGGAGGAGCATGAGCATCACCTGCGCGTTGTTTTGGGCACTTTGCGAGGCCATCACCTGTATACCAAACTCTTGAAATGCTCTTTCTGGATCAGAGAGGTGAAGTTTCTGGGGAATGTCTTCTCAGACCAAGGGGTTTCAGTGGATCCACAGAAGATCAGTGTAGTTATGTAGTTGGAGATGCCGAGAAATGTTTTTGAGATCAGGAGTTTTCTGGGCTTGGATGGTTATTACAGGAACTTTGTCCGGGACTTCTCGCGACTTGCCTCCCCCATGACCGCACACACCCTGAAAGGGGTGAAGTTGGAGTGGAGCCCTCAGTGTCATGAGTCATTTGAGAAGTTGATGTGGCAGATGACCACCGCACCTGTTCTGACCTTACCAGAGTCGAGAAAGGGCTATGTGGTTTACTATGATGCTTCAGGTACGAGCCTTGGATGTGTGCTCATGCAGGATGACCATGTTGTGGCATATGGTTATCGCCAGCTCCGGCCGCATGAGAAGAATTATCCAACTCACGACTTAGATATGGCAGTGGTGATGCATGCTTTGATGACATGGCACGACTATCTCTTTGGGGAGATGTTTGTGGTCAACTCTTACCATAAGAGCCTATCCTAACTTTTCTCTCAGAAGGATCTCAATTTTTGGCAGTTCCACTTGGTCAAGTACCTTCAGGGTTTTGATTTTGATATTGTCTATACCCCTGGCAATGGTAATGTGGTAGCTGAAGCTTTGAGTGGAAAAGTACCAGTGCAAGCATTTAGGAAGTCCATCGATGAGTGGAATATGATGGGGCTCTTCTCCCAGATGCACTTGGAGAGCAAGGAGCACAACGGAGGTACTTTATTGGATAGCATTCTAGTTGACTCCTGCCCTTCTGGAGTTGATTCTGCGGGAGCATCCCGTTGATGAGATGTCTCAGCAATCTATGCAGTTTATTTATGGTGGGGAGACTCCTTCAGATTGTTCTTTGTCTTCCCAGAGGGTATTGTGCTTCAAGGGTCATGTTGTGGTGCTGTTGTCTCTGCGGAAGGTGGTGATGCAGGATAGCCACCAATATCAGTGGGCCGTCCATCCTGGTACCACCAAGATGTATTGAGATGTTCACCATCAGTTCTGGTGTCCAGGTATGAGACGGGACATAGCCGACTTGGTATCGAGATTCTACACTTTCCAGCAAGTGAAAGAAGAGAATCATAGACCATCTGGCCTACCCTAGCCATTACCCATTCCTACCTAGATGTGGGACGAGTTCGCCATGGAATTCATTAATGGAATTACTCGTACACCTCGGGGGAGGAATTCTATCTGTGTAGTGATTGACTGCTTGACCAAGTCAGGTCACTTTATCTCGATCAGACATACATCAGAGGTAAATGAGCTGGGCCGCTTGTATGTCCAAGAGGTGGGAAGACTTCAAGGTGTGTCGTCAATAGTTGTTTCTGATAGAGACCCCCGCTTTACATCTCGGTTTTTGGGAGGCCACCAGAGGGATTTGGGGTCGCAGATTAAGATGAGCACGACATACCACCCTCAGACAGATGGCCAAACAGAGCGAACAAATTAGATTCTGGAAGACATGTTCCACGCATGTGTGTTAGATTTCGGAGGTTCATGGGATAGCCATTTGGGATTGTTCGAGTTTTCTTATAATAACAGTTACCGGTATTCCATAATAATGGCACCCTTTGAGGTGCTCTTTGGCTGGCCTTGTCGGTCTCCTCTTTGTTGGGATGAGGTAAAAGAGACCTCACTCTTGGGACCGAGCCTTGTTCAGGAAAAGTGTGAGAAGGTTAAGTTGATTAGGTAGCAGTTGTTGATAGCTCAAAGTCGCCACATGTCTTATGCAGATCAGAGGTGGTGGGATCTTTAGTTTTCAATGGGGGATAGACTGTTCCTCAAAGTGGCCCCTCGCTTGGGTCACCATCGTTTGGGGAAGTAGGGGAAGCTGACACCGAGTTATGCCAGACCACTTGAGATTCATGAGCGGATTGTCATGGTGGTAGACATGTTTGCTTTTCCCTCGCAGTTGACTTCTATTACTGATGTATTTATTGTCTCCCAACTAATGAAATACTTCCACGATCTGTCGCATGTGCTAAATTGGGAAGAGATGGAGATTGAGCTAGACTTATCTGTGTTTGAGCGACCAGTGCGGATAGTGGATTCTCAGGAGAAGGTGCTATGCTGAATGTCCATTCCTTTGGTCTGAATTCTCTAGTAGCATGGGAATGATGAGCACGAAACATGGGAGCACAAATCATGGGTTGAGCAGGAATATCCGTTTTTATTCTCTGATCAGGCATCGAGCTGACTTTCAGAGGGAAGAAAGATTTCATGGTGGGATGAATTTTCACACCTAGACTTCATTGAGGTATAACTTTAATTTTAAATTTTTATTTCGTGAATTAATTGTCTATTTATTTAAGTTGCTTGGTTGTAGCATGGGATGAACCTGATGTGGGTTTCCCGTTGTGGCAACGACGTGTGCGCACAAACCTTGCACTGCCTGACGCACGGGCAAGGCAAGGGCGAAGCCGTGCAGATATTCCATTTTAACGTGCAGTGCCCGTTGCACGGACGTCTCAAATACCAGATGATTAACTTTAGTTTTATTATTATTATTATTATTACTATTACTATTACTATTATTATTATTATATTATTATTATTATTATTAAAACATTTTAATCTTTATTTCTGCTAGTTCTATTATTTATGGATTTTGGTTGTTTCATTTTTATTTGTTTTGTTTTGTTTTGTTTTTTTAACTTTTTCCCCATACAATCCCTAACCGCCACCCCCCCATTTCCAATTTTTCTGTTTTTCCTCTTCCTTCCTCCCCATGTATCCTCTCTCTCCTTCTTCTCTCTTCTTTCCCGCGGCCTCCCTTCTACCTCTTCTATTCTTTTCTCCCCCCTCCTCTCTTCCCAGCTACGATCACCCTCACCCGCTGCTCTCCCCTGTTCCCCCTCCCTCCCAGCCTCTCCCTCACCCGCGCGCTCCCCCTTACCTTCCACTACTAACCTTCACTGCCACGATCCCCCTTCCCCTTCTCACCTTCTCTGTCTGCTGCCTCCTGCACACCCTGGCCGCGCCTCCCCGTTCGGTCGCCCTCCCCGCTACCTCCAACAGGCTGTCGGCACCCCTATTTCCTTTTTTCGGACAGCAACTCTACAGGCTGGTGCCCCACCTCACCTCTCTTCCCCTATTCCTGCAGGACTGAACAGTAGCCGGCTCCCCTCCTTCCTCTTGCCGGACAGCGGCCTCCGCACCCTACTCACGCTTCTGGACCACCTCCCGCACCTTTCTCACGCTACCGAACCACCTCCCGCTCAGTGCTCACGCTACTGGACCACCTCCTGCACCTTGCTCATGCTGCTGGACCGCCTCCCGCCCCCCGCTCGTGCTTTCAGACCGTTGTGCCACCCCCTCTTCACATTCTCGAAATTTGACAAGGGTTTGTTTTAATTTTATTTAATTATTTTAATTGGTTTAATTGATATTTGGGTTATTTAATTATAAAGTCAATTGTTTAAGGGTTAATTAATTAATTTGTTGTTATTAAATTTGTTAATTATTTTATTTGTTTGAATTGGTTAAATTGATAACTAATTTATTTAATTTGGAAAATTGATAATTAAGTTAATTGATTATTATTTAATTTTTTAATCATATTATTTAATTGTTTCAGTTTAATTGTTAATTAATTAATTTAATTATTATTGAACCTGTTTGACGGTTAACTGAATTATTTAATTGCAGATGTTTATTTTTTTATGGACCACCGATGTTTCACAGGGTTGGCATTGAGGTTATTTGGTCATCTATTTTAGGACCATTTTTGACGGCTCCATATGGTGCGACCATTGCACAACAGGAGTTTTGCTCCATGTCATTTTTCATACCCATTTGAGCTAGGTGGTTTCGCATGCTTAGGTAATTTGATCATTTACTCTGCTGGTTTGATTAATTTAATATGTCTTTTATTTAAATGATGCTGTGAGTTGTCAGTTGACCGATAGAGCGTGGTGTTTTACCTTTATTAGTGGCTTAATTAGATTGTCGGGTTTATACCGGGTTGTGCCTTGGTTTTTGAACAAATGCAGTAGTTGAAAATTGATCCTTGTTACAGTCTTAGGGTGCGTCCGAGTGGGTTTTGCGCAGATGATCGTGTTGTTTTAGTTTCTTAAATTTCCTAAACCAATTTTTCATATATTTGGTAAACATTAGTTTGGTTCTAAAAATGTCGTAGTTCTTTCATGTTGTGAGGTTCTGTGTTGTGTGTTGTGACTTGACCTTGATGAGTAGGGTGAACTTTGAATAATGAGCACAAAAGGGGAAGCCTGGTTATTAGGTGGGCAGACTAGACTAGCGTGCTAGTGATACAGTAGTGGCCTTGGCCCAGTTTCACATAGCAGGATTGACGCTTACAACACTAACTAAACACTGGAAGATGACTGGAGACCACTACAGTAGGAGGTGTTTCCCTGCCGGTGTCTCGTGCACGAGAAATGTATGATATGGTTCATCGAGATGTGAGGTTCTAGGCTCCCACACAACTTTAGTACTTTAGGGCCTATCCCACTTTTTTTGCTCCTGTGGGATTATGCACTCATCACTGGTTGGTTTTGGTGACATCTGTGGTTTCAAAAGGTAAGAATGTTCTTTTTCATTCAATACCAAAAACCCCTTTTTCCTATTTTTTAAAACATTCTTCCTTTTATTAAAACTATTTCCATCAAAATGTTAGTGAATTTATTTATTTTCTCTAAAATTTGAACCTGTAAACTGCTTTGTCCATCTAACCCTTTTTATGCGGAATCTTTTCTTTGGTGCCATCCTATTGAGCATTTCTCACACCCTACTTACACCTTTGGCTGTAAGTAGATCTGATTATGTCTGATGCATGGAAATGCTATGGTTTTGAGCACGGTGGTCCGATTTGTTAGTTGGTTCGTCTGATTTGGCGCTGGTGGCGGAGGCATGACAATGATATTCTTCCATCAGGTGACAGTTTCTGATTTGGTCTTTGGTCACCCTTTTTTGGAGTTTGTTGTGATGGAGATGTAGTTTACCTTTTTGTTGAGACCCGTTTGTGCTGTTTTCAAAACATGTGGTTGTAATATTGATTTCGAAATTCCGTTATCTCATGGTTTTCTTAGGTTGTTATACGGGTAAATCATTCCCTAAAATTCTAAATTTATACCCAGGCACTTATGCCAGCCCGTGGGGATTGGGAACGCCCTTCAGGCCTTGCCGCGGGCCGGGTCGGGCATCGTGTTGATGGTGACCCAATTCGGTTCGTGACAATATGTATGGTTAATATGAGTATAATAGGGGTAAATATAATATGATATTGTGTAATATTCCTTAAGAACCAATGAAAAAACCTTAGATAGATATTATTAGAGATTATCTCTTATATGGATCAATAATTATTCATTTTGGATCCTTTTTTCATTTGATAAATATGAGTACACATTATTCTTTTCAAGAATTCCATGTATGTCCTCCCCCCCCACTTATAAGAGGTCTCCCACTCCTATCCTTTTCACAAGTCCAAATAATAATGGTTCATAAAAAATATGCACAAATTTATTTTCCACATCCCATCAAATTTCATAATGTCTATAGGTTTATAAGGAAACAATCTTAACAATGTTTTATGTGTAATCCAATAGGGATTCTCAGATGAAGAAGTAAAATTCTTAAACTCAGGTTACAATTTTGATTATTTATCTAAATATTTAAAATAATATTAAACCATGATGATATAATATAATAATTACATAAAATATAAATATATTTTATTATTTCAATGTAATTAAAAAAATATATTTATTCTTTATTCATGTGGGAAAAATCATCAATAATGTGTACAACAAACAACCACATCACCAACTAATGTAATAAATTATCTATCAAAACCCCACAAAACTGCATATAATTTTGTATATTACATATTTATATGAAATTTATTATATAATTATACTTATTCAAATATAATATAACATATACAGAGTTACATTACTTTTTTTTGAAAAACATTAATGTTACTCAGATTTATTGAGTACTGCCGTTTCTCGAAGAGATTTGATTCATTCTTCATACATTTTTAACATGGAAGGTAATAATGATAGGATCAATGAATATATGTAATTTATATAATATATTAGGGATTTTTGAAATGTATTATAATATTTACATTTCTTTCTTTTTATCCATCAATAAAATGTAAACATTTTTTACACATACTTACATCCTATCATCTACATGAAGGGTGTAATTTTTTTTATATCTTTATATATAATGGATTAATATAAATACATATATAATTAATATATATTATTTTTATATCCTCTATAAAATTAAAAATATTAATGAACCAGGATGAATGTAAATGTGTATTATCTACCGAACCAAAACATGCATGAAATAATATGTAATTATTACATAAAAGGTGATTTTAACAAGGAATTGTTAATAAAATGCTAAAAAAGTTCATATGTACGTCATATATGGAATAAAAAATAAGATGATTATTTTTTTTAATATTGGCATAATATACTTATATATATATTATAATGTAGATTTGAATGTTCACAAAGGATATATGAACTTATGGTGAGAGACTTTCATCTCAATTTTATTTCTATGGGACACATGAATTATACACCACCTGTTTATTTTTTGTTGTGTATATATTTCCCATGAATGTATTTTTGGATCAATAGTTAGAATTACGGGATATAATTATCCATATAATTTTATTTCTATCAAAGGATATATGATATGATAAATATATAAGTGGTAAGGTTTTAATGTAACAATCACATTATTTAACAATATTGTTTATGATATGATCCCAATGATGATACATTCTAATATAGCTATCAATAAAATAATTTATTTTATTAAACACTATGTATTTATTTAAAATAAATTGATTAATATAAGTTTCTTCAATTTAATTATAAAAGAGACCAACAAAATGTTTTTGAGAAAAATAATAAATATTAATCCTTTCAGTTTAAAATACATGTACATTTATATCCATTATTTGTAAAAATAATTATATAATTATTTTACAATTATATATTGTTTTTTAAATACATTTGTATCATTGCATAAATTTTATGTAACCTACATTTCATTTACCAAAAAAGTTAATTTTTTTTAATAGAATGTGAAAAGAATAATTTTTTTATCAGGGGAGAAAAGGAAATATATTTTTTAGGAATGAATGATAAATTACATAATTATTCCATTATATTTTTACAATGATATATTTAAAGAAACTTAGTTTGAATAATTTTTTTAAAAAAATTATTTTTCAAATGTTTACATTAAAATGGATGATGGTTTTACTCATTTAATGTTCCATGTGATTATTCAAAATCATTTTATATCTACGATTAAATCCTTTGATATTACATTAAATGGTGATAAGATCCAATTTTACCATCCTTATTCTTTTTCTAGAAGTTCCATTATTTTTGTAAGGAGATATTTATAAAACCCATTCCTTTTCAAGGGGTTATTATAATTTTAATTAATGATATAATTATGAGATCCATTTCCATTATATGGGTTTTGGGATTATTGAATGTTCATGTGACCATTGTTATTTTTTCAAGCACTATATAAATAATTATTTATGATATTGTGGAAGAATAATTTATTGTCTTTATTACGTGTATGTGATTACATTATAACCATTGATCATGGTAAGGATATAAACATGAAAGTATTCTATATTATAACCAAGGACATTGGTCACATAATAACCATGGAACAGTGGGAGAATGGTATCCCTACAACTCATTGGGTAAAGCTTTATATAGCATGACATGAAAATGGGAAATGAGTCGACGATTTGGATCCATAATGAGGAAAATATTGAATTTCACAATCCATAATAAGATTCAGGTAAAGTTGAATATTTCTATTAGTTCTATGGTCATGGTTGATATACTTGACAAATGATATTTTTTTAATACATATTCTAGTGCCACAATTTTCTGATAACGACATATGGTTAATGAATTCTTATTATTTCCTAATTTCATGTGTATTTAATTTTCAAATAATAATGATTTAATCCATGAATATTTTCAATGATAAATAAATACATGGTTATGAATGTTATAGATTATGGTCATTATCTCATAGACTTATGTTTATCATATGATTCCATATTATCATATAATGATATATTACATGTTTACCATTGTTGAGTATCTAAAGCAAAACTTTCTTAAGTTTCATTTCCTACGGATATAAATAAACATGTTACGTTGTGAATGTTTATAAATACTATAAAAAATCGGGTATCTATATTTGATATGATGATAATATATTATCAAATATGATTATTGTGTATCTATCCCCCTAAAGACACTAAACTAATATTGTCATTGTTTGTGAATTTGTGAATTGTATTGAATATAAATTTAAAAAATTTCATATTTATTTATGAAAATATTGTCTCATTATACAATAACTATTTAGATATTTTATAAGGTGGTGGTTAACATTTTCACAAGTCTACCTAGGACCCTGTGATTTTGGGATGAAACATGGTTTAAACTTGATCGACTCATAAATGTTTCAAATTTCATTTCCATTTATGAAACACAACCAATTGATTAGTGGGGTAGATTTTAAGTTTATAAAATTGTATTTCTACATTGAGTGGATTTTTCAATTGTGTTTGATCAAGATTAATTTGTGTCATTGGTGATTTTTAAATACCTTTGAATGGTGATTCAGTTAGAACTAAATACTAGTACACCATATCCCTATTAGTCTTATGGATACTGAAAGACTAGAATTCATATTTTAGAATATATAGTTGGGTTGTATGTTGTCAATTTTTTTAGATCATGTGAGTAATTAATAACTTCATCAATGTTTGAATACAATTATATTTTTTGTCATAAATTCATATGGATCCTTTTTAGGATCTTTAGGTTAAACCATATCATTCTCCATTGTATTGGAAAGAATATAGAGAGTCATAAATTATCAGACAGATCGTTGTATCTAAAACCTCTTAGATGCTGTAGTTAATAATTCATATATTGGATTCTAATCAATGTAATTATTTTTCTTATGTAGAATATTAATGATAAAATTTAGAAATTGTCATGGGTTTCGATGATTTTTTATGGGTATCACAATGAGATGAGGCACCAGGGATTGTGGAGGGAAGGAAAATTTAAACATTAATTTGTGGACTTTTCAACATACTATATTAGATTATAATGGTTTGTTACTGATTATATCTTCCTCCAAAATATCTATGTATATAGTATGTCTTCCATGTGCCTCGACTTATAATGTATGATTGTGATCATTTACATGATATTGATAGTAGGGACATTGAGTTAGTGGTGGATGCATTGTTCATGTAATGACTAGTGTGGATTATTAATTGTATTTAAAAGGTTCTAAAATATTATAAAATGCATTTCATTTCAGTTCTATGATATGATGACCTTATTAGAGAAGAAAATTTCAACCTTTGATCAAATATTTGAGTTCAATATCGTAATTTATTTATGTGGAACCTATAAATAATGTTCTTAAGGATGTGAACTCCATGGAGGGGTATATTTTGAAGGAATTAGACATTTAATATTTTTCTTATAAATTTTCAAAATTCGTTAAATAAATCTGTTTAATTTATCTTTTGTTTTGGATATATTCCGTGTATCTTCTAGGTAAATTTTTAAGGTTTTATAATCATATAATGGGGAGCATGAATTTAGTGTAGTTGGTAGAATTTGTTTGGTTTCACCTAGAGAATAAGGAAACCAATTTTAGAGGTGATGTAAATTGTGTATGGTTCGAGATAACTATGCGATCTTTACATGTTAAACATGAAAAAATAGAATAAAAATAATTTTTGGAACATAGTTTACAAAAACAAGTTGGTCCTTATTTTTCTAGTGACCCACATACAGCTAGAGCATGATTTGGTAATTTGTGTGACAAAACTATGAATATGGAATTAAATAATTTTAACTTTATTATATTGAAATTTATATTCATTGAAAACTAATAATATTACTCTTACCTATAGGGATCATTAATATATGGAATCTTATATCCATTCATGGCCATATAATTATAATAAAAAAATAATTCAAATGGATATACAGGAATAGGTCCTAGGGATATCAATATATGTATCTCTTCATCAGATGATCTATTTTTTAGGATATATATTATCTCTTATCATTGGTAAGGACTCTGGAAATGTAATCAAATGAAAAGATCAATTATGTGAGTTATTGACCTATTTGATTCCCCTAATATTGTAATGGAAAATGAAAAAAATGGTTTTGTCATTATTATTCTTAGATCCACCATTATCAAATAATTACATTAGATATCATTGGGTATGTCAAAAGAATCTATATCTTAGTATATTATTATTCATGGATCACTCCTTTTTAATCCACATTTTTTGTTTTTTTTAAGGGATATTTGTTCAATTAACATGATTTTAATGGAAAACCATGACATTAGTCTTCAATCCTCTATAGGTAAGAAGTTCCATTAAATATTCTAAAAACTATATAAATTTGTATCTTATGATATTTATTTCTATATTAATTGAATATTATACTTCTCCTGATATTATATATTTTCATATATGTGAATGGTCTATATAAATCTTTATTTAGTATCAAAGTGATATGTGGACCCTTTATGGATATGTTTATCACATAGAGGGGGTTAATGTTGGACATGATGCATGAACATTATGGAATGGTATTGAATGATATATGGTAGGGAATGATGAACTTAATTCATGACGTGGGAATATAATTTGTATATAATGGTCTTGTTCCCTAACCTAAAATAGTTTTTTGGGGAATACTACCATGTGGAGTGACCCAAGGCATGGTTGTATTGTGGCCTGACCTAAGATAGTAAAATGGAAATGATGTCCTTATTTCCTGACCAAAATTATGATTTTATGGACCCATAATAGTAGACATAAATTATTATTTTTGATTTTTCTATGATTCATTAATTCTAAAGAAATTACATTATGGAATAGATCCAATTTAGGTGTAGTAAAGATTCATGGAATCTTGGTTATCATGTGATTACTAGAATTACGAATGTTTAATTAAATTTTTTATTCCATTCATTGAAAAACAAATTTATATTCATACAAAACCTTTGTTCATGATACCGACGTAGCATGCTAATGGAATTAAACTCACACACATCATAGTAACATTTAGTAATTTGTAATTTTTTTGATAGAGATCCTCTAAATGGGGTGGGCCATGTGTCAGGTGGTCTCACTAGAGGGGAATGGTAGAAAGTAGGATTTCTGGAGGAATTTGGTTATTTTTTAAAAAATTATTGTTATATTCATGTTTTTTTAATTTTTAATTATCTTTATTTCAATTTTTTATATGACTTATGGATACTGAAATGTTTAGGTCATTTTCATTGATTATAAAAATATATAGTTTTATTGACTATTCTACATGTATATTTATTGGTCGTGTAACAATACTAATGGTAGAGTCTCCAAATGTTCCTATTTACTACCTATATACTAATAAGTAGTTCATTATAGATTTTGATGAGTGAATTAGGTTATATGACGCCCTATACTAGGCAATGTGATTCATGATTAGGTGTTACATCATCAACCAAAAAAGTTTACCTAAAAAAATACCATAAATGTTAATTTAAATATAAGAAAATATATAAAATTATATTTATATGAATACTAAACTACATAATTTAAATTTTCATGGAAATGTTATTTTTGAACAATGAACATAAAAATCATAGGTATTTAAATGAATTTTTCTGTTATTAATCAAATATATTCACATATACCTTCTACAAAATCCTTTATTATAGCATTGACCATGTCTAAAATGTATTCATTTTTATCCTTATGTAATAAATTAATACATTGAGTTATATGGGATATTTCAACAAAATAATAAATATTTACATTAGACAAATATATTTTTCCCAACATAAATGATAGACTATGAATCACTCGATGGATGAAAAAACTTTGGCAAATATTATTTAATGATAAATGTCTAATTTGTCCAATGAAAAATTTCTGAATTTGATTATATAAACAGAAATATTCATGTTCTACACCAAATTTAAAATCAATATACATACACCAAATTATATGAACATTAAATTTAATGTAATAAATTTCCTATGTGTCATTATTAACTCGATAATATGAAATATAAATATACGTTTTTTTCTATCTTTTAAACTCTAAAAATAAATTACATCAATAAAAACCATGACTCCAATATTTTTAAGGATAGCCGTATTATCATAGATTTTCATATAATGTTTATCGCTATAATTTTTATTGCATACCTTGGGGTCAAATTAACACATTGTCCGACAACTAACAATTTTAATATTTCGGATGAAAAAATAAATTAGTAATGTTATTATACATAAACTATGTAATCTATGTTTTCTCTAGTCATTCATCAACAATATTTCATATTTTATTATATAAAAAATATAAAACAATAAAATGATAATGTTGTGTGTTTGATCATTACTATTTTTTTAGTAAAAAGTAAATGTGATTTCATTATTTCCTAACATTCCATCACCATTACTGTAAGTCCAAAAATTTCCTTACTCGCATTATTTCCACCTTGAATGAGAGATGGAGGGAGATTTTTGGACTAAATTCTTTAAACAATTACATTATAGTACCAAACCGCCTCCAAAATATAGAACATGGCATCAAAATTGGATATTACAACTTTTTAGGGGAATATTCACCACATTAGAAATGTACATGAACATGAACTATTATAGAATAATGTCTTCGAAAACCTGAAACAAAATATTATAGATTCGTGAATGATCCCTAATGTTTCCCACAAATATATAACACATTACTATATCAACATAAAACCCTTCTTCTTAATTTATATATTGAAAACATATAAATGTTGTTATCTCAAATGCACTGTATGGGTAAATAAGGGTGACACCCATGTTGTTCTAGATCCATCCATCATCATTCCTAAAAAGTAATATAAAAATGATAAATAAAATACTCAAGAAATGCCTTGAAATACTAATAAATTATAAATAATCATACATCATATTTAAACATCCACCATTGAAGAACAATAATATGGGTCCCAAAAAGACCACATTATGTCTATCTTTGTAACCACCTTTTCGAACAATACATCCACCACATGGTTAGCCTCCCCATATGCATGTGATATTACAATGTTGATTTTATTATAATTTTTGGGATAATTGATTATTTTATTATAATAAGGGTATGATAAAAATATGATAACATTATAAGATCATATCCTTCAATTCAAAAATCATTTTCATGAATCGTTTCGTTAGGCATTAGTTCGTTGTTCACATAAACAATATTTTTGTCTCCATTATATGTAGGCGTGTGGAAGTGTATTTTGAATAATTCTATTAACAATAACCTATTATATTTACGATACTAGTTTTTTAAGTAATAAAATAATAATATGATCATAGGGAGTGGAGAATAAAAATAAAAGAAAAAACCTAAGAGAATACGTTACCTTTAAATAGGGTACCTTCCTTTGGATTGAATCAAAAGGATTTAATAATATTAATTTTGCCTAAGGTAAGAATTCTATATGTAAATGAGGGATGTTAAATGATTATTTGGGTAGAGGATGGATTAACCAAGGTGCATGAGAGGTGTTATTAAGGGGTTAGAAGTGGTGTCATATTATAAGAGGGAGGAGGGGCTCTTTAGGAATGATTGAATGCATTATTTTATTATAAAATTATTTTTAGTATCAAATGGTCTATAACTCATTATATTAAATGATTAAGAGAATATATGTAATAAAAATCTACCAATAGGAATTGGATAGGTTTTGGATATTTTTTAATTCTTATCTTTTTTATTTAAACCATTGTTAACATATTTAACTTTTACTGTGTCTTCAATTATATTCATACTATATGGTAAATATCGTTCTATAAAATTAAAAGAATCCCACAATGGATTATTAATTATAGTTTCAACCTCATAACTTTCATTTGGTCAGATCATATATTTTTAGTACTATTTTATCATTTAATAAAATATTAATTGATATAAAAAATCATTTATGTCTTTTCTTATACTTTTCATATCATGAATTTTTTAAAAATCCAACCCATCTCGATTCATTCGAAAAACATTCATTAATTAAAATATAACAATTAATTCTAATCTATAAATATTTTTAATTGAATAAAATGATTCAAAATAAATTTATTTTAATATTTTTAATCTCATTTATTTAAATCATTTATTAATGAGGTAATCATTACATAATCATTGTTTCCTAAGTAAATTTATTTATATGATGTATAAAAATAATATATAAAATACCATGATGTAGTAAATATTTTAATATTTATAATTACTATTTATAGTCAAAGATATCAATTATATAACCCAACAATAATTTTGTTTGCAAAACAGCACATGTTTATGATATTTTATTAACTGCTACGTAGTGTTTTCATTATTCACAAATAATTAAACGTTTTCAGAAAAAACAAAAATTTCACCCAATGATAATTTTGATATTGTGAATTCAAAAATGATTTCTATTTTACCCAATTAAAAACATATAATTTTCGAGAATTAATTTATAATTATTTTCCCTTGACATAATTAGAAAGAGTGTTTTTAAGATGTAAATACTACAAAATGATTGACAAGAGTTTATGTCCGATTTCAAAGGGAAATTTATTTAAATTACCAGATTTGGATTAAATGGTAAAATTATAATCCAATTACACAATAATAAATATATAAAGATATTATATCCATATAAATAAATTAGGAAAAAGGAAAAATTTGACATAAAATGCCGTATTTGTCAATATTCATTAAAAAATTAACATTATCAGAAAAGTACCAAAATGTCATCCAAAAAATATTTTTATGCCCCTACTGTAACTTAGAAATTTAATTTTTAAAATGAAACATATAAAGGTTAAAAAAAATAAATTTATAATGGGTTCTTCCACAAAAAGCTATAAAACTACCTTTTAAAAATATTAGAGTTTTTATGCTTAAAATTGGATTCATTAACGTTTATGCCACTAAATTTTGTTGGATAATGTTAAACACATTTATAAAACATGTATAATCAAAATATGGTTACTTCTATACATTCCCACCTATAAAACGTTTATCTATTTATTACTATTTAATATAATAATATTATATTATTATTATTTCAATATGACTCATCATTGTGTGCAACGTAAGACTTCGAAGCAACCCTTTGTTGTGCGTTGGGTATTTCATTGAATATAGCATCCCATATAAAATAACAGTAATATCTAATTCAATAATATTAATAAATATTAATATTTCATATTCTATATTTTCCTGGGATGTTGCATCTTTCCACTCTTATGAAAATTTCATCCTTGAAATTATAAATTTTGGTTTTGAAACATTATTAAAAGTCCCACATCGGAAAAAGTGTAAATAATACTATCACCTTAATATAAAGAAAGAGATGTTCAAAGGTCACCCTAGATAATCCATTCTAGGATTCCATGAAAACATAGATGTGGAGTAGACGCTAAGTGTCATGTTATGATAGAGAGTGACAGAAAACATGATCAATAGAAAGTTAACTCCCCAATAATCTTAAAATTGTGATAGCTTAAATGGTGTTTGATTCCCCAGTAATAAAATTAAACAAAAAAATATTTGTTTTAATTTAATTTCCTCTTCATAAGTTTGGGGAAATTATTTATGATTTTGTAAATGGATATTAGGAAATACACATACTTTTCATGTAGATTTTTATCCTTTAATAATTTTCCACCAAAAACACGTTTATTATTCAAAGGATATGTATTCAAGATGACTTTGTCACACAAAAAGGGAAATAATTAACTTATAGAGATTATCATTATCCACACAAGATGAATCATATATTTCCCATGTATTTATTTATTGACCAAAAAAGAAACGTTTATTACATGACTAGATAATCTCCATAAAGGATAATACATCATAAAAAGAAAAACTACTCTTAATCTCTAAATATTAACAAACAATAACCTAATTTTAAAAATTACCATTAAAAAATTCTCCCTAATATTATTTAATTTAATATAATCTTATATTGAATACCAAAAATCAGAAGTATTTAATCACATATTTTTCCACACTAAATTATAACATTTATCTCCAAAAACGCAGACTTTTCATAAAGTCTCGTACTGAAGTGTAATTAAGCAAATCACATATTCTCTGTGATAGGTTTATCATTTATTGAAAGAAATCAATCCCCCTATGTCCACAAAGAAAAAAAATTTCCTCATAAATAAAGTATCAACCATTACTCCACAAATAATATCCCATAGAATTCTATTTTCTCTAAAAATATAGTGTTCCCAAAAGACAGAATGTATTCCAAAATAACCTTTATAACGTAATCACAAAATAATTTTTCTATTTTAAGGATATCAATTTAATATAAAATAATATCCAAAATAAATTTATTCTTGATCCATAAAATCATTTTACTAAAAATAATTACTCATACTAACCTAGAACTTCACCTATACAAATGGCTGGCGATAAATCCCAATCACACTATGGATATGGCTTTGAATCCTAGAGGTTTGCTTGACGCGATGGGTTGGAACATCGTCTATGTGTTGTTCTTTTCCAAACAATATATAATCTTATAACCTATCCAAAAAATGAGATAAATTACCTAAAATGATCATAACATTAATTAACCAAAAAATTTATCTCATACCTCTCATTTTCATCCCATAATGTAATAACCAGTAATTTTCAAAAAATCCAAAGATAATATGAATCCCTTAAAATATCATATATGTCCACACAATAAAGGATAAAAATTTAGTGAATAAAATTTTCACATATCAATCTTTAGGGTTACACATACTACAAAAATACTTCCAAATTAGTACCATTATGAAAATATCCATAATACTTTTAAGCATTTCATCATCATAAAATTTACCATAACTCTTGAATCCCTTATATGTAGACTTATTAATCATAAAAATTTATTCATGGTCCCTTATCTATTATTTTCCCATATATTTCGTAGTACTTCATTCCTACAAATAAATCATAAATCATATCCTAAGATTCAATAATTTAAAATCCTCAGCTAAGAAATAGTCCATACATTTAATTGTTCATTGTTAGTTTCCATAAAATTATTTTGAATGTAATTAGGAATTTGTAAAAATATATTTGTATGATCATGATGATCCCATTCCCAAACCATCATAGTAGGACATCTATTTCCATAATGATCACGAACACCACATTTCAAACATTCAACTGACCATTCAGAAAGAACTTCATTTCCTTTCCTGGAGTCAACTGTATGCTTCCTTTTTCCAGGGATGGCTCATCATTTTTGAACTTCATTACCACATATATATAATTTTCCCGCCCCATTAAAATGTTTTTTATATGTATCTTTCCACATCTATGACACATAGGTTTTTTAATATACTTTCCTTTATGATTATTATCTAAACTTCTGTAGGGATTTGTTTCATTTATATATGATTCCTTATAAGAAAAACAAAGGTTTAGGTGGTTGATCATGAATCTAGATAATTGGTTGAGAATAACCAAAAGAGTTCTTATTGTAGACCCCGTTTCGTTCAGTTTCTTTTTAAGATAACCATAACAGTTTTCTTCACATCGATTTTTACATTGGTGAGTAATAGATCTAGCCATTGACTACAACCAAAAAGGTCAATGTGAGTATATCAGTAAAATCATAATATACTATCATACGAGGAGGGTAATAACAAAAACATAATTTTTTATTTTATCTTAAACTCATTAGATTTATCTAAAATAACTATGTCTATTTCTAATATGATTACATTATGGGTATGTAACTTATTAATTTATAAAACCGTATCCGCTAAAGTTATCTAACCGGACAGTTGATACCAATTGTAAGGCCCCAGCCTTAAAAAATAACATAATATTGAATTTAGATAATAATTCAAATTGCTAATATTTCCGTGTTTATAGTCTTAGAGATTAGTCTGCAACTGTTACATTACAACTACAAAATATCAATGTATATAGTTCTATACTATACAAATTCTTCAAAATAATAAAACTCCTTAAAAACATGATTTCTTTCCTAGATATAAATTTTATTGAATTCTTCATTTCTATTACCTTTTATACCCTATGAAAAACTTTTCAAAAACATAGGAAGAGCATAAAATTATCTGTAGGGGTTATAAAACAAGTAATGAAAACATAGCACATAAATACATACAAATCAACGAAATCATACTTTTTTATCATTATCAGTCCACAGAAGATCATACAATTTATGAATAACACATCAAAATCATAAATCATAAAGGTAACTTGTGGAATCCATATCATACTTACATAGTATCTTTCATAGCCAGGTAGAGATTTATGTTTGGGAAACCCATCATAGTATATTCCCTAAATCTCTTACAATAAATATTAATGTTTACCTCTTTCATGACACATAATGAATTGGAGCGTTATCTCGGTCTGACCCGCAATAAATGTATCATGGAACCACTAATATATGTAAACAATCCCCAATAACCATAAAATATTCACAAAACATAAAATAATTATAATTTAAAGTTAACATTTACACTTTTCAATCATAATATATCATTTCAACATATTTATACAATTAATTCTTTGTCAAACCGTTTTGAAAACCATTTAAAAACATTTAATAAATATATTTTTGAATAAAAGTGACTCATACCACTTCAATGATTTTAAAATAATTTAATTTTTATAACATTATTGTCTATATAAATAATTCCTCAAAACCATTTGGAAAACATGTTCATTAATAATAAATATTTACGAGAATAAATCATTAAAAAATTTAAAAAAATTTTTTAGTTAAAGATACCATTAAAAATTGAGAAAATACATGAATAAAAATATTTATAGAATAAAATTAAACAAGGCATAAGATATACTGATAATAAAAATATTTATGATATAATATGTTAAATGGCAGTATATACACCATATAAATGTGAATTTTTGTATAACATCCAATAGGTCTCAATGGAATGTAAATTGAGACAAAGTCCCATAAATAGATAATTCCAACTAATTAAGGATAAATCAATGGCATAATTATGTGTGAAAAATGTTAATACCCCCAATATAAATGGACATTAAGTGTTAAAAAATCATATGTCATACACACATATTAATTTCATGTTATAAAAATTATGTATAAGTTAATCGCGATGAACTGAAATCGGATTAAGAAGTTCTCGTAAAAAAAATTGGCAGCCTAACAATGTCACATAAACATTCATGAAATTAGCTAATGTGAGATAATATAGTATATCATCACATGTACTTATTATGTTTAGAAATAATGATGTTTAATAACATATCCCATAATTTGAAAATTGAAATTTATAGATTTAAAATATGTCTTTGAATAAAAGAGTAGGGTGAAAGGTTCGATCACCGATTTGGTAACATACAAATCATACACCCCATGAAAGTAGGATCATAGAATAAAGATGTAATTACCCAAAAATTAAATTATCTAACCAAAATAATACAATCATGGGTAGTAGATACACCACACAAAACAAGATACTTGAAAAAATAGCTTGAATCTCACGAAAATAAAACGTGAGATGAAAAACCCCTACGTCATGTCCAACTTGACTTGTTCATTATTTAATATCCTGAATAATAAACTAAAGATAATTTAAAATAGATTACAAACAATTTTTAATTTTATTATTCCTTTTATATTAGTTATTTACATGTTACATTTAATTTTATGTTAATAACCGTCGTTTTGTCGATATTTTATACTTCAGTCAAAAACTAAATTCTTATAATTACAAATTGTAAATGTGGTAAAAATTCCATTATATCAAGAATTATATTCATGATTTTGATATCATATATATAATATATATCTAGTATATATTTGTATTTGTTATCGTACATTACATTTGGAGATAAGAAATAAAATTCACCCTTCATGGAGACGGTATGCCATACAAACGCATGAACACTACATTCATTTCTATTCCATATTTAATGGATTAAAAACATTATGATAAATATGTATATTAATAATAATTTATAATATCATTTATAGTTTCAAAATTTCCATCGAATATACATTCCATGTTTTTAATGAATGAGTCATATCACTTTGAGGGGGCGGTAGTCCTCATTTCCTCAAATGAAATTATTGCATTTAACCATTATGGAAACAATAAATTTATGATATAAATTAATTATACAGAATAATATATAAGATATATATATTATATATCACATATAAATACAGTGACATCTTAGTGGAAACTATAAGAGGTGGTAGGAGATGATTGAACAATCATCGTTTTGTGAAGCAGTAGTTCACCGTCAACAGAAATAGTATGTTCGTATCTATTAGATAAAAGTGTATCGAACTTTAGTTAGGCTAATTATCACAAAAAACCTAGTATATTGAGGATACTAGTTATTTTAGGTAAAAAATAATAATAAGGGAATATGTAGTGGAGATGGAACATAAAATTAATGAACTTGAGTGAAGACATTACCTTTAAACCAGGTAACTCCAATTGGTTTTAACCAAAAGGCTTTCTTAAAGTGCCTTCTTGCCTATGTTAATGATTTTAGGGAGAATAAATGGATGTTTGGAGCTTATTTGGGTAGGGGTTGGACGAGCCATGGGGCTTGAGAGTTGTGAGTAATGGGTTAGAATGTGTGTACTTTTATAAGAGTGATGGGGGGTCTTTAGGAAAGTGTGAATGCATTATATTATTTTAAAATGATTTTCGGTTTCAAAAGATCCAAAAATAAATAAACTCTATGATAAGATGATTAAAAGTTTAAATAAATTCATCTAATATTAATTGGACATGTTTTGGATATTTTTAAATCCTTATCCTCTTTATTTAACACATTGTTAACTTATTTAACTTTTACCATGTCTTCTTGTTTATTCATACTATATGGTTAATATATTTACAATAATATTCAATGCAATAAAAAATGGTTAATTAATAATTTTTTTAATTATTATATGTAATTATGTTGTATTTAAAATTTTTAGGGCTATTTTTTCATTTAGTAAAATATTAATTGATTTAAAAAAACATTTATCTCCATTTTTATACTATTCGTATCATGACTTTTCGAAAAATCTAAACCATCATGATTCTTTAAGAAAACCTTAATTAATTTAAATATAACAAATCATAATCATCTCTAAAATTATTTGATGGAATAAAATGTTTCAAAATAAATTTATTTCCAAATTTATAATCTCATTTATTTAGAATATTCATTAATGAGGTAATCATTACATCACCAATATTTCATAAATAAATTTATTTATTTGATATCTAAAATTTATAAAATAAAATAACATGATGTTGTAAATATTTTTATCATTATAATGACTATTTATAGTCAATGATATAAATTATATAACCGCACAATAATATTGTTTTACAAAAACAATACATGTTTGTAATATTTTCTTACTATAAATAAAAGTAATTAATGTCATTATCTTACCCAAATGTGTTTAAAATGCTAAAAATTCTACCCATTAATTTTATTGTACATCCATGACTCATCCAATAATGTTAGGACAAGTGTTAATATAAATTTATATTATTACAATATTATTTATACCTTGAATTACCCTATTTACCTTTAACCGTGGTAAATAAAAATAAAAAGTTACTATTCACCAAAACTATTTTAGTCCTATTGAACTAAATATTACATACTGATGAAAACCATCCATGTCGTATTTATGAAATTTATGTCACAGAAGAAGTAAAATATCATTAAAATGAAAATTTATGGTTTTTAACTACTACGTAGTGTTTTCACTATTCATTGAAAATTGGATGTTTTCATAAATATACCAATGATTCACACAAAGAAATTTTTTTTTGAATTCAAAAAAATATAGTATTTTAAAAAATTAAAAACATAACTATTAGATTAATTAATTGAAAATTAATATCTATTATAAAAACTAGAAAGCATGTTTTTAAGAAGTAAAAAATACAAAAAGAATGACATGTAATTATGTCCAGTTTCCAAGTTAAATACCATAACATGAGAAAAATTGGATTAAATGGTAAAAATATAATCCAATTACAATTTAAAACAATTTAAAAATAAAATCTAACCCAATTAATATATCAAATGAAATGACAGTTTTGACAGAAAATGCAGTATTTTTCACTATTCAATAAAAAATGATCAATATCCGAAAAATACCAAAAATTTACCCAATGTAAATTATTATGTCCCTCTTATAAAGAATAATTATAATTTTTCAAACGATACAAATATAGTGTCAAAATATAGATTTAAAACATCTTCTCCATCATAAGGCAGTAAATCTATCTTTTAAAAATATTAAAAAATTTATGCTTAAAAATGGATTTATTCACAACTTAATCATATAAGTTTTATTGGATAAAGGTAAAGATATTTTACAAACATGTATAATCATATAATGGTTAGTTTTGTACATTCCCTCCAAAATATGGTTAGGCATTATCTAATAATTAAAATTATAATATTATATTTTTTTAATATGAATTAGCATTTTGTGCAACATAAGACTTCAGAGAAACGCGTTGTTGTGTGTATGGTAAACCATTTAACATATCATCCCCTTTAAAATAAAATAAGTATTTATTTTAAAAATATTAATAGATATGAACATTTTATATTCTTTATTTACCTACAATGTTACACTTATTCTCGTTCATCTTAAATATATCACGATTTTTATATTTCAAAAATTTCAAACAACATTTTTATATCATATATTTTATGTTTATAAATATTTATCTTAATCTATAAAATATAGATATACGAAATGGAATACACCGTTCATAAATATGGTAAGGTATATATACACATTAACATTGTTTCTATTTTTTTGTTGTATTGAATGAATAGTTAATGGAATATGTATGTATAATTATATAATATATTTATAACTTATTTATTATTTCATATATATCATATAATATCTTATAAAAAATCCTTAATATATTCCATGTAATGTTTGAACGAATCACATCACATTAAGGGGCTGAAGTCCCCACGTCCCGAAACATAACTATCATTTTTACACCAAATGGAAATCATGACGTAATATGTGATATAATAAAAAAAATAATAACCAAATTATAAATATCATATATCATTAGAAAAATATTTTCCCTCTTAATTCCCTACAATTAGAGGTGGTAAAAAATGAACAATATCATTTCATGAGGAGGTAGTTCACTATATTGAAGAATTGTATGTTCGATATACATAAAATTGAAGTGAGTAAAAGTGTAGTAAAAACCCTTATAATAAGAACAACTCAGTGTATATATTATACTATTTTTTGTATATAATAATGGAATTATAATTTTTTTGGGGTTGATTATGAAAATAAATAAAATTATATTGATGTAGGATGTTACCACTTATTTGGGTAGCACCTTTTGGTTTACACCAATGGGATTCCGTGATTGGTATTTTCATAATGGAAGGATTCTAAGATGAATTATGGTATTTTTCCGGATATTTGGACATATTATTTCCAATAATAATGGTTGAAGACATGTGAATAATTGGGAGAGTTGAGTGACTTTTTATTATGGGGGAGGAGTGACATTCCAATAAATTTTTTAAAAGTTAGTTCCTCCAACATGATTACAATGTCATGTGTCTCCAATAATAATCATTATGTAATAAAATGGATTATAATGTCTAAATAGTGACCTAAAATACCATTTTTGAATCATTCAATTACATTTTAGATCATATATTATGGTTTAGTCATATGTTAATCTAATTTCTCTCTAAATCCCTATAATGAATTTTGACCATTTCATTAATATTTTTAGTCATAATGTTATTTGAACATATTAGAAATTGTCTGATTAAAAATATCGAATCAATTTTTCAAAGTTCCAATCGAATACATTGTATAAAATATATACAATTTAGTCCCTCAAACGGGACAAAAAATAGTGGTTTTAATAAAAAATTGTTAAAAAATTATAATGGTTTTTATATCAAATACGAAATGGAAATTGAATACTATGAAAAGAATGTATTAATTTATGTATAATTTATCTATGTAAGCATTAAAAAAAAATTTAAAAATGTAATTTATCAGTATAAATTATATAAATGAATAATTTATTTTTGATTGAAATTCAGTTTTCACTATTACCAGAATATGAGACTTATAAAAGAAATAAAAAAAATTACCTAACGATTTTAATTTTAAATAATAATTTCAATTGTATTCTGTAAAATAAAAATTATAAAACTATAAAAACATATATTTAATATGGGTTCACCTTTAAAATATTATAAAATTAAGTTTATGAAATATTCATTTTTTCTATTAACTTAGTGTATCATAAAATAAAAGCCAAACATAGTGTTTTCATATAACCCAAACAATATTCAATGTTGTGTGAAATGAAAAATATCAAAAAAAAATTAATTAATTCATTGAAAATAATTCAAAAAATCATGTGGTGTTACATATATATATATATATGTATATATATATCAAACAAAACTTTTATATTCAATGTGAATCTTAAAATAACCACTTTTAAATTTTAAATTGTATTTAAAATGATTCAAAAAATTATGATATACTAGTCCATATAACATTATCTCTTTCCAAAGATCAAATAATAGATTTATAATTATATAAAAAATGATGAAGGATAATACCTATCTCAATGAAAATGTATAATTGTAAAAACATTCTATAATATATAGAGTGATTTAGGATCCATTTCTTTGGTAAATATTAAATTTAAAAAGAAACACAACTTCATGATATAATTGTTCACGCTCATTGATAGTATTCCATGTAATAAAACTGGTGGTGTATGTTTCTTCAATACATGAAAACCATGAATTATTTTCATATTTAGTTCATATCATTTTTTGAAACTAAATATTTAAAATTTATAAAATACTCCATTCATATATTAATTCAATGAAAAACTAGAACAAAATATATTTTGTAACTCTTAGATAATGTATATCAATCTAGAATTATGTATGTGATTATTTACACTATAACAGGGGATAAAACAATATGTATTCCCATATATATTAATTACTCAAAACCATATAATGAGTTTAGGTGGGGTTATTTATTAACAAGGCCACACTCAAATCCCTATGAACTATTGAGACGATTCTTTTTATGTATAGTATAAAAAGTTAACGAAAAAATCAATTAAAAAAATTTAACTCCTAGATAAAATGAATTATATCATAAGAAAATTAATAATCCCAAAAAATTTAACTATTCAAAGAACAAATTGACATTTTTAAAACATCACATTTCATGTTTTAAAATTATAATATAAAATTAAAATCTTAATTGAATTCCATCATTTAATTTGAAATATTTTATTTTCACTTATTATCACATCAAAACACAACATGTTATTCATATAAATCATTAAGAGTACCTCACCCAAAAAAAATTATTTCTCTATACAAATAAATATTAAAAATTTTAAAGTGAAACCTACACATTAAAATTGAAATGATAATTATTTCTAAAATGGATTTTAAATGAAACGAACTTCATAAAAACAAAATGAAAATCATTGTTGAACTACAACAATAACTCCAAAAAATATATCATTAAGTAATGCGAAAAAGGAGTTTAACAAAAAAATTATTTGGATACTAGTGGTAGTGTATTGATTTTCCAAATTTTGTGGCAGGCCTCGTTCCAATAGTCTAGAAACAAATGGAAGGAAATAGAACCAGTCCCACGGTCTCTGTATATATTTAAAAATCATGTGATATAATCATGTAACTTTGATTTTTTCCTTTATGTTTACCATTAAATCAAATAAATCCACGAATACACCCAAAATTTTTATTTAATCACAAATACCATCAAAATAAGTCAAATGTAAATTGGAACTAATTATGAATAATTATAATTCTAGACTCAATACCATACAACAAATTATAACTCAAATAATTGGATAAGTAAGAGCTCATTTATCCCTTCTCACTCCAATGTATCATGCCCTGATAGTTATAATATATGTCCTTATAGACATTCTAGAATAACAAGGGTTCCTCTGATACAATTTTAATAGGACCATTCTCGGGTCATCGTCGAACAAGAATGACATACCAGCTAGAATCATACATTATGTGCACCCCTAATCACCATAGAATGAACATAAGTGTTAGGGAATCATGTGATAATTTTCGTAGATTATTATACATAATAAATTAAATACCAAATGGATTAAAAGACTATGTATCACTATTTAGAAACATAAACCAAAACATTGTGTTAAATAACTATATAATAACCAAAATATGATCAAGATACAAGATAAAGATAATGACTAAAATCAATCCATAATGAGATATAATGCTCATGGGACCTCATGGTCAATATATAACCATTAAAACAACATGCTCCATGATTGACTCCAAATCAATCCCTATACATGCTAAATAATGTTGAGTTTACTGATAATGAATGGAACAAAAATGGGGGGAGAATAATAGTTATCAGAAGAAAATTTCAATAGTCCATGAATTTATTTATCACCAAATATTCAACTGTTGATATTTCAAAAAAGCTATATTTTTCTTTTAATTTAATGATTGTCTAAATATAAAATTATTTTAAAAACATTTTTAACATATTTATATGTTTTAATAGATCATGTAAATTAATTTCCCAAAAAAATAATTAATGTTTATCATATATTATATTCATATAATATAATCCCCTAACTCATGAATAAAGAACTCAATAAAATTAGTTTTAAAAAACAACTTATTAAATCATCATAAGCCTTTAATTTTCAAATAATTAAATAGTAATCATAAATAAGAACATACATTATAATATAATAATAGATCTATAGTAATATATAAAATTCAAATCCTAAAATAAGGAATAATATGATGTTATTGTGTATAATAAGTAGATAATGATAAATTTATAGACGATCATATAAAATTAATAATCATTTTTTTTAAGAAACATCAATTATAATTAGTTTTGAAAAATTTTATAACCTAATGATGCATTTCTGATTGAATAAAAAAACAATATACTTTCAAATAGCTTCTCCAATAATACATTCATACAAATATATTTAATACCATAATGGATATATTTCATTTAATCCATTCATAGATAAAATAATTATTAATTCATCAGTAAAATTCAAAGGATATTTTATTATTATTATATATATTATTTGATGAAAAAAATAGATAAAAAATCATGTTCATTGGTCAACACTGAGCAACTATAATTCTATGCCCACCTCTCTACACCATTCATGTGATACTACCAATTCAATGATAGGGATCCCAGGAGGGAACCCCAAATTTGAAAGAATTATTTCAATTTTTCAACTAGGTGTCCTTATAAAATTTTAGAATCCTATTTCACAAAATACTTGTGAAAACCATTTTTAGTCAAACTAATTGAGTGCCTATATAAAAATTAAAAAAGGAATAACAATAGACCATTTGAAAATGAACTGTGAAAAAAAAATTTAAATCATATTTTATTTGAATAATCCCTCAGAATGTTCCAAATATTCATGAGAACAATTTTATATAATCTATTTGGACTGTTTTTTTGGAAACCACCTTGATGAACGAAGGTCCATGTTTATTGAAATGTTGACAATGATTCCTTCCCATGACCTCACACACACACACATATATATATTTATATGTACACATAACTATATATTTTAATTGGTGAATTCATATATTGGTTATTAAAATTAGGAATATATATGTTTGTGTTTGTGTGTGCATAATTTTTCATGGGAACAAATAAATAAAAAATTTATAAGAACAAAAAAATCATTAAATAAAACCATGTTTGTTAATTTGGTAATACAATAAGACATCACAATAATCAAGGAATCAAATAAACAAAACATTAATCCCATTATATAATAATATATATTTATTAAAAATTAAATTTCATCTGTTTAAATAAACATAACAAAATTTAATCCCATTTAATAATTTTATCATGGTCATGACAGATGTCATATAATTAATAAAACATTTAATGACATTATAGGATTTTAGAAATATATTAAAACCACTTTCTATACCATTAGCATAAATAATAATTTTGTGTCATAGAATTTTTAAATCTCAATCACCAATTTTGTTTCAATATAAAGTCAATCCTAGGATTCCCAATCATTATACCATTTTTAGTATTTAATGAAACTTACTTAAATGGGAGGACTATAACCTGAGAAATTATATTGACATCCTGACACCAATAATTGATGCTTATTAGGTCAATAACCCTTCCATATATTTAAACTACATTACCATAGGGAATGATATAGGATGAAACAAGTATAATATGGAAGAATTAAATGATTATACGATAAAATTTGATATAGAAATGAATATGGATCTAAAAAAATACCCCAAATTTTAGGGTTTTTTCATTGTTGTAAAAATCATGAGAGTTATCCACACCCCTGGAAATAAAATCACCCAAAAAAAAACAACATTAACCCAAAACATGAAGAAATTAACCAGGATATATAAAAGGGGAAAATAATTTTTTTTGGGATATATCAGAGTATTATTATGATAAAATACCACCTAAAACAAATTTCAATTTACAGATGTATAGTTCGAGTTGGCTCAACATGATCTTGATTTGATGGGATGTTATATCCCAAATTTTAATAAAGAACTATATTCACAAATATCATAATTGATAACTCACCATGTTATCATCAAATAATTATGGGATGAAATCAAGGACGAATTCATGAGTATATAAAAAAACCTAGGAAAGTATAGAATTTCATTACCCTAATTACATAGAGACCAATGACATAGATTATAATATTTTATAAATTGATTATTATAATATTTTCAGGATTATATTGAAAACTATACATTTTGATATATTATATTAGAATAAATAGAATTTTTTATTTGTTATTACTACTATGATGGTCTATAAAAGGAGGAAGATAAATATTCATAATTGTGTAACTGAAAACCATAACATGAGGGAGAATAAGGGAAGTGAAAATCATAGGTAATAGAGAGTGATTATTATTTAGACAAAAAAAATAAGATTAATCCAAATGATAAATGGATTTTAAAATTTGGGAAATTATATTTTAGAAGATTTAATAATTTCTCACATTAGTATTTGAACATCAGGGAAAGCTGTGAGAAATAAGTCATACAAAAATAGAGTGGATAAGGGTTTATATATATTCAACATTAATATTTTAATCACTCTTACATATTTTGAATTTTACTTTATATGAATATGGTGTTAGATGACGAGGGAGAATATTATAAAATGATATATGGACATTTCAGGTTTCATTATATCTATTATTTGGAATGATGACATAGTCATTTAAGTCACAACATATAGAGATGATTGTTGTATAGTGTGGTCCAACAGTTGGATAGACACGATGTGGTAAATGTTTTCTGGGGCTGAGGTATAGTCACTAAGGGTATGATATTAAGAAACATTTTCCTGACCCCCTCCCTCTAATTATTCTAATCATATGCTGGTAATGGATAAAGATATATAATGACCCCCCAAGTGTCATATCTATTAGGACCTAGGGTGGTAACCAACATCAAGGGAATAGAAATATCACAACTTGGAGGTATTACACTTTTATAGTAACAAATATTAGGTGATATAATATATAAACATAATAAAAAATAATATATATATATATATATAAATTAATCCAAAATATATCTTACGTGAATTTTCAAATTAAAACATCTAGAAATACAATGAAATGTTCTAATGTAAATACCAAAAGAACCAAAACTATGCAGCGACACAATAATTGTCCCCAACTTCTGAACTAGTAAGGTCGATCATGATCTATGTAATCACATATGAAGCCTAAAAATTGTTTTATATATGTTGGTTGAGCATAAAAGTATAGTCAAATGGAAGAGACAAATTCACTAATGTACAAGTGGGATAATGATAAAAATGTCCTGTTGAGAATACAATAGAAACTCAAAAGCACCTAACAATGTATACTATCAACCCCAACCTCACCAATATATGCTCACCAAATATTGAAAGTCAAGTATAATATAATAGTAAGAACATCGATTATAGGGTACCCCACACCACCTCCCACTAATTAATAGCTCGTCCCAAACGGTGAATGTAATGCCACAAAAACTTGTTTCTCATGTATTAGTAATATTGAGGTTTTATTTTGTTATTCGAACAAAGTAAAACCTCTAATGTTAATATTATCACCATTTGATTAAAGAATAAAAAAATTACTATTATTGTCGAACATAATTTATTCTTATCGAATAATTATTTATTAGAATATTTTAAATAATAACTATAATAATACAACTAATTTTATAGTTTTTCAAATATAATTTATATATACATGTACATATATACACACATATATATATGCTTATGTAAACAACATTGGAATTATAATTATATATAACTAATATTATAATTTTATATATGACATTGAGAATTATTGCTTTAAAATAATTTAACACCTGTGTTTTTTAAAGTGAACTGTTTTAATTATATAAACAATTACTTAATCTACTACATTGTTTTTATATATGTTTTAAAAAATGATATGTATATATGTACACTATACTTGAAGATAATTATTAAATTTAATATATGAATAATTATATGGGATTTATGCATAATTATTAGATTATAAAATTTTTATTAATGTTTCATAACATTATTACTATTCAGAATTTTTTCTAATAAAATTATAAATGTATAACAATTTTAATAAAATGTTTAAAATTGAACTTATATATATTGTATATAAAAATATACTATGTTTTCCTTTTATAAGATTTATAAAATATATATATATTGTGAAATGATGGATTATAAATAAGGAAGCGTGAAATGCTTTACACAAATGTCAAAAAGTAGTAAAAATTAAAGTGGTTTTGGGAAAATTAGAGGCACACAAAAATGATGAGAAAAAAAAGATAAAATAAAATGATATGATATATACATATATTAAAATGAGATAAATAAAAATAATAAAAATATTTTAATAACAATAAGAAAATATGATAACAAATAAGAAAAAGAAGATGAATTCTATTTTTAGGTGGTTGAGTCACGACGTGAGAAGGGAAACATTGGTTGAAGGTCCAACTGGGGTTTTCCATTTCGGGGAAACCGTGGGTAGAATCGAAGTGACGCTTCCGGTTCAGAAGAACTTGAGAGGACACAAAATGCAGGTTCGTTCAGGATTTGAGGCCTACGTAGGTCCAACATTCATCATTTATTATCGATGAGGTCGAGTTCGGTGGATCCATGGTCTCGAAAATGGTCGAACTGTAGTTAGAGTCGAGGGTGTGCAGTGGCTTCAAATGAGTCATGCAGATGCAATCAGGGTGTTTGGCTAAATCTGAGGTTCGTCTAATGGTATCATTGGAGGATAGGGATTCGATTTTCCAGACCTAGATCATGCTCAGATCTACTTAGTTTTATGTTTTTGGTAATTTTCATTTTTTCAATTTCACAGTTTCCGGTTAGACTATTGATTTTGGGGACAACTGGTTTTAGATTTTATTTTTCTACTTGGAAATTTTTTCCGTTAATTGATTGATTTCCTTTGTTATTTTTATGGTTTCCTTTTGGTCCACCAATGTTAATTCCGTCACAATATAATATATATATTTATTATTAATTAAATTTTCTTCCCATGCATTACCAATTATCGGTGTGGATAGTTTTATTCACTCAATTATCATCTTGTTTCACGACATCTTGAATACCATTCTTCTATTATAGTGGCCTCTGGAATATATATGAGCATGTGTGTACACAGAGGAATGCAATTCCTTCTTGTGAGGATAAACTCTTCATGAGCCATCACTTTTCTATTTTCATACCACTTGTATAATTCCATCATGTAGTCAGAATCATGAAGCCTTAGCTGTGGTTTGGATTCATTGTTTAAGGTAAGGGTCAAATATTTTTCGTAAATATTTATTTATTTTATGATCGTATATTTTTTAAGAGTTAAATACATGTCTCAAACATTTAATTATTTCTACAATCTGATGTTATATATCGAAGATTTATTTATACCTTTCATTTTCTGGTGTGTAAGGGGAATATGAGTATTTCTAAAAAAGTTAAATTTATTTTGAATTCAAGCAGTATTTTGTTTCAAGAAGTTAATTATTTTAAAGCTGTTGGTTATTTGTGTAAGGGATATACTTTATATAATATTTCAGTTTATGTTATATATTTTATAATCTAACACAAGGGAAATAATATTTATTTTTATGGTTAAACATATTTAGTAAGAGAATATCTTCTTCTAATTAATTTATATTTACAGTTATAGTCATGCAAGGGTTTATTGTAATTTGTCTCAAAAATTTATATTACGATATTATGACCTTTAGAGGTTTAATAAATTTGATCAATTTTGTTGTCAATTTGTTTTACAATGGTATACACATATATACTTGTGTATAAATGTTTATATGAATCTATATATATTTTATTATAACATATTATTTTTCTAACTAGGTTATGAATTTAAAATATATGTGTTGAAAGGGTATTAATTGATTTTCTTAAACCATGTTGTTATTAAATGTTATATGTGTCTATATGTATATATAAAACCATATCTGTATATATAACCTAGAATTTTTAAAATTATAATGGTTATAAATTATAAGTATTTATCTCTAAATCTTATGGTTTGAAAGGGCGTAATTTGATAAAATTACAGTTGTTATATGTGCATATATATATAAAGATATATAAGTTATTATTTTATGTGTACACGAGTTAAGGGTTAATATAATTTGTAATTATTTTCTGTTATAAAGCTATTGTATATTCGGATTTACACACAAAATTCAATATATTTCTATTTTATGATATTAAAGATGATTTAAAATCATTAAATAAGGAGTTGGATGCGAATAATGTCTTGGGTTCATATGGATTGGTATACTTATTACCCATACACTCATATAGTTCTAATCTATCCAGTTTTAATCATATGAAGTGATTTGCAATGTTTCTTTTAAAAGTGTAAGGGAAATTTATTTATTATATGATGAAATCTCTATTTTTTTGTTCATTTGATTAAAATGTGAATTATTTTTATGATTATTAAACAAATTACATTTCTCTTAAGATGTTAATATATATATATATATATGTAATTATAGATTTTATAATATATAAAGTAAGGGTTCGAAATATACATATTATATATATATAGTTATATGTATGCACCTATAAGTTTTAATCATATTCCAAATTAACATGGCCTATAATAAACTTAGGTAGATAATGTATGTTGTTGATATGTTTAATTAAATTTTTATGAATGTATGCATTACATAAAACATTTGTTACACTGTAAATCAGTTGGCCTTATATGCTAGGGAGCATAAGGCTTGGTCATTTATTAATACATAACAATTTATCAGCGCATGATTTGTGTACAAATGACATCTATCTTATTTCAAAATTAGTCATTTTAAACAATAAATATTCAATTCCAGGAATCAATGATTTTTGAAAATAAAGGAACTATCATTTTATGTGGTAACCCCATCCATTCATTACTTGTGTGTTTTGATGAAATGTGCAATGAATATATACTAGTTTATGCATGTTGTTGAGAAATGTGTTATTTAAATAATAACAAACATATCATGATTTAGTCCACTTCCAATTATTTTTATCAATTCATGAATAATGAACATGTACTTTAATACATTAAATGTTTATTACCATGGAATAGTTGTAATGTTATTATTTTATGTGATAATCAAACAATTTATTATTCATGATAATTTATGAAATAATCATTTATTTATTCAATGTTGTATGGGACACTTTGAATAATTTGAAATGAGATACAAAGTAATATGTTTACTTGAAATGATAAGTGATTTAATAAATCAATGTGGTGTGTGCAATTTGATTTATAGATATGAGGAATGCATTGGACTTAGTATGTTCCGGGTTGGGGACCAGTAATAGTAAGCCATACGGGTTGGGGTTCAGTGGTAGAAGACCCTCCACGTTGGAGTCCAATTATTAGAGGCTCTCCTAGGAGGAGTCCAGTTACAGAGGCTCTCTGATTTGGGGTCGGGTTACAGTTATCCCCTAGGTCTTGGCATGAGGCCTTGACAGAGTTTGTCATATGCACTTTCCTCATTGTGAATATGTAATTTAATTATCCAATGGAATATTTGACTAGTAGTAGATTCACTGTTAAAAATATTCTGATTATGAGAATTCAAAAAGTATAAGTATGGTATATTATTTATGCAATATTCAGAGTTTTTATTTTCGGTGTATGTGTCACAATAGTAAAAGATGAAATTGAAGTTATTTTTTTAAGCGCAACTCTGATCATGAATTACACTTAGTTATTAATTTTGTAATTTCATTTTGACATGAAATTACATTGAATTATTATTAATATGGATCATTTCAATAATTGAATCATGATAATGTTAGTATGTTTTAAATTGTGCACTTATATCTCTTAGACAATTGTCATAGTATGTTACAATTTTTCTTTAAGAAAATGTTTTATTGAAATTTTAAAGAATGTTTTCAAAAGTTTTTTTGGTTATTTTATGTTATTTTCTAAACCATTTAATAGGAATGTGTATGCTCTACCTATCTTTTAATTAAAATTATTCAGGTAATAGCTTTTAGCAGATGAAACATTTCTGCATTAGCTGGATTCCCAGAGCCTAAACCGAATTCGATCCTCTGTATAGCACCAGCTCCGGGTACTCGGGGGATGGGGCGTGATTGTTTGTATCAGAGGATTCAGTTTAGATATATCTCTAAAACTAGTATAGAACAATGAAAAATTACTTAATAAATACTAAGAACGATGGTTGCATAATTTTCAGATGGAAAACCAAAGTGCTGGTCTTTTGCCTCTTCCAATAAGAGTATTAGAGACCTTGGTGGGAAAATCATCTATAGAAAACTACGAGACTTTTGAAAATAATCATTTATCATGAAAAAACCTCTACTCAGTATCCAACTCTCCTCATATACTCCAACATCACCCTAGTGTAGGTTTTGTCTATTACCTCACGATGAACGCTTAATTCCCGTTCTATGTACGACAAGAGAAATAATTCGAGGGTATTTTTAAATATTTCTCCTTGGCCAATAATTTCTTTTTCCTAGAGTATATTAAGGAGGTTACATAAGGGGGTAACCTCCGGGAAGCATATCTATGTCAAATTTTGACCTACAGTCTCCATGGTCGAGTTATGGAATTTGAATCCCTTGAGAATGAGAGTACCTATTTGCATTATTAGTATCATGTTCATTTGGATGTTGCTCAACTTGATACCCGACATGATTCTCTCAATCCGCATTCTAGATGGCCACACATGATCGATCCTAGTTGCACATGATTCATTTGGACCACGGAGATAGAATAATTTTGAACCGTGTAGGGGATCCGTTTGTTTGAGAACTGGGGAAATAGCCAACATCAGTGTAATCTATGATGAGACATCATAGAGGAGGTCGGGAAATCCATACTAGTGTTCTGTGAGTGGGAGAAAGAGATTAAGTAATTTCTTGAGTTTTATAAATCATTTCTAAATTAATTATGTTGTATACACTCCTTTGATAAGATTTTATAAACAACGATTGTACTTAAACTATGATTTCCATATTGAAGGCTGACATCTTAAAATTTTCAGAAAGAAAACATGAATTCACTAACCCATGATTTATCTCTTCCTACCAAACTATTAGAGACTATAATCATCACAACGTACTCTGAGGAGTACCATCCCTCTGCCAACATACGTCTAACATCTAAACTACTCCATTGGGTATCGAATCGTCCAAACATTCTTTATCTTTACCAAGGAAGCAATATGGCCTATTACCGTATTGCATATTCACAATTTTATGCATATATGAAAAGTGGGATGTATCATGAAGCTCTTTTTCTATCTTTCACTTTTGATGATAAGTACTGAGTTGTAGGTAAATTCTTAGAAGCATCTTTGGATGGTGACCATCGAGCAGCCTACCTATTCCATGTCCTCAGTTTTAGTATGTACGGAGAACTCTACGACATCAATATTATCATGAATGACGAGGTGATTTGGACTTATTGGGATTTAGTTCACTCGGAACATTCCAACTTCCACACCTCTCGAGCCTCTTTATAGAAGGTTGAGTGCTTTAGGCACAATTTTGTCCCTTGATGCTCAAAGAATGTTTGGGCCAGGGAAATCGAGCAGCTGAATACTACATTAATAATCCACCTAAGGTCGTCATCACCCTACCATCGGTGGAGTTCTCAGTAAAGGGACTTTGGTAGTGACGTGTGTTTGGTGTTGCTTTCTATTGTGTACGAGAATTTTAGAATTGCGAGGACGCAATTCATTGTATGGGGGAATAATGTAATGCCCCAAAAACATTTTCCTAATGTATTAGTAATATTGAGGTTTTATATTGTTATCTGAACAAAGTACAAAGTCCAAAGAAAATATTATCGCACCTTGATTATAGAATAAAAAAATAACTATTATTGTCGAACATAATTTATTCTTATCGAATAATTATTTAAAATAATATTTTAAATATAAACTATAAAAATATTACTAATTTTCTTGTTTTCCAAATAATTTATATATATATATATACATATACATATATACATATATATATATATACGCATATGTAAACAAGATTTGAATTATAATTATATAAAACTAATATTATAATTTTATATATGTCATTGAGAATTATTGGTTTAAAATAATTTAATGCCATTATTTTTAAAAGTTAAATGTTATAATTATAAGAACAATTAATTAATCTACTACATGGGTTTTATATGTTTTCAAAAATATGATATGTATATATGTACACTATAATTGAAAATTATTATTTAATTTAATATATGAATATATTTATGCATAATTATTAGTATTAAATTTTTTATTAATGTTTCATAACATTATTAACATTTTCAATTTTTTTAGTACATTTCTAAATGTATAACCATTTTAATAGAATGTTTCAATGTGCATATATATATATATTGTATATAAAAATATATATATATTCCTTTTATAATATTTATAAACTATAAATATATAAATAATTTTATTACCATAAAAAGATATTTTTATATACGTGTTTTAAAAAATAAAATTTGTATACATATACATAAAATTTATATGTTTTGATTATATATATAAAAATATAATATAAGAACAAATATATATATATAAGATACATGCTTTTCTAGAAAAATAGGTGACATGAATATGTCATAAATAAAAACCAAAATAAAAAATATGTAAACAAAAGTGTGGAAATGTTTATAAAAAAGCAAGAAAACAAAAAGTGAAATGATGGATAATGAATAGTGAACTGTGACATGCTTTACACAATAGTAAAAAAAATTTAAAAGTGAAAAGGGGTTTTAGAAAAAATAGAAGGCACAAAAAAATAACGAGAAAATAAAATGATAAAATAAAATGATATGATATATAAATATATTAAAATGAGTTAAATAAAAATCATAAAAATATTATAATAACAATAAGAAAAAAATAAATCCAAAAAAGAAGAGGAATTCATTTTTTGGGGGGTTGAGTCGTGGCATGAGAAGGGAAACATCGGGTGATGGTCTGGCTAGGTTTCGTCACTTTGGGGAGACCGGGGGGAGGATCAAAGTCACACATCAGGGTTAGAAGAACATGAGAAGACATGCCCTACAGGTTCATTCTGGAAATGAGGCATACACGGGTCTAACATTCATCGTTAATTGACGATGAGGTCAAGTAATGCAGAGCCAAGGTCTCGAGCATGGCCGAACTGTGGTCCGAGTTGAGGGTGATCAGTGGCTTCAAAGGAGTCATCCGAACGCAATAAGGGTGTCCGACTAAATCTGAGGTTCATCAAATGATATCGTTCAAAGATAGGGTTTTGATTTTCCAGACCTAGAGTGTGCTCATATCTGCTTTGTTTTAGGTTTTGCGTCATTTTAATTTTGTCAATTTCAAAGTTTCCTATTAGGCTATTGATTTTGGGGAGCATTGGTTTTAGATTTGATTTGTCTAATGGGAAATTTTTCCTGATAATCGATTGATTTACATTGTTGTTTTTACTATTTTGTTTTGGTCAACCAGTGTCAATTCGGTCACAATATAGTATATATTTTTATTCTTAATTGAATTTTCTTATCATTCATTACCTATAGCTGTTGTGGATAGTTTTATTCGGTCAATTGTCCTATTGTTTCATGACTTCATGAGTACTATTCTCCTATTATGGTGGCATGTGGATATATATATGAGCTTTTGTGCACAAAATGGAATGCAATTCCTTCTTGTGAGGATAAACCCTGCCTGAGCCATCTCTTTTCCATTTTCTTACCACTTTAATAATTCCATCAATTAGTTAAAATCATTCTTCTTAAGCTATGTTATGAATTCTTTGTATGTGTTTAGGGTTAAATATTTGTCTCAAATATTTATTTATTTTGGGATCCTATGTTTTGTAAGGGTTAAATATTTGTCTCAAACATTTATTTATTTTCTTGATTTTATGTTATGTATGGAAGATTTATTTATACCCTCTATTTTCTGGTTGTGTAAGGGGAAAATTAGTATTTCTAAAAATGTTCTATTTATTTTGAATTCAAGCAGTATTTTGTTTCAAGATGTTATTTATTTGAAAGATGTTGGTCATATGTGTGAGGGATATACTATTTATAAATGTTCATCTTACATTCTATAATATGTTATCCAGCATAAGGGAACTAATAATTATTTTTATGGTTAAACTTATTTAGAAAGAGTTTATTTTCTTGTAAATAATTTATATTTACGATTATAGTCAGGTAAGGGTTCATTATAATTTGTCATGAATATTTACTATTCAATCTTATGAATTGTAAGGGTTTAATAAATTTGTTCAAATTTGTTTATTTTTTTACAATGGTATACCCATATATACTTCTGGATAAATGTATATATAAATCCATATATTTATTTATAACATATTATTTTCCGAACTGGGTTATGATTTTAAAATATATGCGTTGAAAGTGTTTTAATTGTTTCTCGTAAACCATGTTGATATGAAATGTTATAAATTCCTATATATATATATATAAGAAACCATATCTTTCTATATAACCTATAATTTTTAAAATGATAATGGTTTTAAATTTTAAGCATTTATCTCTAAATCTTATCATTTGTGAGGGAGTAATTTGATCAAATTGAAGCTCTTATATGCACGTATATATATATATATATACATATACACAGATACAAAACTTATTATTTTATGTGTACACAAGTCAAGGGTTAATTTCATTTATAATTATTTTCTATTATACACTTATTGTATATTCATAATTACACACATAATTCAATATATATCTATTTTATAATATTAATGATGAAATACAATCTTTAAATAAATATTTCAATGCGAATAATTATTTGGGTTTATATAGATTGATATATTTATTACACATACACCCATATGGTTTTAATTTTTCAAGTTTTAATCCTATAAAGTGATTTACAATGATTTCTTTAAAATGTTAGGGAAATTTATTTATTAGTTGATGAAATCTACATTTTCTGGTTCATTTTCTTAAAATTTGAATTATTTTTATTTTTATTAAATAAATTAAATTTCTTGTAAGATGTTAATATATATATATATATATATGTAATTCTAGTTTAGAGAATATATAATGTAAGGGTGTGACTTATACATATTTTATATATGTATATAGTTATATGTATGCACCTATATGTTTTAATCATAATCTGAATTAACATGGCCTAAAATAAGCATCGATGGTTAAAGTATGTGGTTGATATGTTTAATTAACATTACATGAATGCATGCGTTATATAAAACATTTGTTTTACTACAAATCAATTGTCCTTATATGTAATGGAGTATAAGGAATGACTATTTATTAAGACATGACCATTTATTGGTGCATGCTTTGTGTACAAATGACATCTGTCTTATTTCAAAATTAGTCATTTTAAACTATAAATATTCATTTCCATGAATCAATGATTTTTTTTAAAATTATAGAACTATCATTTTATGTGTTAACCCCATCCATCCATTATTTGTGTGTTTTAAATCAATGTTCAATGAATATATACTAGTTTATGAATGTCTTTGAAAAACTTGTTATTTTAATAATAACTGACGTATCATGATTTCGTATGTTTCCAATTATTTTTATTAGTGCTTGAATAATGAACATGTACTATAATGCATTAAATGTTTATTACTATGGATGAGTTGTAAAGTTATTATTTTTAGTGACAAACAAAAAATTTACTATTCATGATAATTTATGAAATAAGCATTTATTTCTTCAAAGTGGTATTGGACACTTTGAATAATGTCAAATGAGATACCAAGTAATATGTGTACTTGAAATGATAAGTGATTTAATAAATCAAAGTTGTGTATTCACTTTTATTTAGTGATGTGAGGAATGCATTGGACTTAGTATGTTCTGGGTTGGGGGCCAGTATAAGTAAGCCCTCTGTGTTGGGGTCTTGTTACAGCAAACCCTCTTATTTGGAGTCCATTTATTAGATGCTCTTCGGGGTGGAGTCCGGTTACAGAGGCTCTACAAGTTGGGGTCCAATTACAGTTAGCCCATAGATCATGGCACGAGGCCTTGACATAGTTTTTCATATGCCCTTTCCTCATTATGAATATGTAAATTAATTAACCAAAGAAATATTCGACTACTAGAACATTCCTTGTTAAAGAGCTTATGATTATGTAAATTCAAGAAATACAAGTATGGAATATTATTTATGCAATATTCAGAGATTTTATGGCCAGTGTATGTTTCAAAATAGTAAAAGATGAAAATGAAGTTATTATTTTAAGCAAAGGTCGGATGATGTATTACCCTTAGTTAATAATTTTGTACTTTCATTTTAACATGAAAAGTCTTTTACTTATTATTTTGAATGGTCGTTTCTATAATTGAATCATGATAACGTTAGTATGTTTCAAATTGTGCACTTATATGTATTAAAAAAATTTCATGGTATGATACATTTTTTATTTAAAAATATGTTTTACTAAAATTTTAATGAATGATTTCAAAAGATATTTTTGGTATATTATGTTGTTTTCTAAACCCCTTACTAGGCATTCATATTTTCACCTGACTTTTTTAATTAAAATTTTTCAAGTAACAACTTTTAACAGATGAAAATTTTTAGCAGTAGCTCGTTTCCCAAAGCCTGACCCAAATTTTATCCTCTGTATGACACCAGCTCTGGGTACTCGGGAGCTAGGGCATGATAGTGAACATCCTAATGATACCATGATCTTCCATAAGTCCCACTATCATAACATGCCTAAACAGAAATGGGACAAATACCACATCCTTCCCAAGATGACATGGGAAAAACTATATCACATCCAACATGTAGAATCATTGGCCACAAAACCCCAACCACATCTCGATAAAACATGGGAAATTACATCATATTTTATGATGAACATGCTTGGGTGGAACAACATGACCACATATAATCGGGCCTCATAACCACAACACAACCTACAAAAACTTTTTCAGCTACCAATGATTAAAAGAGGGAGTAGTGAAGAGAAAATAATAATCCATTCGTCCTCACACCAGGATGCTGGGATGGGGAACCCTACCGCATAAATATGTGATGTTTGGAACATATTTCAAAACATGGGTGGGGTGTGTATATAAATAAAATGTAACTAAATGTATTTATATATAGTTACCAAACCCTCTGCACAAACTATGGGTTTTAAAAATAAACTACCAGTCCACCCCAATCTTCCCTTACTGCCATATCTCAATACATTCATCAAAACCACCAATATTAACATCATAAGTTGATAAATGAAATCTAATTCAGTACATGCCAGAACTAAAATCATAGACCCATCTATTCATTAAACAATTTAATTATTCCATCAGTAACTGTGAAACTACTAAACATTGAACACAACAATTAACATCATAACTCACACACACTTCACAATGTCAATGGAAACTCCAAGATAATAGACCACGCAAGGCAACACCATCCTTCCTAAAACATACCCCTTAAAAACTAGAAACAACATCCCCAGTGCACGAAAATCACCACATACAAAAATACCAGAAAATCCAACTAGCTTACAGTCCCATTGTACGCCCCCCTTTCTTGAAAACCCCCCAAATGTTTTACCATATTTCACCAATATAATGGTGACCTATCCTTATTATCTACATGAGAACCACCAACACACCTTATCACAACCACACATGGTATCCCTGCTCCATTACAACACGACACCCTATAACATGATAAGAGCCTAACCCAAAACAATAGCCCCGCTACCCAGCCACTGCCCGAATGCAGTTCCACAACCCGACTTGTTTATACATTGTAGAATAAATAAAACACCCAATGTAAGATTATATTTCAGCACCCATACCACCTCAAAATATCAACCAAATTCCCAGACATAGCACCATGGGGCCATAAAAGACACAATACTAAATATAACCACACACAAAACACAAACACATCGACAAGAAAGATGTATTTAGACTTAACTATGCTCAATCATTAATTCAACTTGATAATTAATTGGTGATCACATAATAAGTTTAATACTTAGGGAAGAATATATATTACAGGGTGTATTTGGTTAATAAATTTTATAATATCAGTTGTTCGTTAAGGAAACAACAACAATATTAATAAGTCTTATATGTGCACAAAAAGAGGAAACCAATGGCCATGGTTTTAAGAGTGCATGAATAACATACAAAACACATAACAAATCAATGTTAACATTTTAAAAAATTTAGTGTCATCATCATATTCCCATAGATTAATTTATTACTTCTTATTTTATTCATTATATTTGGGTCCAATAGTATTCTAAAGAGGATATGAGTACACCTACCCCACATGATGAATAGATGAACTGTAGATGATATGTATCCATACATTGAATAACATAAGATAAAAAATTAATCCATGCACCAATACCAGGGGGTGCACAAGAAGTAGGAAAGAATCCATGAAAAAATGGATCCATAGCTGCAACATAAGTGAAAATCCTCTAGGAATAATGGTCTTATTCTCAAAATGAATAAATGGAAACGCATAGGGAACTAAAGATCTTATCATAGAGAGATGGGTACTATATGAATGAATGGGTGGCTCCAATCATCATTGAAATGGGATCACATTCAAGACCCTGTGTTTTGAATTTTTCAAGATCCTTGGAGTATTATGATATTATTTTTATCAGTAATATCTGCTGAAACTCATTTAGAAATGATCAAATAGGGCATTAAACTAAATTTACTTCAAATAAAGTGTAATAGGGGTGGAATAGGAATGTTTGTGGAAAACATGAAATGACATAGGGTTAGAAGAGTTTCCAAATAATTCACCGATAGAGAGTCACTGATACCTAACTCACTTACATGAGTCACTAATGTGTCTCACCAACATGAGTCACCAATATTACCCACCGACACTATGTAATCGATGCGATTCATGATTCCAATCACTAATGTCACTCACTGATGCAACTCACTGGTTCCCTACATAGAAAAATAGACATACCAATACTTGAAATTACAATGCATCAACCTACCTATTCCTTGACAAACCAATGAAAATACTCTACTTTTGGATGACTCTTGAAATATCCTACAGTTGCCTCCCAGAGGACCCCAAACACGGAATTTTGAAAATGTAATGGACCAAGGAGGTAGTTTCCATTAAATTGGGTTCCTATAATACTATTCAATCCCTTGATAATACGAAACCAATCCTAGAAGAAGGAGAGGTCCGAACAACAACACCATAAGATACCTCCAAAGGATAAATCACCATGTATTGATTGAAAGATGGAATGAAAACTCAACGTATATAAAAACAACCTCCCACATCTTCTAACCAAAACAGCCAAAAGATACAATATACAAGAACCATCTATCTGTACACATGACATAAAGAATTCATTCATCCTTGTTAAAATAGTATCCCCTCTAGATGACACTAAACATTTCGTATGTGTTTAATCCAATATAAATTAATGCATGTTGATTACAAATCAGGCCCCCACCCTTTTCACACGTTTTGAATTTATCACACAATTCATAATAAGGAATAAACCCATCTTATAGCATAAAAGGTTCATGCACTACTTCAAATTGAAAAAGTATAATAAAAAATCAATACAACCTCAAAAATATGGCAAGAATTTGCATCTCATACATCCATGTAAATTCCATTAGGCCTCCATGTCTTCACAGTAGGTGACCCAAAAGAATGGTCCACCCACCTACCACCATATCATAATGATAATAGATAGCTCTTGGACACTCCATGAATGTTGTATCATCCTCGATATCTAAGACTCTCTAGTCAATGACATGGGAGTCATTGTGATGATACCGACAAAGATGAGTGACATGTAAGATATCATGGATCCTCTCCAACTTCAGTTGAAACAATGATTGGTATTCAACATTTATAACTTTCCCCAACACATCGAATTGTATGATGAACCTCAAAATTTTTTTACCCCCCACTGGACCTATGCATCCCACGTCACAGGGAAACCATCAAGGACTCCTGGTCCCTAACCTCAAAATCCAGGGTCCTTCTCCTAGGATTGACATACGACATTTTCCGATCATGTTTTTCCTTTATCCTCACATAGAAAATATTCTCCTTCTCTAATGTTCTCTGCACTACCTTGGGACTATGAACAACTGTGTCCCCAATTGTTTTCTAGAACAAAGGTTAAAAAAGTTGTCATCCATACAAGGTTTCAAATGGATCCATGCTAATGATAGTGAGATTGCTACTATGTTAATCATACTCAACCAAGGAAATATTTACCACATAATACCCACCTAAATCCATGATGCATGCTCACAAAAAGTCCTCCAATGACTGGATTGTCATCTCTATCATCTCATATGTCTGATGGTGGAATGTATTGCTTAGGCATAACTGAGTTCCAAATGTATGATTTGATCCCCTAAATACTCATTAGCTAAATCATGAATCCCTATATGAAAAATAGCGTCTCAAAACACCATGAAGATGCACCACCACTACCACAGACCCATGTGTTATGGCATCCACTATGCCCAAATATATAATGATTATTAAGTGAGCCGATTTCGTTAGCTGATCAACCACTACCCAAATTAAATTCTATCCTCCCTGCACCCTTTTCAATCATTTGAAAAAATCCATTAATATGGAATCCCACATCCACTCAAGGCTATTTAAGGGATGTAACAAATCACCGAGAAAGCGGTACATATCCTTTACTAACTGTCACATCAAAAACATTTCAAGAAACTCCTCAAAGGATTTCTTCATCCCTTGCCACCAAAACTATTCCCTCAATGCATGATAAATCGTAGATACTCCTATGTGTACCACTATGGGTAAGCTACAAAACTCAAAGTGAACTCCCTCATGTATAATTATTGGAGAAAAAAACATCCCATGGATCAAAATTTGATTCGTACCATATTCTAACCATCACTCCAGAGCATGACACTGGTCAATGAGATCATGCATTACCTCCGAATCGGAGTCTCTCTATTGAGACTCCTCCACCAACTACCTCAGATATTTATACACCATCATCTAAAACAAACATCATATGCCACTATTTATTCATGCATCTATGTGTAATGTAGCCATATCATCCATCTCTATCCATTGTCAATAGATTCTAGAATAACATTCTTCGACGACTTCCACATCAAATCATCAGCCACTACATTATTGTTTCTTCATGTGTAAGATATATTTATTACATAATCACGTTGAAACTTCATCATTCTCTACTACCACATGTTAAGGTTATGCTGGGTGAATATATTCCTTATGATCATGTGATCCATGAAGACTACAAATCCCTCACCAATGGGGTAATTCCACCAAAAATTCATCACATACATTACCTCCTGTAGATCTACATCATGGGTATTATAGTTATGTTCCTGGTGAAAAAACATCCATGAACCTAATAAAATCATTCTAATTTCCCCATCAGCACACACCCCATGAGTAGATGAGAAGAATCACAAATCACATCGAACATCGCACCATACATTAGAAACCAGTGCACCAGATCCCTAAGAAAATATCCTTAAGATAGTCGATCATGGCTTGAATCTTCTCATACTACACAAAAAGGCTGGGTTATTTCATGTTAGATCCATAAACGAAGATACTACTTAAGATAAATCATGTAAAAACCTCTAGTAATACCATACAAGGCTGTAAAAATGCAAACCTCTTCCACGTACTTAGGTTATACCCAAGAAACAATTGTCTTGACCTTTCATGGGAGCACTACAATACCCTACTGAGACACCATATTTCAATGGAATTTAACCTCTTGTGACAAAAACATGCACTTGGACAAATTTATGTAGAGATGGTTGAATCAAAGGACCTCGAGGATAGTCCTATGATGCTTGGTATGAGCCTCATATGTCTTCATGCCGATTATAATTTCATCAATGAATATGATAATGAAACAATATAGAAACACATGAAATATGGATTTAACATGTCCCATGAACACATTTAGTTCATTCTCAACATCAATCATCATAACCATGAAAATGATGTCTCCATAAGTACCCTTGAAATAATTCTTTGAGATGTCACCCTCCATCACCCTCAACTCATCATACCCAGATTATAAATCAATCTTGGAAAAATAATTTTATCCAAAAAGTTGGTCAAAAAGATCCACTATCCTTATGAGAGGGTTGTAGTTCTTGATTGTCAACTGATATAAACTCTAGTTGTCTATACAATGCCTCATAACAACATATTCCATCATCAAAAACAAGATGTGAGCACCCCAAAGTGACACACCGAGCCGAATAAAGCACTTCTTCCTCATGTTGTTGATCAGAATTTGCAACACCCACAGCTCATAAGGATCCATATGATATTGTGACATTGAATTCATACTAGCATCAGTTTTTCAGTCTATCCCAAAGTCAAGGACATGTCGAAGGGGAAGAGTCACAACTTCCTTAGGGAAAAAATCCATAAACTCTCTAAAAATTCCAAAAACAACATCCATCTTTACCTCCACTGATTATACTAACATATTGGACAACAATGAATGAAGAGGCTTCATTAATTAAGTTCCCATATAAATTTTTTTATCTCTAATGAAAATAGCACAATGTACATCCACGTCTGATAACATAAATGTTAAACTGAACTATTAATTGATAGAATGCACTAAAAAACCATTCAATGTCGAGTGTGACATCTAATTACTATATATATATATATAGAATAAATCTCCACTTGACTGATGGGGCCTCAACATCAGTCTACATTCCCAAGACTATAAAACAGGTTGTTCTAATCTCTGGATGCTGTACACAACACAAGGGTCATAGAATGTATCTATATGTCAAGTCCAAGAGCATGGGATAAGATAGATGAAAAAAAGTAGTTTGAATATCTTAAATCAATCAATTTAGAAGAAAGAGAACTGAAAATATTAATATTTCATCATACTATCTTTGGACCTTCAAAAAATACTGCCTCTATAGTATGAAATTGGATATTCCTAGGTCCTCTGTCCCTCTACTATTGTCTTATTCTTCAACCATGCTTAGTTTGGGGCTCCTGAGGAGTAGACTATACTCATTATCCAACTTCTCTAACACACCTTGGAAGATTAAGATCATTTTTCCATGGTACTGAAACATATTTCATGGAAACTGCTACTAAGGTAGCACTGAACCAACCTATATAAACCGTACTGAACATAAACTAAAAGTGATGGTTCTCAAAACATCAAAAAGAGAATCGTCTCAGTCAATATCTGATTTGAGAAGCATAAGGACTAGGTGTTTAAAATTGGAACTGATGACATTAACTCCCCACTGGCTAAAACCTTGATGGAATTGGTGTTAGAGACCTAATTTTAGAAGCATTATCCATCGTTAAACCATGCTATCTACCCTCTCATTGCATACCTAATCATAGGTGAATTATATAAACTATGTTAACTTTATTTATGACATTTAGGCGTGTCAGTAATGTGAACGGTGTAATTTTGTACCAGAGAGAAGGGTGAAGTTACTACTCTAAGTGTATTTCCTACGAATCCACATTTGGAAATAAATCCATAGAAATATAAAAGGAGATATTAGAACATGATCCCTTATTCCCATACCATAATACTGGCCAACATAAGGGAGAGTATATAATTTCACTTATCATCCATTAGGGTTGACAAATGGAATTTCACCCAATACTAATTCTCAAAAAGTCCCATAAAATGTTAGCCTCCTCCCTCTGCCCCAGTCACCACATCATCCACTGACGCATAGCTCTCCTCATCCTTCTAACTTTTAATGGAACCGGATAATCTGTCATAGTTAGGATTATAATGATGGTGATCTCGAGGGAATCGAGGTACCTCATTGTATCCATGACTGAGACAATGTCCTTGTATATTCCTAGAGTCTACTGTTGGAAACCATGACGCTTTGTCTCCCACATTTTGTCCTCCACCTCTAGAACAACCCTCTGACATTAGCTAGATTGGCATGCTAGGCCTCCAAATCCCATGCCACTCATGAACGATGATTAGGTTCTATATCTAATAGGAAAACAAGGAATTCCTATGACTGCAATATGTATTTTATTTTGGATTCATTTTAACTCATTGTTTATTTTAATTTCCAAATAAGGCCGAAAAAACAAATTTATGTAATCATGATACATTTAACATTCCTAGGGTCTATACCAAAAATGGTGTTGCCACACCTGTTCATTATATAAGATCAAAGTACTTGATTTGGATCATGGTGGGGCTAAACTATCATGTCCTAAGTAGTTTTATAGGTCTAATGTCACAGAAATAGTTCACATGACACTATTTCCATATAAAACCTTGAAATCCTAACTGTAACTAACTCCATACCCCAAAATATATCTCAAACATAACCCTAAAATACTATTATATAATAACCCACTCCCTCTTATAGGCACTGTTATCCCAGGACTCTTCGGGTAGGTTGTTGTGCGGTTGTGAGACCCATGGGTATCTACGCATGGTGTGCATCCCTGGTTCATTCGAGATGACATATGTTGTACATTACCATGTATCTTAATGATGAGGTTGTAGTTTTTTGGATAGGATTCTATAGGTGGCATATGATGTGGCCTTGGTCAAAGTGTTTGTGGGTGGGTTGTGGTATGTGGAACATTTTTGTGTGGGCAGGTTGTGACAATGAGGATTTTTGAAGTGCATGTTAGCATCAAAGCAGTATCTATTAGGAATGAGTAGTTACCTTGTGGTAAGTGATGTGGGTACCCTATTGTCGGTGTGGTAACTCGTTTAAATTTCATTATGATAATTATTTGGTGATAGATCCTTGGTGATGCTAGAGAGGATTGTATACTTTGTTAGGATCTTTTGAGTTTTTTAGGATTTCTTAGAGGGAATTCAGTAGTCTTGTCCCAATTGTGAATGAATGACATTGTATTTTTCTACTGATTATACATGAGCACTAACCCTACCCATATTTTTTTTCAGGTTTACAAGGAGATTATGCAGATCATGTTGGATCATACTAGCTTAGATAATGAGGATATTTTTTGTGTCACTACTAAGTGTTTGTTCATTTTGTTTTTATATGAGAGATTTTCATTATATTTCTATTAGTTTTACATTGAACGTTCATGTCGTATAGATTTGAGATTCATTTATATAAAAATTTATTGGAGTTTTTTTGGTGGATACATTTCTCTCCCAATCATTGTTACTATTATAGGGGTAATTCCACCCATGTTGTGATATTTCTATACCATTGGTGCATGCCACCATCAAAGGGCAGACTAGAAGTGGGAATCAGGGGTTATTATCTATCTTTCTCCATTTCCATATCAGCATAAGAATCATTAGAGGTAGAGGGTCATTAAACTTATTATTGGAGGGTATGTGTTCACAGATTTGATGATATGGTTCATGGAATGAGATGGTTGAAGGGGGGATTTTGGAAAAAATGAATTATTAAAAGGAATAAATCCTATATAATGTTAGTAGAGTATATGTAATTCCACTTTACAAATATTATATTTACTAAATGTAGGTTTGGTTCATGATGTGATAGTGCCTTAGATAGTTTTTGTTGTTTCCAATGGACGATCTTCATAGAGTGGCCGTAACTCTAATAGTGTAGAACATAGAATGCCTAGTATTGAGGTTTCATATTCTATCACATTTTTTCATGGTTCATTGTTTATGGTGTGACACATTTTCAATGATATGTGATTATGTAATCATATTTTCTTTTAATAATATGTTATTTGGTTATTTTATATGTAATTTTTAATGTTTTTATGGATGTATCCTCGTTGTGAGATTCATACATTATTTCATTCCCTAATTTGATATTTATTCTAGACCTATAAAAATTTGACATTCCATCCAAATTTAATAAATTTCAGTATTTTATTTTATGATTTTAGAAATTATAGGTTCATAAATTGAGGTATCTGAGTACACATTAGTCACCATTAGAAATAATATTATAAAATTCATGTGACCAAGATACGAGGAATGTTTCCATTATTATATTCTATTATTAATCCTAAATATTTGTTCAATATTGATAAGGAAGAGGTTTCTTTCAGGTTTAATAAGCTAATGACTTTAATTTTTAAGGGAAATTGATTCTATCAAGAAATATTTAATGTATTATTGTTGGGATTTGGTGTTGTTCACATAGGAATATTATTATTCATGTAAATAAATTATCCAAATTTTAATTGAGAAAATGGATTTAAGAACACTCTTTTATTTTTAGTATATTGTGGAAATTTAATGTTGATAAAATAATTATATTGATAGTATATATTACCTTCAATGTAAAATAAAAAAGTAAATAAAATTATTTATGATGTCATTTTTTTAATGTTATTATAGTTTTCTATGACTTTAAATATGATTTATTTAACAATCGTGATTCTTATGTTTATTTGATGTTGTAGTGACTTCTTTTCTCAATCATAATTTTATTTATATTCAAGAACCATAGATATTTTATGGTTATGAGTATAAAAATATAAATTTATTGTTTATTTAGATAACTAGAAATTTTCTAATCATGTGTGTCTTATCCAATTGGTTTTCAATGTGAACTTGGATGATTTTTTCTGTGTAAAATCTAGAATTTATTGTTGATGAATGTCAGAATTATTTTTTATAAATTTTTAATAGTGTGTCCATTATGGGTGAAATTGTTTGTAAGATTTCTAGGGAATGATTAGTCGGTGGGTTACTTTTTTAATAGGAAAATTGGATGTAAATACATGATTCAAATTTGTATGTTATGGTAGTGGATGTGTTTCCATTATCTTGTTATAATAGAATTTATAGTTATTCCTTGTGGGTTTTATCGTTATTATTAGTTTGAGATTCATTTATGATTGATGTTTTGGTCAACTTATTTTTTTTAAGAAATGTTTTACACTTTTATAATAGAAATGCTATAAGTTGGTAATAATGAACATATAATAGTTATTCCTATAATGAAATAATCCACGAGTTGATAATGAATATACTATAATATGAAATTAATAATTAATGGTTTTATTTAACATCAGTGATGGTTGGAAATGCTTATATTAATATATAATTGAAATATATAATTAATGAAATTTGTTTAGTAAATTATAAATATATAAAAATTAAAAGAAAATAATTAAAATGTAAATTGTACATGGATATTTTGTTTATTTTATTTTGAAAGTTTGGTTTGATTTTGGTATAGTATTTTGTAGAGAATGTGTTGTGAGAAACTGATATTTTGGTTGTATGTATGGTTTTGATGTTTTATTATTTTTTGAATATACTATTTTGGGATCCTATGTGGCGATATTATATGATATTTTTTATGTTTTATTTTAATTTTCCTAATATCCAAGTCAGGTATCCTTAACGGAAACAAATTATTTTTGATTTCTGGTGATTTTCATTAAACTCAGGGTTTGTACAGTAATAGAATTTATAATAATCCATCTCTTCATATCTCCATTGAAGGTATTTTATGAGATATGAATACTCATGATAGAATATGTATACATGTTCAAATTTCTTAATGAAATAATATTTTATATATTGGAAAAACGAATAGGGCAGTTATGGTGAGATTATATTACATTTTTTATGATATTATTGTCCAGAGAACGGAATGAGGCCTATGTACTTCATGTCTATGAGACCCTATTATAATGGATTTGGGTTTATGATATGTATTATATGAAATTTGATGATGAATATGTGGTTGTGTCATTTTTTCATGATGTGATATGGGATGTGGATAATTACGGAGAGGTTGTGGAAGCGATTAAGAGAATAAAACATTTTTCTTTAAACTGTGAGAGAGAAAATCATGTTAGAAGAGATTATGGGGTGCATGTAGATGTATTATTCTATAATTATATTTTTTCTTATATATAACATTTATTTAGAGATCCTGGATGAGCTTGAGTTGTAGGGGTCCTCATATATGTTTTTTGTTTCAATTATTATACACTAATGCAGTAGTGTTATTATTTCATATTTAAAATGCAGTCACATTGTAATATCCCAATGAGTGTACACTTATTCACATCCTTATATACATATATATATTTTTATTATTCCAATGTATGTGCAGATATCGATCTAGAATGTACTATCTAAAAGATTGGAACAATGGGTGGAATTAATTCTAATGAGTTTCACTTTTTGTATTTTAATGAGTAACATTTGTATTTGTATAATATTTCAATGAATAACTACAGTCAATTGATATTTTTTATTTTCTATAGTTTTTATTGGAATGTTTTTATTATATTTCAAGGAATTATGAGGAGACTGAATCAATTATGTTTGAATTCTTACGTACATTCATGTCTCTATCATATTGTCTTATAATGGTGTGTATCAAGGGTCACTCTCATACTTACAAAAACCGAGTAGGGTTTCATTATTGTGTTGTGTCATATTAAATAATTAGAGTTCATTAATTTCTTTATAAAAATAAAGGAATCTACTATCAAGGATAAATAAATAGAATGAAAGAATCCATTAGGATATGTCAAAACTCCCATTTCAGGAATGACTCAAAGACACTATGACATTTTCCAACATGTTGTTTCTTTTGAAAGAACTATGGAACTATATTCTTAAACATACAACTATAAAACCTAGGAAAAAATACTAGTAATATTAATCTGAATATAATAATGATGTTTTTATAAAAATGTGTGTTCTTAATGAGATTTACATTTAGAAAAAAATAATGGTAGACAATGTAAAAAATACATATTTCATTACTATGGAAAAATTAAATCAAAATATTTATTCTATTCCTGAAATAGTTTTAATCACTACTTTTTTTATATAAAATATTGTAGGAAAATTAATAATTATCCCATCATACCCTTGTAGGATCACACTGAGAATAAGAAATCAATTATTTTATGAGTCACTGAATCTTATTTCATTATACAACAAACAGAAATAAATTTGATTAAAATTATATTACTATTCAATTATCAGGAATATAATTATAATAAAAAAAATTATTCATTAAACTCAATATATATAGATAATATATTGAAATTATCAAATATTGTATGGGATGAATAATACATTAGTAGTTTTTGTTGTCATCAATGAATGATAACAACATGTTATTTACTAGATTAACAATTACACAATAAAGGATTTTAGAAAATAACGGGAAATATGTATTGAATATCTTAGGATTAAAATATATAACTTCTCAAAATACAATTTTGTTCTATATTGTATGTCCTTTTATTTTGGGAACGCAATGTTATGAAATAATAAATAGACTCCATTAATTTATGAATAAATTAGATAATGTTTCATACAAATCAAAGGGGTGAGTATTCAATAAATTTAAGAGGGTATTCATGGGATATTTTGAGAAGATGATATTTTATGGAAACATATATCATTAATTAAAATATTTTATTTCTAAAAAGTAATTTTATCTCATTATATTCTCGTGATTGATTTCTAATTTTATTTTAAATTATTCACGTATTATAAATCTCTAAATTATTATTGTGTAATTTAAAGATTATTAATATTTGGAGGATGGTCATGAGATGGATTTCCACTCATTATAGGTATGGTGTTTCTCCCTTTCAATTTTTTTTAAAATAAATTATTTAGAATCAGAAGAGGAGAAAATATATAATTTTCATTATCAATATTTTAGTAAATTTATAGGAGATATATTTCAAGGATCCCCATAATGTTGAAATCAAATACTATTTTAATTCGCAAAAAAAATTATCAAACACTTTAATAGAAGATAATGTTATAAATTATCAATAACATTATCAATGTTTTAAATTTGGATTTTGTAATAATAAGGGGAGTAGAAAAATATAAATATAAAGTGTGTTTTTGGAAATTTATAATGGTGTATTGATGGTTTGAGTGTATTTATTTTATGTTATTACTAACATTTGATATTGTCTATTGATGATGTTTTATTGATTAATATAGGTATTAAAGAATGTATTTTTTTAATTTTATTAACACAAATACCAAGGGTTTTATTTTTGTTCTCATTTTTCCATGAAGCTGAAGTCTATAGATGTCTTTTTAGGCAATGTTTAATTTTATGTCAGCAGTTGAGGAAACCATTCAAGCATGATATATTTTTGAATGAATTAAAGTGCTTGATATTAATTGTTATATTAAATTATAAATTTCATCATGTATTTTATATGATATTTTATTATCAAATAAGATCATCATTATCTATTATAAATATATTATAATTAGGAATGTTACCTTGGTAAAAGAGGTGTGAGTACTCTAGAATAATTTATAATTCCATGTTATCAATTATTATTAATAGATATGTTTGAGTCTATTAATGTAATATTGTAAATTATGGAGAAGATTCATGAATATAAATGTATATTTATTTGATGCTAGAGGATGTAGAATAATATACTTGATAAATTTATAATTAACAATTAATGATATGAATAATCACATAGAGTACAATGAAAAATTTGTATCTTTTGTCTACTTGTGATGATAACAGTTGATCCATTATCCACATGATTTCATATTCAATAAAATATTGAAATCTCTAAAACAACTCTATCCAAATGTATGTTGTTGTGGAATAGACCTCTAAATATAGTTATATATGGACTATTAATATAATATAATATTTAGACCACACAAACATGATTTATTTATAGGATCTATAGTTGTATCTTGTGGGGAATCTTAATAATTAGTCATTTTAAAATTAATATTACATTATATATTAATTGTATTTTTTCTTAGAATATGGTGAATGAAAATATAGTCTCAATGATAAATAAATAGAGTTTTGAGGTCTAGTAAAATCATGATAAAGACATTTGTGATACTAACAGATAATAAATTGAAAATTAGACACTGAATCATGAAAAATATAGATAATTATTATTTTTTGAATAAAGTTGTTGTTTAATATGTATATAACAGGTCATAATTTGAATGAAATTATGTTCATTATTTTTATCCATAATTTCAATAATCCACAATTTGGTACTGATAAAACTACAACTTTTTGAAGGAAAAAAATGTTAATCATATTTATAAAAATCCACACTATAGTACCTAGAACTTTGTAGTGAAATATTTTCATTATGAGTGTCATGGATTACTATACAACATAACAAGATGTTGTAGGATGTTGGTCCTAAAAAATATTTTAAGGAGATATGAATCTTTCTAGAATAATTTTTTCTTTACACAATGCTAAATATTAGGCCATTATTAGCAATAATATTAGAATTTGGTGTGGTAATAGTTTTAATGATTTTTTGTCACTATACCGTAAAACATGATTTATACTGTAATGATATAAAATATATGAATTCAATATTATATTGGTTGAATATTTTAAATCCATCACAACATAATCCACTAGACATTGCTACAATAAAATGAGGTGAAATATATATCATGTTGTAGGACACATAATCATGGCACATAGAAAGGGTGTATTTTTTGATTCAATAAGTGGATTGAAGAGTGATTACATGTGGGTTTTTTGGAAATGAGTTTAAATAAATCATGATCAAGGAAGAAAATCTTAAATTTTTAGTATTTTATATAGTTTCATGATTTAGAGTGACCTGCTAGGATCTAGATAATTCAATAACATATTAAAATGATGTCTTTATTCATAATGATGAAAAAAGAACATCAATTTTGACACAAAAGTAATCAAATAAATAAATTTCACTCATGACATAAGGAGGATAACTATTCTATATGATTGGGAGAACCGTGACTCACAGATTTATTAGGGTCATTGATAATTATATTGATATATGAAATATCCCAATAAAAAGAATCATACAATTTTTTTTTCTTATGAGGGAGATTAAAATAAATAAAAACACTAAAATATCCATACCTATTTTCGATAAAACTATTTCTTATTTTCTAGGTTTTATTTTATATTAATGATGAAGGTTAACATGTCATTGTTTACTAATAGAAAATAAGACTAGATATTTTAGTTTGATATACAAGGAAATTCTGTTATTAATATTTCAATCTCTATAGTGGATGATAATATTCCTACACCAAAAAATTTAATTAATTATAATATTTAATTTGGGGAGTATACTCCAAATTGATACACATAATGAGTAACCACTAGATGATAATTATTATAGGACCCACACAAATAAATCATGTTTATGTGCATACTGGAACATTCATCATTACTATCATCCATGAAAATAAATCATTGATCTTATTCACTCGTATCCATAAAAATTATATTTTAAAAGAGTGAATTAAATTTTTGGTGTCCAAAGATTCACCTATACTTTTAATGGTTAACCCTCACCCACATGAGACTGTCAAACAATCCTAATATATTATTTCCAACCACATTTAAAAAATAGGAAATTCTTGATCAAATCAAGTACAATGGTTTGAATAATTTAGGTGATATGGTCTTTAAATGATCATTCACTCCCCTATTTGAAATATAAGCATTGTTTCATTAATATAATTATTAAATAGATCCATAAAATTGGGAAATATTTTTTGATATTATATTTTATTAAGAGGGTTTTAGTTACATGTATTTGGAGACGAACAAATATTATTTTTTTCAAACATATCTAGAGTGGTATCATATACTTTAGAAAAATAAACAAACCTATATATACCATTAAAAAATCATAGTCAATTGGGAATGAATATATCCTCTAGTAACCAAGTTCTAGTATAAATAATATTTTTTCACATCATAATTTGAATCATGTTAGTCCTCCACTTTTAGATGATTTCATTTCAATAGATTAATGATTTTTTGTAAATAATTAGCATTCATAACATATCCATATTTGCGAACAATCATTCTCATCATATTAGATAACAATATAAATTTGATACAGCATGGGTAAAAATGTTTTACAACATCAATATACTATCAATAAATAACCAATATTTTTTTTCGTGGGTTCAACTACTGAATTATGAATTAAATTATTTATTGTATTTAATGTTTCATATTGAAAATATTTATAATCCTTATGAATTCTATTTCTTTGGTATATCGTAACATTATATGTAAAAATTAATTCATATTAAATCCCTATAAAATCAAATGAATAATTATTTATAGGAACATTAATCATTCTGAATTCAAATACAACCTGATTGGAATGAAAGAAATATCTTTTTTTTTCAATAATTATATCGAAAACTACATGAAATCATCATACCATTTATCATATTAATCATATTTCACATTTAATTTCAGTAATTATTCTCAATAAATTACTAAGAAAAATGGTAAAACTAATACTTTATTAAAAATATTTTATAATCATAAATTTAATGTTTTTATTAAAATTTAATTATCCTCTACATAATAATAATAAATAATATTTTATAAATTATTGTTACAATATATTTTTTATATAATTTATCTACATAAAATGATTGAAAAAATACACATTTGTTTTTTAAAAAATTATTTCATAAAAACAAATCAGTATATAGTTAATTTAATTGATAATATATTTAAATATGTAGTTATATATGTTTGTGTATTTTTTTCTACATAAATTTTAATAATAAGTTTTTTAAATATATAAAAAATCATTTTGAATTTTATATTTATAAATAAATAATATTAAAATTATCTCAATATAGGAATACACTTTTCATATTCATTAGTTGTATTTTATTCTTCTAATGATTTAGAATTGTTCATTTTGTTTTGTAGAAATAAATCATGAACTTAATAGGGAAGCCGAGTGAGTCAATAGATATGCCCAGAGGTATGTTATGATACCCAAGAGATAGAAAAAATATTTTATTCATTATACAACTCATTGGGAAGAATTTTATCAATAAATAGGTTACATGGGTCTTAGATAAAAGTATATCATGGCCCTTATATAAAATGGGATGTTATGTTCTGATATAGAAAATGAAAACTAATAAGTTATCAAACATAAAAAACAAAATAAAACCCCAAATATACAAGAAAAAAATATTTTTTAACATAACCACTATCAACAATGACTCTTAAAATAATACCATATATACATTTGAGTAAATTGAAATATGATAGAAGTAAATTAGAAGATACAGTATATATCAAATATCATCAAAACAAAACAATGTATTGCCATATCTTTGTTAAATGAGGGGAATGTCACCAACATGTCATAATAATTAATCCATGCTTTGCCAGATTGAATATATGGAAGCTCTAAATGATAATAATGAAATACCCGAATATATGAGAACAAGGTCAATATACACCCAAGGGATGTATGATGTGTTTGAGTAACTCTATAATAGTAGGATCCCACAATGTATTCCCAGACTGATCAATATTAGATAATAAAATAATTCTTTTTCGAACTAATTGATATGAATGTTTGTATTTAACTATGAGAAGTAATAAATCAAGTAAATATTTTAACCATTTTTTTAAAGTAACACCATTATATAAAAATATACCTTCCATAAACATTAACTAGGGGAGATCCCTAATTCATTGAATGTTATGGGTACTTTATTTCCTATACAAATTTGTTAATAAGTTTCCAATACAGCAATAATCACAAACCTCTAAGGATATCATTCCTTTGCCTAGTGGTGTGGTGTGACCTATCTGCAAAAACAAGAACTGAATAAATGTTTAATATAGTTTTAATGGTGTAATCCAAAATGAATACTTAATATTATTCACCCTATTAGATAAAAAGTCACACATGTTTCAATCCCATTATAAAAAAAATCACATTCTACTTCAAAATAGAACATAGAAATGGACCCAAAAAATACCATTACATATATAAAAAACTACCATTCTATGCCATTTAATTTTTAAAATAATGTGGAAAAATAAAAAAAACCATGGTGTATATAATCGGCCACCAAAATGATCATAGAACAATGTAAATTAATAACAATATCCTATATGAAACCTATAAAGTATGAATATTTTATAAAGAATTTATCATATAAAACCACTAACATTCAACAATGTTATACCTTCAATATAAGAAGGAAATGAACATAGGAAGTCAAGCGAGATTCTAGTGAGTCGTGAACAAACCAAAAAATTATTGACCCAATATATAATAATATTATTACCATATTCCAATGTATCCAACTCCTTGGGGAATATTTAAAATCAACATGGAATAAATAAGTAATAAATATGAATTAAGAGGAACTAATTACATGAGGTTTACTTGACTAATCATCTTGATATCCCATAATAAATAATTATAATAACGAAAAATATGTATTTTTCATTTTTTGTATGGATTTGAGAGTTGAGAGGGTGAAGAAATGATTGAGGTGGGATTAATGTCATATAAAGTAAACTAAATCATTTCACACATTATAATTTTGTGGTATAACACATGGTGTGGATTCATTTTTTATATAAACATGAACTTACACTACAAAATGTCTCTACCAAAGCTAGACCATACATAATACCCTTACTAGCCATGAATAACCTAATTATTTCAAAATATATTTTTTTAATATATAATTTGCCTATGAAATAATAATTTATTTTATATGATATTAAATTTTCCACCAATACCCAAAACAAATTTCATGTTTGTAAAAATTTTCAAGACCATATCACTTTATATACACTCATAGTTAACCATTTTAATAATCCATAAAAATATGTATACTCTTTCCATGAGTGAAATTGTCACTCCATCATTTCAATAGAATATGATTATTGATTATATAACACATGAACTAAATTAAATGATTTTTAAGAAGCATGTTTTCATAATAGTAAATAATATAAATAGGTTTCATAGAAATTGAGATGTTTTGTTACAAAATATTATTATTTTTAATTAATAAATTTGGATGGATCATGTGGGTATTTATTCAGTTGATAAATCTGAAACAATTTGTAAGTCATTATAACATTAGGTAGAAATACTAACTATATGTGACCATCCCAGCCTATTTAATTATATCAAATGGAAGAAAATACCGTATAGAAAACTTAGTTTTTCTGTAATGGATGGTGACCCATATAAGGTGATACTCTAAGAAATACACTCTTACCCCCGAAAAATTTAATTAGGTTATCGAAATAGGAATCATAGTAATAATTCTGTATATTATTCAACCCCATCAATTTTCAAATATATTAAATCATCCCTGCAATCTCAAAGAAAAGGATATGTACATGCATTTATTTCATTGTTACATATTTATAGAAAATGTAGAATAATATGATTGATCATAATGACCATTGTAAAGGTCTATTAGTACATAAAGATTGTAACATTTGTTATAATTTGACTCATGTAGCCCAATATAGGAATAATTTAAACTATGAAATTTATGAACACCAAAACATAACATATCATCCAAAACCTGATTGGCCCATTTGATTTTCTTACATGTTTGGTGATGTTAGGTAGTACTCCGCTTCACCTAAAAGACTCTCACCCCATAGAGTTATTTTTAGTGGAAAGAAATATAAATGAGTGTCTTGATTTATTTTTATAAAATAAGACACACATTGAAGTCTCAAAAATTTTATACATAAATTTTTTTGAAGATCCTCCACCTTTATTATCTCATTGATTTTCAATAAATGGGAACATTGAGAAATTTATTGGATCACAACATAATTCGATTTCTGAAAATATCAGTATGAAATATCCCTATTATTAATTTTATAGACACCTTGTTCTACTTTTATGTAAGGACATGTAGGGGATGGATCGGTTCAGTGGGTCCTTATTGTTTGCCCATTACCTTAAAATTAGTATAACACTGAAATAGTAGAAATAATACATCTCTTGTCTTATTCAGTCCCAAGTTTTCCCACATCATATCATACTAAATCTACGTGGAACTTGGGTGGATGGCCCACTAGGACTAGAATAATTTCCACCATGACATCCTTCCTAAAAAATGATGTGACACCAAGTTAGTTCCGAAAAAATGATAACCTGATAAAGATGAAGACAATTCACTAATGGTCCCCCCAACTTGTAAATCTAAACTATGATTTGAAAATCACTACTATATTCCTACTCATATAAAATAATCATGATGAGTTTAGGAGTAAGAATAATATCACAATGAAAAATATTACATGTTTTCTATTTTACAACCAGATGCAAGTCAACCATAAGAATAATGAGCCTCTATACCTTATTGGTATTTTTTACATCCTTGGATGAAAACATAAGACAATGAGTATTCACAATAGTATTCCCCTTATCAGATTTATAATATGGAAAAAATTATGTTTTCAATATATATCCAACCCCACACCTTTTTTTGATGTTTATATCATTTTGAGGTATTATTTAATTGAAAATTTTATGATCAAACAACACCAAAATCCTCAAAAAATCAATTCCACCATTATGTGAGAGAACACTTAATATAGGAATATTTTAGGTCATGTGTGTGATAGTTCAATTAATTTTTTAAAAGATATCGAAAACCGTAGTCTACAACATTTTCACGTAGTGCTAGAACACAGTAAAAACCCATTATAGGGGAATCAAAATAAACCATATAGCTAATAATTATCATAAAAATGATTAAAAAATAGTTAAGTTCTATAAAAAGTTTATCTTTTACAATTTGGATTCAATTTATCTTAATAGGATCAATTTTAATTACATGTTTGGAAAATCCAGGACACATATTCAAGCCTTCATTAATCTAACAACATCATTTAGATGATTTAGAATAGTGTTTTTGGTCCTACCTAGTTCCAAAAATAATCATCCGATGAAGATTATGATTCCTCTTTACATTACAGTGTTATCTTATATCATCTACCAAATCCAAAAAAAAATTAATATAGCTATATGTGGAATATAATGTTAATAACTGATATAAAACTAATAAGGAAATTTTTGACCTAAATTGTATTTCTAGTTACATGAAATGATATATAATAAAATATATTGTTGGTTTGGAAGCATCATATTCCTTTTTATAATTTTTTTTATATAATGGAAAGAGATCGATTTTAGAAAACCACCTCACAAAATAAAATGTATGAACATGTCACAAAAATAGGGAAATGGATAATTATTAATAGCAACTAAAATACTTATCTACCAATAATAGATTCATTAGCAGAGTAAACCATCAACATTATTATAAAAAGAGCATCATGACATCACATAGATATACACATGGTTGATTGAATCTATAACAGAATCATCAGTCAACTAAATCATCAAATTGTTTTGTTATAAGGGTTAAAATTGAAGGAAGGGAATTGATATAAACTTAATTTTCTTTGCAAAATAAATATAAATAACAACATCCTTCTTTGGGGGTAGGCATGTGAAGTTATCTAAGAAGACATATGGTAACACTATCATAATTGGGAGATATTAAATCCTGAATTTTCCATTATCTAACTCAACTAATGTTATTCCATTTAACATGTCAGTTTACCCACCTCAAGAGGGGTAGTCATTCATAACCATATTTCTATCATAATTCAGTAACACCACGAGATTTTGTGAAACACATTTTTTTCAAATTTATATAATTTTTTTTTCATTTCATTTAATACATTACTAAAAAAATAATTATTTTATATTAAGGGACTATTTAACAATGTGTTGTAGGAAATACTATGTTAATGATTCACCACATGAAATATAAATTTTATCTGTCTATATAAGGAACACTACGTTTATTATATGTTACACACACCAATGTATTTCTTTGATGGCTTGTTTTACACACAAGATAAAGCTTTAATGAATAAAAATATATTATATCATATAACATTGATGTTATATTAGTAGTTAGGAAAATGTTTCACAAAAATTATTAAATATAATTGTTTGGAAATTATATAAAATGAATTCATTTGTTATACATTAAATAGAAACATATATTTAATCTGATTGAATATAATGGAAAATATAATTGCACACATAAAGTAGTTTAACCCTTATAAATTAAATTAATTAAACTTTTTGGATGATAGTAAGGTTATATATATATATATATATTATAAATTTAGTCAAATATTTTTGTTATTCATCCAATATATTCCATAGACATAAGATAAGAAAAAGGTTTTTTTTGTTTAAACCAGTTACTCATATTAAGCCATTATAACAACTTTTAGTGGGTAACCAATTTTAAAAAAATTTAGGAACTTATATAGATTTAATAAGTCATATAAACATCATATTTGAAATAATAACATAATAATTATATTGTTGTAAAATTTTTGGTATTTTTATTTGATGTTTCATTTTTAAATGAATAGTAAAAAATACTAAATTTTAATTCAAAACTGCTTTTTCATATAATTTATTTACAAGGATAAACACCTTTTTAACTAATTTTTAGAGTTTAATTATAAAATTTAACCTATATAATCCCAGTGTATTTCATCAGAATTAATATAACTTTGATAATGATAAGAAATACATAAAAATCTTTTGAACAATTTTTAATTAATAACATGTATAGTAAACCCAACTATGGGATTAAATTTAAAATAATGTCACCCAATTATGTAATTTTTATATTGACAAATGAATAACATATTTCTAATCATATTAATATATTATTTATGAACAGGATAAATTAGTTTTTGAGCAATATTATTAGTAAAGGTAATTAATGTTAAATACATTGAATAAGGAAAATTTAAGATTATCTAAGGACTAACCCTTAATCCGAGTTGTCTAAAAGACATATAAATATGTCTATAGAAAATTGGATGGACTTATTTCGATTATATAATAACTTTCATAGAATATTTAAAACTATTTTTCAACATTCCATGTGATAAGCCTTGGCGGAATTTCATTTCCCAAAATTTACAATTGTGCCACTCCTCCCCCACAAAAAAGGCCATATATGCTCACACATTATCGCACCTCTTTAGAAAAATTGGATAAAAATTCTCATAAAAAATATCTCCAAAATATACATCCCCTAATCGTATAATCCTTTCATTTGGAATAAAACAATTATAGGATGCTCTTTCATGAATACCAAAAGGAGTTACCTGAATACCATGTAGCATTCATCCAAATGTTATTTAATTATATATCTAATAACCACCCAATAAAATATTATTATTCCTTGATTTTATAGAATACAAATTATCATAAATATACATCAATTAGTTTAATGAAAATGTTTCATCCAACATATACAAATACCTCCATCTATTGGGTAATGAACAATCGATTTATGTGTACCCCATAGTATAAACATAGAAATCAATGATTGTTATTTCTTCCATTATCGCCTATCTTGGTGGGTATTATTATAGACATGATATTTAAAAATATTATATATTTTATTTATAAATAATTTATTACTCATAAATTCTTTTAAAAACACATATTTTCACAATCTATTTTGTGTTAAAACATTAATTTTGATTTAGGATGTGTGTACTACCACCCCCTCAGAGTGATGTGATTCATTCACACAATATATTTAATGAAATATGGATGATTTTCAGGAAATTATATGATATATATACTATTATAATTATAATTTAATTATATTACATATATATATATATATATATTTGTTATTCTTTACATCAATATGACAATAAAAACACAAACAATTTTTATCTGTACGTATGAATTTCTGTCTCAATGAACAACGCATTCCATTTCATAATAATATATTCAATACATTATAAAAATGAAAATATTATTTATATAAATTGTATTTATATGATGGTATAAGTTTTTGAAATAATGATAAAAGTATAAGGACCAATGATATTACAAAATAAGAAATATACAAAAAATAAAGATAATATTACCATAAGTGAGGCCTTAACATAATATTGTACAAAAGTAGGTAATATATGGTCAAAATAATAAAATATATGATGTTACATATATTCTTATAATTATTTCAAAAATATTAATAAAAAACATACATTTATTATATTGGAACCCTGTATGAGTACGAATTGATTCAAGACTCAAGGTAAGGGAATTTCATCTCATTTTTTATTTCCATGAGATATACGATTTATTCACCACTAATTACTTTTTAGTGGTGTTTAGAATACACATGGATGTATTTAATTAGTCTTATTATTATATTATTTGGTATTTAAAAATCCATTTTATTAAAAAAAATTCATGGGTGTTTATGTATCCAAAGTTACCAATTTTTATTGTAATTTGGTTTCGATTTATAATCATTGAGAAAAATGTAATGTTATGAAAAAATATTTATCTATGAGGTTTATAAAATGAAGTAGAATTTCTATATCATGAATCTAATTATTTTCATGGAATTTTAATATTAATTTAAATTCTTTTATTTAAATGGTTAATATGGTTCAATGTTACTATGTAATTAGGAAGTTTTGAAAAAATATAATAAATTTTTGAGATTGTTTATGATTATGGTCCATTTTATAAAATATAATTATTTATATATTAGAAAATCTATTTAATTTTATTATCCTATTTTTATTCATGTTATATACTTGTATTGGTACCATATTTCCACTCATTGGGACATAATATTATAAAGATAGTGTATTTATGAATGCTCAACTTTACCCACTCTTCAGTCAGAAATATTGGTTCCATTGATAACATGTTCTCTAAAATGATTCTAGAAATATTATTATATTGTATTTAAATATATAGAATATTAATTTAAATTTTTTACCTTTAAAACTATAGGGTTTTTAAAAATGAATCTTCTTTTCATTTTCGGGTCAAGTCTCATTTCAAAATTTTTACTGTGCAAAAATATTGTTTGACATATATGTTATAAAAAACATTCATTATGATGATTCTATTTAATCATTATATTAAAATATTTAAATTTTTTAAAAAAATTCTAAATATTTTTTAAATGGGTTTTATTAAATTCATTTCTAATGAGATAGGTTTCAAAAAAATTTCAAGATTATTTTAGATGTTTCATGTGAAAAAGAAGTTTTAAAAATGTTAACAAAATTCATTCATAAATTATAAGAAAATGAGTTCAATTTTCTTAGAATTCATTGTATTATTTAAATTTCATTAAAATGAAATGTTTTCCAAACATTTCAATCTTTTCATTAAATGATTTCAGATTATTTTCAAGGAATGATTTTCATAACATTTTTAATCATTATATTAATGTTTTCATAATGTTTTAAAATAAGAATATTTTAATTTCATTATTCATAATATATATGTTTTCAATGAAAAATGTTTTCAAAATCATTTCAACTATTTATTATATGATTCCATGGTATATTCAGTGAATATTATATACAAATGGATTTATTCATTAAAAGCACATTTTCAATCAAAAAATAATATTTTCAATAAAAATTGATTTTGAAATAAGTTTGTGAATTGTTTTCCTTCTAATACAGAATATTTTGATGTTACTCATTACATTCTATTAAATTATATAATGGTTAAATTAATGTTATTTTTTTGAATGGGTTATGAGTAGTGATGTGGTTTTATTAGACTAATTTCTCTTTCACATGTTTTATTTTTATGAAATAAATTTCCATTTCATGGGTTATATTTTTATGAAATAAATTTATATATCATGGTTTACATGTCTAGGAAATCCATTTAACAATCACAGGTTACATTTATATGAAATACATTTCACTTTCATGGTTGATCTGTTTATGAAATCTGTTTCCCACCTAGTGGTTTTAAGCTTTTTAATCCCCATTCTATTCAATTTTTATTCGTTAATGGAATGATTAAAAAATTTATCAATATTCCATAGGTTATAATTTGATGAAATGTTAATGAAACCCATTTTATTTAATTGTATATTAATAAAATGTATGAAAAATCATTTTCGGGTTTATGAAATGGTTCATGTTTCATTATCTTATTGCATATGTTTGTATGATTTTGGTATGTGACAGGTGGGGTACATATCTCCCTCATATGTATTTTGTAGTGATAAATGTTATATGAGATAAAATAGTACACAGTTTACAACCAAAGCACAAAAAAATTAAGTTACACTAGTCTTAGCACAATCTTCTAAATATGAAGGTGGACACATTGTGGTCCAATCATAAAAGCATGAGGGTGCATGGGTTGTAGAATAAGCTCGAAAACAAGAAGGTACACAAGTTTGAGCCCAATCCCAAAAACAACAATGCACACTGGTTGAATCCCTTTCTATAAAAAAGATATATTACGGGTTATATCCCAATACAGAATGTAATAGTGTGAAAGGGTTGTTGACTGATCCAACAAATAAAATGGTGTACCTGTGGTTATACAAATCCTGAACTAAGTGAATGGTTCAAAGCCTAAACATGAAAAATTAGGAAGGAATTGATAGGTATAATTGACATAGTATTTTCGCTGTTTATGGGTATGCCACATTAATGGCACTTGTGTGATGAACAAGGAAATTAGATTACTTTATCCGAAAATACAATACATTACAAAAATTATTTTCCAAAGATCATGTTAGTTAAGTGTATTATAAAACATGGGAAAAAATTAACTACATCATAAAACAACAACATCATCTAATTTTTTCATTCATAACGAGAATTTTTTTTCGAAAAAGCTTAATTAATTCCAATCTTTATATCATAGGGACAAAAATAAAATAGGGTAAGCTCGGATTCTTACTAAGGATAAACAAGGGGGATGTCCTTCATATCATAATCATTATACATAATAACATAACTGTTAAAAATAGTTTACTACATAACAAAGACCATGATAACATTTATTGTAATAGAGCATAATAGTTTATAAAGAATCAATGGACATATACTCAAAGGTCAAAAAACAAGACAAGGTATTTGTGGAAAACACATAAGTTATGAAAATCAATTAATATTAGTAATGGATCATTTTCAAGACCATAATAGTAGAAAGACATTATTAATTAATCTTGTTCACTCCTTATTCCATCCCTATATTAATAAAATAGGATTACTTTTTATTCCAGCTATGTATTAGTAAACTAAGTTTACTTTCTGTTTCAGCAATGTATTATAAATAATAGCCTATTTTCCCGTCTATACATGCATTAATAAAACTAGTTTATATTTCTTTACATCAATGTTTTTCTCAACTGAGATCATAGGTCCCACTACTCTAACAATGAAAATCGTACATTTGTGTTTGATAAGACCATAAATCATTCATCATAAAATAAATCATTAGAATAAATGGGTTTCAAAAAAAATCATCCAATCATAACATAAACCACTGAAATAAATGGGATTCATAAACATCATCAATATAAATCATCAAATTGTATAATAGTGATAATATCCTAGAAAAAAATTAATCCCATTAATACATATGTAATATTTTACATATCAATTGAAAATATTTCTTGGGTAAAATATTCTTTTTTTGAAATCTTTTTCGTTACATAAAATGCATCATAATTTTAAAACAAAAAAATTTCATTAACGATAACCTTGTAATCAATTAGGGTGAGTATAAAGAAACTAAGGGGACATGAAAGTGTAAATATCAATTTATTATATATATCATAAAAAAATAATCTTCAAATACTTTACAGAATAATTCAAAAAGTTGTTTATTCAGAAAACAAAAAAAATACTTCATTAAAAACACTTATTAAAAACATAAAAATGAATAAGAATATATTTAAACCATTTTATAAGAATGGTAATTTTTTTTTATATTTTAAAACAAAATGTATATGGATGTTATCTAAAAACTAATAAATACTTACATTTAAAAAATCTTAGATAACAATGATATTGTTAAATTATCTCTTATCATAGGTCTTGGATCCTTAGTATATATAAAAAACTTATCTTATAGATTAGATAATGTTACCAACATATTTTATATAGAAATTTTTATTTATGCTTTCATATATGATCATTTTAATATATATTTATTTATAATTCTCTATTACACATATTTCAAGTGTTAACTACTTTATTTTCTTATGCAGGTCTTGTCATATATATTTTTTCGTTATTGAAAAATGAATATTTATAATATTATTTTATAGAATTATATTAGTGTAGTATATATCATATTATTAATTATATACATTTAAATAAATATTATTTATTGGTGATCAAGAAGAAGAAATAATGTCGTGTCATTGAGATGGTAGGTCATTCATACACACAAGGGACAATATCATTCCATTAATTTTGAAATGATATTGAAGTGGTTGATTTATAAATTATAACGAAAAATATGATTTTATAATCATCTTATATATTTATTATTTCCATCATTACAATAATCCACATAAAATGATGACAATAAATAGAAAACACCATTGCATGGAGATGGTAGACAGTAAAAACACATATGCGTTGATTTCCATTCTCATTTAATGAATAAAAGTGGAAATTTGGTTTATACTTAAATATAATAACATCTCAAAATATCATTAACACTAGAGTTATCACATGATAATGGGGAAAATAATGGAAGATGATGTATAATAAAAATAATCTTGATAAAGCTGGTAAAGGAGATCACATCTTCTACGGTGAGTTCCCTCTAGATATCCTCCTTCCGACAATAGAGCTAGCCTTTACAGAATACCACCACCTCAATAATCTCTTCTGAAATGTTAAAAAGAGTAATGGGAATTATATTGAAGATATTTAATGCTCAATGGTTTCTGAATTAACATGTGAGGAGGTTCCATTTTACAATTTAGTTGAGGGATACTTTTGGAATTTCCAAAGGTATTAATTTATAATAAAATTTATCTCAATACAAATACCACAAAAATGACATATATATTTTAATATAATATTATATCTGGATTTTATATAATTAAAAAACGTACTTTAGACATTTTTTTGTATTTATTTATACCATATCATTTTTAAAAAATATTAGTTAACCAAAATTATATTAAACTATGGTAACTACTTTATAATGATAAATGATTGTAGAAATTACATATATGATATCAATTATACAATAAATTATCAAATTAAAACATTTTAGACAATATTATAATTATTTGGTATTTTTATATATGTTGTATGATTTTTTTTGTAATTTTATAAAACATTATTGTGATAAAATTTCAATAGTTTCAATTCTGACTCTATTTAATTAATGGATTATCAAAAATATCAAGATAAAAATCTAGCATAGAAAAATATAATTTTTTAAAATCATAAATAGTAAATGATATATATATATATAACCCACTGGATACATTAGTTGATTGAAATAATATTTATTTTAATAATTTTAATACAATATATTTTATTTTTTCATTACTTAAATAATTAAAGAATCATTACAGTTAAAGTAATTATGATAATTATTTATCCCATAAAAATTAGAAAATATATTCTTTGAAAAATAAATATTTAGTACCTTTCTTATAACTATATATCATAGAAAAAAACTTCCACAAATATATATATTAGAATATTTTATTAAATATATTCTTATAGTGTATACAATAGAAATTAAATTTTTGTAAAATATTACAATATTCTTATTCACATCCGTGTGGCTGAAAATGGTCATTAATTTGACGCATGGAAAATAATTGATGAAATATGAAGAAATATATTAATCTAATTATTTGTGAGATTTAACTTTTATATTAATTTTAATTAAATACATTTTATTTATTGTTCTTTCATCTTTTATAAGAACTACATCAACATTGTATGTTTTATTAAGATAATTTTTTATTTCATATAAATTAATTATTAAATTCAATGATAAATAAAAACACATTATCATTAATGTGAACATTAAAATTATAATTTTTCTTATGTATAATCACATATCAAAAATGATATCTTATTTAATATAAGAGTGTGATATCATTAAATCAATATAAAATAAAATATTATTAATATCATAATATCATTAATGTAGTCCAAGATGTCAAAAGAAGTCATAAAAATAAATTTCTTATGTTAAAAAAATCCATATATAATTTTTTCATAAAATAAATATATCCCTATTAAGACACATATGGGAAAATGAATACAAAAAAGATAAAATTTTCTGTGATTAGTTGAATTAAATAATATATATGTCATTTTCCAACACAAGTGTGGTTTAATTGACTTTATTTTGATCCTCACGTGTTAATTTAATAATTTCATTCAACTAATAATTTTTTTCCATTTTTGAGATTATTTTATAGTATTTATAATCATATTTAAAAATTTGTTCCAAATTTTCCTTTAACATTTGTAATATAATTTACCATAGTAACTATTTTTTTTTAAAAAAAAATAAAATTTAACTATTAACTTTTTTTTTATTTTTTCATCCAATTTTGAAAACCATTTTTAAAAAATTCAAAACATAGAAGCCTTAGAATTTCATTTATAATAAAATCAAGAAACTTTCATGAAAAAAATACATTTCAGAGACATGCCATTTTTAACAAAAATAGTTTTTGTAATAAAGCCATGTCTAATGTTTCTTTTAGAAACCTCAATTTTATAATTATATATTGCGATTAACAAAATATAAATAAAATCTAATTCAATACATAATTTGACCTTATAAATACCTTAAAATAAAATATTTTTTTTAATAAAAATATGTATTTTACTATTCATTATAAAATGAAACATAACAAAAAAATACCAAAAATTCAACCAATGAAAATTTTTATGATACAATATAATAGAATAAGATTCTTCTTTCATATTAAAACTTAAAAATTGAAAAAAATAGTTTTGAAATGGATTCACTATTAAAAGGTGATAAAATAACACTTTTAAAAAGTTTTTTTATTCATCGAATAGGATGTATTCATATTTTAAACCTATATTATATATTGGAAGAATATAAAAACATTTTATTGAATACATATAATATTTATTTCAATATTTTTTTCATTAACTCTAATTAACAATATTTCTTTTATATTCAGTTGGTTTTAATTTTCATTTCTATGTAATTGGAAAATAATATATTCATCTTATAATCCCTATATTTTCTTATATTTTTAATACTTTTCATAATAACTAATTTTAACGAATAATTTATTTTCTTATATAAAATGATGTTTCGTAGAAACCCTATGTTATGTGTAATTCAAGTTATGCTATTGTAGCATTCAATGCATGTCATCGAAGAAATACAATTATTAAAAAAATATATCTAATGAAAATATCATCATGTTTCACTCAACCCCCTATAATGTGAATTTTTCCCAAAAAATTTTTCTGCGTAATCAGAAGATTAATACATGAATGTTCATTTAATTAAAACACACATAATAAAAATTAAAATTAAAAATTCTTTTTAAAATGGAATCACTGAAACATAACAGATAACCAAAGCAACTCATAAATGGGATTAAATATAGGAAAACATGGTTTTAATGTTATAATGTTGACATGGAAGTCAAATAGAACCTTTATTTTTTGATAGATAAAGAGATATATCATGGTGATCAGATAGTTAACGATCATAAAGATGTAAATTTGCGATGACATAAGGGAACATTCTATTCATTAGAAAAAAAAGTTACTATGATAATTTTTTTCATAATCTTTTCCTTATAATTGATGAATTTTCATGAGATTAAGTACATACATTATTTCACTATAACCTCACCATTTGTTTTACATTGATCAATTTTCAAAAAAGGTGAAAATTTCATTCATGATGAATTTTCAAATCATGAGATGCATATATATAATGATTGGTCAATCTATAAGTAATTATCACAACAAAACGTTGTCACATGTTATAAAATATGTATAATTACTAATATAATGAGATAAAAAATTAATATAAAAAACATCAAACAATTTAAAAAACCGTTATAAAATATAAAAAATTAAAAATAATGTAAATTGTTTTCCAAAATTAACATATCATTAATCCCACAATCAGCATGACACAACTATTATTTTTCACACACTATACATGTGAATCTATTACAAAGTGTTGTCATAAATTTCAATAGAATCATTATTATATCATTCATAATTTATAATGTAAACACTTTCATTACACCATAAATATTAAAATTCAGAAAACTCAATCCATGATAGCATAAAACATATTGTCATCTAATCAATCCCGATGTTATTGACACTATACCATTTATTTTATCTAAATAAATTATATATATATATATATATATATATATTTCATTATCCCATCATAATGAACATATTAAGGGATATAATTCCTTAATCACGTGACTTCACAAAATATCATCTCACCACCTCAATCAATTATAGTGGTTACCATTAAAAATTCAACAGATGCTATAAAATTTATAAGAAAAAACTATCGAGGACTAATACATATAACATTAATTTTTCATCCACACCATAAACATACTTATGTAATATTGTTATTGAATTAATATATATAACCACTCAACCATTTCCCAATTTTTTTACGAACCACCTTGATAATAAATATCACATGTGATTTCCATTAGACATTACCCTTAAGAGGTTATTGATGTTGATCATCGTCATTATAATTTTCAATTGGGAAATGATTTGTATAATTCCATTTTTTTCTTGAGATTTAATATTGATGCATGGGGGTTTCTTTTCACGTATCCATTTAATTATTGACTATTTTTCCCAACCCAAAAACAATTAATTACCTGATGAAATTCATTACCACACTAGAAACATTTACTAGTCAATATATTACAATCTCCCCATGTTTCATTCAAAATTTTGATCATAATTAAATGAACATATTTTTTCGACATGGTCTTAATATATTAACTTAAGCTTCATCTCCCATTTCATGTCAAGAAAATGATATTGATATATAACTCCAGTATCAATTTATACCTTGATATCACAATGCAGAATCTCATTGTAGCTACTATAGTCTCTTATGGATAATGACATTAGTAGATATGGTTTAAATCCATTAAAGAAAAAATAAACCTCAATATTTAATTTTATGATAATACTATATTAATACCATGCATGTCTTGTAAAAATATCTTCATATTTACAAATATATTTATCATAATTTTTCATAATCTCAATGAACCCATTTTCCATATTCATATGAAGAATATGAGGGATGTAATTATTGAAAAATAATTACCAATAATCATCCCATTCTTGGGATTCTATTTATTTTGTTCCTATTATTTTTATTATAGTCCACCATAGGACTTCTTTTCCTTATAAATCGTTAAAAGACAAAATAGTTATTTCACGTTATGAATTGTTAAGGGAGGAACAAATATTTTTTCTGTTACTAATCCTTTATTCCAAATAAGTGGATATAAATATCCATGGAATTATAGTTTATGATACCTCATGGATAGCTCAATAGAAATTAAGCCCCTTTATTGTTCATTTGGAATTATAGCTCGATTCATAGACTGAGAAAGCTAGATGAGCATTGTAATTAGATTCTATATTCTAGCTCTAATAGAATTTAGTTTATCAGAATAAAAAAAGATTTCATTTTCCACTTTATGTTATATTAATGTCGCTACTTTGGGTTCCATCCCTTGACTAAAACAAGAAATAATAGTGTGAGAAGCTCAAATAATAATAGTAGAACCACATAGTAAAGGTAAATTGTCTAATTTTTTATTTCATTTTGGTAACCTTTGGTTTTGTCCTTTGTTACATAAGATCGTGACTAAAACAATAGGAAGGTAACCAATACATAGATATTTACATATGGTTTTTACTAATGATTTATCATCTTTTTTTCAAATGATAAACAAACCTTCCCTATGATACTAATTGAAATGATCCAGGTGTGATGTATACATACATTACATTTAATTCCTAGAAAATAACACCACATTACACATATGAAAATCAAAATTCTGTATATACTGGTGTCTTTGGAAAGTGGGAAACATAATCAAATGGTTTATAAAACATCTAAATCATCTCCCAATATTTCGATCATAACAAGAATTTGTTCATGAAATATCTTATAGAATACCCTTCTTTATATCATGGGGAAAATAAATATATGAAGGGGTGAGATTATATTATTAGAATGAGTAAATGAGGGATATATCTGTCATATCAAAATTATAATACATAACCACATGACCACTAAAAATCATAACCTACATATCAAATATCATGATTTCATGTCATGGAATAAATCATAATGGTTAATAAATAATAAATGTTCAGATTACTAATGGGATTAGCTTACGACATAGATAAGTAGGAATACAGAAAAAATTAGAAAATCATTTCTTATTAGTCAAGGCCCATTTCCATGAAAATCGTAATAGAAAGAAACCATTACTAAATAGTGATCACTCTTCTTTCCAGCTCGGCTTTATAGAAACATGATTACATTACATTACTGATCTATATTAATTAACAAGGTTTACACTCAATTTCTGCTCTGTATTACTAAATTGGGTTTGTATTCTGTTCCAGTAATTTATTTCTAACTTGGGTTTACATTCCATTTCATCCCAATATTAACGAACTAAAATTATTTCCCATTGTAGACCTATCTATCTCATGAGATATAAATATCTACCTAATACATCGTAGGGTGATATTGGTCTCACCCATCAGGTAATGAATCCCACACATATATATGTTCCATATGAACAAAAATCATTTATCATATAACAACTCATGAATATTAATGGATTTATTAAAAATCATTCAATAATAAAATAAAAAATTGAAATAAATGTGTTTCATAAATATCATCTGGGTAAATAAAAAAAATGTTATTATAGTGATAAAATTCTTGAAAAAATATTCCCCTTAAAACGTAAGAACCATTTGTTATATCACATGAAAATAATTCTTTAAGAAAATATCCTTTCTCTTTTAAATAGTTTTTATTTAAAAAAATAGTTCATTATTTTAAATGAATTTTTTTTATTGAAGAGAACATTGTTTGATTGAATGGTGATATTCAAGTATATAAGTTGACATTAAATTAGAAAAACAATTTTATACCATATTAGTATAGAAAACATTCCTCTCGTACTTTCATCAAATATGTTAAAAAGTACTTGGTTGGGAAAATGGAAAAAATCAATTAAAAAATTTAATAAAAACAATTAAATGCATAAAAATTACACTAAATTTTTTAGATTAATTTTTAGAATAATTTTAATACATATTAAAATATCTTGGACATGAATGATAAATATCCTTTAATAAACACTTACGCACAAATAATCTATAGTAATAATGAGATTGTGATGTTATCTGTTATCATATGTCTATGATCCTTAATATTTATCAAAAAATATTATATAATGTATTAAATAATGTTATTAACATTATTACAAAACAAAATTTCTATTTATGTTATGATATATTCGTATATTAACATTTGGTAAATAATATTTCAATATTAAACTTTGTTTGGGTTTTAACTAGTTCATTTTCATATGCATATTTTTTTCTATATGTTCAAGTTCATGAACATATAATATAGTATTTTAATTTACATAATGATATTAAGGTAATATATATCATATCATTTATTGTATACGTTTATATAATCAATCATTAATGTTGATCATGGATAATAAATCACATCACATTGTGGAGATGGTGAACCGTACAATTGCACAAGTGACGATATCATTTCTTTTTTTTAAATAATATTGAAGTTGATGTCTTATATACCATTAAAAAATTAATATAATTTTATAATCATCATATATATAGTTATTATTTCTTTCATTACACCAATCCATGTAATATGGTGAAAAAAAATTATTACACCAATTCCTAGAGACGGTTGTCCATACGTAGGCATGTGCAGGGATTTAATTTTCTATAGGATAGATAGAATGTGGAATATGGTGGTTACAGAACCATAATAACATCTCAACATATAATTGATACAATAATAATTATAATATAATGGAAAAAAATGAAATTTAATTACATATGAACTTGAGATAGTGGGTAAAGGAGATTACCTCTTCATAAATGAACTCACTCTAGATATCCTCTTTGGGCCACAAGTGGTTTTATTTTAATAATTCTCTCAATAATATAATATTTATATGAATGTTAAGAAGGTAAATTAATATGTAATGGAAGGTATTTAATTATCAATGAGTTGTGATGAAATGAAGAAGGTGGATCTCTTTTATAATTGAGGTGAGGGGCACTTTTGGAATATGAAAATTCATTAATTATAATAAAATCCATGGTAGTAAAAATACAAAAAAAATATTCATATATTAAAGTAAAAGATGAGAATATTTTTTAATATCTTAATATAATATATTTTATACCTTTTTTGTATTCATTTAAACCTTATCATTTCAACTAACCCTTAGTAAGATTATTTTATTGTAAACTAAGGTAACTAATCATTCAATATTAAATGATTATAACATTTACATATATTATTTCAATAGACCATAAATAAATAAATTAGAAAAATTATACCATATATTAATTATTTTTTATTTTTAATGTTGTTTTATGATTTTTCAAATAATTTCATAAAATATTACCTTGATAAAATAACAAAAATCTCAATTTTGATACTATTAAATTCATGGATTTTAAAAAAATCATAATATGATCTAAACTTCAAAAAAATAATTTAATATATATATAAGGGGTATATTTTATTGATTATATTAATTGGATAAATTATTTTATTCAAATTTGATTTATTTTATAATTTTTATGTTCATTAATTTGATTTATATATTAATTCAATAATTCATTCATCATAATTTATAAAGTCATTAAGGTAATTATTTATTACATAAATATTATAAATAAAATTTTATGGTAAAAAATATTTTATTTTTCTTTAAATTACATTTTTTATTATAATAAAACATGTGTAAAAACATATATTGAAATATTTTGTTAATTAAAACTCTGTAGTGTGAACAATTTAACTTTCTTTTAAATAAAATATTATAATGGAATTATTCATTAATATTGGGCACATAATGTTCATTAATTTGACCATTGGGAAATAATGGACTAAATATGAACAACCAAAAATATTTAGATACTATTTTGTGTCATTTAATAGTTCTTATAATTGTAATTATAATCATTTTGCTTATTTTTTCTTCGGCTTGTATATGTAGTGTGTCATCAATTTATTACCTGTAAGGTAATAATTTATTTCATTAAAACATAAAATTATATTCAATTATGGAGAAAACATTTATCTTTAGAATGAGTATTTATTATCAAATTTTACTGATATATAATCCTATATTAAAAATTATATATTATTTAAAACCTAAATCGGGAATATATTAATTCATATTAAATAAATAATATAAATATGATAACATAATCCAAGTAGAAAAAATGAGATAAAATAATATTTATCATTAAAATATGATTCTTATGTATAACATTTTCATTCTGATTCATCAATAATTGAAAATTTTCCCCATTATGACACATTAAATAAAATAAGAACAAAATAATGACATTTTGGATCATTATTTAAAATAAATATTATATTTGTCATTTTAATTAATAAAAGTTTCTATTATATGATTAATATTATACCCTTATGGATTTAGGGTTTATATTATTTCAATCAGTTGTTTTTTTTTTTATTTTTTGAATCATTTTATAGTCCTTATAGCTTTTTTAATAAAAATTAATTAATTTATCCTTTACCAAGGTAAGAAAATTTTACATGGTTATAATTCATTATTATAAATAATAAAATTTACATATTTACTAATTTTATACCCTTATTAATCAATTTTGGTAATATATTTTCCAAAATTCGAGGCATAGAAGTTGAATAATTAAATATAAAATAAAACCGATAAAATGTCATGAAAATTTTATTTTTAGAGAAATTAATTTTTAAGTATAAAATGTTTGTATTAAAAAATGATGAAATAATACCTATTCATAAACCACACATGTTTTATTTTATATTCAAATGAACTAATTAATATTTAAAACTAATTCAAATTTTTTTTACATTGATAATATCTTAAAATAATATATAGTTTTCAATAGACATTTTTATTTTAGTATTCATCCAAACATGAAACTTACCAAAATTATACAATAAATTAAACCAATGTTTATTTTTATATTCCACAATAATATAAAATGTTTTTTTTGTTATATAAAATTTATATAATCACAAAAAATATATATCTAAAATGGGTTTACAAATAAATAGAAAATATTACATATTTGAAAAGTATTTATTTTTAATAATATAATATAATTTTTTCTTATCATATACTTATAAAAATAGTTTATGAAAATAAAAAACTTTTTACTGAGTATGGAAAATAATTATAAAATTATTATCATTCAGTAATTCAATTTTACATATTTTATAATGACAATACAACTTTGGGATCACAAAAATAAAATTTCATCCTCTATTATCTATTGTTATGTATTTTTGTTTTTATATACTTGGTAAATAATAAATTCATATTATAAAAACAATTTTTTCATATATTATTCAATAATATTCATGAAATCAAATACTAATGGATGGATTATATTCTTAAATAAAATTATGTTTTGTAGAAGAATAATGATTTATGTATCCTAAACTGTGATGGTGTTGCGTTCAATGCATGACATCAAATAAATATAATTATTTTTTAAAAAATATATCTCATTGAAATATCAACCTGATATAGCCAAAATTATAATTTATAGTAATATGTTATGCTTTCATGTACAATTATATTGATTCACATACTATTCATGTTTTATGAAATGTGGATCATTATGCCATGATTTTTTTATTATATTTGATTTGCATTGTATGATCTAATTTTATAATCACATTCCAATACCATTATAATTATGTTTAAACTTACATATATCCATTTTTTACCCTTAATAATAATTTGAGTTCACCCCATTTTAATTTTTACTTCCCCATGTTATGAATATATATTTAATTAATGATATGTCTAATAGGGGTTATATTCATGGAGAACAGAGAGGCAGAAAATTTATATTACCCATTTCTAGTGTTTATGTTTCCTTGATTCCAAATTAAATAGTCTAATACAGTCTTTGGGTGTTAGTTTTTATAGAATTTAATGTATTTTGAAAAGTTATGTCATTTTATAGTAGGAAAATTGAGTGTCATTATAGTTGCTATCAGATAAAAGTTTTAGTAAACTGTTAGAAGGTTGGATGAAAAAACCACAGTGATAACCCTAAGGTCATGCCTACTGAATAGTATTAAGTATAGAGAAATTAATTTGAATTTGTTATAGAACTTTTTTCAATTGATAGAGTGATTAGTTTCCAAAACATAAATCACCATATAGATATTTCAAGTGGATTTGGCTCAGGAACAGATGTACCTAGGGTTAATAACAGGGAAAATATTTCCCAGGCTTGACTTAGGGTAATCTAGTACATGAAAATGGTCCTTTCTAAACATCTGGTTTGGAAATCCCTGGGGATATACTTTTGAAATTTACAATCTCTTTATTACCCATCATGAATGATTAGAATATAGATTGGAAATTAATAACCTATTATATATGTATGGTGTCATAGAATAAAAAATGGGTCATAATTTACACATCATATAAATAATTTTTCATGGCCATGTTATTTTTTTCAATGATATTGTTTCCTCACCTATTGATTTCTAAATTTATTCAATGGAGGTAAATATAAGTAGCATAATTATTATTGAATTTTTCATATGTGAAAAATATAGGAATTATGAAAATAAATTTCACAAGTGGAAATAAAATAAAGAGAATCCAAATGGTTGTATGAGTATTGGTTATCCATATAAAAATAGAGAGACCGAAAATAACATGTTAAAGGTACATGATGTTCTTAAAGTGCTATACATATAGAAAAAATTAGTAGATTAAGGTTTAGGAAATATAAAAAAGGTTTCAAATTTCATATACTAAGAAAAAAGTATTAAATAAAAATTAAAAGAAGCCTAATTAAAGGTTTATTAATATGATTGGATGAAGGAAGTATTTATGTAATGGAGATCAAGGAGTATGTTCTATCAATCATGAAATGTATAAGTATTTTCATAATAACTTTTCATTTATTAATTAAGAGGATATGATTAATGTTGATGAAGATATGAAAAAGTTATTTCAAGAAAATATGATATTTTGATTGAGAGAATGTAAACCTTAATTAATGTGTGATGTTTATATAATAATGATTGGATAAAGATATATTGGATATAAATAAGTAAATAAAATTGTATGTATTACCCTTGAACTGATTATTGACAAGTGTTCTATTTAATCAATAATGAAGATTAAAACTTCATGGATTTAAGGAATATGTCCAGTAATTTTGGGAATAATGAAGTATGTTTATTAGCCAAAATTATGTATGGTAATTCGGGTTATGACAATTATTCAAGAGGATTTACAATGAGGGGGTTCATATGTTTTTAATACGAAATATAAGATATACCATGTGATATATTGGTGAACAATGCTATGTTTATTTTGTGAATATATTTTTAATGTCTTGAAAATTAATCATTGAAGAGGTTTTTATGCTTAATAAAGTATGGGATGTTTAATTTAAACATCAGATGAAGTTTGTGAGAATAATTTATTATCTCACAACATGAGTTTCTAGGACTATTGGATATATTACTAAGAAAATTTTGTGTTTTTGGAAACATAAGAGACATTAGACGAATTATCATGTAAATCATGTTCTATTAGTGCTCCTGGAATGAAAACTTCACCTTCATTTTAAGAGAAATAGGTGAAGGGGATATTTTGTTAACACATGGCCTATTGGTGATATTTTTCACAAAAAATGGAATTAAATCAAGATAATATTACTTCTTGTGAAAATTATTCAACCATTGGGAATGTTCATTGAAACCAAAAAGGTTATCACATTACTTTATTTTTTTATTAAACAATAGGTCCCATAGATAATCACATATTTGTGGTATTGTGATTGCAAAAATTATTCTAACCAAGTTCTCTATCACTCTCTACTAGAACATAATATAAAATTTTCTCCACCATGTCTATATTTTCACAATCCACCATTGTTCTCCTACATGGAATCTCGGCTATGTGTTACTCTGTGTATCCATTATGGTTCTGAATTGATTTTTAATAGATGTTTTAGTTATCAATTTACGATGAATTTTTCTATTAATTTAAATTTCAGGTATTAATCTTTTTATAACCCATGCCAATTTTGTGGGATAAATTAATTTTCTACGGGGTAGACTGTGACACCTAGATACATTGTGAAACAATTTTTTCCTATTTAGTTCAATTTTTTATATTTTTCATTTCAACTGACACTCCAAGATAGTTTATTATATATTAATGGACAATATTTTTATTTCCATATATGAAAAACCTAGTTAATCATGTACTACACAGAATATAACATTAATATTTCCTTACTAAAATGACCAATGTTATCTTTCATTACACGCAACAATGACTCTCATCGGCGACATTTCTAAGAGGAAAGAACATGTTTTACCCAAAAAATATTTTATTTAAAATTACATAGAAGTTAAATTAGTATGTCTGAATATAGTTAACTAACTTTTGAAAATACATCATTTTAAATAATATAAAATAAATTCATTGGTTACAAATTTATGATCAATGAATATGAAACCTGATTAAATATGAAGGGAAACATTATTTCACCAACAAAGTTGTTTCTCTCTAATAAATGATATTAATTTAAACTAGTGATGGACATTAATGTGATATATATATAAATATATATATTAAATTCAATAAAACACTTCTTATATCCATTAAATATATTTTATATACATAATATAATATCACAACCAATTTTTTGTACAAAACCTTCATTTTTATTAAGCCAATTTTACTTATCTTTTAAAAATAACCCATTTTAATATAATTTTTTGGAAACATTATAGTTTTAATATGTCAAAATAAAAATTATATTTAAAATATTAAAATAATAATTTTATTATATTAATTTTTTATGTTTTCATTGATGTTTCATTTTTCAATGAATAATGAAATATATTGGATTTTATTTCAATTTTTTTTCATCTAATTAAGGTATATGTATAAACTATATTTTAATTTAGATTTAGAGTTCAATTGGATTATTTTTTAATAGTAATCCCAATTTGGGTAATTGGATTCAATTGCAGTTTGAAATTAAATATACAAACATAGAAATCATTTGAATGTTTTTTATTTAATAAACTGCATTGTGGACTCGACTTCATGATTTAGTTTAAATTAATTTATTCTTTTTTTTTTACATGAATGTGGATAAATAAATTAAATATTCATATTAATAATAATTTATATTTTATAATATGGTAAACATATTTTTTATCAATAATATTATTGAATGCAATTAAAATTAATAACATCGATTATGGTAAATGTAATCTTAAAATAGGACCAAACCATAATCATAAAAGTCTAAATAACATATAAACATGTCCAAAATAAATTGAAGGTAAATATGTAGACCCTATAAAAATTAACATGAATTTTGAATATTATTGGATCCACCCTCATGGGGAAAACATTGGAGGAATTCAATCTCTGAAAATTTACAAATGTGCAACTCCTCATCCACTATAAAAGTTCCTCATATCCTCCCACATATTCAAATTTCTCAAGAAACATTGTCTCGACAATGATTTACCCAAATATTCTCCTCAAAAACATTACCTTAATTATAAAATATTTTATATGGAAATAATAAAATCTAGGAAATCCCTTTGCTTCAAACCAAAAGGAGTTAATCGAATAAGCGGTAACATTCTACCTTAAGTACTTTTATTGTATTTTCATTCTCTACCTCGTAAAATATTCATATTACCAGATTTTAAAAAAAATTATCCTAAAAATAAAACTATTAATTTTATTATATGAGTTCAATATACACTAACACACACCTCCATCTAATGGGTATCAAAAAAATACTTATGTGTATGACGAACGACCTTCTCACAAAAGAGTGATCATTCTTTTTTCCATTAACACATCTCAGGGTGGGAATTACGAAGAAAAATATATTTATATATAACCTATGTAATATTTATAATTTCATTAATCTTATTCAATTATGTTATAAAATATATCATTATACATTCCAATTTGTGTTAATATGACAATTCCATTTGAAAAGGGGTTGACTCCCATCCCTTCAATGTGATGTGATAAATTCAAAAATTAATTGGTATGTAATTAGGATTTGTTTAATGGTATTATATGATATATATAAAATTATAATGATACTATAATGATATTATATGAATATATATATTGAAATATATCATTTTATTTTCTTCTTTGAATATGACAAAAAAAAATGAAACAACAATGATGTGTACGTACGACTTACCGTCTCCATCAATGGTGAATTCCATTTCATTTATCTATATTATATAGATTATTATACCACACATATACTGAATATAAATGATATTTATATTCTTTTATACATTCTTTAATTCATGAAATAAATATATGGGTCATATATATAATATATTAAGAGACATGTGAAGAACATTGTAAATATTACCCGAACTGAAACCATAACATATCATTTTTAACTAGTGGTGTAATATAAGATCATAATCAACCCAAATATTTTATTATATATTATAATATTATCCTATAAAATATATATAAAAAACATACCTTATTGTACATGAATATTTTATGTTTACTAAGAGAGCCCATACAAAAGGTAAAGGAACTTCATCTCACTTTTTACTTCCAAGATAAATATGCGTTATTCACCCCCTTTGAATTTGAGTGGTGTTTATCAAACCAAAGGATTCATCCAATTAATATTATATTTAAATTTTAATTTATTTTAAAATTCATTTTATGTACATTCATTCATGGTGTTTATGTCTCAAAACATACCAAATTGGTAACGTAATTTTTTCTCAACTTGCCTTATTTGAGACACAAGTCATGTTATGAACCTATATATTTCAATGAAATGTATATAATTTATATTAAATTTATATCATTTATCTCCTAATTTTCATGATATTTTAATATTCGTGTAAATTAATTTTCTTAAATGGGGTCTAATTTTAAAATTTACTATGTTATAAGAGTTGTTTTAAACAATTTCATCATTTTTTAGATGGTTTATGATTATGCTCCCTTTTTTATAATATTACAATAAATGTCTCAATAAAGCTACTGAATTTTATTCTATTAATTATATTAGTGATATATTCATGTATTTGTACCATTTTACCACTATTTGATACAAAATTTAGCAACCAATGTGTATTTAAGAAATCCGGGTGTTACCCTCTCTTCAATAAAAAATATACATTTCTTCAAAACCATGTTGTCTAAATTCCTCCGAAAAATATTAGACTATTATAATAAAATATTAAAAATACATTTTTCTTTATTCTGCTATTTAATTGAAATATGTTTTAAAATGTAATATATTTTGTCATTTTCTGTTTGAGGAACATTTTTTATATTTTTTCAGTGGATAAGGAATGTTTAGCACATGTAGACTTAACCACCATCATGATTTTCATTCCATTGAAGCTTTATTTATAATATTTAAATTATTTTTTTAAACCAAAATGGGTTTCTAATATTTTTGAAATTAATTTTTTTAAATTGGTTTTCCTAAGAAAGATTTTTTTTTTAAAATTTTTGTTATATGCATCCTTGGAAATGGGGGGGGGGTTTAAAAAGTTCTCAAGATTCCTTCATAGGTTTTCATGTAAATATGTTTTCAAAATGTTTTGAAGAATTTTGATATGATTTAAATGTGTTTTAAATGAAATTATTTATTTTTTTCCAATATTTCTATATATATTTTTGAATTTACATTCAAAAGCTCTTTCAAAATGTTTTCCACATGTATTTATATGTTTTTCAAATTATTTTCAGTAAATGTTTTTTCAAAATGTTATCAATAATTATTTTAATGTTTATAAAATTATTTGAAATAATGTTTTAATATTATTTGAAGGAAATTCAATATTATTTCAAGGTGATAGTATTTAAAAATTATTTTAAATCGTTATTATGTGTTTTCAAGGTATTTTCAATGAAAATTATTTTCAAATGGTTTTAGGCATAAAAAGGATTTTTCGATGAAGAATTTTTGTTTATGAAATGATTTTGAAGAATATTTCAAAATTATTTTCCATCTTTGAATACATATGTTGATGTTACTCTTGCCTTTATAGATAATTATATAAACGATCCATTCATATTTATTATCTGAATGGGTTATGCTTATTCTCATGGTTTTTATGAAACTTCATTCTCTTTAATGGGTTATGTGCTTATAAAACCCATTTATCTTGCCGAGGTAATAGGTTTATAAAATATATATACATCTGACATGTAATATTTTAAAAAATTAAATTTCCCATTAATGGAATATTTGTATATGAAATTTATTTATCTTTCCCATGTGACATATTTATGATATCATTTTCTCTTCGACATGTTATTTGATTTATATCCCACTTATTTTCATGAGGTACGAATTAATGAAATGATTATGAAACCAATCTTATTTACAAAATAATATTATGTGACTAAATTTTAATGAAACCCATTTTATTTCATGGGTTTTGATTTTTGATTATGAAACCCGTCTCTTTTTATGGTTCATGATATCCGGCATGATTTATTATCCGGTATAACATGAATGTATAAATTTGTAATGTGACTTGTGGGACTTATATCTACATTCAAAAGAATTTGGTAATACTGAATGGTATATAAGATTATAAATTACATTGGTTGTAACCCATACATGAAAAAAGAATATATATGTGTTGTAGCCCAAGCCCGAAAATAAGAAGCTACATGGTTTGTAGCCCAAGCCCCAAAATAATGACGGTTCACACATTGTAGGCCAAGCCCGAATATACAAGGTACATGGGTTATAGTCCAATACATAAATAAATAAGGAACAAAATTTAACGACAAATCTTAAAAATATAGAGGTTCCTAGGTTTTACACGAAGCCTAAAATTATGAGGGTGCACGAGTTATAGACAAACCTCACAAATAATAGGGTACACTGGTTGTTACCCTAATTCTAAAGTAGGTATTTCAGATGTATCCCAATCATAACATGTTATTATGTTATTCGCAAATATCCTTAATATAGTATTTTATATTATTATGGGTATTATACAATTACATTTCCTAGTCATATGTTTGGCTTACATGGACAATTCTCTTAATTCTCTTATGATACGTATCTTATGAACTACCGACCATTTATCCATGATATGTCTATATAATATTTTATATATACGATGTTATATTCAAAATTAATTATCACATTCTAATTACCCTATACTTATTTTTATACATTCATGTCTCCCTTTTTTACCATTACTGAGCTTCTGAGCTCATCCATTTTTCATGATTCCTTCTACTAGTTAAAAATATATATTTTATGATTGATATGTCTAATATGGATTCCACTATTGGAGAACCTAGTGGTAAAAAATTAAACTAAACCATGTACCAATTTTTATCATTCCATGATTCTAATGGAAATAAACTAATAGGTTCTTGGGAATATATTTGTATTATAGTTCATGTATGCCTAAAAAAATTATGTAATTTTAATGTATGAAATGTTAGGGTCACTATAAATCACTTTGAAGCACATGGTTATTCCCATTGGTAGAATTGAAGGGTTCATGCAAGATGTAATTATAATTATGGAAATAATATGAAATCAAATAGTCAACCATAATAATGAGGCTAAAATGATCCATCTCATAGATTATGAATTTTGATGATAGTTCGACATAAATGATAAATTCAAAATAATATGGAAAACTAGGGAATTAATCCATCATATTCACACGGGTTTCGATATCTACATATCATATCATATGAGAATATATGAAAATATTAATAATTATAATAAATGATCATAGATAATTTGGTCGGAAAACTATTTTCACATAATGAAATAATTATAGATGAATAAATAAATATAGTACCTCTCATGGACATCAATCTAAGATACCATGAGAGCTGGATCAATTACATAAAATTTCCTAGTCTATGTCAGAGTCTAATGTATTCATATTTTAATGAGATATACCCTTAGTTGTCTTTGAACATATAATGATTTAGGTCATCCTCTACACCAATTTAGTTCAATTCCTCACATCCTTATATGAATATAATTAAATAATGAATTCCTTGGGTTATACATACCAAGTGATACACTGTAGAGTGTGACTAGATTTAAAAAACATCAAAAAATGGATTAATTTATTTCGTTAATTGAAATCCCAATGAGAATCTATTAATGAAGACCATGTGTGACCAAAACATCCACACTGATTATAAATGAGATGTCCCTCACCTTATATTGTTGATGAAAAAATAGATATGGGTTCCCAAATCCAATTCAACCAACACTTCTCACCTCATCGTGTTCTCACAACATCTTAGAATGGTTTTTTCTATTAACATTAGACAATGGAGTCACAAAAATTATAATTGAAATCACATCCCTATATATCTTATCTATCAGTTCAAAATCCAAACACATATTTTATGTGAGGCCGTTAAATAAAAATACATGAGATCTCATTTTTAAACAAATAAAAATCTCAAACCACCATACCTTCAGTTTATCATTCGATAATATCTATTTTGAAAAATAGATTATCTTGGTGAATCTGTTTGAATAATCTATATCATTTTTTTTACCCAACATGAGAGATGAATGTTTTCATAACCTAGATAATTCCACTATATAGGGAGAAAATATTTCATTCAAAATTACATTGCAATTATTCTATTTTTAGATCATGTTATTCATTACTTGAATGGTTATATCCCTCCATTCTATATCGGCAATACATGTATAATGTTTAAAAACAATACATTTATTGAATAAATTTTCTTGGGAACTTGAAAATATTGTTACCATTTTCCAGGCATTTTTTATCGTCCTTTGGATAATCTATTACACATCAGTATATTTCCATGTGCCTAAAGAACACACAAGTTTAATCCATCATGAAACCTAAAATACACACCTCAACTCTTGTATGGAAATACACCATTCAAAAATCTATATTTAAGACTCCTCAAAGAATGACCCTAATAAGATTTAGATAAAACATCCCATTTCCTTTTGGAATGTGATTTTCAACCTCATATAGATTTTTCACATGTCACATTCATAATGTAATGATGGTAAATCATGTAAATAACATGATAAAACCTAATAATTAATAATAAATGATTAATCCTTAAAATATATATTCATTAAATTCCAATTTATATTATAAGAAAAAATAGAATGTTACAAAACCAAACACTCCATGATACCAAGATTGTGTGTGCTATCAATGGAATATTCACCTTACATGAATTAGTAAAATAACATATACCCAAACATTCTCTAGAAATTGACCAAGGGATAACAAGACTATTTTAAAAAAACTATCTTCACCTTCAAAATGATCCAATAAAATCCTTTTAGTAGTCTATCCAGACTACGCAAATAACATTTAAAAAAAGTGATAGATCTCATACCATTTTTTCATTATCTCATATAGGGTACCCCTAAACCAATAACCCAATATAATATGTGGATAATACTAATTGTATTTCTCGATCCCCATGTTGTCTGAATTAGTTATTGGCCATTATGAAACTGCATCAGGAAAGGTTCTCTTAATAAAAAATTCACATTCTTCTAGGACCTGATCTAGAAAAAACTTCCACACATCTTGTAAGGATTGTCTCAAAAGAATTATAATAAACCAATATTTTATCAATTTTAAACACAATTATATAAAATAAAAATACTGGAAAAGTTAAATGACATAACATAACCCCCAACCATAATGTTTTAAAAAATTAATTCATAAATATATGAGTTTAAAAATTAATGTGCTTAAAAATTATTGGGATGGATGCATAATATGTTATACAACATACATTAAGGCACAATCATAATAAAAATGGAATACCTCTCTACAAGTCATAATAGTTTCATATTTCTGTTATGTCATAAACATCCATCCCTGCTCTACTAGATAGAATATATTGTGCCTATATATGAAACATTTAATTTACATATATATTTAAGAAAAAATCAAATTAAACCTATTTGGTATATGTTGTATGTGGGTAACATTGACCCCTTTGGATTTGACCATTTATTTTATAATAGAACCATTTTTAATGTAAAAAATCATGCTAGTTTAAAAAAACCATATGATAGACAAAAATATATCATTGATAGGTAAGACAAAAATTATAAAACATGATTTTTTAACAATGTGATGCCATAAAATTAATCATTCCATAATAATTCATCATGTGCGATCCTTATGTCAATAATAATGATGGGTACCATAATGTCTTATATAAATTTATGAACTAGTTATCAATAATTGTGTGCACATAAAATTTATAGAGGACATTCCTTGGCTTAGTGTTAATTCATCTCCCATTCCACAACAAAACACACAACCAACCACTAAGAATTACATATATTATCCCAGTGGTGTGGTGTCACCTTTCTATAACATAATTAATATTATCAAATTATAATATAAATAGATTGAGGGATGAAATACGTAAGAGAAACATAACACAAGTGTTCCCCTTGTAGATATCTATGATCCCATGATCCAATTCCCTTCAAAACATTCCACATTCTACTTCAAAAGGATTCAAAATAATAGTCCAAAAATTACTTCTATTAAAAATATAAGATAGAAACCCTCCATGAAATTATATTTCTCATATCAAATAAAAAAGATTCACGACAACAATAAGGTATATAACTGACCACCAAAACTATATTAAAATAGAAATAATTAATAAAATCCCACTTTTTACCAAGAAAGAATGCATGTTTTATAAAAAAAATAGCATCAAATCAAACCACATACCATTAAGTAAAAAACCATTCACATATATTAAAAATCCACCAAATATTCAAGATGGTTATTGTAGATGCATGAAAAGACCAAAAAAATCAATCCCAAAGATAAAAGGATTATACATCCCGAACCATAGGTCATTATATCAATAGAGATGAGTGAAACTCAATGGAAATATAAAAAATAGAAACCAATTAATTATGGTTTCCTCAATGAATATAGATGAAAACCATTGTCAAATAAACACTATAATAAATAAAGATATATTTTAGGATTATGTTTGGATTCATGGGTGATTAATGAGGGAATATGATTTAATTCAATTGTGGGACGCTTGGAAATTTTATTTTTGTTCATATCTAGGAAAAATGGATGCTTTTTCATACGGTGTGTCAACCGTTTAGGTCAGAACTTCTTGAGCTGGTAACTAACATAATTGACTTATATTGTTTAGAAAACCATAAACCAACAATGAATAATTTGTATAGTAATAATAAGTCCATGTTTCCCGGATTACACAATATTACTCTTAACAGAGTGTTAATAATTCCACTAAATTTTGTTTCTAAAAACATAAAAATATTCAGATAAAGAACCTAAAAAATAAAAAAATAATAAGTGATTCGATAAATTAGATACCAATAATTAATAGTGACATAGAAAGTGTTAGTAAAACATTAAAATAATCAATTATAACATTGTTTTTAAATTAAAAAATATAACATATAATCTAATTAAATGACTTAAATCTAAAATATTAAAACACCATCAATATATATTACTCAAAATAATTATTTTTAATGAAATATATCCATAATATATATATAAATTTAAAATACAATAAAATAATTAACCATTCATGTTCCATATAAAAAATAGTTTTATGAAAAAATTATCAAAAAAATAATTTGTAAAGGATGTCTTATAAATAAAATGATATGGAAGAAGTGGTAGTGAAAATGTGATAGATTAGTGGTGGACCATCAATGGAGTGAGAATAATGTTTTTAGGGGGAGGAAAATAGTAATATAATGAATATAATGAATGATATAGAGAAATTTAATATTCATGTTTAGTTTATTCAATGAGAACATCAGGCATTAATGGAAATAAAACATGTTTAAATTTTTTAAATTTATAACATTAATTTTTAATAAAATAAACTTCATATAATTATTTTACAGATCTATTAGTTCAAAATTGGTGTGAAAAAATATGTATCAAAATTTTAACATCAATTATTAATTATCTAAAATGGAAGTTTTTTTTAAATATGTTATCAAATTAAAAATTTGAAAATCATGACATGAATTACATGTATTTTAATACTTTTGGTAATTATTCAATGTAATGAATTTTTTTATAAATATTTAAATTATGTATGTTCTTGACTTATTATAGACATATGGATTCATAGTAACATCAATTATCATTTAATAAACTTTTATTATAGATCTTTATGTTTTATATAATCCTAATAGACATTTATTTATACTATAGGACCCAAAAAATTGTTACTTTAAGTTTTGTGACAATTTTATAATTTCATACTGTAATAAAAGAGTAGAATATTCCAACTATCATTACTCTAAATCTAAAAGGTTATCTACTATGATTCCATCAGAAAAATTGTTCTATATACATTTTAACTCTAAATCTATAATATATTACCTTTTTAATTATATAATATCATTATCTATAACATATGTATACCATGATATATACTGTACAAAAATCATATATAACTTTCTCAAACATTCTAAACAATTTTTGTACCCATGAGTAATCAAATCTATTGTAAATCACCCGAATAAATGTGTATATAACATTACCAATTTCCCAATATATATGGAAATCCTATGTAAATTTTATATGAATGGTCATATTCTTTCACAGACTATAATATTTGGTTGTATACTTGTAACAGAAATCAAATTTGAGGATAATCCCATCACATTTCAATCTCAACAGAAAATATGATATGAAATATTCCCAAAAAAAATATAATGAAATCTTCCAAACGTCCAATAAAATATTTCTATCATTGTATTAAGGTTATCATCCAAGGGATCATTAAAACCAAATATAAATCAGATTCAATATTAATTTTTCACCACAATTCAATAAAAAGGATATATTAATTCACATTTTCTATGTTTTATTGGAGGTTAACCCATTACACTAAAATATTTTTATTCCACCTGAGTAAAATAAGTTTCTATGTACAAAATTCATCCCACACTAATCTATATACAATATAATGACATATATTATCTATAATAACATTATAACATGTATATATAATATAATTTGAGGGTTTATTTATTAATGATCAGATCAATAGACTCCTGTAAAGATGTCTAAACATTCCCAAACTCATGAAAAGCTTGTTTTTCCTTTATTTGTTGATGTTATTCAACAAAATACAAATATACATCATTAAAAAAAGTAGTTGGATTCTCACAATAAGAAAAAATTAGGTAACAAATTAGTGGAAAACCAATATATCATGGTCAATTATGGGGATTCACGATCCTCTACTGGGTGTTTCATACACTAAAAAATATTGTAATGAACAACATATCCTCCAAACTCTAGTGAAACTTTTCCCTTTTGAAAATTTATGATTTCTTTTTAAGTTTTCTAGAATGGAATCCTATGAAAGAGAGGTTCATGGGAACTAAACTTATTATCTTCCATATCCAAGACATAGAAATCTACAGTAAAAATAATGTCTCTTAGGTGAATGAGACCATCATCTGTAACTCTAGTAGGCTTGGTGGTAATTTAGTTTTGAAGTATAGTGATAATTCCAAAGGCTTTCAGTTCTCCATCCTGAAAGGATTTTTAAATATAATATGGAATAACATTTATGGAGACCCACAATCAATCCTAACATCCTTGAATAGACATTTTTCAATGGTTCAATGAATGGTAAATGCTCATGGGTATTTATATTTGACAGGAAATGCCATCAGAATCATGGATGAAACAATCCGCACTATGTTGAACATTTCACCTACATTGAATTTCCTCTTGTTGGTTCACATTACTTTTAAAATAATTTCATACCACATAATTTGTTTCTCCTAAGTAAGAATGATTCGGTTGACATGATATTTTTAAACAGTATCCAGAGCCTCCTTATATAACTCTACTTCATCACTTGGCTTCACTGGTCGTTTACTCCAAGGATACGGTAGTGGTAGTTTTGATGATTTTGGACTATTTTTAAAACATATTTGATAAAAAAGGTACTATACATCCTATTCTAATAACCCTTTGTTCATTCAAGAAAAATTTCCTCTATTCAAATTGTTTTCCCATTAGAAGAACATTTAGAATATATATAATTTTCATTAGTGTTGGGATTATCATTATTAGATTCAAAAGAATTTTTCTGGGTTTCTCAGCTTTTGTGTTATTCCATCATTTTTGAATCCTATGTTAAGTTTCACTAAAAGGTTCCTTCCTTCTAACTATCAGATTCACTTGAGGATATGAGAGAAAATATCCACTCATTTTATTATTCATGAAACTATGATAAAAATAATGTTGACTCAATTTAGTCATCATGGTAATCAACACCTTCTGTTGTTGATCTTGTGTTTGATTCATTGCCTCTTGTTGTTTCCTCATTTCTATTTCAATGGATCTTTTAGAATTTCGAGTGGTAGGGGATGATGAATATTTCTTGCAGAATGAGAATTGGATTTCTCATTAAAATATCTTGGTTATGAATTTAATTATTTTACTTGGATGAAGATTCATGGTTGTTAATAAATTCAAAATCGTTAATTAGAGTGGTTGTTCCAACCATGATTGAAATTAAAATTTGTTTGAAATGACCTTTGCTGGGTTTATTGAAGGGGTTTTCCAGAAAAAATAGCATTACAGATCTCAAAATGTTTTTTCATGTGTTGTAATTGGTCACTAAAATGTTCGTTAGAAAAAATATTCCACATTGGACTTGCATTAGAAATGTTTCTTCAGGTTTGGGTGGTGTTGTTGGTTTGTTGGGAAACATCAATGACCTCACCATAGAGGCAAGATCAGATTATTGACTCATAATCATGTTGATTTAAATACTATCAATGAGGAACCCTTTTTCAAATTTCTATTGAATTAGACCCCTTTTCTAAATTGTTGATCATTTCGGGCCATGTTTGCAAATAATTTCCAAGAATCAGTTGATGTTTTTTCAACTAAAGCCACTCGGAAAGTAGCTTCAATCATGCTCTTATTAGTAAGAAAAAATCCCTCATAAAAACATTGAATCCAAATATTGTCACTTATTTGATGGTGGGGGAAACTGAAATAGTTTATTTTGAATCGTTCACAGTCTTAATCAATGTGTAACCTTGAGTTTTCCTAATTACACATGTCAACATTCTAATATTAATATTTCTAGAAGCATATATAAAAGATTCAATGAAACTTTTCTTCAATTCATTCTAATCTTCGATCAAATTAAAATGTGAATAGAAAAACATTTCTTTGGAAAATCCTTCTAAAAGAAGAAATGACCACAATTTCATTTGATTTTCATCACCTCCATGAGGATCCATGTTCTCACAATGATAATTAAATTCCTAAAAATGTTTATGTGGATATTTACCAGTAAAAAAATTAAATTTTCGACGTTGGTGGATGATAGAATATTTAATTTCAAACCTAATATGTGCATTAGGATATTCAAATGGATTTTCTTGATTTTCAACATAAGATAAATCCAATTCTTTTGAGGTTATATTTTCATACATTAGAATATCAATTCAACCAGGTTCCTTCTATGTTTGTTAGTGTATGATTCACATCATGGGACATGGGAATTTATAGTATCTCTAAACCTATAATGAAATGATCTATCAGTTTTAGAATACAATTGAATCTAAATTTGGTTAGAATTTCATGTCATTTAAAAATAATTTCCACAAAAATCAACTTAAGAAACCTCCCAAAAAATGGAGCTAGTTGAAGTGAGGATTTTGTTCATGAAATCCTCAATCAAAAAATTTATCCTAATGAGCAGTGCAATATTGCAGTCCCAAGATTGTCTCACTAATATGTGTAATTTAATTTCAAAACTCTCACATTTGTTTTTTTTATTTATAATAAATAGAAATTTGGGGAACTGATTAATGATAAAAGAAAGAATATAAATGTAAACAAAATTGAATGAAAATTTATGATCAAGCAATAAAATTTATAGGAAATAAAATAGGTTTGAAACCAAAATAAAAATAGTTGTCATATCAAATCATTTTTTCCCCGAATACTCCAATCTTATTTGTTTAATAATATTTCCCTAATGAATATCCCAAATCCCACACAAATACCTATGGATAAAAAAATTATTTTGAAATGATATCACATGAAAACCCCAATTTTATTTTCCCCCTAATATAGAATTTATTTAATTACTAGAAGACCTCCAAATAATCAAACCTAATCGAAAACACTATGTTCTATGGATAAACATTGTCGAAGAAATTTAAATAGGGAAATCATGTACCTTTACATCATTGATTGGGAATCCATTCAAAAAATAAAATTTGAAAATATATTTAGGAAATAAAACAACAACTGTCATCCAAGAAATAAATGATCATGAGATATGGATCACAAAATTACACATAATGATCAAAACTCAGAATGGAGTGTCTATCAATTATCGTCGTCTACAAATACATGGTGCTTAGCCTTACATCACTTGAGCAGCCCACATCATCTCTCTTCCTGAAATAGTGGACACCATCTTCATAAATCTCTCTATCAATAGCCTCATATTGTCTCTCTCAATCTATACATGAATTTAAATGAATTAAGAGATAAAAATACAAAGGGGTGGAGGGATGAGAATTTTTCACTCCAGATATTGCTTATATGACCATTGTTCTTATTTTTTACAACTCCTAATAGAATAAACTATTGGACTCTTCTAATGTGTTGTAAGATGATATATACCTTTTGTAAAATAAAATATTTAAAATATTTGGTCACATGGTGAAAATATTATGAATTAATCACTAAAAATATCTGGCTCTACTCGAGGAGACTCTTCTTCTTCCACTTTATTATCACACTCTTGTATTGAAATAATTATCGAATATGATTTTGAAACTTATTAAACACGTGCTTGTAGGTGCCCAATTTCATTTAAAATTTGAATTAATGACTTTGGGCACATTTATCTGGTGTTATATTTCATTTAATTATGTCGGATCCACACAACATTCCATAAATACTTCCACAATTCCTCATTTATCTAGGCCTCCAGAGGGCTGAATTAGTTATTGGTTCAATTTACATAGAGGAAGAAAATGAGTAAATGGTTCCTCAAAAAAGAATAGTTTTATGTGGATCATTATGGAAATATATATGACAAAAATATCAAACTAATGTAAAACTATTAAAAATACAGAATTCGTTCAACTTCACAATTTATCTCAAAACACTACAAAATTCCAATAATAATATAATTTCACCTAAAATATAATATTGATGAGGATTAAATAATTTAAATGTAGATAAAATATATTTAAAATACCATATCTATCATTTTTTGTCTTCATGTAATGCCATACATACCATTACCATGGATTTTTAGAATTTCCAGGGTGTTCTTATGACGACTGAATTATTCATTCAATGCATCAAAAAAATATGTGTCACTTTAATGAAATCAATAGTGTCATGAATTTTTTGAGGTTATTTAGAATGCAATTTTATTTATAATTGAATATTTTAAATGGTTGAGACTACTGATTACATATTATCTAGAGTGTACCAAAATTGGAGTCAAGGTATGACCGTTAAAGAAAAACAACCATGTTCATCCAATTTTCTAGATAAAACAGATCAAAATTTCATGCTTATATGTTTAAGTAATTAAGGCAGAGCTATAGTTTCCACACTTACCATGTCCCCCATAATACCATATATTTTATGATAACCACTTAATAATCAATTACATTCCAATTCATCCTCGATACAGCACTGAGAATGTCACCAGAGCAATCTTGAACACACCATAAGGGGGAGGATATACTGCATTCTCCTAGAAGAATTACTATATGCTCTCTATGAGACCCACACAACTAATACGATCACATCTTACATAATCTTCACAGATTACTTCTCTTCCAGTTGGTCCCCTATAATGCAATGGATGGCTAGCCTTACTGGTCGCATGTGTCATTGAGATATACCCAAAAAGTGTATGGTCGATCTGACATCATTGGATATCCAAAGATTGGATTATTATTTAATGTTAAGGTCCAATATTAATATAAATTGTAAATATAATAAAAATTATTACAAAATAAACACATATGTTATTATGAATTTATAAATCATGACATTCTATTTAATGTTAACTCAATTGGACATTCCAAATTTCACATGAAAAATAAAATTTAATATGGCATTTTATAATGAAACTAGAAATTAAATAATTATAATTTGAATGTTTTCTTCATAGTTTTTCATAACATTTAGATAACATTATTTCATCTATAAAACTCTATTGAAACTTTTCAATGATATTAATATTTCTTAAACAATCATCATGATTATAACATAGATAATTATTTGAAGCAATTACAATCCAATAAAAAATTAAAATTTTTGACAAGTAAATCACTATAGATTAGATGTCAACCAATATATCACTTGAATAAAATGTAAAAAGATACATAAATTTAGATCCATACTCAAAGAGAATAGTTTTTAAAACACTCTACTGGATAAGGTAATGTTTTTTAAAATATTACATACATTGGTGACAATTATTTTCACGACTCATCCTTGAGACCCATATCGTGACTACCCCAAGACCGCCTTCCATAGGCCAGGGGCTAGAGACTAGCACCAACGGTGAAAATCCCTAAGCTGGGAAGGTATTTCCTTTATAAAAAGTAAATACACAGAAAAATATTACACAACTATAAGTAAAAAACTAAGCAATATTGTATACAGAAGAAGTGCTGGAATGTTAAGAGCGGCCGGAAATACAAGCCCAATAGTAATGTACATGAACATCTGAAAATGGGACAAATAAAAGAAAGGTAAAGAGGATCTTATGAATCATCCTTAGGGGTTCCTACCTGAAGGGTATGTACAAATGGCCACCTCAGCACTCCACATCTGTCAGACTCCTCTGTGTACCAACTCGTCATAAGGTCCACCTCCAGGTACCATCCAGTCTTGGCGCTCTCGGCCTCCATTAGCACTGTCCATCGTCTGCATACAAAACAAAGAGGTGTGGGCATAGTTAATGCAGGGGTGAGTATAACATTACTCAGTAGGGACCCCGAGACCCTCAAGGTCTCACAATATCCAACAAGGATAACCAGAGGTAATGGAATAATAGATAACCTTTATTTAGGTATATGCCAATACGTATACCTATGTTATTTATTAACCCATCGCAATCATGAGAAAATCACGAAAGCAATTGACTCAGCTCACACTAGGATTTTCATCATTGAAACATCATATGTGGGAGAACTCCTCTTCTATTGAGAACAGTGGGCCTATCGTGACACCAAGGCACTTCTCACTAACCTTGTACTACTGAGGTACTCCTCCTATTGAGTACCGCAGGTCTGTCTCCAAATACTAGGCACTCCTCCATTGTGGGGCGGCCGCCAAATACCAGGCGCTCCCCTTAATAGCTTGCAGAGGTAATCCACCTTTCGAGTATAGTGGGTCTGCCACCAAATACCAGGCGCTCTATCCCCATGGGTCTGCCGCCAAATACCAGTTGCTCCCCACTAGGCCAGTCGAATTAGTCAGGCAGACATCAGGTCTGTCAGCTACTAGGTCTTTTCACTTTGTCTCCTCATCAAAGTAAGGATCTGCTCCCCATGTTACTGTGAAAAGCTACAACTATCGCTAATTCTAGCGTAGAAGTATCTCAAAGGTCTGTCTCGTCAATGGGATTTCAGTTCTATAGACGGTGCGTCATTCGGATGCCCAATATTTTAGTTATTGGCATTTCCATTCCAGGGGCCCAGTTTAATTTTAGGTTCAAACCAACCTAAACATACCGAAATAGTATCCCAACCACATTTGGGGTATTCCAAAAGAACCATCATTCTATAAGCTTTTTGTAACCACAAACGTTTTGTCGATATGACACATGTAGCCCGAGTTATGGGTGAATAGGTGTAAACATGCCATAGCGGGTCTGAGTCCGATCTGATCCGGGGTCTGGCCTTGTATGTGGGTTCGAACCGGTCTGAGGAAACGACCATCCCCAAAGGGGAGGCCCGACCTGAAGGTCGGCTTGGTCCAAAGGCACTGCCTGACCCGAAGGCGTGGCTCAGCCTGAAGTGGCCCGGCCTGTGGCGGCCTGGCCCGTGGCGGCCCGACTAGCCATCCTATATGGCCTGGTTGGCCTTGTGTGGGAGGGGGGTGCCGCGCCCCCTATTTTCAAGTAGACCATGCACTTTTCACTGGTTCAGGTGACCCGCAGGACACGAGGGGTCCCGCATATTGAGCACACTGGCGGCCAGCTCAGCAGACCGCTCTCTGCTGTCTATCGTGGCCTAAGGTCGCAGTTCCCCTACTTTACGCAGCACGAAGGCGCCGCGCCTCCTCTGCCCCTTCCTAGTCATGGACTCCTGCTCTTCCACGCATCGCGACGGCGCCTCACCCAGCATGCGACTGTCACGAACTTCATGGTAGAGGCCCCTTCTTCCTGAGCGGTGCGATGACATCGTGGCCCTACAGCTCCGCTACGACCCGCCTGGCCACAACTCGGTTCTCGGCACAACACAGTAGTGTCATGCCCTTATGGCGACCCGACTGACTTGCACTGCTGGTTCCTTCATGGCAGGATCATTGTCGGTCATCGCATTTACTGCCTTCATCATTACCAAAATGAGAGAAACAACAAGGGGGAATGGTCAGACCGCATTCGTGCGGTCTGAGCTCTCTTGGTTAAGATGATATCAATTGGAAACAAGGTGCTCAACATGCGATGATGAACAGAGGGTATATTCATACACAAAATAACCCATACCTCAATTTTTAGTGATCGACGATGGATTCGTGGAAAGCGGACATCGTTCCATCAAAGTTGGAGGAGGAAGAGGGTACTCATCATTGGCGAACAAGTGTTCGAAGGTGACGAAGTCACAGGCGACGTCAACGTCCTTCATGGGCGTCACTTCCGATATTTTCCCCGGTTGAAGGTGGAAGAAGAGGACAATGGTTATTCGTGTTCTTCATTGAGAGGATGTTCTCTCAATTTCTCTAAGGCTCCACCGGATGAAAGTGAAAACCATAATAAAATAACATCTTTTATTATTGTTTTATTATTGGCATGAATTCAAACTAATTAAAAAAACAATAATTAATGAACAATTAATTAATTTATGTGGAGTTGGGACTTTAATGAGGGAAGGAAGGTGAATAATTTCTATGGTTTCCGCCACTTTATGGTGAGTAACAAGGGGGTTAATGATAATGTGGGTCCCACCTAATAATATCCCCCAAAGGAGGTTATACAGGAGTGGTCCGCACCACCATAACCTCCCATGAGAGGTTAGGGTGTGGTGGCCCCCACATCCAACTATACCTCAGAGGTTTTAAACACACCAAATAAAATAAATTTAAAACTTTATTTTATTCAATTTAATTAGAAACCCCCAAAAACTAGCATCCAAACTCATCATAATGAAACTACTGTGAATGCCTCACTATGCAGTCAACGATGCCGTGAGTTCAACAATGCCCTCAAATTTCAATTCTGAGCACTAATTCAAATGTTAGAAAACACCTTCTCTCACGTTTGCTGAACGTACCCAAAAAAAGGTCAAAATTTATTATCAGTCACCCTCGACTCACTACGGTCAAGGATAGGCTCTCCCTAGGTAAAAATTTTCCAATGAACCAAATGGTACTCTTGGATTTTCAACCTAATTTACAGTTTAGATGTTATAAACTTTACAATAAATTAATTGTCACTTATTTATTTTATTTGTGGCCACAAATTATCATTCTTTGGTGGCCCTCACCAGTCCATGTTAGTATCTTCTTAAAGGAATCCTACCCTCACGAGATCATCGATGGTCTCATATTTTTAATCTGAGTTACCATTTGTGAGTTATATGAATTTTAAAAATAAAATAATTTATTTATTTATTTTATTTATGATTTTACCATTTTTAGGTTTCCTCACAGGAGGCCTGCACTAACTAATCTGAAGTCACGCCAAGGGTAAAATCACCTTCCTGAGAGAAACAATGCCCTCAGATTTCGGATCTGAGTTTCCGTTTAAGAGTTATTCCACTTTTTCATGAAAGCTGCCTACACTCGATTACTTATGCTTAACAAAAACTTCAGAAATTTGATCTGGTCACGACATGCCTTAGAATTATGCGCCGTCAGAAACTGAAAACTCGTAAAAATACCATGAATTATAGAAAAAAAATTCCATAGAATTTCTGGGTTGTTACATTCTCCCCATCTTAGGGATTTATTCCCATGTAAGCTACAACTCACAACTAAACTAACAAGTGGGGTTACTTGGAACACATCTGAGCCTCCTTCTCCCATGTGCTCTCCTGTAGGTTCCTATGCAGCAAACAAATGTGCACCAGAGGTATCGACCATCCATGCCGGACCCACTCCTTTCGAACCTCAATCTCCACTAGAACCTCCATGAAAGTCGCCCCGTCATTAATGTCCAGTTCTCCATAGTCAATGATGTGAGAAGGGTCCTGCACGTATCTCCTGAGCTGAGATACATTGAAGACGTCATGCACCTAGTGCAACTGAGTTAGAAGAGCCAAGCGGTAAGCCACATCACCTACTCTACCGAACACCTGTAACAGTCTGATTAACCGCATGGATATCTTTCCGCCTCGACCAAATCTCCGCAAACCTCATGGAGGTGAGACCCGTAGAAAGACGTGGTCATAATCCTCAAACTCCATAGGTCTCAGTATCCTATCAATAGATGACATCTGCCTACTTTCTGCAGTCTTCATCTGCTTCTGGATGATCTGCACCTTCTCTGTGGTAGCCCGTACCATCTCTGGTCCCACTAGTGTTGACTACCCTGGGTCTTTCAAGCACAGCGGTGATCTGCAAGGTCACCCGTTAAAGGCCTCAAAAGGATCCATACATATGGTGGAGTTATAACTATTGTTGTAGGAAAACATTACCATAGGATAGTGATCCTTCCAACTATGAACGAATCAGAGAACACATGCACGAAGCATGTCCTTGAGGGTCTGAATGGTCCTCTTAGTTTGACAATCTCTCTGAGGATGAAAGGCAGTGCTCAAATGAAGTTATTCCTCGAAAGCCTCCTGAAACCCCTTCCATATCCAGGAAGTAAACCATATGTCGCAGTCAGAGAAGATAGATGTAGGTACTCGAAGAAAATGTACTATCTCTTGCACATGAAGGTGTCCATAGATCTTAACTGATCCCTGCTCTCTAATCGGTAGGATGTGGGCTGACTTGGTGAGTCGGTCAACGATCACCCATATCAAATCATGACCCCTGGATGTGTGTGGAAGACCCATCACGATGTCCATCAATGTCTCATACCACTTCCTCACTGGGACCTCTATGGGCTGAAACAAGACTGCTGGTACCTGGAGCTCCGCCTTCACTTGCTCATAAGGGAGGCATCGAGAGACTAACTCTACTAATGCCTTCATCATACCTGGCCACCAGTGCTGTCGTCAAAGGTTCGAGTACATCTTCGCCACTCCTGGATGTACGACTAGAGGGGAAGTGTATAACTCCCTCAACACTTCCACATGAAGTGCAACAGGTACCATAGTACGTCCTCTAAAGAGGATTTTGTGCTCCCCAAATTCATAAAATACTTCATGCGCATGGCTTATGGATATATGAGCATGTCGTGTCTCATTGTCAGCATCCACATGCTGCACGCCCTAGAATTGCTGAAGATGTGGGGGAGTGGATGTAGGAGACTGAAGAAAGGATGATCTATCTCTATCCAAAAAGGATATCTGTAAAGCAGCTAGCTGCCTCGCCGCATCACTCAGCAGTTATAGGCCAGACCTCTTACTATGTGTTTCTACTGCCTTGTTCCCACATCCTAGGATTATATATTATCCAAATGTAATTGTCCTAGAGGAACTCTAGCCCCTCATTTTGGGAACTGAAAACTCAAAACTTCTGTTGCCATGAGGGTGAGGATGGCTATCTCACAAGTGATCAACTGCACCCATCCCATGCATGAGTTTTTCCTGTGCTTCCTGGGTTTCCTTTATTTTTTTCTGACCAATAAAAACCTATTCCAACTTTTTAAATAATCCAAAACATTTTTGCGTCATACAATCCATTTGTGTACGAACTATGGTTGCCCAATCCATACCCAAACTAACGTCGTAAGGCCTCGACGTTGCCTCCAAGAGGATCCAACTGAAACTCTCGCCTTAAGGGTCAGATCACACTGTCGGCATATGTGTGATTATCGAGTCTCCACCAACAGGTATCTCAAGACTTGAGGATTAAGTCAACGGTTTAACCGAAAACTCTAGGTCTATGAAACGATTCGTGGGTGGAATAATTAATAGTACATATGACTATTGATACGAAAAATACAAGTAGACACAGACCGTACCTCAAATCATTCTTAGAGACCTTAGGTCACGCTCATTGACCATGTGCAGCTACTCTCTTCCTCTGCCCTCCAGCTCTCGAAGCCTGGTGGGGACTCCAAAGGTGGGTGGTTGTATCATGTCAAAATGTACACCACCTCATGCTGTTATCCTAGTTCTGATTCCACGTCTGCTGCCCTAAAGATTTATCTTTCCATGTAACATCCTCTTCCTAATACTTCTTTCACACCAATGTATCTATGACTGGAACCTGTATCACACTTTCCCATTGCTAACCTTAATTGGATGTATCCACTAGACAAAGAACATTCAACCAAAATGGTTCTCTCTATAACCCATCATGAGTTAGAATGCATAGAGGAAAAGTGTGGGATCAGTTGTTCTTAAACACACCTCGCTCGGAATTTTGAGCCCTGAAGCATTGTTCACATTGTATTCATCGAGTACCAGGATTTGTCGGTACGCCTCGATGAATACTCAACTACCGACATGTCGTTCTGTCAAAACTATAGAAGTTAAAGGGAACTCTCAACCCCCTCCTCATGCAAGTCCTCATCAGCCTGTGAGTCGAGCTCGCTTCAGAACATGAGGGGTATCTAATTCTAAAACACATGTAAGGTACTGAACCTACAGGGTTCATCTACTGGTACTACCAGTAGGGATTGCTGACCAATGGGCAGTGATATAGTTGGCACACATCCTGAACGTACCATCTTGAAAAATGGTCCATATACCGAAGCCTCATAACTATGCGGACCATCCTCATGGTAAATCACCAAAAAAGTCTCGTAGCTAAGATCAACATCATCTCTACTAGTGTTTCAACTAGGAAGAAAACTCCAGTAATCACCTCCATCCAGTCCTCTACTGTCTGGGAATCTGTATCACCTCGAAACCATAGAGGCTGCTACCGCTGGATCATGTGCAACACGCACATTCGACATGCACCATCCTCCAATTCAGCTGGTGGCATCTGCTGACCATTGGGTGGTGGTGCTGCAGGTACATGACCTGAAGGAACCAACATAGTAAGAGGGTCCTACACTAGATCCTCATCGCTCGGTGGCCCATCATCGAGTACTATCTCGGGAACCCTAACTGGCTGTTTGTGTGGAGGCATCCTGATAAGGAACAAGTGCGTGCCGGTAAAATGATTACACTTGGTGAGCTGAACTGCTAGAGCTGAATTAAATAAAACTCTTGAAAACACATACAGAATCAATGTATTCGTGCACTGATTCGGAATTCATAATTCATGGTCCTGGTGAATGGATTCATCAGCCGCTGCACCAACCCTGGACTCCCTGAACTGAATACCACAATCAGTACACTTAGCACTATTGCTTCACAGAAAAGAATGATTAGAAATCTATGTTATGTGGTAGAACCGGCTAATCTACTACCAATTTGTCACGACCCGTCCTTGGGACTGGTGTCATGACTACCCCAAGCCCACCTTCCATATTCTAGGGGCTGGAGACTAGCACCAAAGGTGAAAATCCTTAAGCTGGGAAGGCACTGCATTAATAAAAAGTAAACACACACAATTATAGTATACAACTGGAAATAAACACTAAGAAATACTATATACAGAAGAAGTGCTAGAATGTAAAAAGGGGAGGGAAATACAGGCCCAACTGTAAATTACAGGTACAACTGAAAATGGTACAAACAACTGAAAGGTAAAGAGAATCTCTTGGATCATCCTCTGGGGTTCCTACATGACGGGTATGTATAGATGGGCACCTCATCACTCCCCATCTGTCAGTCTCTTCTGTGTATATACTCGTCATAAAGTCCACGTCCGAGTACCATCCAGTCCTGTCACTCTCAGCCTCCACCACCACGTCCATCATCTGCACCCAATACATTGAGGTGTGGGTATAGCCTAATGGGTGAGTATAACGATACTCAGTAAGGACCCCAAGTCTCTCATGGTCTCAGAATATACAAAAAAGAAAACCCCAAATTAAAGGAACAACAGATAACCCTTACATAGGTATATGACCATACATATAACTATGTTATTTAGTATCTAATCTTAATCATGAAAAAAACATGAATGTCATTGACTCAGCTCAAACTAGGATTTTCACTATCAAAACCACAGCTACTGGAGAACTCCTTCTCTGTCGAGAACAGTGGGCCTTTCGCGACACCAATGCGCTTCTCACAAACCTTGGACTCCTGCGGCACTCCTCTTGTCGAGTACCGCGGGTCTACCACCAAATACTAGGGGCTCCTCCATTGTGGCTCTCCCGCCAAATAGTAGGTGATTTCCCTAATAGAATGTAGAGGTTCTACTCCAGTCGAATACCACAGGTCTGCCGCCAAATACTCGGCACTCACCACTGGGCTAGTCGAATCATACAAGAAGTCTTCAGGTCTGTCAGCTACTAGGTCTCCTCAATCTGTTTGCTCCTCACAGGAAGGATCTGCTGGCCGAGCCACTGGGGAAAACTCTAACTCACACGAAGACTCACAATTAATTACCTCAATGGTCCGTCTCATCAATGGGATCACAATGCAACATATGGAACATCATCCGGACTCCCAGTCTGTTATTTTTTGGCTTTCCGTTCTACGGGCCCAGTTTGAATTTAGGTTCATTCCAACCTGACCGTACCCCAACTGTATCCAAACCACAAGTGTGGAATGCCAAAAGCATTTTCATGCTCTAATATTTATGTGGCCAAATACGGTTTGTCTATAGGACACTCATAGCCTGAGTTATGTTTGAATAGGTGTAAAGAAGTCATATCGGGTCCGGGTCTGGTCCGACCTCGTTGGACCGACCCAGCTCGACCTAGTCCGAACCGGTGTTTGACTCGGTCTGCGGGTCCGAACTAAGGTCTGACCCGATCCGCAGGTCTGAACCAGTATGAGGAAACAGCCAGGCCCGAAGGGGCGGCCTGACTCGAGGGGGATGCCCCACCCGAAGGCGCGGCCTGACCCGTAGATGCGACCCGTCCAGAAGTGTCCAGACCCGTGGTGGCCAAACCCGAGGTGGATCGACAGGCCGTCCTACGTGGCCTGGCCGGCCATGCTTGTGAGGGGGGTGCCGCACCCAACTGTTGTCATGAGGAACCGGCGCTTAGTGCCGGTTCAGGTGACCCGTGGGACCCAAGGGACCCCACCTATTGAGTGCACTAGCGGCCGGCTCATCCAACCACCCTCTGCTATCTATTGTGGTGTAAGGCTGTGATTCCCTTACTCCACGCGGCTCGATGACACCGCGATACCTTCGTTGTGGCCCGACATGGTCGTGGCCTCCTACTCTTCCACGCCGCGCAACGACACTGCATCCACCATGCGTCCATTGTGGCCTTCGTGGTCGCGAACCCTTCTTCCAGCGTGGTGCAATGGCACCGCGCCCCTCAGGCTCTGCCGCGGCCCACCTAGTCGTGGCTCAGTTCTTTGAGCGGCATGGTAGTGTCGCGCCCTTGTGGCGACCTGGAAGCCTTGCGCCTCCGATTCCTTCGCAGTTGGCTCGTTGTTGGTCGCTTAGTGTACCGCCTTAGACATTAACAAAACGAGATAAAAAACAAGGAGGGATGGGTCGGACCATGTTCGTGCAGTCTGATCCCTACTCGTTAAGATGATATCAATCAGAACAGGGTTCTCAACATACGATGATGAACGAAGGGTAAATTCATATACAAAATAACCCTTCCTCTATTATCAGTGATCGACGACGGAGTCACAGAAAGCGGACATTATTCCGTCATTGTGGGAGGAGGAAGAGGGTAATTTTATTTGGTGGACAAGCGTTCAAAGCTGACGAAGTCGAAGACTACATTGACGTTCTTCGTGGGCGTCACTTCCCTTCTCTTACCCGGTTGAAGGAGGAAGAACATGTCAACATTTCTTCATGTTCTTAATTTTGAGGATGTTCTCTCACTTTCTCCAAGGCTCCACCAGATGAAAGTGCCAACCAAAATAAAATAATATTTTTTCCTATTATTTTATTATTGGAGTGTATTAAAAATAATTCCAATGAAAATTAATTAATGAACGATTAATTAATTAATGTGGATTTGGTACTTTAATGAGGGAAGGAAGGGGATGAATTTCAAAGTTTTCCCCCAATTTATAGAGAGTTACAAGGGGGTTAATGCTATTGTGGGCCCCACCTAATAATATCCTCCCAAGGGAGGTTATTCTCGGGTGGTCCCCACCCCCATAACCTCCCATGGGAGGTTAGGGTGTGGTGGCCCCAACTCCAACCTTCCCTTAGAGGTTTTACCCACCCAATATAAAATAATGCTAAAACATTAATTTATTTAATTTATTTAAAAAACCCAAAAAAATAACTTCTATTCTCGTCAGAACACAACTATAGTGAAGGTCTCACTAAGAAATCACTAATGTTGTGAGTTTAATGGTGCCCTCGGATTTCAATTCCGAGCACCAGTTTAGAAGTTATAAAACACCTGCTTGTACATTTTCTGAACACACATGAAAAAAAGTTTGGAAAATTATTATCAGTCACCATCAACTCACTATGGTCAGGGTTAGGCTCTTGCTAGTTGAAACACACCCCAACGAACCTAACCATACTCTCATATTTTCAACTTCAGTTACTGTATAGTTGTTATGAATTTTACTATAAAATAATTTTCACTTAATTATTTTATTTGTAGCAAAAAACTAACTCTCTATTGTGGCCCTCGCCGGCCTATGTTAGTATCTGTTTAATGGAATCCTGCCCTCATGAGTTCAGCGGTGGTCTCTGATTTTTAATTTGAGTTACCATTTGTGAGTTATAAAAATTTGAAAAATAAAATAATTTATTTAATTATTTTATTTACGATAATGCCATTTTTGGGTTTCCTCACAGGAGGCCCACAACGATTAATCTTAAGTCATACAAAGGGTAAAAAAACCTTCCTGGGTGCAACAATCCCTCAGATTTCAGATCCGAGTTACCGTTTAAGAGTTATTCCACCTTTTCAAGAAAGCTGCCTAAGCAGGTTAACATAAGCTTAATAAAAACTTCAGAAATTGATTCTCAGCACACCAAGCCTCAGAATCATGCGCCGTCAGAAATTGCAGAGTCATAAAAAACACATGAATTAATGAAAAAAAATTCTATGGAATTTATAGGACTTTATAATTATTTTTTGTCCATGTGACTTAGATGATCACTGAAAATTTATAGTCTCTTTTCTACCCATTTATCAAATACCCAAAACTTCATATTCACAAAATCATAAAATGACCACTACATTGAGTAAAAAAGAGTTTAATTATCCCTAAAATGTTTCAAGATAATAAAATGATATGTGGTTGATCAGGTGAATCATATGAATTAAACTAATAAGATAATGATTAACATGTTATTTTGGTTGAATTTATCTAATCACATCTCTTGGAATAGAATTATTAGAAATATAAAAAACTTGATCTATTATAGAAATTTATGTAACACCCCATGTAAATAAAGAATATGACATTTTCATATTTATCCATATTTGTGAATAAAATATTAATATGACTTTAAAGGGGACGCTATGCTCGATGGCATACCCAACACGCAACAACGAGTTTCTTGGGAATCGTACGTTGCACTCTAATAATAAAATAATATTATTTTAAATGGTAGTTAACATGTAGCTGTTGTATTGGCGGGAATGGATAGAAATAACTAAAATATGATTATATATGTTTATAAATGTTTTTACATTTATCCAATAAAAGATAAAGGCTTAAAATACGGAAAGAATTCAATTTTAGGCGTATATGCCCTAGTTTTCACTAAAGGTTCACTTATCGCCTTTTGATGGTGAACCATCATTAAATATAGTTTTGTTCACTCTTATAAATTCTATTGGACCAAATAAAACTCTTCTTAATAATTTGGACATCAAAATTTACTTTGTGTAAATTTTTAGTATCTTTCCGATAAAGTTCATTTTTTAATGAATAGTGTAAAATGTTGTATTTTAATTCAAAACCACTTTTTAATATAATTTATTTATATGATTAGATTATCTTTTGAATTTGTTTTAAATTGAAATTAGAATATATTTTTACCATTAAATCCAATAGTGGTATTTGGAGTTAATTTCACTTCGAAATCAGACATAAACTAGTGTCAATCGTTTGATACTTATTATTTCATAAAAACACGCTATTTTCTCTGATAGCGGGAATTAATTATTAAATTAATTAATGTGACTTATATGTTTTGAATTTTTTAAAATAGACTTCATTTTTTAATTCTGAATATCAAATATAGCTTAGGGTGAATTTTTGGGATTTTTCTGAAAAACATCAATTTTTTATGAATAGTGAAACCACTAAGTGGTACTTATAAAAACTGATTTTTCCGTTTAAATGAAATTTTGTCATCTTTGTGTTTTGAATTTCAAAAATCCAACATAAATGGTTGTCATTAAGAAGTAAAATGTGGTTCAATGGGATAAAAATAATTTTTTGGTGAATAGTAACTTATTAAGTTTTTAATCGCGATTAGAGGTAATTAGTGTAGTTTAAGGTAAAAATAATGTTTTAATAATATGAAATGAACTTGACACATGTCATAACCTCATTGTATGTGTGATGGACGACCAAGACAAACCATGGGTAAACTTGGGGACCCCATTAAGCCACTTAGGTTGGAAAATGACATTAATATCTTTTTATTTAAAGTTAAAGTAAAAATGAGACAAACATGAAATGTTTTAATAAAAAAACTTTTATATGGGGTTATACAAATCATATTTTTGACTATAAATATTCATTGGAAATATAAGAAGATTTCCTACATCATAGTATTTTTTTTATAATTTTTAGACATTAAATAAATTAAATTATTTATGACATCATGATGATGCAGCGATGACCTCCTTATTTAACGATTTAAATAAAATGGAAAGATAATGTAATATCTAAGACCTACACATGTACAAAACCTATTGGATGAGTGGATTTAGAACCCTTATCACCTTATCCTAGAAAAAAATCAATGTGGGACCTCTTAAATCCGAATACCATTTTAAAATAAAGTGACTTTTCTTTACCTTCCAAGAGTGCCTCTCCTCTCCTCTTATAAAAGGCCCCAACCTAAACCTCCTTACCCACACGCCTAAAGTCTTTGTCTCGGCCAAACCCTTCCCATTTTGGCTCTCCACATCCCTCTCTTACTCCTTGAAGCCTCAATTTTGTCATAAGTCTTCCCAAGGAAGCCTTTGAGCTCAAACCAAGGGGAGTTACCCGATTTTAAGGTAATGTCTTCTTTTGAGTGTTTTATTTTGCTTCTCCAACCCCCTAAACTCTCTTTATTATTTTCTTTTGTAAAAAGTCCAGTATCCTAAATATACTAGGATGTTGTTATAATAAGTATTCGAACTACACTTACACACACCTACATCTAATGGTTAAAGAACATACTGTTTCTATGGATGGTGAATTTCTGCCTCCCGAAACGATGATTGTTCAACACTCATATAACACCTTCAAAGGTGGACATTAAGATGCCACTATATTTATATATGATATATAATATGTTTATATTTTTCTTAAGATTCTGTATTTTTCATTTGTGGCTTACCTTTATGGATTCCATTATGGGTATACGCGATATCTTCATTTTAGGAAGTAAGGACTACCGCCCCTCAAAGTGATGTGATTCGTTAATGCCATACGTGGGACGTATAAAGGATGGATTTAATGTTATTATATATGATGTTATACTGTAATTATAATATACCTCTATATCATTATTATTTCTTTCCATTAAAGTATGAGATATAAATGAAAGTAGCGTTCATGCGTAGGTACGGCTTACCGTCTCCATGAACGGTGCATTTCATTTCTTATCCCTAAATGTAATGTACTATTATTAGTACATGTATATAATGGATATATATGATGAATGATACATCTAAATGATTAATATAATTCTGGAATTAAAATATACATACCTCTAATATAGTTTTAATTCCATTAATACGACATAGAAATGAATGTAGCATTCATGCGTACGTACGACTTACCGTCTCCACGAATGGTGCATTTCATTTATTTCCTCTAAATGATTATGTGATATTAAAAATAAATGTATATGCTGTATATATATGATATATATGATATCCAAATCCGGAATGTCATTCTGGATATAAATAACCTTTGACCACACGAACAACATGTAATTGTAAGAAGTCCACTTTCGATATAAGAACCAAATATCGACAAAACAAGCATTATTAACTTAATGATTACATAATGTTTATAACATAGAAATAAGTGATATAAAAGGAATAATAATCTTGAAAAAGGTTATTAATCAAGTAGAAATTAACTCAAGTTTATTATTCAGGACGTTAAAGAAAGATCAAGTCAAGTCGGACCCGAGGTAAGGGATCCTACACCTCTTTTTCTTTTTAAGTACACTCTTTTATGTCATTATTTTTAAAGATCATCTTTCTTGTTATAGGGATGATATTTTATAATAATCTTACTGTAATTTTTATGTTCATGTGATGAGAGACCCTATTCTCTCTCATCAATCTATTTTGGAAGTTTTGAGTGGCGCCGTTAGGCTGCCGAATTTTCGTAAGAGATCCAACCTCTCTCTTTCTTTTTTAGTACTCTTCTTTATGTCACTTCTTTTATGATCCTCTTTGTTATGTTGGGGGATGTTCTTTTATATTCCTCTTTCTATAAACTTTATGTTAATATGATGAGATACCCTATTTGATCTCATCAATCCATTTTTGTATGTTTTATGTGGCGCCGTTAGGCTGCCGAGTTTTCATAAGGGATTTTTCATCTCACTTTTATTCCCGTGAGATTTATGCTATATATGCCACAATTTCCTTTGAGTGGTGTATGTACTGCCCATTATTATACACTTTGTGTAGTATAATTTCATTTATGGGTATTCACATCTTCATTGTATGGCCCTTCTTCCATGGGGTGTACGTTTAGAAAGTTACCCATGTCGGTAAGGGAACCTTTCACCCTCCTCTTTTTAAAAGACTTCTTTTGTTGGGTATTCAAATTTACATATTTCTATGTTGGAATATGTTTTCATATATCCTTATTGATGTAAATTTTATGTCCAAGAGATTGATATAACCTTTTTTTATCTCTCAGCAACTCATTTTGATGTGACACTATTAGGCTGTCAAGGGAACTTCTTAACCCAATTTCGATTTCTTTGGGTTCAACATGTAGTTATTGAATATTTCATCCTTTGAATATGTGTGAATGAACTTTGATTATTTTACACTTAATATCCACTTATATTTGGTGTATTCGTTTTTCACACATAATTATGTAATTGATTTATCCTTGAACCAAGGATACCATCTTTGTATGGGACTTCGTCTCAATCTCCTTTCATTGAGGCATATTTTGTTTTGTACACAACCTTCTTTTATATGGTGTATAAACCCCTTTGAATTTTACGTTTATCTAAAAAGTAATCTTTTTTATACGAAGCGTTTTACTAAACGACAAAAGGGAATGTTTTTGTCGTACGTATGTGGCGACAATGACTTCTCCACCTCCGAGACCATTATTTGAGTTTCGGATTCTTAAAAAATCCATAACTTCTTTTTAAAAGAAAAATAAATACCATGTTTTACTTTTCTTTTATTTGGGTATTAAAAATGGTTTTCATAATGTTTTTGTATCAATGTTTTGTATTGATATCTTGTTATTGAATGGTGGAAATGTTATGTTTCCTTTATGCATGTTTTATGTGATACGATTATGTTATGGTTCTTGGGAATTGATATGAGGACGGGTGGTTCTGTGATAAACTAAGGGCGGGTGAGCCCGATATAGCTCTCCAATGCATTGGGTAACCCGAAGGAATGAAACGTTAAGGTTTCTCCGAAGAGATTTAGGGAATATACTGTGATGGGTATTCCAAACGTAACCAAGAGGGTTACTCCCTACGTAAGAATGTTATGAATGCCTCAAGTTACCTTTATGTCATATGATTTCTATGATTTTATGAGGTATGTTAAAGTTCTTATGTTTTATGGGTAAAGAATGATTTCATTCTTATGTATACATGTACTCATGATTCCTTTCCATATTTTTATATCCCTTACTGAGATTTTTATGCTCATCCCATGTTTTTGAAATGTTTTTCACAGGTCAAGGGAAGGGTACATGATGTGATGATAGTGTCAAGGATGTGTCAAGAAAGAATCCATGTTTTATTTTAAATATGTTTCCGTTGATGGGAAGAATGAATACTGTCTTCTATGTAACCACTTTGTCTAAATGTGGAATGTAATACAAGTATCATGATCTAATTCTCTAAAACTCTAAACCTGAAAAGATCCTCAATGTGTAATCTTGTAATAACTCAAGATTAAGTAAGGTTTAAGGATGGGGCCTTATTGTTGGTATCGGAGGTCGGTTTAGATAACTTTAGAGGTTAGGGTATTCTTTAAGCATAAGTGACATTACCATAATGGTTAGGATTTCAGAAAGAGTCCTAGTTTTAGATAAAGTGAATGAGTAAGTATATCTTAGTGTTTATCTTACTCATTAGTACATGATGGTTTTGTTGATATTCTCACACTGACCTTTTTGGTTTTAGTAAATAGCTGGATCTAGCAGGCACCAAAGTGACAATTGGTTTGAAGGAAACTGTGGTGGTTCTATGATTAAGATTCTAGATAAAATGGTGGATTCAATGAGGAAACTCGTGGTTGTTCTAAACCAAATATCAAGGAATCATGATCAACCACTTGAACCTTGGTATGATCTTTAATGCATCATGTACGAGATGACCAATCCATGTGGAAGTTTAGGTAATAATTATAAAGGTAACCATTAGAGTTTATATGATCCTTACTTTTGAGGTAATTATGGGTTATTATATGATATGATGGAAAATGAAAGGAATGAGATAAACTTGAGGTTAAAATACGTTATGATCATTTTTGATGATTTTATCTCTTTTTGGGGAATTATTTACGAATTATATAGTTTTTGAAAAATGATAACATGCAGACCGTGTGACAACCCATCGCGTCGGACAAAGATGCGGGAATCGAAACCGCAACCAAAGTGCGACTGGTATTTATCGCCTACCACTGGACTACGTGAAGTCCCCTGTTAGTTTGACTGATTATTTTTAGTTATATGATTTTATTAATTAAGAGTAAGTTGATTTTGGGTTATCTATGTAAATTTATTAACCTATCATGGAGGATATGTGATTAGTTTAATTACTTTTCAATACGAGACTTTAGGAGCAACTGATGTTGTTTGGAGATAAATGTTACGATTTAACGTGGAATACTATGTGACTAAATCCTTCAAATATTTGGGTTTCAATCTTAGATTGGTTTACTATGAAGAATTTTATGGACAAGTAGTTTATCGGATGGTCCTTGTTGAACTTTTGGTTTTGTTGGACAAATTTTGGAGATTAAGCATAGATTTTCTTTTTAATGGGTTATCCTTTTCTGGATTATATGACTTTGTACTAACCTTTTTGGTTTTGGTTTTGGTTAAAGTCTAAAGACATGGGAAGTATATAGTTCTCTTTTGTGGATTAGGTGACTCTCTATAAGTTGATTATAGTACTCTTAATGCGAACAAGTCTTCCTAAATAATCGACTTTTGAAGAAAATATGAGTTTGATTAAGGAATCTAGTAAAAGTTGAAAGTCAACATGATACGTTATTATGTTTCATTATGAATAAATTCCTCAATAAAAATTAACTTAAAACAAAAATGTTGTCTATTAACTTTTCCTACTGGGGAATCGAATACCGTTTAACCCATCACAAGTTTGTGATTTTATTATGGTTAACTTTCTCCTAGACATGTTTACTATCACTCTCCATCAGAACATGACCCTTTTTTTCCTCCATGTCCATATTTTCATACTTGGAATCCAAGTATGGGTTAACTTGGGTGACCTTTGTACTTATCTTTCTTTATTTTAATGTGACCGTTTTACCGACTCTTGTTCCGATGTGGGACTTCCAAGGATGTTTCCAAGCTCAATTTTAAAAATTGTGAGGACACAATTCCAAAAAGGGGGGAAGGATGTAACACCCCAGGTAAATAAAGAATATTAAATTTTCATATTTATCCATATTTGTGAATAAAATATTAATATGACTTTAAAGAGGATTCTATGCTCGATGGCATACCCAACACGCAACAACGGGTTTTTTGGGAATCGTACGTTGCACTCTAATAATAAAATAATATTATTTTAAATAGTAGTTAACATGTAACCATTGTATTGGCAGGAATGTATAGAAATAACTAAAATATTATTATATATGTTTTTAAATGTTTTTACATTTATCCAATAAAAGATAAAGTCTTAAAATACGGAAAGAATTCAATTTTAGGCGTATATGCCCTAGTTTTCACTAAAGGTTCACTTATCGCCTTTTAATGGCAAACCATCATTAAATATAGTTTTCTTAACTCTTATACATTCTATTGTACCAAATGAAACTCTTCTTAATAATTGGGACATCAAAATTTACTTTGTGTAAATATTTAGTATCTTTCCGATAAAGTTTTTTTTAATGAATAGTGTAAAATGTTGTATTTTAATTCAAAACCATTTTTTAATCTAATTTATTTAGATGATTAGATTATCTTTTGAATTTGTTTTAATGTTAAATTAGAATATATTTTCACCATTAAATCCAATAATGGTCTTTGGAGTTAATTTCACTTTGAAATCAGACTTAATCTAGTGTCAATCTTTTGATACTTATTGTTTCATAAAAACACGCTATTTGCTCTGACAGCGGGAATTAATTATTAAATTTATTAATGTGACTTATATGTTTTGAATTTTGTAAAATAGACTTCATTTTTGAATTCGGAATATCAAATATAGGTTAGGGTGAATTTTTGGGATTTTTCTGATAAACATCAATTTTTGATGATTAGTGAAACCACTAAGTGGTACTTATAAAAACTAATTTTTCCGTTTAAATGAAATTTTGTCAGCATTGTGTTTTGAATTTCAAAAATCCGACATACATGGTTGTCATTAAGAAGTAAAATATGGTTCAATGGGATAAAAATATTTTTTGGGTGAATAGTAACTTATTAAGTTTTTAATCGCGATTAGAGGTAATTAGTGTAGTTTAAGGTAAAAATAATGTTCTAGTAATATGAAATGAACTTGAAACAAGTCCTAACCTCATTGTATGTGTCATGGACGACCAAAAAAACCCATGGGTCAACATAGGGACCCCAAGAAGCCACTTTGGTTGGAAAATGACATTAATATCTTTTTATTTAAAGTTAAAGTAAAAATGAGACAAACATGAAATGTTTTAGTAAAACAATTTTTACATGGGGTTATAAAAATCATATTTTTGACTATAAATATTAATTTGAATGATAAAAAGATTTCCTACATCATAGTATTTTTTTTATAATTTTTAGACATTAAATAAATTAAATTATTTATGACATCATGATGATGGAGCGATGACCTCATTATTTAACGATTTAAATAAAATGGAAAGATAATTTAATATCTAAGACCTAAACATGTCCAAAACCTATTGGATGAGTGGATTTATAACCCTTATCACCTTATCCTAGAAACACATCAATATGGGACCTCTTAAATCCGAATACCTTTTTAAAATAAAGTGACTTTTCTTTACCTTCCAAGAGTACCCCTCCTCTACTCTTATAAAAGGCCCCCAACTCAACCTCCTTACCCACACTCCTAAAGCCTTTGTCTCGGCCAAACCCTTCCCATTTTGGCTATCCACATCCCTATCTTACTCCTTGAAGCCTCACTTTTGTCATAAGTCTTCCCATGGAAGCCATTGAGCTCAAACCAAGGGGAGTTACCCGATTTTAAGGTAATGTCTTTTTTTGAGTACTTTTGTTTTATTTTGCTTCTCCAACCCCCTAAACTCTTTTTATTATTTTCTTTTGTAACAAATCATGTATCCTAAATATACTAGGGTGTTTTTATAAGATTTATTCGAGCTACACTTACACACACCTACATCTAATGGTTAAGGAACATTCTGTTTCCGTGGATGGCGAATTTCTGCCTCCCGAAACGATGATTGTTCAACACACATATAACACCATCAAAGGTGGACATTAAGATATCACTATATTTATATATGATATATAATATGTTTATGTTTTACTTAAGCTTCTTAATTTTTCATTTGAGGCTAACCTATATGGATTCCATTATGGGTATACGCGATATCTTCATTTTAGGAAGTGCAGACTACCGCCCCTCAAAGTGATGTGATTCGTTAATGCCATACGTGAGATGTATAAAGGATGGATTTAATGTTATTATATATGATGTTATACTGGAATTATAATATACCTCTATATCATTATTATTTCTTTCCATTAAAGTATGAGATAGAAATGAAAGTAGTGTTCATGCGTACGTACGGCTTACCGTCTCCATGAACGGTGCATTTCATTTCTTATCCCTAAATGTAATGTACTATTATAAGTACATGCATATATTGGATATATATGATGAATGATACATCTAAATGATTAATATAATTCTGGAATTAAAATATACATACCTCTCATATAGTTTTAATTACATTAATACGACATAGAAATGAAAGTAGCGTTCATGCGTACGTACGACTTACCGTCTCCATAAACGGTGCATTTCATTTCTTTCCTCTAAATGATTATGTGATATTATAAATACATGTATATACTGGATATATATGATATATATGATATCCAAATCAGGAATTCCATTCTGTATATAAAGAACCTTTGACCACACGAACAACATGTAATTGTAAGAAGTCCACTTTCGACTTAAGAACCAAATATCGACAAAACAATCATTATTAACTTAATGATTACATAATGTTTATAACATGGAAATAAGTGATATAAAAGGAATAATAATCTTGAAAAAGGTTTTTAATCAAGTAGAAATTAACTCAAGTTTATTATTCAGGACGTTAAAGAACGATCGAGTCAAGTCGGACCCGAGGTAAGGGATTATACACCTCTCTTTCTTTTTAAGTACACTCTTTTATGTCATTCCTTGTAAAGATCATATTTCTTATTATTGGGATGATATTTTATATTAATATTACTGTAATTTTTATGTTCATGTGATGAGATACCCTATTCTCTCTCATCAATCAATTTTGGAAGTTTTGAGTGGCGCTGTTAGGCTGCCGAATTTTCGTAAGAGATCCAACCTTCCTCTTTCTTTTTTAGTACTCTCCTTTATGTCACATCTTTTAAGATCCTCTTTTTTTATGTTGGGGGATGTTATTTTATATTCCTCTTTCTATAAGCTTTATGTTAATATGATGAGATCCCATATTTGATCTCATCAATCCATTTTTGTATGTTTTCTGTGGCGCCGTTAGGCTGCCGAGTTTTCGTAAGGGATTTTTCATCTCACTTTTATTCCCGTGAGATTTATGCTACAGTTGCCAAAATTTCCTTTGAGTGGTGTATGTACTGCCCATTATTATACACTTTGTGTAGTATAATTTCATTTATGGGTATTCACATCTTCATTGTATGACCCTTCATCCATGGGGTGTACGTTTCGAAAGTTACCCATGTCGGTATGGAAACCTTTCACCCTCCTCTTTTTAAAAGACTTCTTTTGTTGGGTCTTTTAATTTACATATTGATATGTTGGAATATGTTTTCATATATCCTTATTGATGTAAATTTTATGTCCAAGTGATTGAGATACCCTTTTTTTATCTCTCATCAACTCATTTTGATGTGACGCTGTTAGGCTGTCAAGGGAACTTCTTAACCCAATTTCGATTTCTTTGGGTTCAACATGTAGTTATTGAATATGTCATCCTTTGAATATGTGTGAATGAACTCTGATTATTTTACACTTAATATCCACTTATATTTGGTGTATTCGTTTGTCACACATAATTATGTAATTGATTTATCCTTGAACCAAGGATACCGTCTTTGTATGGGACTTCGTCTCAATCTCCTTTCATTGAGGCATATTTTGTTTTATACACAACCTTATTTTATATGGTGTATAAACCCCTTTGAATTTTATGTTTATCCAAAAAATAATCTTTTTTATACGAAGCGTTTTACTAAACGACAAAAGGGAATGTTTTTGTCATACGTATGCGGCGATAATGACTTCTCCGCCTCCGTGACCATTATTTGAGTTTCGGATTCTTCTACAAGCTATACCTTCTTTTTAAAAGAAAAATAAATACCATGTTTTACTTTTATTTTATTTTGGTATTGAAAATGGTTTTCATAATGTTTTTTTATCAATTTTTTGTATTGATATCTTGTTATTGAAAGGTGGAAATGTTATGTTTCCTTTATGCATGTTTTATGTGATACGATTATGTCATGGTTCTTGGGCATTGTTATGAAGACGGGTGGTTCTGTGATAAACTAAGGGTGGGTAAGCCCGATATAGCTCTCCAATGCATTGGGTAACGTGAAGGATTGAAACATTAAGGTTTCTCCGAAGAGATTTAGGGAATATACTGTGATGGGTATTCCAAACGTAACCAAGAGGGTTACTCCCTACGTAAGAATGTTATGAATGCCTCAAGTTACCTTTATGTCATATGATTTCTATGATTTTATGAGGTATGTTAAAGTTCTTATGTTTTATGGGTAAAGAATGATTTCATTCTTATGTATACATGTACTTATGATTCCTTTCCATATTTTTATATCCCTTACTGAGATTTTTATGCTCATCCCATGTTTTTGAAATGTTTTTCACAGGTCAAGGGAAGGGTACATGATGTGATGATAGTGTCAAGGATGTGTCAAGAAAGAATCCATGTTTTATTTTAAATATGTTTCCATTGATGGGAATAATGAATACTATCTTCTATGTAACCACTTTGTCTAAATGTGGAATGTAATACAAGTTTCATGATCTAATTCTCTAAAACTCTAATCCTGAAAAGATCCTCCATGTGTAATCTTGTAATAACTCAAGATTAAGTAAGGTTTAAGGCTGGGGCCTTATAGTTGGTATCAGAGGTCGGTTTAGATAACTTTAGAGGTTAGGGTATTCTTTAAGCATAAGTGACATTACTATAATGGATAGGATTTCAGGAAGAGTCCTAGTTTTAGATAAAGTGAATGAGTAAGTATATCTTAGTGTTTATCTTACTCATTAGTACATGATGGTTTTTTTGATATACTCACACTGACCTTTTTGGTTTCAGTAAATGGCTGGATCTAGCAGGAACCAAAGTGACAACTGGTTTGAAGGAAACTGTGGTGGTTCTATGATTAAGATTCTAGATAAAATGGGGGATTCAATGAGGAAACTCGTGGTTGTTCTAAACCAACTATCAAGGAGTCATGATCAACCACTTGAACCTTGGTATGATCTTTAATGCATCATGTACGAGATGACCAATCCATGTGGAAGTTCAGGTAATAATTATAAAGGTAACCATTAGAGTTTATATGATCCTTACTTTTGAGGTAATTATGGGTTATTATATGATATGCTGGAAAATGAAAGGCATGAGATAAACTTGACGTTAAAATATGTTATGATCATTTTTGATGATTTTATCTCTTTTGGGGAATGATATAAGAATTATATAGTTTTGGAAAAAGGACAACACACAGACCATGTGACAACCCATCGCGTCGGACAAAGCTGCGGGAATCGAACCCACAACCAAAGTGCAACTAGTATTTATCGCCTACCACTGGACTACGTGAAGTCCCTGGTTAGTTTGACTGATTCTTTTTAGTTATATGATTTTATGAATTAAGAGTAAGTTTATTTTGGGTTATCTATGGAAATTTATTAACCTATCATGGAGGATATGTGATTAGGTTAATTACTTTTCAATACGAGACTTTAGGAGAAACTGATGTTGTTTGGAGATAAATGTTATGATTTAACTTGTAAGACTATGTGACTAAATCCTTCAAATATTTGGGTTTCAATTTTATATTGGTTTACTTTGAAGAATTTTATGGACAACTTGTTTATCGGATGGTCCTTGTTGAACTTTGGGTTTTGTTGGACAAATTTTGGAGATTAAGCATAGATTTTCTTTTTAATGGGTTATCCTTTTCTGGATTATCTGACCTTTTACTAACCTATTTGGTTTTGGTTTTGGTTAAAGTCTAAAGACATGGGAAGTAGATAGTTCTCTTTTGTGGATTAGGTGACTCTCTAGAAGTTGATTATAGTACTCTTAATGCGAACATGTCTTCCTAAATAATCGACTTTTGAAGAAAATATGAGTTTGATTAAGGAATCTAGTAAATGTTGAAAGTCAACATGATAGGTGATTATGTTTACTTTTGAATAAATTCCTCAATAAAAAGTAACTTAAAAAAAAATGTTGTCTATTAAATTTTCCTACTGGGGAATCGAATACCGTTTAACCCATCACAAGTTTCTGATTTTCTTATGGTTAACTTTCTCCTAGACATGTTTACTATCACTCTCCATCAGAACATGACCATTTGTTTTTTCCTCCATGTCCATATTTTCAAACTTGGAATCCTAGTATGGGTTAACTCGGGTGGCCTTTGTACTTATCTTTTTTATTTTAAAATGATTGTTTTACCGACTCTTGTTCCGATGTGGGACTTCCAAGGATGTTTCCAAGCTCAATTTTAAAAATTGTGAGGACACAATTCCCAAAAGGGGGGAAGGATGTAACACCCCAGGTAAATAATGAATATGACATTTTCATATTTATCCATATTTGTGAATAAAATATTAATATGACTTTTAAGGGGACGCTATGCTCGATGGCATACCCAACACGCTACAACGAGTTTCTTGGGAATCGTACGTTGCACTCTAATAATAAAATAATATTATTTTAAATGGCAGTTAACATGTAGCCGTTGTATTGGTGGGAAAGGATAGAAATAACTAAAATATGATTATATATGTTTTTAAATGTTTTTACATTTATCCAATAAAAGATAAAGGCTTAAAATACGGAAAGAATTCAATTTTAGGCGTATATGCCCTAGTTTTCACTAAAGGTTCACTTATCACCATTTGATGGAGAACCGTTATTAAATATAGTTTTTTTTCACTCTTATACATTCTATTGGACCAAATAAAACTCTTCTTAATAATTGGGACATCAAAATTTACTTTGTGTAAATTTTTAGTATCTTTCCGATAAAGTTCATTTTTTAATGAATAGTGTAAAATGTTGTATTTTAATTCAAAACCACTTTTTAATCTAATTTAATTATATGATTAGATTATCCTTTGAATTTGTTTTAAAGTGAAATTAGAATATATTTTTACCATTAAATCCAATAGTGGTATTTGGAGTTAATTTCACTTCGAAATCAGACTTAAACTAGTGTCAATCTTTTGATACTTATTGTTTCTTAAAAACACGCTATTTGCTCTGACAGCAGGAATTAATTATTAAATTAATTTATGTGACTTATATTTTTTTAATTTTGTAAAATAGACTTCATTTTTGAATTCGGAATACCAAATATAGCTTAGGGTGAATTTTTGGGATTTTTCTGAAAAACTTCAATTTTTGATGAATAGTGAAACAACTAAGTGGTACTTATAAAAACTGATTTTTCCGTTTAAATGAAACTTTGTCATCTTTGTGTTGTGAATTTAAAAAATACGACATACATGGTTGTCATTAAGAAGTAAAATGTGGTTCAATGGGATAAAAATAATTTTTTGGTGAATAGTAACTTATTAAGTTTTTAATCGCGATTAGAGGTAATTAGTGTAGTTTAAGGTAAAAATAATGTTTTAATAATATGAAACGAACATGACACATGTCCTAATCTGATTTTATGTGTCATGGCAGACCAAGACAACCCATGGGTCAACTTGGGGACCCCATGAATCCACTTTGGTTGGAAAATGACATTAATATCTTTTTATTTAAAGTAAAAATGAGACAAACATGAAATGTTTTACTAAAACAATTTTTACATGGGTTATAAAAATAAGATTTTTGACTATAAATATTAATTGGAAAGATAAAAATATTTCATAAATCATAGTATTTTTTTTATAATTTTTAGACATTAAATAAATTAAATTATTTATGACATCATGATGATGCAACGATGACCTCATTATTTAACGATTTAAATAAAATGGAAAGATAATGTAATATCTAAGACCTACACATGTCCAAAACCTATTGTATGAGTGGATTTCGAACCCTTATCACCTTATCCTCGAAACACATCAATTTGGGACCTCATAAATCCGAATACCATTTTAAATTAATGTGACTTTTCTTTATCTTCCAAGAGTGCCCCTCCTCTTCTCTTATAAAAGCCCCCCACCTCAACCTCTTTACCGACACTCCTAAAGCCTTTGACTCGGAAAAACCCTTCACATTTTGGCTCTCCACATCCCTCTATTACTCCTTGAAGCCTCAGTTTTGGAAGAAGTCTTCCCAAGGAAGCTTTTGAGCTCAAACCAAGGGGAGTTACCTGATTTTAAGGTAATGTCTTCTTTTGAGTACTTTTGTTTTATTTTGCATCTCTAACCCCCTAAAATATTTTTATTAATTTCTTTTGTAACAAATCCAGTATCCTAAATATACTAGGATGTTTTTATAAGAAGTATTCGAACTACACTTACACACACCTACATCTAATGGTTAAAGAACATACTGTTTCTGTGGATGGCAAATTTCTGCCTCCCGAAACGATGATTATTCAACACTCATATAACACCTTTAATGGTGGAAATTAAGATGTCACTATATTTATATATGATATATAATATGTTTATGTTTTAATTAAGCTTCTTTATTTTTCATTTGTGGCTTACCTTTATGGATTCCATTTTGGGTATACGCGATATCTTCATTTTAGGAAGTGCGGACTACTGCCCCTCAAAGTGATGTGATTCGTTAATGCCATACGTGGGACGTATAAAGGATGGATTTAATGTTATTATATATGATGTTATACTGGAATTATAATATACCTCTATATCATTATTATTTCTTTCCATTAAAGTATGATATAGAAATGAAAGTAGCGTTCATGCGTACGTACGACTTACCGTCTCCATGAACGGTGCATTTCATTTCTTATCCCTAAATGTAATGTACTATTATAAGTACATGTATATAATGGATATATATGATGAATGATACATCTAAATGATTAATATAATTCTGTAATTACAATATACATACCTCTCATATAGTTTTAATTCCATTAATACGACATAGAAATGAAAGTAGCGTTCATGCGTACGTACGGCTTACCGTCTCCATGAACGGTGCATTTCATTTATTTCCTTTAAATGATTATGTGATATTATAATTACATGTATATTCTGTATATATATGATATATATGATATAAAAATCAGGAATGTCATTCTGGATATAAAGAACCTTTGTCCACACGAACAACATGTAATTGTAAGAAGTCCACTTTCGACTTAAGAACCAAATATCGACAAAACAATCATTATTAAATTAATGATTACATAATGTTTATAACACGGAAATAATTGATATAAAAGGAATAATAAGCTTGAAAAAGGTTCTTAATCAAGTATAAATTAACTCAAGTTTATTATTCAGGACGTTAAAGAACGACCGAGTCAAGTCGGACCCGAGGTAAGGGATCCTACACCTCTCTTTCTTTTTAAGTACACTGTTTTATGTCATTCCTTTTAAAGCTCATATTTCTTGTTATTGGGATGATCTTTTATATTAATATTACTGTAATTTTTATGTTCATGTGATGAGAGACCTTATACTCTTTCAAAAATCTATTTTGGATGTTTTGAGTGTCGCCGTTAGGCTGCCGAATTTTCGTGAGATCCAACATCTCTCTTTCTTTTTTAGTACTCTCCTTTATGTCTCTTCTTTTAAGATCCTCTTTGTTATGTTGGGGGATGTTATTTTATATTCCTCTTTCTATAAAATTTATGTCAATATGATGAGATACCCTATTTGATCACATCAATCCATTTTTGTATGTTTTATGTGGCGCCGTTAGGCTGCCGAGTTTACGTAAGGAATTTTTCATCTCACTTTTATTCCCGTGAGATTTATGCTACATTTTCCACAATTTCTTTTGAGTGGTGTATTTGCTGCCCATTATTATACACTTTTTGTAGTATAATTTCATTTATGGGTATTCACATCTTCATTGTATGACCCTTCTTCCATGGGGTGTACGTTTCGAAAGTTACCATGCCGGTAAGGGAACCTTTCACCCTCCTCTTTTTAAAAGACTTCTTTTGTTGGGTCTTTTAATTTACATATTTCTATGTTTTAATATGTTTTAATATATCCTTATTGATGTAAATTTTATGTCCAAGTGATTGAGATACCCTTTTTTTTATCTCTCATCAACTCATTTTGATGTGACGCTGTTAGGCTGTCAAGGGAACTTCTTAACCCAATTTCGATTTCTTTGGGTTCAAAATGTAGTTATTGAATATGTCATCCTTTGAATATGTGTGAATGAACATTGATTATTTTACACTTAATATCCACTTATATTTGGTGTATTCGTTTTTCACACATAATTATGTAATTGATTTATCCTTTAACTAAGGATACAGTCTTTGTATGGGACTTCGTCTCAATCTCCTTTCATTGAGGCATATTTTGTTTTATACACAACCTTCTCTTATATGGTGTATAAACCCCTTTGAATTTTACATTTATCCAAAAAGGAATCTTTTTTATACGAAGCGTTTTACTAAACTAAAAAGGGAATGTTTTTGTCATACATATGCGGCGACAATGACTTCTCCACCTCCGTGACCATTATTTGAGTTTCAGCTTCTTTTACAAGCCATACCTTCTTTTTAAAAGAAAAATAAATACCATGTTTTACTTTCTTTTATTTTGGTATTGAAAATGGTTTTCATAATGTTTTTGTATCAATGTGTTGTATTGATATCTTGTTATTGAAATGTGGAAATGTTATGTTTCCTTTATGAATGTTTTATGTGATAAGATTATGTTATGGTTCTTGGGCATTGTTATGAAGACGGGTGGTTCCGTGATAAACTAAGGGCAGGTGAGCCCGATATAGCTCTCAAATGCCTTGGGTAACGCAAAGGAGTGAAACGTTATGGTTTCTCCGAATAGATTTAGGGAATATACTGTGATGGGTATTCCAAACGAAACCAAGAGGGTTACTCGCTACGTAAGAATGTTATGAATGCCTCAAGTTACCTTTATGTCATATGATTTCTATGATTTTATGAGGTATGCTAGAGTGCTTATGTTTTATTGGTAAAGAATGATTTCATTCTTAGGTATACATGTACTCATTATTCCTTTCCATATTTTTATATCCCTTACTGAGATTTTTATGCTCATCCCAAGTTTTTGAAATGTTTTTCACAGGTCAAGGGAAGGGTACATGATGTGATGATAGTGTCAAGGATGTGTCAATAATGAATCCATGTTTTATTTTAAATATGTTTCCGTTTATGGGAAGAATGAGTACTGTCTTCTATGTAACCACTTTGTCGAAATGTGGAATGTAATACAAGTTTCATGATCTAATTCTCTAAAACTCTAAACCTGAAAAGATCATCAATGTGCAATCTTGTAATAACTCAAGATTAAGTAAGGTTTAAGGCAGGGGCCTTATAATTTATTTGAGCAATATATCTGAAAATGGAACCTTCTAATTGGAAAATTGATATTCGAAAACAATATTCCTGGATTATATGAGTTATACATGGATTTAAGAAAAACGAATATCAATATGATTTTCCAATGAAACTTTCATTAGTCTCTCATCCTCAATCATATAATCTTCAAATATCACATTTATCTATATAATTTGGGTACATGAATTTATTAATTATACATATTATGCCTTTGTGATTCTCAATGTGAATAAAATTTTCAACATTATATTAAAACTATCCTAACTGTTTTTAGATATAATGTTCCAACATACATTTACTTTTTTCGGTTCAATTACCTAAATAATCCATATATGAAAATCCATAAAATGTTAAATATGTATTATGTTTATATAGTTTCCCATAGTTCAATGTTCCTTCCATATATCTTATTATTCTCCTAACATATATAAAGTGGTACTAATTGGTATCACTCTAAAATATGGCTCATAAAGTAACTATATAAATTATATCTAGGCATTATAAATATCAATTAACTTTTCTTAAAATAATTATGTATTATTATGAATTATATTTTGGTTTAAAAAACATCCAAATTCATAACTGTTCAATTATGAACAATCTAATTGGAGATTATGGTAATTGTCTATATTAATTATTTATTGAAATTTACAAACAAATATTTCAGATGATAGAAATATGGAATTCAGCTAATTCTCAATATGAAATCCTACAATGCATTTCATCTTATTACACACACATCTAAAAACCAATCTTCATTTTCATAATATAATAATCCCTGATCTACTTGTTACCTCTAAAAATCTGTTTTCTTACGCATTGATAATTACAATGTGACTACATTTTCCCATTTCTAACACATAATGGATACACTCCACAGTAACATTTCTAAACATAATATCACATAATGAATCAACTTATTTTGATTACCAATACATATTATCATCTTTAATACCTTACAATTCCTTCTTCAATCCTCAGAACATGTTTCCATAATTCTCTAAGATAAATACATAAGGGTTTTCAATATAGATTTCTTCATCAACATCAATATTTATTATGAATAAATTCACATCCATTTGATATATTTTCTAATATTTTTGATCTGATAGAAAGAGATGAATTATTATTTTCTCTATACATGAAAATGTGGAAAATTTTTCATCAATATCAATACATTATATATAATAATATTATTTTCAAATCGAAACAAAATCATTACATGATATGTTAGAATTGTCATTAAGATTATTAATCAAAACCCATTTAGTGATAAAAACAATTTTTAGGTCATAGAACATGATCCCAATTTGTGTTCATCTAAATATGATCATGTTTCTTATTCCTATATTTCACCCCTAATAGTTTCCAACTACTTATTCTAGTGTATTAATTTAAATTTTTGATGATGTATTGTGTGATATTTCAACCACAATCATCTTATTGATTGAATTGAAGACAATGAATTTCCAATATTATTTACAATTAACCACGTTTTATTTGAAATTTTAACCATTATTTTTCTCATATCTAGTAGATTCATATTAATAATCTATTTGTTTGGAATCTATATACAATATTATTATGTCCTTATTATAAACTCCACTATTATTCCATTCCAACAAAAGTGTGACACATTATAATAAATATATTAAATCTTATTCAAAAATTATGTTTTTTATTCTTTTTTCAATAATATTAGCATCACTATTTTCAAATATCTGGTGAGATAATTTTTTCCAACATATATACCCCCTAAAATTTAGTATGTTTATATTGAAAAATAATTCTTCATCATTACATTAAACAACTCCTAGATTGAGTTTATTAATTTATTTAATTGAAGGAATTGAAAAAAATTGAAATATTCAATTTTTTTATTTCTGTTTTAATACAATTAATAAGGAATATTTTGTGTCTCTAATCAGAATAAAAACTAGTATTGTATGTTTATTTTAGTACAAAAAACTTCTCCCCAGAAATTCGTTGTGACATTATTTTCATCTATATGAGTTTTACACATATAGACCATGATTACATTATCCCTTTAATATATAGTATTTATATATAGATTTTTTATTATGTTATAAAGATTCTTAATTACTAGTTTTGAATAATATCATTCCGAAAAAATCAAAAGTAAATCCATTATATTATCTAATATGAGTTTCATGATGTAGATATCTTATAACTTCTCTATATCCATTTAAAAAACATAAAACTCTAATTTTCTCAAATGAATGTTTAAACAATATGAAATTAGCCAACTAAGTATATTCATCAGCAATTGGGAAGAAATAAATATCACCTCTTTTGTAACATTGTTTCATTAGACCATATATGTTAGTATGAATAAGATAATTTGGTCTCATAGTAAGAATGTCAAATATTTTATGTGAACAATGAGTCTTTTTTACTTTTTGTCATGTTAAAAAAATATCACTCCATGATCTCTCATAATATCAATCTTCAATGTATTACTCATATTTTTTTTATCAAGAGGAACAATCCTTCCAAGTGATATTTTATTATTCATGCTTTTGAATCAATAAACCATTGATTATTTGATCACCAATTTGTAATAGATTTTCATCTGTTCTTATCCCTTCACTAATGATATTTTTTCCCCTAAATTGTTGATTATATAGGTATCAATCTTTATTACCACCAATTTACATCATCATACTGTTTAACAAAACTGGGTAAATCGTTCTTTTATTTTTAATGTAAAAATTACCCATTCTATTAATGATTCTAGGATTAAAAATAATTTTACCCAACTACTATGATTATCAAGTAACCATTTTTTTCATTATATAAAAAATCCCCCATTATAGAAACTGATATATATATTTATTTCTATGTCAATATACTTTTTGAGGATCTACATGATCTATTATCCATAACATTGTATTTTAGATATCATCCAAGGACACAAAATCAAAAAATTAATTTTCCCTTCAACTAAATTTTTTTTCCTTTCACAATGAGGAGAATTTTTTTAGTCATAAAATACATGAAATATTAATAAACATTCCACATTTTATAAAATCAACCACATATTTCTTATAATAAATATTTTTTTATTGATAGATATAATGAATTCTTACTCACTTTTTTCTCATTTTTATAATTAGTTTTAATTTTCTAGAATATAACTACCACGGTTCATGTATCAACTCTGGTGGAGTCATTGCATACAATCATGAGTCAACTTTGTTCCCAAAACAATATAAAACTAGTATCATCCTCCAAACCATGATATTCCTGTTGATAATAGTTCCATAATTAAATATTTTATGTCTTTTAGCCATATGTTTTTGTTGAATCTAATATGTTTTATTTAATCATTTAGAAAAATTCCATTCACAATTTTATTTATTTGAGTATTTACCAGTTTTCATAAAATCCTCGACATGACCTAATTTAATTGTAAAACATTTTTTATTTTTTAAATAATACTAGTTTTGAAATTCATTAGTATCTAAAACTCTCTTTTTCTTCATAATCCTATTTTAAAAAGATATTGATGATTAATATATGATCTTAATAGCATTATTAAAATACTCTCTTACCTTATTCAAATAAATATGGGGTTAAATCCATACTTATTGAGTCAATGATTACTCTAAATATTTAATAATTTTTTAATTCAATATCTATTACCATATTCTCTAGTAAATATATATTTTGTTCATTTATCTTTATCACATCTGTGTAAAAAATCCACATTATATTCATATTTACCATTTTGTTTATTAATTCTTCACTGTTTTCAATAAAAGTCTCAAATCCTTCCCAATAAATTTTTTTATCTCAATGAAATATTCTATATAATTGGTCATCAAGAGATATATCTCCATTCGTGAGCTTTATCATTTTCACTAGTAGTTGTATCAAATATTTTTTCAAGATGAGCAATAAAATTAGGTTCATCATTTTATTTTATAAATGATATATAGTATGATACTTATCTTTTTTCTCAAATTTCATCTTATTTTAATTATAATGAACATCTTTTTCCATCCATCAAATTTGGTTAAATATTTTTATATTTAATCCCATCTCATCTTTTATGGCTTCACATAATCGAACACATTTTCAAAAGACTATACACATCGAAAGCATGTAATAATCATTTTAATGAAACAAAAATTTCATGATATTGGTTATATTTAACCATTATCCTCAATCATTATTATATGAAATTGGATTGAAATATGAGAATATACTCTATTATAATAATCTTCTTCATCCTCATCAAAAAATTCACAAGATTCAAGAATTTCATCATCTATATTTTGATAATCACTATGGAGTTAAAATCCATCTAATAATTGAAATTTTTTGAATACTTGTTCCTAATCATTTAATCTAAAATAAGAATATAATTTACTTCAAAGATAGTAACATCCTCTCAATATTCCAATGATTAATATTTTGGGATAACCTATGAAAGTATATTTTTTACCAATTTTTTAACATTTTTTGAAATTTTGTAGATTTTATTAAATAGTATTAACATTATTTAATGTTTATTGAACCTTTTAAAATACTAATAAATGATATAATCTTCACCCATATTGATATAATGTAATTTTTATATAAAAAATTTCAATTTTTTCGTCATTACAATTAATTTTTTATAATAGATATCTAATTTATCATAAATTTCCCTATAATTGTTGATTATGATTACATTTTTATGAAATTTTCACTCAATGATAGATAAAAATTGTAGTTTGATAATTTCCATAAATATCCTTATTTTTCATATAAAAAAATTAATTTTAGTATATACCACAACAGAAGTGTATCCTACTATTATTGCATCATTAACTTCAATGAAACGATGAAGGAAATATGTAACATAATATTCTTCCAAATATAATAGTTGATTAATTAAAATATATTTACACTGATGTTATTGATATATTTTTTTTATACATATTATGAACTATGAAGATCTAGGGAGTGAAATCTACATTTGAACCTAATTGAAGCGCCCATGGAGAATTTTTACAACATTACTGGTGGGGTAGAACAAGTAGTTATTTTCATAATTTTTATAATCAATTGAATTACCTATGTATACTTTTTTGGTTATAATATTTTATTTTGGATGTTTATCCATTTAAAAATATATTAAATTTAAATATAAAAGGATCAATATGTTTTTACATGGTTTGACATCACTGTGTGCCTACTAAATGATGTTATTCGTAAGTATCATGAATCACATATTCTATACTATAATTAAAAGAGGATTTACCTTATGATTCATCAATATCATAGTGTATCACATTATATTCCAAATTCCCACTAGAAAAATAGTTTCACACCACCTAACAAAAAAATATTACAAAAATAATAAGAAATATCACTTATAAATGAGAGTAAACCATTCAACTGATGATGAAGAACATTATTTTGATCCATCATGATAAATACAATATCATGTTCTTACATATCTATGATTTATTAAAGGGGTTAAAATGTTCTTTTCTCAATATATTATAAACATATAAAAACTAAATTTCACATCATGTGGTGATTTAAAGGGTATGAATGTAAATTATTGGACATGATAATTCATCATTTTAGGTACTTTTGAATAATATATTTTTATCATAGTTTAACAATACATTTAATACTCATTGTCGCATGTGGAACACCAGACATGTCTGAGAGTTGATGATATATGTTATTTCAAAACAAATAATATAATGAATTTACATTAGGGCGCAAGGATGGTCGTCCTTCCTTCGAATGAAGGTATCATGTGATGCCTCATGTGTTATACCAAAAGGGACTTATGTTAATGTATCATGTAAACCTCTTAAAAATCCTATTATATAATAATGGTTTCCAATGGATACATCTCATTCACATAATGGAATCACACAACTGTGTTATCTTTCAAAAGACCATATTGGCTTGAATGTTTCATTATTACACCAAAAAAATATTTAAATACACTTTGTTTACCTTGTATGAATAAATTATTTGAGTTATATTATATTCATTTTTAGTATAAACATGTTCATTATTTTAATGAGAAATTATGGATATTAAAATATTCCTAACGACTTCAGCTTGAAATTCCATATGAGGAATATATTTATAATGGAGGATTAAAACTATATCTCCCTTAATTTTAAAAGAATATCAAAGCCCCATAAACAACATAATATCTTATATTATCATTGCTATTTAAAATTCTGAATTTATAATAGTCATATTATGGTTCTAGAATAGATAAAATATCATGTTATCTCTTCACTAGATCATGTGAAATATTAGTAGAGATAAAATTAAAAACTCATAATTCTTAATGTGATTAAAGATAGAAATGACTGATGAGTCACATGATTGATTTTATGGTCATAAATATGTGAAAATATCATTTGATTTCATGATTTCTTATACTCATCATGTGACACTTTAGTTATTAATGTGAACTGATTAATCTTAATGTGAAACCATGGTGGATAGTCAATTTAAAAATTTTGATTTCTTCTTGAAATTCCATGATGTATGTCATTATTTATTTCTATGATATCATGTATGTTATTATGACATCTAAATTCATTTGTAAATGCTAAAAAAATTGTTTTTAAATAATGTATCAAATGAATGAATATAAATGGTTACATATAATGTGTTGAGGTAACCATGTATCTCTTGAAATCTATACTTGATCCCTAGAAATGGTGTAGATATATGATCACTTGTTTTCTAGTTCACACAATCATAGTCTTCAAGGGATAACTATAAACACGATCAACAGTTTATATCCTAAAACCATGATTTTGACAGATTAGGTGGTTTCACTTTTAAAGACAAATCATTGATTCATGGATACATATTTCTTACCTACTGCATACCACATCAAACCATGAATTTGTTGAGAGTTTCATAATATGTGATTATAGTCCACTTCACCCTCTATTCGGTATTGGGGTCAGCACATGAACACACTTTCATAACCCACGGGGGGTGGACCCTAATGAATTCCTCTATGTGATCCATCATGTGAACCCAATAGGAATTATTCATCCCAAATTCTCTTATGAAACTCATTGTGTACACCTTCTTTCCCTAAAAGGTTTCTACTAATACAACCATGGGTTTCCAACCTTACCAATTCCCATGTGTGATTGAGAATAATCCCATAATATAATGGTCTATATGAATTGGATTTATGAAAAAAATTTGCCGATTTTTTCTATTATAGATAGATATAAATATTCATTATATATTACAGAATCAAAAAAATATTACCATAAAATAATAACACCTTATTAATTAATAATGAATTGAATTTTATTTACTTTTCCTGAGTTGATACTTTCTTCATTACTAATAGAAATTTATATTTTCATGGAATTTAATAAATAACCGCAATAAGTAATATCCATTTCCATTGAATCTTTCCAAACATTTCTTCACATGTATAAAAAATAATTCCAATTCAATTACTCCACTAAAAAATTTAATTTTTCATACAACTGGTTTAACAGTCATCAATATTATATAAGAACTATCTATTTATAACAATCACTATATCATAAAAAAATAAAAGATTTCATATGATATGATTAGTGGAACTACAAAAAAAATTATAATTCTATTATTGAATAAGATAATAAATGAAACAAATATAAATGGATCTTTTCCCATAAATCTATATGTTTTATTTAAATATTTCTCTAAAATTTTCATCCTTCGCATTATTAAATAATCCATTTCAGAATTTATAAAGATATTCATATTTATATGTTTACTTATAAAATATTCATACCTATTCAAAATTACTCAATTATTCAAGATCAATCCATTTGTACCACACAAATAAATATAGTTATGATAACGAAATAAATTTTTTCAGTCCTCTATGATCATTCTATATCTTCTTTCATCGAAATTAAAAAATGATATTTAAAACAAAATCAACCAATAACGTCATATTATACCCATACATAGGGAATGGTGTAGGATTAATCATCTATTAAATACATTTACTATTTAATTTAAACCTTATATCATGATGAATTCAATTTTTTCCTCCATTCATATCTCTAATCATTGATACCCTATGATATGATGTACTATAGACCATCGAATAATAATTATGTCCTTAAAATTACATACTCCACATAATGATCTATAACCAACTTCCACATTTCCTAATAATTGTAGAATAGTCATACTACCTTATATTTTCAAAAATAACATTGAAAAATTCAACCATTCAGATATTCCACATACCCATGAGAACCAATAATATTATAACACCTATTTTACATCTCCCTATTGAATACATGGATTTAATAAGAGACTATAAAATATTTTATGATGAGTAATTAATCACCAATATATTTTATATACAACCTTAATCATTATGTTTCTCATTCCTCATTGAACCATTCACAAATCCCCATTTTGGATTCTTTTTATTATTTCCAAAACCATAAAATGTGCCAATGCATAGAAATCCATGTGAATTAAATTTATCATTTTCCAATACATCTATAACCACAAATCTATTACAACCATAATCTACTCTCTATTTTTTATCCAACAAAATCCTCTATTGTAATGTAAATCAATATCTATTCACCTTCAAGTTTTAATAAATATTTTAAATCATTATATTAGAATAAAATGGATTCTACAAATGTAGACATAACATTTTTCTCTAGACAATGAGAATACTACCTCTTACCTATGTTTTTGTCAAATTATCATTAAAAATATCACATTAATATTCTATAAATAAATATATGCATTACTCCCCTTCTTTTAATTATATATTATTCTATAAAAACAATATTACCACATAGATTCATAAATAGAGGTTAAATAAATCCATTTATCATGTTTATCATTAAATACCCATGATATATAGAAGAATATAGTTATTCCATCCTTTTATATCATCAAAATAGATTCTATATTGTGACCAAGGTGACTTAAATACTATAAATCATCTCTTTCCATAATTATATTTATTCTCTAATTCAATGTATCTAAAAAAAATATTTCATACATATGAATGATTTCCTTGTATATTTACACATTCAAATTACATTATAAATTACCATGTGTCCAATGAAAAATAAATTATGTTTCCACTTTACTTCACATTTTCATTTTATTCCTCTAAAAAATCTCGTATTATGTTTCATCCCCCAAAAATTGTGTTAAATTAACAAATATTTCATTTTTTATATCAATCAAGAATATTAATTCTTCCTCTTAGATTCTTCATAAATATAATACAGTGTGAACAATTAAATAAATATTATTATGGTTTATTTTTATCATTTCTAATATTATCACCATTTATTATCAAGAAGGACACATTTAACTTCTTAGTTAAACTAATTTTCACCTTATTATATTAGATCTAATCACTCCCTAAATATATTAATATATAATATGTATATATACTTATCTACCTATTTCACTTATAGTTTTTTTCTAAATATATTTATTTTATCTCCTTCAATTCCACTAGATATATGGATTGATGTATGTTATGTTGTCCCAATTATACAATAAATTAATTAGGACCACATCATAATGATTTATTCAGTATTCTCAAACATTTTTAATAGCATGTATTGGGATATCTTCAACATAACCTATCTACTTTCACAAAAAAATGTTTTCATGTATATAGAGATAAATCTTCGCATTTACGACATAATTCATGGATTTGATAATTTGTAGTTTTTTCTTCTCACCATTTTATAGAGAATAAATAGTCCATATAATTTCAACATTATCACTATGAATTTGATACGTATAACTTAACCTCCTCGTATATTATTTATATCAGTGATAACTTGTTTTCACTAGAAAAACTATAACCATGTTTATAATTTAAATAATTTCAATTACAATTATCACATCTTCCCACTGTTGGTTGATATAAAATCATATATTTGTTAAAGGAATAAAAAACACATACTACTATATTTTCACTCCCAAAAAATATAACTAGTGAACTAACCACTTTATAAAGAGTCATCACCAAATCCTCTAAGAATACATGAATCATTTAAAGGTTTAGTAAATAATATTATAAGTTAATACCATCATATTTTTTAATTTCATAAAATTAATGAAAAATGATCCTTTTTAATGAACTAAAAATCCATTTTTAATGTCGATCACACTTATAAAAGATCATCACCAAATATATATATTAATGAAAAAATATTTGATTCATAGTTATTTTTTCAAATAATTATTCTATATCCCTAGGTTGTTACTTTTATTGAAAAAATTTGCACATGGCCTTAGAAGATATGGTATTAAATCCCCCTAAATCTCATATTGAACCCAAATTGAAGAATTGATTTTTATTATCATAGTTGTAACTTATGATAAGACAAAAACAGTATGATGAATTAATTTTTTGATTAACACAATTGAGACATGGAATTGTTCATTTTTTCTATTTCTGTATCATTTTTTCCTTACCATTCTTCATAGTTTGATAAAAATTTATATTTTTTTGATGGATATGAATTGTGAATTTTTAGAATCAATAAGATATTACTTAAAATTTTATAATGTGATATAATTATAATTTATTATTTTTTTCATTCATAATACCTACTAACATTATAAAACAAGATTTTGATTCTCATACTATGACTCAATAACACATAAAATTATAGATTGAATGACATCATCATCCCTTAGTTCAAAAGACATTACCAACTCACCATTCCTTGAAATAAACTCACCCCATGGATCATATAACACCATTAAATATGTATTAAAACAATAAATAGATATGTTAAATAAATAATTTGTGATATGGATAGTTTCTAAATACCATTATATAGAATTATTCAATTATCCATGATGAAGACACCCTTTTCTTATGATCCACATTATGACCTTATTATTGTTCTATTTTATGTGATAGGACATATAAAATAATTACTCAATATATATGATGTGTACCCTCTATATTCATTAATGCGAACATATAAATCCCTTTTGAGAATTATCCCACTTATATATGATTAATCCTATGATAAAACTTATTTGTACCATTTATCCAGATTCTACAACCATAAGTGGGCTATTTCAAAAATATTTTTATCTATTCGTATATTAGTTCTTGTGACACCAATTATGTATTATTTGTTATTCTCATCTTTTATATCCATTAAAACTAGCACAGACTATTACATCCTTAGTGATAATTTTTTTACGTAAATATAATTTTTATTTTATCAGCAGTGCTAATATTTTTATTTAACCTCTTTTATTGTTTTTGTTCTCTCCATGATGATTATTATATAAAATTACCTAATTTTCCAAACTGTATAGTGATTTACTTGTCATCCCTCTAATCATACAATACCATGAATCTATTTTTTAAAATAATTGATTACTATCCATTTCTCATATTCTGTACCCTAACTCTATGAATGGGGGGTTCCTGTTATAATTTCTATCATCAGTCATGTTTCATAACGTTTCCATTCTTCCATGTTTATGACATTTAAAACATCTCATAATAAATTCATAACTCACATAACATGTCATATTTTAAATGTAGTAGAGTTTCTCCTATAATTATTTAGTACATTGGATTACAAACTCATGTTCATGGTATGTCCAATAACTCCAAAAAACCCATTCTTTAACATCATTTGAGTATTATTTTTAAAAAAAATCAACATAACATTCTTTTGATGATGAATATATTTTCAAATTTATGAACAATAGTTGTTATGGTCAGTTTGGTTCAGATATCCAACATTTACTTTTCCTTTATGGATAAAATATATGATTCATACACATTAAACATAAAATAATTCATTTTCAGTTAAGTATCAATTACCACAATTATTGATACATATTCATTAATATGGTTGACTATCCAAAAAAAATGTTTTGAAACGTTTATTATTTTTAATAAGACCATTCTCTTAATCCATTATATCATTTATCTCTCATTAATGTTCATTGGGTAAATTATTTATCCTCTTTTTATTTTTAATCATTAATACAATAAAATATTTTAAGGGTATACCATCTTAAATCAATGTTATATTCTATATAACAAAATATTTTATAGAAAATTATTCTTTTATATTATTAATGTTTAATTGATCAAAATTATCTTCTATAAATTTTATATCATCCTGATTAATACAAAAAAATTATCTAGATTATAAAAAATTGTTTATTTACAATTAACTATCAGAATGATCACTTATTTTCAACAATACGGTGGAATACATAAATATATATATATATATATATATATATATAACATAAGAGATATCATTAATAGAGGTTTCTTCATTATTATGAAAAAAATAATTAACACATAACTCAATGATTGTGTACAACATCATAGGTCATTTATTTTTACAAAATTCTTTTTATCGTATAATATTACAAAATTATCAGTAACATTATCTTAAAGTAAATCAACATCAATATATTTTGGTTAAATATTTATAAAAGGTTTAATAACATTATTATATTTTACTAGTTCTCTATATATTTTTCATAATGTTTCCTATAAATTATTAGGAGTAGAAAAATAAATTGTTTTCCAGAATACCTATATGTAAATAACACTAACCAATACAGTTTTGGACATCTCATCATGTACATTTTCTCTATAATTTTCTAGATAAGTATCAGTATTTTTTTATTCCACAACATCATCAAAAAACCCTACAGAAACCCAAGTATTTAATTTTTCGAAAAATCCAATTTATAACCATTAAAAATTGGATCCTTCATGAATGATTCCATATGAGAAATACAATTAAAAAAATCATATTTTATTGATTTATCTCTTAAGTATAAATCTATGTGATTTTAAAGAATCTTTTCGGAATAATTTTTTACAATTTAAATCATAAGAATACTTCATATCTTGGATAATGATGTTGCTAAAAAATAATAACAATGGTATTGAAACCCTAATATATTATCAGATCATGTTCCCCAACAAAAAAAATATTATCAATATATTATTACATTTTTTTAATTTACAATGTTTTTTTAAAAGATTAAATAATGATAGAATACAAGGCTCTTAGATGGTTCACCTTAACTGAGCTTTGTCTAAGGATAACAAACAAAGCATTTTTCCTATAAATCGAAATGCATTACTACACACCATATTATTTGATTCAGGGGTTTAAATTAAGGTAACTCTAAACCAAGGATATCATCATTTATAAATGGTTTATGTATGGTGGATTTTCTCATAATATTTACTCACATATTTTTATCCACTATGCAGAACATCGTTGAAGACATCATCAGTTTGTATTCATGAAGGTATCACTATAATTAATATATTAAATTTATTCATTACTAAATATTAATATCAATATATTATTGAATGATGAAGTAAATTTTATATTCCTTTTTCTACTAAAGAAATATATTATTAAATACACAAATATAGAGTTGAATAATTGACCATCATAAAAAAAAATTAGTATTGAACTTATTAATATATAATATGATGATTCCCAAATTAAATTGCGTCTCATTTTAATTTCTCTTTTCCTCCAATAAACTAGATATGTTCATACAATCTTATAAAAATTCAAGACATATGGTAACGAAACTGAATAATCAATAAAAGATCTCTTGATGTCTCTATTACATTAAATCAAAATATGTCAATAATATTAATCTACCTTACATATGAAGATTATATTATAATAATATTATTTATAAATAATTACATGGAAATAAATATGACAATGTATATCAATCAATATTTTAGTTTGATTTGAGATTACACCAATATATACAGTTATGACATATATACCACATAAATTAATGATGAAAATTCTTCTATAATGAGCTATCTAAATCTACAAGACACATGTCATATAATATTTATTTGGGACTAAAACAACATATAACATTTTTCTAAATCTAAAAATACCAATGGCTATTTTTCATATCACTATAAAATGGTTGAACTTAAAACATCAATATACACAAAAACCCATTATATTTCAATCTCTAAATCACGAAAGATTTGAAAATTTACTTCATTCATATCAAAATATTATAATGTATTATATTATTGTGAACTATATACTAGATAATATTAATAATGTCAATGATGTTCCTTTAATTATGTTTTGACTTTTCACTTGATATCTTATTTATTTTTCATTCCCAAAACATGATAATATACAAGAATTTCCACTTGTTCATGGATGAATTCCAACTAATTATATTTAAATCCATTTTTGAGAACCACACCTACTATTAAATCAATTTTATTAGTCCCCATGAATTATACAAATTTTTCAAGAGACCAATATGTATATTGTTTCATAGTGAAAATAATATTCAAATTTTTAGTTTGTCATTATTTACATCATATCAATTTCACCATGTAGTATAGATAATATTTTATCATAATTTTTTTTTATTTTGAAACCAATACTTAATATATGAAATATTTATTCTTGTGCATCCTAATTTTTACTAGCCAATTTAAAAATGGCCACAAATTTAGGGAAACTAAAAAATCTACTCTACTTTTCCTTCGTAAGACATCCACCTCCACAATGTTAATCAACACCTAATGGTTAAAATGGAATACTCCAAATAAATCATAATATCATGGGACTAAAAGATATCATAAGGGTGAAATACACAATTATCAAAAGAATACAATGTATTTATCTATTATTTTTCAAATTGATGTCTTCCTCTTAAATTAATAAATTTTATCCATCTTCAAATAAAATTATATATTATTCCAACTCTAATGTCATTTTATGGAATTATATAAAATAATTTTTCATAAAATATCCATAAAATTTTGATTAATATAGTTTTGAAGGATCACATTATATAAAAGTTATATATGGATTTATCATGGTATCTTGGCATAATCATCAAATATAGATCTCATCTAATAACAAATATTACCATAATAATTACACTATTGGAATGATATTTTTATCATCATTCCCCTATACCATGAAAGTAAAATTATTTCATTCATCACTAAGTATGGACTCTATGTATATAGTAATATTCAACAAAATTAATAAGTCACCTTTTCTTTAATGTAGTAAATCCATGTATAATTGTTCACTGACCCCTCTATTAGATATTCTACTTGTCAAATACTTCAACGGTCATCATTTAACACAGTATATCTTATTTATTTCAATAAAAGTTTAATTATATTTATAAAAAATTCTATTTATCTACATCTAGGTTATAATATTAACGTAATTCCATTGTAAATATTATAGAATACATATTTCTGGTTTATCATCACTATATTCAATAAAATCAATATTTATTGAAATAAAAGTAAAATAAATTTTATAATGTATACATTAACCCGATTTATTGTCATAAATGTTATGACTAAATGACCAAATTTTACTATTTCATGGTATATTACTCTTCTTATGGAGTAAAATTTTACCATTAAATACTATAAAAAATAGCCCTAGATTAATGAAAAACTATATCCTATTCATAAACACTCAACATATTTATAAAATTGGGTAAATATTTACTTATTTGGTCCATGTCATAATATACTATTATATTATATGGAACTATTCAAAAATGAACGAAAAATAAATTATATATCCAAATAAATCCTTAATAGAGATACCAAGATGTCTATTTTATTTAAATACACACATTTATTAAGTAAATAATTATGGATTAATGTTTTATTACCATTTTGAATTTAATTAATTCCATTATAACCATACATTAAATAATTATTGTACGTCTCAAATAATCATTATAAGTTTTTTAGTTAGTTTGACCAATACGATTGTAATTATGTAGATTATATATTATTAAAAATTATTTATTACTAAAAATTTTCTATTATATGGTTTAGATTATAGTCTAATAAGTTTATTTTGTTATGGTTTTAATTATGTAATATATTTTCTCAAGGATAAGATTGATTATAATTACATTTTTATCTAAATTATTAAAATTTATATATGTGTATCACTTTTTTCAATCATTTAATGAGGATTTTTATTAAATGTGTTCCCACTAATATTATATTGTTCTTTAATATATATAGAAATTTATTAAAATTAATACTATTAAATTAACAACACATTTTATTATAAAAAATATTTATTAGGCCTAAAAGTTAAATATTTGAATAGTGTTTAATTTTTATTGATATTTCTCCCACAACAAATCTATTTTTAAGGATATCATATTAGTCCTATCATATATAAAATGTCTACAGTTGAGTAGATTATTCATTTCTTTAATACATCATTGGAATTATATCATCTCCATTATTAATTGAACGTAATACTGAAACGGTCTCCAAGAAAAGTGTAATCCAATTATCATGATAGATATAAGAACATAATCCACTTATGTTCTCCCATATTTTACATTCATAATATAAATAATCAATTGTTAGCTAGATGGGGTATGGTATATACATTTCATAGATCAACGTATTGAAATTTTCATTAATTGGTGGGTGTCTATAATCTAGGATTATTATGGTTATTAAAAAAATTAATACATTATCTCATATATTCCATCCATCTACTCAAGTTTTTAATAATTTCATTATTTAATTTTATATATTCAAATGAAAAAATATATTCAAAAAATATTAATTTTCAAAACTATATAACACATTCATTTTTGTAACATACATAAAAATATAATCATATTTAATCATATCAAAATTATTCCAACAAATAAGATACATGAATCATTGTAATCATGAAGACTATAATAATTCAAAAATTTAAACCACAAGATAATCAAGAGTTTTATTATTGGTATCTAACTCCAATGTTTCAGGACACTGATAATCAATAAGTCCAATAAAAATTATGCTTCAATGTAACTTATCATATAGATTAATACTCATGTTAGACCTCAATTACAATTCAATCCTAACACCTGATATGTAGAAATCATAAAAAACATTAATATTAACTTTATAATACCCAATATGATCATAGTATAGGTTGAACATAACTAAATAGTATAATGTACATATCATATAACTCCTCATATGAATGGTATAACATTTTTATAATAAGATCATTAAAGTTAATCGAAAGTATAAATTAATTAATATATAAATAATTTGTGGATTAAATATTGAATTAGATTAATAAGTAAATTATCATTTTATAAATTATTTAATTTTTTTATATTTATAAACATTTCATAAACTTAAAATTACAAATGGATTATAATTTGGAAATTACCTATTGGGATTCAATAAATAATTAATCATTAAAACATAATATATTTCAATATGATCCCAATTATATTATATTTTTATATGATGATCAATACGCATGCCTTAAATTATAAAATTTATTCTTTTTAGAATTAAAAAACATTTATTTTCCATATGAATAATTTATACAATATGTATATTTTTTAAATAATATAAATATATTAATTTTTGACCTTATTTAATCCCTGATAAAATGCATCAATTCTATTTTTTCTAGGTTTTAAATTTATTCTAAAATAAGGAATTCAATGCGAACTTTTCAGAATATAATTTATACAAAATTAATAAAATAATTTAAAATATTTTGTATTTTTAAAAATTTTACACTATATACAAGCATCTAAAAATCAACAATTGATATAAATTAAAATTAATCCCAAATGAAATCCACCAAAAAATTGGTCTTTTTTAACACCCCTTCTGATTTAGTGTGGGCCCATAAAACCATTTCATTTTTCTAAACACAAATTCATAGAGGAATATCCTTCAAAATTCATACTATTAAAATATTGTTGAGATTTTTATCATCAATTTCATGGTTTTCATTATGTAAATGTTATTTCTATATGAAATGAATATTTTTAACAAAAAACATGAATTAGAAACACAGTTTTATGATTTACTATATTCATAAATCAAATATCATCCAATTTTTTTGTAATAAAAAAATCTAATTTTACAAAATTCTTATAAAGGGAAATGTTGTGTATATACCATGATTAGTTTGATTTATTTCCATGAATCAATACCATTTTATTAGAAAAAGTATCGCAATTTTATAAAATTATATTTTTTGGATTCCTTATATAATTAAAAAAATACATATATAATGAATGAAATTAGTTTACCTTGAAGATATTACTTTTTTATTTTAGATACAGATCCATTAAATTTAAGTATAATCATTTTATTTTTTTCTAAATAAAATTTACATATATTATTCTGAGGGTGTTTTAAAGTATTTCCCTTTGTTTTTATCCCAATTTATGGGTTAGTAATGAAATAAGGTGACACATGAGTATATCACATGGTTATAACTAGTTTTACAACTCAATTTTGCATCCATGAGAGAGTAAATAATGATATTACAAACCAAGAACATATGTGTAAAAAGACTGTGAAAAAGGAAAAAAATTTGCAGGTTCACCACACTAGTTTGGTATAAGGTTTTTAAAGTGACACACCTATACAATTAATAGCGTGGAAACCCGTATGGTGGGAATCCTATGATGGAATTTTTTTGGAAACGCTTGTGTCCAAACTATGTACCCCTTTAAGAATTTGTATATTAACATTTCCCATCATGAATCTAACCCTTACAACCCCTTCTTATATTTCATTTTGACAACAACCACTTATCTTATATCTCTCTATCTACCTATCCTTAGTATTTTTAATATATTTATATTTGTACTCTTATTGGATTATATTTTATCAAATTACATCCCACTGATTATTTCTAGAACTCATATTGCTTTATTTCTTTTTTTTATTTACCATATTGGGTGTAATAAGCATACAAGCTAATATACATTTTTTCTAGGGTTTTGAATGGACTTATATTTTCTATCATTAAAATTTATATTTTGTTATGATAGTAGATTATTATTATACCTTGTGGATGTAGCTGCTAGTCTATGTGTTTTTCTTCAAGGTCTCGTCATTTCTAAAATGTTTGGTTGTTATGTAAACCATAATTTCAGCATGATTCTGATAAAAAATTTCTTACATTAAGTAGATACTTATAACATAATCATGATTCATTAGGTGACCATTAGAAACTATTATAGGTTGACAAAATCAACACAAACAACCATATTGAGTGTTTTTTTGAAAAATCCACTGATGTACATTATTAAATTATAAACTGAAACTTCTCTTTGGGTTTGTTTTTTTGGACTTAGTGAATCTTATTATTTAGAGTATCAAAAAAATTATTAGCCGTGTTATATAATTAAATAATGAAATTATTTGATAAAAATACTAATTAAATTCCATTAAATCATTACATTTATCATTTTTTAACTTTATCACTTATGATTTGGTTATTGGTATCATCAGTTTTTCACACAATTACAGGTGTCAAACTACATGAAAAATTCATGGATTATTGAGTGAGTATTTATTTAGAGAAAAAAATGGAACCCACCCAATTCATAGATGTGGGTTAAAAATGGTACAAATTCATATATTATATATTTTTCATGCTTATTTTATTTCGTGGATTTATATTGGGTGATTTTTTTTGAATCTAAAAAAACACAGAAAACCGAGAATGAACTCATTAGGATCGCATAGAATCATAAGATATGAAATAACTTTGGTTAACCTATCATAACCTTATTGATTCAAACTTGAATAATATGGAAAATGTTGTTGGTTCAGTTAGAAAATAATTGGAGTGAAATTTCTTGAGTTCACCCATTTGATTACACTCAATAATAATTTCCAAACATCAAGGCTTCTTCCCTATTATGAGGATTTATATCAAAATAAAAAAAAATTCCTTAGTTGATCCTTTGATTTAAAATTGGAAATTTTTATGTGAATTATATGACATTATATGATGATTCAATAGAGTTATAATCACATGGATTACTTGTGTATATTTCATAGGTCCCTTATCCATTTAGAGATTACATGTTTAAAGACATACTAATTAAGTCAAAAAAATCATGGTTTGTTAGAAATCCCATTAGGATCCCAAGATCATCACGGTTCTTATATTAAATACCCATTCATTTATAATCATAATTTCACATCATTACTATTTATAATCATAGATTATATTTTCATTAGAAACCATTGGTTGTGCCCTACATAGTTTTAATGTGATCATGTCCATGCCATTGTGTGTTACATATATAAACTTTTTTGGATGCATTAAATGAAAAAGTTAATCACTATTATTTGGATTATTTATTTTTATAAATTATGATACTGGTGAAGATGAGTGGGATGACACTTGTTATTATCATGTAATTTATCTTTTTTATTTTTTATGTGTATTTTTTGTGACATGTATTATTTTACACATGCTTCATTATTTTTATACACAAATTATTTGTAAATACTTTTAATTATCAATTTATCATACTTTTTTTCTTAAATATAATTAATATTGTTATATATTTTTTCTATTTGAAATTACCTATAATTATATTCTATTTCATTATTATCAATTATTATATATTTTTTGATTTCAATTTTGAATCAAACTTATATAGAGGTTATTGTCTCCCATCCATACTAGCAGAGTCCTTTTCTGAAAGTCTTTATATTATAGTTTACATAGAGGCATTAATGATTCCATCTTTCCCTGAAATTATATTACTTAGGATTGAACTAGTTTTTGGATCACAAAAATTGGTATCATAGGTTTCTTTTATATTTCCATAATGATTTTGGTAGTGTAGACAGAAGACTAGTAGTTGTTGTAACAATGTAAATTTCAATTTATTATAGTTTTGCTCACTTTTTCTTGTGAAAATACTTTTTTCTATGGATGATAAATGATGTTATATATTTTCAGTAATATAATTTTACAAAATTCACTATTTGGTGACACACATGACCTAGGAAATTTGATATGATTATTAATTTTTACTCTTCACCTGGTTCAGAATGGGACCTTTACTCATAAATTGTAATATGCACATAGGAATTTTTTATATTATTAATACTTCATTACATTTGTGTTCTCTGTATTTGATTTCATACCAATAATTGTATAGCTTCTACCATTTCATGTAGGAAAAGGTGAAATATAATTTTTTTCTTATGGTTTCTTCATTAACCCAAATGATATCCCACCCATATAGCTTTATGGTGGAATCCTATCTTACCAAATATTATATGTTTCATCCAAATATATATACACAAATTGAAATATACATTTATTTGATTGGGAATAAATTGAAACCAATTTTAATTTATAATGTTTGTGACACAATAGGTTGGGAATATAAATCCATAATTTTTTTCCATTGCATACAGATTTGTTACATTCTATGGAAAAATATAATAATATATTGGTGAATACATGACATGAAAATTTTTACCTAAAATTATTTTTTATTTATAATATGGAAATAGAAAATTCATTTATTTAATAATTATATATATTCAATTTTTTATAGTTAAACATTTAAAGATAATGATTCTCATTAAATTGGGATTCGAATAACAAAAAAATTGTGTTTTTCTCTATAACGTGGAAGTTATCAGCCACCTAAATGAACATTTATTATTGAAACATGGAATATTAACTAATAATTATGACTTCTATGTCGTTAGTTCAATAGAATATCACTTATGTTAAGTATATTAGCATATACTTGTCTTACCATCAATAATCCTTTTCAAATTTAATCATGTATGGGGGATATACATGTAATTTAGATATATTTCATCACAATATCAGTGGTTCAAGTTCGAAGAAGTTCATGACAACAATGATCATGGTGAAGTGTGACATAACCAATCTATAGTACTATCGATTATGCCACTATAGGCACATCCAATAGTACAACCTAGTATTGTTGGACTAAAAATAGATACCCAGTTTTGATGCAGTTTCATATGATTGTTACAATCTATGGGAGGGGTTACATGAGATTTATCCATAATGTCCTAGTTGATGAGAGAATTTCAAAATAAAGTACAACATAATTTCTCCGTTGAAGTAAGTCCCTAGGTAGTGGAATTTTTTCCTAAGGATATTATAAAATAATAAATTACTTGGAGACTCCTCTATAGAGAAGGGTAAACCTACCATCATATATGCTTCATGGACCTTCAATGATTTGGTTTAATGTTATTACATATGACGATCAATATTGAGGTGTGGATTTGAGATATTTCTAGACTATTTTGTACAAATAAATTTTTCATATATTTTATGTGATTCTGTAGATATATAGTTCTTGAATTCAATGTAATGGATTATGTCTATTAGGTTTTGATCATATTGTTTCAATGTGATCCATTTCATTCCTCCATCCATTGTTGATGATGATTTGTCCAAGGTGAGGTGTTTTGAGGATGAGATCTGGTATACTATATTTTTTTATTTAAAACATTAATGAATGGCTATCATCATTGAAATTGTATATTGTAACTTCATCTAAAAGAGAAATTTATGGAAAATGTGTATAGGTTCATTGATGTCTAGAAGCATGGTAGGGAAGTGGTTCATCCAGTGCCTTATAATTCCCCTTGAGGTTCATCATTATGAGATTAGTAATTAGAGTCACCAAACTATAAGTTACTTATTAAAGAATGTAGTATCTATTTAAGATATGTGGTTAACATTTATTATGGAACCTTTAATACATGAGGTGACATATTCTGACATAATTATAGTGATGGCCACAATTTTATTTTTATCATCGGATGGACTACATAATATCACGTAATAGTTCTAACTAAGTACACAAGGTAGAATTGAATTTCTATGAATATTGAACTATGAATTAGAATCATGGTATGGGTTAACCAATAACCAATATTTCAATTATTTTTTTTGATTCATCTGTACAATAAGAAAATATTTCCCCATTGGTGGTGGTCATCAACAACAACGACACATGTGGATCATGGGTTTTTTGTGATATGTTTTATGTATCAATCAACATAATTAATTATTGATTCATTTTCTATAAAATATCATTATTTATATAACATATCATTTTATATGTTTGAATGTGTGTAAAAATAATCCATGGATTGAAAATTAAAACATGGGTATTATATATGATAACTTGATAAATATAATTTAATATATTAGAAACAAAATTTAAATTACCAAAAAAAATATCTCATGTTAAATTAAATTACAAAAGTATATTAATTATTTTTATTTTTTATGGTGTTGATTATAATATTACCAATATATAATTTTGTCAAATAAATCATTTCGTAAGAATTTTGACCAACATAAATATTATCTATTGATATTATAATAATTTATAAAGAATTACTTAATATGTCATAATAATGTTTATTGACATCATTTTTAACAACAGGTTTTTGAGAAGACAATTTTTATTAAAACACATTTCCAATTGAATATGCACATTTACCCACAAATATATCCTATATGAAAGAAGATAATTATTTGGAACTGCTAAAATCATTTTCATGGTTTCATGTAGAAGGGTTCATTGTTTCCCAAATGATGAACCTTTTCTAGGGGGTGCATGTTTACTCCTAATATGGTGCATTCTTTGAAAAATATTGCATCTACCATAAAATCCCTCTCTATATAGGATTGGAATGATTGATGTTGAAGGGAGCATGATTGGGGTAAACTATGTGCCTACCGTGCACTACCCAGAATGCATAAACAACATCTCTAACATAAAAAAATTACTCCCATGATAAAACAGAAACAAGATATGAAAAAAATAATAAGAGTAATAGTAAAAGATCCATAGACATCTCTAACAGATGATATGTTATTACACATTTGATTGAATATGAGATGAATTAATGGAAGTTAATTAACATAATACAATTATAGAATATGGTAGAGACTATTGATATTATATAAGATTAAATTAATATTAATTTAAGGACGTGGAAGAGTAAATATAAAATATTCGTAGTTATGAGTTTTAACTTTTCCAGACTACCTATTTAATGTAATTAAAAAAAATAATTCTCAGAATGGATTTATGAATAATCCAAATATTTTAGGATGAGGGAATGGATGTTAGGCCATGATTTGAGAATTTATTTTTGAATCAGAAATATTTTTTTGATGCCCTGAAATTATTTCTTGCGTAATAATAATATGTTATGGTGTTACTATGTATATTTTTCGTACTATCTAAACAATTATTACAAAATAAAAGAAAGACATGTTTTATTCAATTAAATACTATAAACTATTATGTTTCTATAAAGTCCAAATAACCATATTACCCTTTGATACCTACTATAAGACCAATCAGAGCCACCAGAAGGCCACCATACACAACAAATAGACCAAGTAAATAGTTAAGATCATTATATTTGGTCATAACAAAAAACATTATGTCCATAACAAAGGTAATCTTTATAACAAGTAAAGGGATGTAGAGAACCATATTTGTATGAAAAACTGACATAGAGTTAGAAAATAAAAATAATATTTATTTATATGTGTATTCATTACTCTTACTTTTATAGCTATTAGAGACTATGGACGACCGTTATTTTCTTCTTGTGACCATGGGATATTAAAATTAGGTAACTGTTAGCATTTTAGGGAACATAATTATTTATTTTCTTATCAGTATTTAATAGAGTATTTTAAATATTAAATACACTAATATTTGAATATAACTAATTTGTTGTCTCTCTTCCAAAATGTGATATATATATATATATATATATATATGTATTTATGTATATTGGATTTTAAATATATGAAATTATAATCAAAATACTATTATAAAATTATAATTTTATATTGTATCTATACATGACATTGAAATTATTATTTTAAAGTATTTTAATGACATCATTTTTGCACAATTTTAATTATGTAGACATTTATTTAATCTATTATATGGATTTTGAATATTTTAGGGAATATTATATAGACACACACACACACACATTTATATATATATATAATGTAATAATTATTAGATTATAAATTATCATTTTTAATTTTGTTTAATAAAATTATACATATTTATATTAAAACAATTTTAATTGAATTACTGAAACTCTACATATATGAATGACTTGTAATAAAAATTATGGTTACTTTGACCCATATATGTAATATTAACAATTATAAAATTTTAAATTAAAAATATGTTTAACATATTATGATAATTATTATATTTATTTTAAAGATAATACATGTTAAAATACTATTTTAATATATATATATATATGTTTTATAAAATGTAATAGTAAAAAACATTTCTTTTTTAAATTACTGATAAAATAATTTTAATAGAATATTACTTTTGATAAACTTTTGAATTTTTATAAATATTAATAATATAATTTAGGACATTAATAAAATAAGGATGTAATTAAAGAATAATAGTAATATAATAGTAACAATATAATAATAATAATAATAAAGAAGAATTCAGATAAAGGAAAAAACTGGGAATCCTGTAAAGGGGGTTGTGGTCAGTTACTTTTTTGCAAGGGGTAGTTCGTGAGTTCGGGGTTTTTGATGGGTGGATTCACGCTTAATCCTCAGTCTAGGAGACTTCTCATTGTCCAGCTGGTATAGGGTTCATGATGTAGGGGTCATGCTTTGGGAGAGCCTAGTTATGGAGAGAACGTATTGCCATTGTGTAGCATGGATTCCATCGTAGTCCCGTCATCTGATGTTGTTCATTTATTCAGAATTTGGTTAGGTCAAAGTCCCCACATTGCTAGGACATGTTGCTTTTATTTGGACAATATTAACCGAGGTTGAGGATGAGCATTGTCAATCATTCTAACAAGTTTAGGTTTCGAATTTCCCATACGTAAATCGAGGTATGATTTTGTTGCAGAGGATGCATATTGACCAAAACAAGTTTTTAGATCATTCTGATTTCCATGTCTTGTTATTTAACCACGTGATGATTTAAACTATTGTGCTTTTTAATTTTAAACCATTCCAAATAGTTTTTAGTCTTCTTATTAGATTTCAATAAATATTTTATAATGTTAATATCCATTGCATTGCTCTATTTCCCCATGGATTGGTAATATTAATTTAATTGTGCATCTTCACTGATTGTGAGCTTGCACCAAAATGATTTTTATGAAGACATCATTGGGAATTTTTTTTATTTTATTCTTTATATGTTCTGTTATAGTGATATAAATTATACTATCACGTTGTCTGAAACTTTCCACCCAGTTGCATTACAAACATATCTTCGTTATGGATATAGAATCCCAATGCTTTTGTGGTAATGAAAATTGAAAAACGGTTGCTAGTACAAAAAGGGTGTGTGATTAAACACAACAACAGAAGTATTTTGGCATGAGAAAAATAATGTAAAGGTAATTAATATTTATTTTGATGGTTTTTATTATACTCTCTATTTTCTGGTTATGCATAAGTGTTATTATTCATAATTTACATTGTGTTTTAGAGAATCCCTTATAAAGGATACATTGATTTTATTTCTTGAACATAATTTTTGTATTTTAATTCTATATCAAACATTCATTTTTTATTTTAAGAAAATTACATTTATTTTTCAAATGATGATTATATTAAATACTACATATTTAATTTGACATTATTTTCATCTTAGAGTTTCTATTTTATATAATGGTTTTCTCTAATTAGAATGTATGAACCTTTTCAAGACGAAGTTCAGATTACAAATTATATACATCACAATATCTCATAAATATTATAAATATGATTGAATGTTTATGGAAGGTAATGTTAATCTTTCGAGAATATTTTCATATATCACATCATATTACTATACTTGAAATTATTTCACGCATATGTTTAATTCATTTTAAAACATCAAAAATCTTGTATATATATATATGATTTATTTTATTATATATATTGAAAAGTACAATTAAATAATCATGATATAACCTATATTAAAATTATGAAAGGAATAATTTTTATTATTTTTGAACAATTATATTATAATTTTATGCGTGTCTAATGATATTTAATTCTATAATTATCAGTGAAGGTTATATTTTAATTGATTGAAAATTTTCCAATGTATAATTAGATATATTTATATGATTTTTCAAATTCTAATATTCATGTCACGACCCGCCTTCACCAATAGGAGGGAAGGGTCAGCAGATTCCTAGGCCCTTCCTTCTTTAAGTTGAAGGAGAGATAATGACCCCCGAAACCCGCCTTCAATAGGTCCCGGAGTGGCGACCAGCACCAAGGGTATATGAAATCCTCGCAAATGGAAGGCATTACCCTTTTTATTTTATAGGATCGAAAGATAAGGAGGAGAAAACCCGACAACACCAAGGTAGAAAGAAAAGTAAAGCCAAAAGTAAACCACTCCCACATGCATGTTTCAAAAGTGAAAGCCTCAAAGTGCAAAAAGGTGACTACAAGGTAAGTACCAAAAGAAAAAGAGAAACAACTGCAACTGCTCCAAAAGTCCGAGCTAGTAAGGTCCTACGTGATCCCCGAAGTCCTCCTGGAAACCTGAAAGCAGTTTTATATACGTAGGGTGAGCATACAAGTACACTCAGTAGGGAAAACCAAGACTCTCGTGCACAAGTGGGGGAACGTACTAAAGTCCCGTGAGAAAGAGTAAACCAAACACCTAACAAGGAAAACTATCCATCCCAGGCCTCACCAAGGCTCGCTCCCCAAATAACGCAAGTCAAGTAATACATATATAAGAGCACATCAATGTTTGGGTACCCCGCGCCACTTTCCCACTGGTTATTGAGACATCCTACGCATCGGACCAATCCCGCCATTCTCACCGCAGTCCCACTACCACACCCGCCCGCACACACCTGGGCCACAACCACACGCAGTCCCACTGCCGAATCCCGCCCGCACACACATGGGCCACAACCACACGCAGTCCCACTGCCGAATCCCGCCCGCACACAGCAGGGCCTCAACTGTCACATGTAACCATGCCTGCAAACACCTAGGCCAGAGCAACCACCGCCACGCCCGAAGACACCTGGGCCTCATCCCGAAGACACTTGGGAAACCACCTGCTGCACACACCTGGCCAACCACCACAACACCCCGCCCGAAGGTTCTTGGGCTAATAATGGACTTCAGGCCATCACATCCTGCCCGAAGATACTTGGGCTATCTGAGAAAGGGAGCAGAAAAGGAGCTAATAACCAGCCACTAAGGATAGTGTTGGGAAAAACACCCTTCCCCCATAAATGGGGGTGTTCGGAACTGAGTACTCAACTTGGGTGGGGCGCGAATAAGAAACACAAAGCTACAAGTATAGATATTGGTAACAAACACTCACCCAAAGCTTACGTTTTCCTAGCCAACCTACAGAACACAACACCACTGCACCCAAGTCATAGTTCACGACCCTTTCCCACAAAACCATTTGTCCCATTATTGTTTCACATTCAGTCAAAATGTTCAATTAATTTTAAGAACTACTGGGAAACTACCATAAGCATAACCAAGGAAAGCGTCAAAAGCAAGGATCAACCAAAACACTCACACCCGGTTCCGTTAACAGAGGATCTCTCCCCAATTTGTGATATTTTAAGTAACCACCCGGATTTAAAACTCACAACCACCGAATCCATACCAACAGTAGATCCCATCCCCCAAATTCACATAGCCACCGAGAGTATAAAAAGAACAGGGTATCCTATCCCATCCCACATTTCCAGCAATCGGCCCGAAGGGAAAACAACCAACTACCACTACCAACACAAGTCAGGGATTTTCAGATTTAAAAGACTTAACACACTCCATGATTTCAAATTTCGTGTGTTCTAACCGGGAGTTATCACAGAAGGGTTGATCCTGGTGCTTTCAACTTATTCAGCCGGATATACGTGATTAACCAATTTCACAGCAGGAGTTCCCAAATTCAGCAACCCATTTAAAACATCACGAGGGGATTCATCAGTGCACATACAACGACCACCAACGACCCCAATTTTTAGAAACATAAACCAGTACAACAAAAAGGGATGATTACAAGATAAAGCATAAGAACTATCACAACCCCTTCCCCTTCTTTCTTTAGAACTTCGTTTATTATCTTCCTTAAGGTTTGGATCAACAAATTCCATAAGGACAAGAATAACGCCCACCCCGCATGATACACAAAAGTGAGAGACGAAAGAAATTCCCTACTTGTTGATAGATGATCGACGTTTAGGCTGGGGGCGCGGAACTTTACGGATAATGACGCGGTAGTCCCGATGCACCATAAGAGCCACGATCGAAGAAGGGGGAAACCACGGCCTAACCCTTAATTTATAAGAGCCGGGGACGGTTGAGATAAAAACGTTGAACCGCGTAAGACGTTGAAGTCGTGGGTTGACCACGCGGGTTGACTCATCATTAAAGGTGCTGAGTGGTTTAAACCGACTCATGAGCCGATTCAGTATTTAATTAAACTTTTGTGCGCGTTATTGGAACAATTTGGCAAGGACGGGTGACGTCGGCCGGTTCTGCCGATCAGTCACACCGATCGGTCGCACCGATCGGTCTCACTGATCGGTCTCACCGATCGGTCTCACTGATCGGTCTCACCGATCGGTCTCACTAGTCGGTCTCACCGATCCGTCTCACCGGTCGGTCTCACCGGTCGGTCTCACCGATCCGTCTCACCGATCGGTCTCACCGATCGGTCTCACCGATCGGTACCCCTCAAGGATTCGGATTTTGGCAAAGGAAGGGACCAAGGGGGGTCTGGGTCATCACATCAGATACCTCTTAAACGATTCTTGTCCTCGATAATCACAACAAAACAGAAGGAAAGAGAGGGTCCGAACAACCATCTTCGAAAGATACCTCTTAGGAGTGAACCTCTGCTAACTAAAAACACCCTCCTGTCAAGAACTAAGCAACATACCACGCCAAATAGCCCGGTCATGTGGGTTTGGGGAGTTTCCCTCCCCCGGGTCAAGATATTATCCGCTTTGGGTGGCACTGACTCTCTCGCACGGGTTCAATCGCATCCACCTTAATGCGTCTTGATTAGGTTTGGGTTCCCTCTTCCCTTTAGCCGGGGCTTTTCACACACAACAGAGGAAATAACCCAGTACATTTCATAGCCAAAAGTCAAATGTTCTACCACAACAGGTACAAAAGGAACAAAGCTCAAAACAACTCGGGGTATTGGGCACGCATCTGTGCTTCCCTTTCCCACGTACTCTCCTCGAGCCCGCCATGTCTCCACAACACACGAACCAAGGGAATAGCTCGCCCACGAAGCACCTTCTCCTTGCGATCCTCGATCATCACTGGTTTTTCCACAAAGTTTACGTCGTCCTCGATGTCCAGTTCACCCCAATCAAGGACGTGTGAATCATCGTGAAGATAACGACGGAGCTGGGATACATGAAAGACATCATGTATCCTTAGCAACGGCGGAGGTAACGCTAGCTGATAAGCCACTTCGCCGACCCGCCGTAACACTTCGAAGGGTCCGACGAATCTGGGGGAAAGCTTACCCCCCTTGACGAACCTCCGTTGCCCACGCCGTGGGGAGACCTTCAAGAACACGTGGTCTCCAACCTCAAACTCTAAGGTCCTTCTCCTGGTATTAGCATACGACTTATGTCGGTCCTGGGCCGCCTTCATCCTTTCCCGTATGAGCTGAATCTTCTCTGTCGTGTTCTGAACTACCTTCGGGCCAAGGATGCCTGCCTCTCCTACTTCGGTCCAACACACAGGTGAACGGCATGGCCTCCCATACAAAGCCTCAAACGGGCCATACCAATGGTAGAGTGGTAGCTATTATTGTAGGAAAACTCTACTAGAGGCAAGTATCGCACCCACGACTCTCCTGAGTCCAGAACACATGCCCGTAGCATATCCTCCAAGGTCTGGATGGTTCGATCCGTTTGTCCATCTGTCTGGGGATGGAAAGTAGTGCTAAGGCATAACTGGGTGCCAAACGCATGCTGCAATCCTCTCCAGATTCATGAGGTAAACCGTGCATCCCTATCTGAGACTATAGACCTAGGAACTCCATGCAACCGCACCACCTCATTCACGTACTTTCGTGCCAAAGCATCTACAGTACTTGACTCCCTGATTTCCAGAAAGTGAGCTGATTTCGTCAACCTGTCCACCACCACCCAAATGGCGTCGCACCCTCCTTGGACCATGGGTAGTCCCGTGACGAAATCCATTGAGATGTCATCCCACTTCCACTCGGCAACAGCTAAAGGGTGCAGTAGGCCGCCTGGAACCCGGTGTTCAGCCTTCACTTGCTGACATACTAAGCATTTGGCCACGAATTCTGCCACCGCTCGCTTAACTCCGGGCCACCAGAACTGCCTTTTCAGCCACTGGTACATCTTGGTAACTCCTGGGTGCACTGCCAGGGGTGAGTTGTGGAACTCACTAAGAACCTTGCCACGCATCACTATTGGAACAAACAACCTTTTCTGGAAAAGAATCCGGTGCTGACCATCCTCTGTCCATTCTCTCGGAGCATCACCCTGGTCAACCCGATCATGCATCACTTCGCACTCGGTGTCTCCCCACTGAGACTCCTCCACTTGTCGAAACAGAGATGACTACACTATCATCTGATATAGGCAGCCTCTGCCACTATCCATCTTCGCATCCAGGTGTAAGGAAGCCAACTCCTCCATTGCCTTCCAGGCATTTGCCGACTCTCGGACCGCATCCTTCTGCGTCCTCCTGCTCAAGGCATCGGCCACCACATTGCCCTTGCCCTCAGTATAAGAGATTTCAAAGTCGTAGTCCTGGAGGAACTCTACCCATCTCCGTTGTCGCAAGTTCAAGTCCCACTGGGAGAAGATGTACTTTATGCTTTTGTGATCTATGAAGACCACAAAGCATTCCCCGATGAGGTAGTGCCACCATAACTTTAGCGCAAAAACGACCGCTGCAAGCTCCAGGTCATGGGTGGCATAGTTACGCTCATGGGGGCGTAGCTGCCTGGACCTGTAAGAGATCACCCCTTGTTGTTGCATCAACACGCATCCCATGCCCTGTCCTGAAGCATCACAAAATACCTCATAGGCCATCCCTTCTTCTGGTAATCTCAACACTGGGGCACTAACCAGCTTTTCTTTTAGGTAGCTGAAGGACGACTCGCAATGCTCTCTCCACACGAAACCCTGGTCCTTCTTGGTCAAATCCGTCAAAGGGGCTGCTACTCGGGAGAAGTTGGGTACAAATCTCTGGTAGTAACCTGCCAGTCCGAGGAAACTCCGGACTTCCACCACACTCTTGGGTGCTACCCAAGAAACAACTGCCTCAACCCTTGATGGGTCGACTGCTACCCCCTGCTCAGACACTACATGCCCGAGGAAGTGCACTTCTCGTGTCCAGAACTTGCACTTTGACAACTTTCCGTAGAGCTGGTGCTGTCGGAGGACTTCCAAAACTATCCTCAGGTGATCTGCATGGTCCTCTTCTGACCTTGAATAGATCAGGATATCGTCGATGAATACCACCACAAACTGATCCAGGTACTCCCGAAAGATGGAGTTCATAAGCCCCATGAACACGGCCGGGGCGTTCGTAACACCAAAGGGCATGACCACGAACTCGAAGTGCCCATACCTGCACCTGAACGCCGTCTTCGGGACGTCGCTATCCTTTACCCTCAGCTGGTGGTATCCAGACCGCAGGTCGACCTTCGAGAACCATCCTTCCCCTTTCAGCTGGTCAAAAAGATCATCTATCCTCGGAAGAGGGTAGCGATTATTGATCGTTACCCGATTCAGCCTCCTGTAGTCGATGCACAACATGAGGTCACCATCTGCCTTCTTTGCGAACAAGACTGGAGCACCCCACGGTGAAGAACTTGGACGAACATAACCCCTCTTCATCAGATCGTCAATCTGTATCCGCAACTCCCGTAGCTCCGAAGGTGCCATCCGGTAAGGAGCCATCGAGATTGGTCGAGAGCTGGGATGCAGGTCTATCCCGAACTCGATATCACGTCGAGGGGGTAGAGTCGTCACCTCCTCAGGAAAGACGCCCATAAATTCATGAATGATCTCTGGTACTTCCACCATTTCTGCATCTACTGATTCTATCTTCAGTTCGGTCAACAAGGAGAGGAGGGGTTCCTCCCTCCTGTTTCCCTTCGGACAGCTCCGCTCACCGGTGAAAGTAACACGATGGCCGTCCAAACCGGAGAACACCACCCTTCTTTGGAAACAGTCGATGACGGCGCACACAGAAAATAGCCAGTCGATGCCTAGGATGACATCGTACGGCTGAATCTGTAGCAGAAGGAGATCCCTAACCGACTGATGTGGCCCTAACATCAGTCTACATCCCCGACAAACGAACAACAAGTCGGTCTGACCTCCAACTGGTGTGCTCAACACCAGGGGCACTGGAAGTCTCTCGGCATCTAGACCCAAGGCACGGGCTAGATTGGGTGCAACAAAGGAGTGCGAAGCTCCGGTATCGAAGAAAGAATGAGCAAGAGTGCTAAACACATTGATCGTACGTCGAACAACCTCTGGCACTGTTGGAACTGTTGCCTCTGCGGCGTGTATCTTTCCACGCCCAGCTCCCATGCCCCTCGGCTGTCGGCCACCTCCCCGACCACGCCCTGGTCGAGGTCCCTGGGGAGCGCCCTGAGGTCGGCCTCCTCCTCCTATGTCTGCCTGTGGAGGAGCGGGAGCTCGCTGTCCCTGCTGCTGCTGCCGGAAGGGTCTGGCTGGAAACTGCTGCTGCGGCGGATGCTGGGGATGACTGCCACTGCTGTACTGCACCCGATCGGGGCACTGACTCCGGAGATGTCCAGGGCTCCCGCAGATGAAGCACCGTGGTCCTGAGCCTAAAGTAAAAGAACGTGGGCCAGGGGATCGAAACTGAAACTGCTGCGGCCTTCTCCCTGTGTGTCGGAACCTGGAGGGTCCCGATGCTGGAGGCCTGACGCTGCCGGCCTTCCCCTTCGATGGTCCCAGCTGGATCCCTTCACGTGACACTCCGCCCAGAGCATGCATCCTTTCCACCACTTCGGCCTTCTTCTGGACCTCTAAGTATGTCGGAAGGGTAAAGGGGGTAACAGCATACTGGAGGGAGGGTCGGAGCGCCTCCTCCAAACGTCTTGCCCGAGACTCCTCATCGGGAAAGTGGTCCGGAGCAAAACGCAGGAGGTCCTTGAACTTGATTCCAAGTTCCCTCACGGACATGCTCCCCTGCTGGAGGGAGAGTAGCTCCTGCCTCTTCTCTGCCTTCATTGTCAAGGAGAGGAACTCCGCCCGGAACTCCTTCTCGAATTCCGCCCAAGAGACCTCAGACTCTTTCCTACTACCCAGGTGAAGCATCCACCACTGACGTGCCGCTCCTCGCATCTGGCTAACAGCCAGAGGAACCCAGTACTCAGTCGGGTCCTGAATTAGGCCGAAGGCTATGACTAACTCCTCTAGCCAGCCTTCCGTCTTCATATCGGAGGTGCTGCCCTCATACCTCTCGAGGGCCTGTCGCTGGACGGCTCGAAGAGTCTTCTGCCATTGGTCGTCCTCTTCCTCTCGATCAGCTCTCTGCCGATTGGCCAAGGCAGTCTCGGGGGCCTCGATCGCCTGTACCACACGTGGTCTCCTTCCAGGTGCCATAGCTGCAAGGTAACAAGGAAAGCCTAAGCCCAAGTAGTGCAAAGAAAATCGTTCTTAAAACTTATTAAGATTTAATTTATTCTTAATTCCCAAGACATCCCAGAAACACAAGAACACAAGTCATTTATGATGCATGTACCTTTCCTAGGGTCTCTACCCTGCAATCAGTGTGGCCTCACTTGGTCGTTCAGTAGGTCCAGAGTCCTTGCATCGGATCACGGGGGGCCCTAAAATCCTGTGTCCTAGCCGGTCTTCCCTGGCCTAATTCACGCACCAAGGTCATCCAACGCTGTTGCCTTACCATCCCATCCAATCCTTACTGTGCATAACTCCAGACTCCGTCCTATCTCTCAACCAACCTCCCTCTGATACCATTCTGTCACGACCCGCCTTCACCAAAAGGAGGGAAGGGTCTGCAGATTGCCAGGCCCTTCCTTCTTTAAGTTGAAGGAGAGATAATGACCCCCGAAACCCGCCTTCAATAGGTCCCGGAGTGGCGACTAGCACCAAGGGTACATGAAATCCTCGCAAATGGAAGGCATTACCCTTTTTATTTTATAGGATCGAAAGATAAGGAGGAGAAAACCTGACAACACCAAGGTAGAAAGAAAAGTAAAGCCAAAATTAAACCACTCCCACATGCATGTTTCAAAAGTGAAAGCCTCAAAGTGCATAAAGGTGACTACAAGGTAAGTATCAAAAGAAAAAGAGAAACAACTGCAACTGCTCCAAAAGTCCGAGCTAGTAAGGTCCTGCGTGATCCCCGAAGTCCTCCTGGAAACCTGAAAGCAGTTTTATATACGTAGGGTGAGCATACAAGTACACTCAGTAGGGAAAACCAAGACTCTCGTGCACAAGTGGGGGAACGTACTAAAGTCCCGTGAGAAAGAGTAAACCAAACACCTAACAAGGCAAACTATCCATCCCAGGCCTCACCAAGGCTCGCTCCCCAAATAACGCAAGTCAAGTAATACATATATAAGAGCACATCAATGTTTGGGTACCCCGTGCCACTTTCCCACTGGTTATTGAGACATCCTACGCATCGGACCAATCCCGCCATTCTCACCGCAGTCCCACTGCCACACCCGCCCGCACACACCTGGGCCACAACCACACGCAGTCCCACTTCCGAATCCCGACCGCACACACCTGGGCCACAACCACACACAGTACCACTGCCGAATCCCGCCCGCACACACCTGGGCCTCAACTGTCACATGTAACCATGCCTGCAAACACCTAGGCCAGAGCAACCACCGCCACGCCCGAAGACACCTGGGCCTCATCCCGAAGACACTTGGGAAACCACCTGCCGTACACACCTGGCCAACCACCACAACACCCCGCCCGAAGGTTCTTGGGCTAATAATGGACTTCAGGCCATCACTGCCTGCCCGAAGATACTTGGGCTATCCGGGAAAGGGAGCAGAAAAGGAGCTAATAACCAGCCACTAAGGATAGTGTTGGGAAAAACACCCTTCCCCCATAAATGGGGGTGTTCGGCACTGAGTTCTCAACTTGGGTGGGGCGCGAATAAGAAACACAATGCTACAAGTATAGATATAGGTAACAAAAACTCACCCAAAGCTTAGGTTTTCCTAGCCAACCTACAGAACACAACACCACTGCACCCAAGTCACAGTTCACGACCCTTGCCCACAAAACCATTTGTCCCATTCTTGTTTCACCTTCAGTCAAAATGTTCAATTAATTTTAAGCACTACTGGGCAACTACCATAAGCATAACCAACGAAAGCGTCAAAAGAAAGGATCAAACAAAACACTCACACCCGGTTATGTTAACAGAGGATCTCTCCCCAATTTGTGATATTTTAAGTAACCACTCGGATTTAAAACTCACAACCACCGAATCCATACCAACAGGAGATCCCATCCCCCAAATTCACACAGCCATCGAGAGTATAAAAAGAACAGGGGATCCCATCCCCTCCCACATTTCCAGCAATCAGCCCGAAGGGAAAACAACCAACTACCACTACCAACACAAGTCAGGGATTTTCAGATTTAAAAGACTTAACACACTCCATGATTTCAAATTTCGTGTGTTCTAACCGGGAGTTATCACAGAAGGGTTGATCCTGGTGCTTTCAACTTATTCAGCCGGATATACGTGATTAACCAATTTCACAGTAGGAGTTCCCAAATTCAGCAACCCATTTAAAACATCACGAGGGGATTCATCAGTGCACATACAACGACCACCAACGACCTCAATTTTCAGAAACATAAACCAGTACAACAAAAAGTGATGATTACAAGATAAAGCATAACAACAATCACAACCCCTTCCCCTTCTTTCTTTAGAACTTCGTTTATTATCTTCATTAAGGTTTGGTTCAACCAATTCCATAAGGACAAGAATAACGCCCACCCCGCATGATACACAAAAGTGAGAGATGAAAGAAATTCCCTACTTGTGGATAGATGATCGACGTTTAGGCCAGGGGCGCAGAACTTTACGGATAACGACGCGGCGGTCCCGATGCACCAGAAGAGCCACGATCGAAGAAGGGGGAAACCACGGCCTAACCCTTAATTTATAAGAGCTGGGGACGGTTGAGATAAAAATGCTGAACCGCGTAAGACTTGGAAGTCGTGGGTTGACCACGCGGCTTGACTCATCATTAAAGGTGCTGAGTGGTTTAAACCGACTCATGAGCCGATTCAGTATTTAATTAAACTTTTGTGTGCGTTTCTGGAACAATTTGGCAAGGCCGGGTGACGTCGGCCGGTTCCGCTGATCCGTCACACCGATCGGTCGCACCGATCGGTCTCACCGATCGGTCTCACCGATCCGTCTCACCGATCGGTCTCACCGATCGGTCTCACCGGTCGGTCTCACCGGTCGGTCTCACCGGTCGGTCTCACCGGTCAGTCTCACCGATCGGTCTCACCGATCCGTCTCACCGATCGGTCTCACCGATCGGTCTCACCGATCGGTACCCATCAAGGATCCGGATTTTGGCAAAGGAAGGGACCAAGGGGGGTCTGGGTCATCCCAATTCAAGTGATGGATAACAAGATTTAATTAATGTCATGATGAAATTAATACTAGTAAATTTTAGTAGGTATTAATATTGAGTTCACTAACGAATATGAATTTATATGTATGAAATAATACATAAAATATATATATTAGTGCATTAAAGGATGTGTTGAATCATGTTATCATGTTATGATTAGTGAATATTTTACTGCATAATGAACCTACTTCTATAATTGAATTTAGTAAATAAATGTTTGGATTTAATCTATTTTTATGTTCACCTACTGTATTAAAAGGCATATATTTCTATTATCTATCAATTTCCATGATTCATGGATTTTGAAAATTATAAAATTATTAATTTTTGTGATAACCCCATACATTAATTATAGGGTTGTTTTAAATCAATGTCACAATCACAATGAATTTATACTAGTTTATAAATGTCATTGAGAAAATTTTTGTCTAAATAATAACTGCCATATTAAGATTTATTCCATGTTCATTTTTAATTATTAGTTCATGAATTGAGAATGAATAACATCTATTTAAAAGTCATAAACATGTATTTTAAATAATTAAAATATTATCACCATTGAAGGGTTTGTAAAGTTATTATTGTATTTGAAAAATAAAACAATTATTTATTTATTTATCACTTATGATAATTTATGAAATAAGAAATTAATTATTGAAAATGGTCTGGGGCTCTTTGGGTAAGAGATAGAATTTAATTATTCAAATTGGAACGAGAAACTTAGAATAAGAGGGAGAATTTAACTATTCAAAATGTTATGGGACACTTTGAATAAGAGATAGAATTTAATAAATCAATTTGTTATAAGACATAATGATTTTAAGAAATAAATAATTCATTTTACTTATTATGTGATGGTTGGGGCCCACTAGAGCCCGTCGAGGTATCAGTATGTTTCATGAGACAAACAACAATCTTGGCATGAGGCATTAAGAAAATTATTATTTATAGTCCAGGAACAAGGCATTAACAATGATTTTATGGTCTTTGCATGAGGCCTTAACACAATATGTCATATTCACTTTTTTCAATATGTCTATGAAATTTAATTTACTAAGTGAATTTTCAACGTGTAGAATATACATAGTTACTGATCTTGTACTTATGATAATCATAAGAATTATATTATTATCGAATAATATTTATTTAGCATTCAGAGATTTATTTTTCAATTTTTATTTATAGTTAGTTAAGAAAGATGTAATGGTATTATTATATGTGCAAATTTGATCATGTATTACTCTCAATTGTAAATTCGGTACTTGAACATTTTCATGTCACACTTATAAATGTTTAAATGTATCGTACTTTATATTGGCCACATAATATATTTTTTATATTCATTCTTATGTTTGGAACATGTATCATTGTAAAATTTTTATTATTCCTCGTAATGTTCACTTATAATTCATGGAAAAATGTTATGTAATGATTCATGTATTGCAAATTTCCTTATGAAACGTTTAATGATTAATTTTAATGAATTTTTTTTAAAGAAGTACTAATTGAAACATTATTTTATTTTAAAACCCCTTACATGGGATTTTTATGCTCAACCTATGTTTTAACATAAAGTTTTACAGGTTTAGTTGATTTTAGATACACTGTTTGGTGGCAGCTTTGTAGAGATTCAATCCCCTTAATGTTTTTAAGAAATTTTAATAATTATATCTCAGATTTCATGACCTAAAAAAATATCATCTTTAGTGGAACAAGATATGTGATTTTACAGCATTCCTTTTTGTAAAAGAAAATTTAAACACCATGTTTTATGTAAAACTGTACCGCCATTGGGGCAGTCCGACATTAGGGTGTGACAATGGTTATCAGATGATTAATTTAGACAATCCTAGTAAATTAGAACAAAATTAAAAACCTGATGATGTTTTAATAAGTATAATTTTTCATAAAATTTTAAAATGGAATATGAAACGATTCATTTGCCTCTCCCCACTTAATTATTTGAACACAAAATTGGCGAGTCATGTTCAGATACATACCATCCATTTGGGAACCTACATCTAACTTATAAACTCATTTATCAAGTGTCTAACCACCCAAATATCCTTCAAAATTATGATGGGCCGAGTCACATTTACCAACTCATGTAAAAACCATAACATGCCTTCAATTTAAAAAAATAAGGTACTATGAAGTCCTCTTCTTCTGTTTCACCCTATATAATGGTTATCTAGCCATAGAGAGGTTCCGAAAAGCTGTAGAAGTTGACATCCCCTACGCAGCCTTTCTGTTCAAAGTCATGAGATTTCGTAGTTATGGACGACTATTCAACATCTTGCTTTTAGAAAATATATTCATTTGATGGTTTATTGAAACCATTTTCATTCTGATAACTCCAAACTCTATACCTTTCATGCCACCCTTTAGAGGATATACAACTAACCGCATTAGTTTGAATTAAGATTTGAGTAGTGTATCTAGGCAACTGAAATTGAGGAGTTTGTGAATATTTTGGGGGACCTCTGGGGTGAATTTTGTCTTGTTTTTGGTAGAAGATTGTGATTATGATAGAATTTCAAGGAAACAATTCTTTGAAGTGCGGAATAATGTGACACACCACACTTATTTCGTGGGTAATAAGAATGTATTATGGTGTTAATGTGTTTAATTTTAACATAATACGAATAATGATTTCAAAATAAAAGAAAGACAGGTCTTATTCAATTAATTATTGAAAACAATTACGTTTCAATAAAGGCCAAAGAACCTTACTACCGTAGGATACCTACTAAAAGATATATCAGAGCCACCATAAAGACACCTAACACAACAACTAGGCCGAGTAAATAGGGATGATCCTTCGGGTCAGTCCGAATGAACAAAATTTTGTCCAAAACAACTAAAATCATGCTAAGTAACATTGGGATGTAGAGAACCAAATTTTGTATCCAAACTGACATAGAGGTATGAAATACAAAAAAATGAATTTATAATGGTATTAGTGACCATTTTTTTTATAATCGTTAGAGACTAGGGATTACCGTTGTTTTCATTATATAACTCTGGGAGTTTATACAAGGTTACCATTATCATTTTATCAAATAGAATTATTTGTTTTCTAATTAGTATTTAATAGAATATTATAAATAATAATTATACTAAAATATAAATATAACTAATTTCTTGTTTATCTTCCAAAATGTGATATATATATATGTATATTATATTTGAATTATATGAAATTGTAATAAAAATACTATTAAAAATTATAATATTATATTGAGGTTTTAAATGACATCGACGTTATTATTTTAGAGTAATGTAATGAAATAATTTTTACACTATTTAAATTTTGCGGACAATTTTTTAATCTATTATATGAATTTTGTATATTTTTGATAATATGATATATATACATGAATATATATAATAATAATTATTATCTTATATATTTACATTTTTAATTTTGTTTAATTACATTATAAATATGAATATTAAAACTATTGTAATAGAATGATTGAAATTGTACATATATGATTGATCTTTTAATGAAATTATCATTATATTGAATCATATATATATATATATATCTATAAAATTTTTAAAGATTAAAATTTCAAATATCTTGTATAAATTTTGATAATTATTATTTTTATTTTCAAGAAATTTTTTTATCAAATATTAATTTAATAAATAAATATATATATATGTTTTATAATAGGTAAAAATAAAAACCTTTACTTTTTTAAAGTATTGATAAAATAAGTTTAATATATTATTATTTTTGTTAAAATTTATTCTTTTAAAGTTATTAATAAAATAATATATGATAATAATAGAATTAGAATATAATGAAATAAGAATAATAATATAATAGTAAAAATATTATAATAATAATATAGGATTAAATTGGATAATAGAAAAAATAGGGGAATCCCATAATGGGATTTGTGGTCATTGACTTTTACGCCGGTGGTAGTCTGCATGATAGGGGTTTTCGAAATGAGGGTTCGAGTAGAAGGCTTAGTCCAGGAGACACCGACATTGTCGCACCGGTATGGGGTCCATGATACCAGGTTCATGCTTCAGGAGAGCCAAGTCGTGCCGGTCACATCTTGTCATTGTTGAGAACAACATTCATCTGAGTCCAGTCATCTGACTACATTCATTTTTGTACTGTGGAGTTAGGTAGAATTACCCACATCATTTTTCCTGGGTACTTTGATTCAGACCAGAAGAACAGAGGTTGAGGTTGTGCTTCATCTACACTTCTGACGGGTTAGGGTTTCAAATTTCCCATGAGTAAAGTTAGGTATGCTTTTGTACCAGATATAGGATGTTGACCAAAATGATATTATAGATCATTTTAAATTTTAGGTCATAATGTTTATCCACATGATGCAGTGAACAGTTGTGATTTTGACTTTTGATCATTTGCAAACTGCTGTTGGTGTACTTGTATGATCACAATCAGCATTTTATAATGTTTATATCACATTCATTACTCTATTTCCTCATGGGTTGGTCATATTACATTAATTGGGTGATTTCTCTGATTGTGATATGGAATCAAAATTCTTATTTATGTCCACATTACTAGGAATTTTTTTTTATTTTATTCTTCAAATGTTCTGTTACATGGATATAAATTATACTATCATGTTGTCTCAAAATGCGCTCCCAGTTGCATTAAAAAGTCATATTCATTATGGTGGGACAATATGTCTACACAATGGATGAATCTAGAGTACAACTATCCAATAATTTGATGTAGAGTTTTTGGATGGTGAGTCATGAATTTTTATGTGTAGTTTCAATAGAGTCTGACATCGAAGGGTGCTTAGGTGTTGTCTCAATGACATGGATCTTCCCATTTAAATGCTTGTAGTTTATACCCAAGGACCAATGATTCGAGCCTTATTCATTGTGAGATACATTATTTGTACCCTAAACTTTTATATTCAGATTATTTACAATTGAAATTTACAATCATTCTTATATGTGACCTTAATTGAAATTCATGGACACAAAAATGATTATTTTTTAGTTATGTCTCTTAATACTACACTAGGGTTATAACATGGAGGTACATATTACTGAATGTAGTATATATCTATGTTATGTGGTTAAAATTTATAATAGAACCTTTAATACATGAGATGGAATACTTGTTTTACATAATTATTGTGATTGATTGGTTAGTTCATTATTCCCTATCGTTGGTAACTATGTCCACAAGAGAGAATTGAATTTATAAGAATATTGAAATATGATTGAGAATCACAGTATGTGTTAATTAATAACCAAAAAATATGGTCTCCTTTTTAATGATTAATGAGCATGATAGTCTATTTTTTCCATTTGGTGGGGAGAATGTATAATGACGACATAGGCGGATCTTGGGTTTTTTGTGATGTCCTTTATCTATAAATCAACATAAATATATATTGATGTATTTTCTATTAAATATCATTAATAATATGACATATATTTTTTTAAGTTATAATATGATTGAAAATAATCCATGGTTTGAATATTAGAACATAAGTATTATATATGATAAATTAATAAATATAGTTTAATATATTAGAAATAAATATTAAAATTCCCATTGAAAATATCTTATATCAAATTATATTACAAAATTACATTAATTATTGTTATTGGTTATAAGCGTTGATAATAATATTTATGCATATAATTTTAAAAAATAATTCATTTGAAATTAATTTTGACCAACATATATATTATCTATTAGATTTATTAAAATTTAAAGATAATTACTTTAAATGATACAATAATGTTTACTAAAATCATTTTTTACCAATTTTTTCATGAGAAGACACATTTTTGGTCAAAAACATTTCCAATGAAATATGTGCTTTTCTCCACCAATATATTCAATATGAAATAAGACGATTATTTTGTAACACTAAACTCATTTTCATGGTTTCATGTATAAGGTTTCATTGATTCCCAAAAGATGAACCTCTTATAAGGGGTGCATGTTTACTCATAATAGGGTGCATGATTTGAAAAATAGTGTGTTGACCATGAAATCCCGGTTTATATAGGGTTGAAAGGATTGATGTAGAAAGGAGCATGATTTGGGTAGACAATGTGGCAACCAGGAACAACCCAAAACACATCCAAAAACATCCAAAACATAACAATAACATTTTCATGGAAAAAATAGAAACATGATATGAAAAAAGGAAAATTAGTAACTGTAAAAGATCAGTTGACATCCCAAAAAAATGTTATGTAATTACATATTTGAAGGAAGCGAACATGAATATATGAAAATTAATTAACTTAATAAAATTATAGTATATGGTAAATACTTGAGATATTATATAAGAATATCTTTTTTTTAATATAAGGATGATAACGTATAAATAAAAAATATTCATAGTAATGAAATTTTTCTTTTCAAGAAATCATATTTAGAATTATAAAAAATGTATTCTTGGAATTGATTTATGAAAAATCTATTTATTTTATGATGTGGGGATAGATGTTGGGGCATGATTTGGGATTTTATATATGAATAAAAAATGTTATTATGACGCCCTGAAATTTTTTCATGGGTAATAATAATATTTTCTTTTGTCACTATGTTAAATTTTTGTACTATCTACATAATTATTTCAACATAAAATCAAGACATGTTTTGTTAAAAAAAACTAAAAACTATTAAGTTGCAATGATGGCCAAAGAACCTTACTACCCTATGATACCTACTAAAAGACCTATCAAAGCCATTACAAGGCCACCAAACATAACAAATAGACATTATAAATATTGTAGATCCTTCTCGTTGGTCAGAACGAAAAAAATTATGGACAAAACAATGGTAATCGTGCTAAGAAACATTGGGATGCAGAGAATCATCTTTGTATTCCAAACTGAATTAGAGATATGAAATTCCAAAAACATTTATTATTAAGGGTTTTAATTAGAATTATTTTTAAAGCTTTTAGAGACTCTATATGACCATTTTCTTCTTCTTATGATCATGGGAGTTTAAAATTTGGTTACATCTAGCTTTTTATCAAACATAATTATTTATTGTCTAATTAGTACTTAATAGAATATTTTAAATACTAACTATACAAATATATAAAAATAAATAATATGTTGGTTTTTTTCCAAAATGTGATATATATATGTAAACATTAATATGGGATTTTAATAATATGAAATTATAATAAAAATATTATAATAAAATTATAATTTCATATTAAGGTTATACATGAATTTGAAATTGTTATTTTAAAGTAATTTAATGACTTCATTTTTACACTATTTTAATTATGCAGACAATTATTTAACCTATTATATGACTTTTTTATATTTTTTAAAATATGATATATACACATGTATATATATATATATAGAAATAATTCTTAGATTATAAATTATCATTTCAATTTTTTAATAAAATTATAAATATGTATAATAAAACAATTTTAATTGAATGTTTGAAATTGTACATATATTAATGACTTTTAATAAAAATTAAGTTTACATTCAATTATATATATATTATTACCATTTATAAAGTTTCAAATTAAAAATTTGTAGTACAACTTATGATAATTATTATATTTATTTTCACCATAATTGATTTTCAATTATTCATTTAATATATATATATATATACTTATATATATTTTCTTTATAAAATTTAATAATAAAAACTTTTACTTATTAAAGTATTGATAAGATAAATTTAATATATTATATGTTTCGAATCCTTTTGAATTTTTGAATTTATTAATAATATTATATATGATATTAATATATTAAGATTATAATTAAAGAAGAATATTAATATAATATTTACAATATTATAACACTAATAACAGAATAAATCAGATAAAAGAAAAAATAGGGGAATCTCGTAAAGGGATTTGTGGTCAGTGACTTTTGCACACGGGGTATTCTAGGGGATATTGATTTTCAATGGAGGATTCAAGCTAATGCCTTAGTCTAAGATACATTGTCACTATCGCACCGATATGGGGTCCCTAATGTAGGGTCCATGACTTGGGAGTTCCCACTTGTGTAGGTCGCGTCTAGCCATTGTTGAGATTGGTAGCTATCAGAGTCCTGTCACTCGGTAGTGTTCATTGTTTGTGGATTTAGAGCGGGTCGAAGTAACAATGTCATGTGGCCATGTTGCTTCTCTTTGGACTATAAGAACCATGTTTGATGTTGTGATTCATTAATGAGTCTGACCAGTTAAGGTTTCAAATTTCCCGAACTAAAATTGTGGTATGCTTCTGTTCCATAGGATAGATGTTGACCATAATGATTTTTTAGAACTTTTTGATTTCCATGACTTGTTTTATATAAGTGTGATGCAATGAACTACTATGCTTTTGTCTTTTGAACCATTCTATACTGTTTTTGGTCTTCATGTAGGATCAAACTCAACATTTTATAATGTTTATTTCCTTTTCATTAATCTGTTTCCTAACATATTGGTCTTATTACTATAATTGTGTGACTTTGTTGATTATGTGATTGAAAAGAAATGATTTTTCATGTCCACATCGCTCTGAATTTTTTATTTATTTTATTATTCAGATGTTCCATTACAGTGATTTAAATTATATTATCATGTTGTCCCAAACAATCTAGCTAGATGCATTACAAACTCATCTTCGTTATGGATATTAAATCCTAAATATTTTGTGCTAATGAAAATGTTAAAAATGGATTTCTTTTCAAAAAACATTGTGTGCATAAAATCAGCAACATAAGTATTTTGACATGTGAAAAATAAAGTTAGGGAATTAATATTTTTTAATTTTTTTATTAAACTCTCTATTTTCTGGTTCTATGTAAGAGTTATTATTTATAATTTATGTTGTGTTTTGGAGAGTATTATATAAGGGATATATTGATTTTATTTTTTGAACTTCATTTTAGTATTTATAATTCTACTTCAAATTTTTATTATTTGAATACCTTTTAATTTATTTTTAAAATGTTGTTTATTTTAAAAACTTCTTATTTAATTTGATATTATTTTCCCATTAGAGTTCTATTTTATATAATGGGGTTCTATAATTAGTATGCATTATCCTTTTCAAGAATATATTCATATAAGAACTTATATACTTTACCGTATGTCATAAATATTATAAATATGAATGAATCTTTATTGATGGTAATGCTAAACTTTCTTGAATATTTTCATATATCATGTCATATTACAATACCGGAAATTATTTCATGTTTTTTTAATTAATTTTAATACTTAAAACTCCAAGTATATATATATATATATGTTGTCTATTATTATATAATTTTAAAAGAACGTGTAAATTATCATGAATAACCAGGATTTATATTATGTAAGGAAGAATTGTTATTATTCTTGAAAAATTATCTTATAATATAATGTCTGTCGTGTCATCTTGAATTAAAAAATTATTAGTGAATGTTATATTCTCATTGATTGAAAATTGTTCTAATTAAATTTATATATAATTGTATGATTTTTCAATCAATAGTTTTCATGTGATGTATAAGCACATATTATTAGTGTCGTGATGTAATTAAAATTTTTAAATTTTAGTTGGTATTAATCTTGAGTTTTCTAACCAATATGAGTTTATATGTACGTAATACTAAATAAAAATTATATATTAGGGAATAAAAGGTTGTGTGGAATCATGTTATCATCTTATTATCACTGAATTTTTTATTTCATAATGAACCTACTAAAATAATTAACACATAGTTAACAAAATATTGGATTTAATCTATTTGCATGATCACATAGTGTATTAAAAGGCATACATTTATATTAAGTATCCATTTTCATGAATCATGGATTTTAAAATTTTGGAAATTATCATTGTATCTGACAACCAAATACATTCATTACATGTTTTTTAATAAATATCAGATTCGAAAATAATGTATAGTAGTTTATACATGTTGTTGAGAGAAATTTTTTATAAATAATAACTTCCATATTACAATTTAGTCTGTTAGCATTTCCAATTATCTGTGCATAAATTGAGCATGAATAATATATATTATGAAGTCATAAACATGTATTTTAAGCAATTATTAATTATTTCTATTGAATGGTTTGTAAAGTTTTTATATTATGTGATAAATCAAAAAATTTATAATTTATTTATCCATAACGATAATTAATGAAATATGACTATATATATTCCAAATGGTATGTGGGACATTGAATAAGATATATAATTTAATTATTCAATGTGTTATGGGACACTTTGAATAAGAGGAAATATTTAATTATTCTAATTGATATGAGACAATTTTAATAAGAGATAGATTTTAATAAATAAAAGCATTATAAGATACAGTGATTTAAATAAATGACGAATGCATTGGACATATTATGTGATGGGTGGAGCCCCTTATAGCCCTTCGATTCATCGTTAGGTCTCATGAGACAAACTATAGTAGTGGCATGAGTCCTTGACAAAATGATTATTTAAGGACTTGGCATGAGTCATTGACACTGAGATTATGGTCTTGGCATGACACCTTGACACAATTTGTTATATGAACTTCTCTCATTATGACTATGAAATTTAATTTCCAAGTGAATTTTAGACTAGTAGATTATACTTAGTTGAAGATATTGTTCTTATGATAATCAGAAAAATTATATTCTTATGGAACAATTTTCATTCTGCATTCAGAGGTATATTTTCCAGTTTTTGATTTATAGTTAATTAAGAGAGAATTGTTGGTATTATTTAATGTGTAACTCTGATCATGTATTACTCTAAATTGAAAATTTTGTACTTTATCTTTTTCATTTCATGCTTATTAAAGATTTAATTTCTGTAACATTATAGTCCAAACACCCTATATTTTTATAATAATTCATGTGTTTAGAACATGTATCATTGTGACCATTACCTTATTCCTTGAAATGATCACTTATTATTATTGAAAAAATGTTATGTTATGATTCATGTATTGTAGCTTTCCATTCTAAATATTGTTATGATTAATTTTAAAGGAATTTTTACAAGTAGTTTTAACAGAATAATTATTTTAATTTAAAATCCTTTAATGGGAAATTTTATACTCACCCTATGTTTTGACTAAATTTTTATAGGTTTAGTTGATATGAGATTCACTATTTGGTGGAATCCTTGTGGAGATTATTTACCCATTAATTTTTTAGGGAATTATAATAATTGTATTTGGGTTTACAAGACATAAAAAAAGATCCTTTTCAGTGGAACATGATTTGTGATTTATTATCATTCCTTTTTATGAATGAAAATTTATACACCATGATTTATGTAAAACTGTACCATCATCAGGGCAGTCTGGTGCCAGGGCATGACAGTTGGTATCTAAGGATCAGTTTAGAATACCCTGTAAAATTATAATGAAATTTAAAACATTATTATGTTTTAATATGTAGAGTTTGTATTAAATTTTTCAAATGGAATATGAAACATGTCTTTTGTATCTCCCCACCGAATTATTAGAACGCACAATTGTCGAGTCATGTTCAGATACATATCGTCTATTTGTAAACCTATGTCTAACATTTAATTCTTTTATCAAGTTTCTAGCCACCCAAATATCCTTCCACATTATCATGGACCAAGTCACATTTACTACCTCATGTCGCAAGCACAACATGGCTTTAATGCACACAAATGAAGGTGCTATGAAGGAATCTTCTTGTTTTTCACCCAATCTGATGGTTATCTGGCCCTTTAGATGTTCTGGGAAGTTGTAGAAGCAGGAGACCCCTGCGATACCATTTTGTTCAAAGTATTGTGTTTCAGTAGGTATGGAAGGATTTATAACATATAGTTTTTAGAAATAATTATAAATTTAATCGGTCTATCAAAACCACATACATTATGATATCTCTAAACTCTATACCTCTTGTTTAAACCATTAGAGGACCTACTACAACATGTAAGTGTTTAAATTGAGCCATGATTGGGGTATCTGGGCGAATGAAGTTGAAGAGTTTAATAACGTCTTGGGGGACCATTGGGGTGATTTCTTCCTTGTTTTTTGGTTAATGTGTGTGAGTTTGATAGAATTTCGAGGTCAAAATTCCTTGAAGGGGAATAATGTGATGCTCCAAACATATTTCTTGGGTAATTATAATGTTTATAGAGTTATTGCGTTTAATTTTTGTACTATCCAAACAATGATTTCAAAATAAAATGAAGTCGTTTTTCTCCAATTAATTCCTGAAAATGATTACGTTGCAACAAGGTCCAAAAAACCTTACAATCATAGGATTCCTACTAAAATACCTATCTGAGCCACCAGAAGAATACCTAACGCAACAACTAGACCTATTAAATAGTGAAGATCATTCGGGTTAGTCAGAATGAACCACATTTTGGTCAGAACAACGACAATTATGCTAAGCAGTAGATGGATGTAGAGAACCATATTTGTTTTCCAATATGACATAATGGTATGAAATACCAAAAACATTAATTTATAATATTTTTTGTGACTGTTATTTTTTATAGCTGTTAGAGAGTAGGGAAAACTATTTTTTTTCTTTTCATGACCGTGGGTGTTTATATAAGGTTATAATTAGCATTTTATCAAACTGAATTATTTATTATCAAGTTAGTATTTATTAGAATTTTATAAATATTAATTGTACTAATAAATGAATATAATTAATTTGTTGTTAGTTTACCAAAATGTGTAATATATATATATATATATTGGATTTTAATTATATTAAATTATAATAAAAATACTATTATAATATTATAATATTATATTGAGGTTATACATGATATTTGTATTAATATTTTACATTATTTTATTAACTTTGTTTTTTCACTATTTTAATTATGAAGCCAATTATTTAATCTATTATATGAGTTTTGTATATTTTCAAAAATATGATACATACCAAATAATATATATATATAAATATAATGTAATAATTATTAGTTTATAAATTAACATTTTTAATTTTTTTAATAAAATTATAAATATGTATTATACAACTATTTTAGTAAATGATTGAAATTGTACATATATGAATGATCTTTTCAAAAATAATTGTTACTTTGGATCATATATATAATAATAACAACTTTAATGATTCGAATTTAAAATACGATGTACACATTATGATAATTATTATTGTTATTTTCAAGATAAAACATTTTCCATTAATAATTTAATATATTTATAAATATTTGTTTTATAAAATTTAATAATAAAACACTGACTTTTTTATAGTATTGATAAAATATTTTTAATATAATTTTAGTTCTGTTAAAATTTTTTATTTATGTTATTAATACAATAATATATGATAATTATAGTATAATAATATAATGAAATAATAATAATAATATAATAGTAACAATATTGTAATAATAATAAAATATGAAATCAGATAGAGGAAAAAATAATGGAATCATGTAATGGGATTAGGGGTCCATGACATTTGCGCAAGGGGTAGACTATGGGTTAGGGGTTTTTGAAGTGAGGCTTTGAGCTGAAGATCGGTCTAGGAGACACCGTCATTGTCACCCTAGTATGGGGTCTGTGATGTAGGGTCCATGCATCAGGAGAGTTAGGTCATGCTGGTCACATATTTTCATGGATGAGCGTGGAGGCCATCGAAGTCCATTCGTCCAACGGTGTTCGTTTTCGCAAAGTTCAGTTAGATAGAAGACTCCACGTCGCGCAGCCAGGGTTCTTCTCTTCAGACCAGAAGAACTGAGGTTAAGGTTCTGCTTTATCAATGAGAGTGACTACTTAGGGTCTTGAATTTGTCTGGCCTAAAGCAAGGTATGCTTTTGTTCAAGAGGTAGGATGTTTACCTAAATGAGTTCTACGATATTTCTAATTTCATGTCATACTATTTATCAATATGAGGTTGTGGAATGTAGTGCTTTGGATTTTTTATCTATTCCAAACCATTGTTGGTATGCTTGTATGATCACGATCTACATTTTATAATGATTATTCCCATTGCATTGCTCAGTTTCTTCTTGAATTAGTCCTATTACATTAATTTTTTTTATTTAGATGATTTTAATATTGCATTGAAATTCTTGTTTTTGTTCACACTAGTCTTCATTTTTTTATTTTATTCATAAAATTTTATGTTTTAGGGCTAAAAATTATACAATCTTGTTGTCCCATATTGTCTACCCAGTTACATTACAAATTCATATTCTTTATGGATATAAAAGATCTATGATTTTGTCTTAATGAATATGGTAAATATGGCTTGATAGTACATAATGGTTTTATGCTTAATCACAGAAACAGAGGTATTTTGGCATTTGAAAATAAATTAAGGGAATAAATATTTATTTTCAGGGATTTTATTATACGTTCTATTTTATGGGTCTCTACATGAGTTATTATTTATAATTTACAATATTTTTTTAGAATATTTTACAAGGGATATGTTAATTTTATTTCTTGACCGTCATTTTAGTATTTTAATTCTACTTCAAACATTATTCAATTATTTTAATAAATTTAAATTTATATTTCCAATAAATTTTTATGGAATGTAATTTAAAAAACTTCCAGAATATTTTAATATATAACATCATATTAATATACATGAAATTATTTCAAACATATGTTTAATGAATTTTAATACTTCAATCACCATGTCTATTAATATATATATGTTGTCCATTATTATATAATTAGAAAAAAACTTGTAAATTATCTTGATATCAACCAGATTTATATTAAGCAAAGAAGAATTGTTATTATTTTTGAACTATTATCTTAGTATTTTATTTGTGTCATATGATCTTTCATTAAAAAAATATTAGTGAAGGTTATATTCTCATTTCATGAATATCATAGTAAGTAAAATTATATATATTTATATGATTTTTCAAACCCTTTTTTTCAAGTGATGGATAACATGATTTAATTATTTTCATGATGAAATTAATAATTAAAATATTTTAGTGGGTATTAATCTTGAGATCCCTAAAAAATATGAGTTTATAAGAGTTCAATAATATATATAAAAATATATTATAGGATAAACGAATGTATGGAATCAAGTTATTATGTTATACTCACTTAATTTTTTTTGTATATTGAACCTCCTATAATTATTTACTGTTAGTTAATTAAAGTATGGATTTAATCAATATTCATGTTCACCCAGTTTATTAAATGGAATATAATTTTATTAAGTATACATTTGTTTGAATCCTGGATTTTTAAAATTATTAAATTATAAATTTATGTGACAACCCCATCCATTCATTACTTGTGTGTTTAAAATTAATATCACATGCACAAATAATGTATAACAGTTTATGCATGTCATTGAGAAAATTGTATTCTAAATATTAAATGACATATTACAATTTAGCTTATTGTCATTTCCATGTATATGTTCACAAATAAGGGATGAATAATATCAATTATTAAGTCATGAAAATGTATTTTATTGCATTAAAAGTTTATTACAATAAATGAGATTGAAAAGTTATTATTTTCTGTGATTAATCAAATATTTTATTATTTTTTATCACATATGATAATATATGGAAAAATAATTTATTTATTAAAAAAGGCATTGTACACATTGAATAGGATACCTAATTTAATTATTCAATATGATAGGGTACACTTTGAATAAAATGAAAATTTAAATTATTCACAATGGTATAGGACATGTTGAATAAGAGACATGATTTAATAAATAAATGTTTTATGAGACTCAATAATTTTAAGAAATGAGGAATGAGTTGGAATTATTAAGTGATTGGTGGGGCCCTCTATAACCACTCAATGCATCGGTAGGTATCATGAGAGGAACTATGGTCTTGTCATGAGGCCCTGAAAAAATAATTAATTATGGTTTTGGCATGAGGACTTGATAGAGAGCATATGGTCGGAGCATAAGCCCTTGACACAGTCTGGCATATGCAATTACCACATTATGACTGTGAAATTTAATTAACCATGTGAATTTTCTACTAGTATAATATACTAGGTTAAAGATCTTGTACTTATGAGAATCATAAGATGTAAATTATTATAGCATAATGATCATTCATAATTCAGAGATTTATTTTCCAGTTTATGATTTATAGATTGTATATAAAGATTTTGTGGTATTACTTTATTCAAAACACTGATCATGTATTACTATCAGTTTAAAATTTTATACATTCAATTTTACATGTCACATATATTAAGGACTGAATTACTCTAACTTTATATGTCACAAACCATAATTTATTATAAGCTTGCTTATGTTTGGAACATGTATCTTTGTGAACTTTTGCAAATTCCATGAAATGGTCAGTTATATTTTTTGGAAAATTTTTATGTTATGATTCATGTATTTCATCTTTCCTTACGAAGACATTTTATTATTAATTTTATTCGATCATTTTCAAGAAGTTTCACTTAAAACATTATTTTATTTCAAAACCCTTACTGGGCATTCGTATGCTCACCCTACATTTTAACATAAATTTTTACAGGCTTAGTTTATTTTAGATACATTGTTTACTGGATAATTTCTAGATAATTTCCCTTTTATTTTTTTTAAGGAATTGAAATAATTGTATCTCGTTTTCTAGGATCTAAACAAAAAATATCCACTTTAGAGGAATATGGCATATAATTTAACAGCATTACTTTTTATAAAATAAAATTTACACACTATAGTTTATGTAAAATAGAACTGGCTCTAAGGACATCTGGGGCCAGGGCGTGATAGTTTTAATGTGTTAATAAGAGAGGAGATTTTGAATCCATTAATAGGATAGATTAGTGGGACACTTGAATTTTTTTAAAAGAAGGGGTTTACTCACTTTTTTCACATTCCCAAAAGGTTTGGAAATGGATTATTCTAGGTAATTATACATTATAAGATGTATTTATTGTCGTAAAATATATTTTATAAAATGATATTTATTTAATAACCTTATCTTTTGATGTTATCCCTTGATTAACCGTTCTTTACTTTTACTATGGTAATTAATTTTTTACATTCCACATTTCATTTTGGTCAAAAATTATATTGAACAGATTAGGTAATATATATTTTTTATTAAAAATAAATAATACAAATTGAAAAATTCCATTCACATTATTTGAAAAGTTTTATTCAAATTTATTCATTTAGTCACTATGAGAAAGTGATTTTCCATGAATTTTTTTAACGATTACAATGTTTTTATTTCAAAATTCAATACAAAATTACACCAATTAAATAAATTGAATTATAAAATATAAAATTAAACTAATTTTAAATTTAAAAAATTAAAATATTATTTAACACTATATATAATTTAAATTAATTTTTAGTTTTGAGTTAAAATCACTTGTTTTCACAATTCATCAAATTATTATTATTTTAATAGAATTATAAAAAATTACACCAACATTATTTTGAATGTATTAATATATAATTATGATTAGTTTATAAAATTGACTTTCTATATGTGGTATAAATAAATTCATATTATATGAGAAATTCATGACTACACATCCTTTTAAAAAAATATAGTTTTCCAGAAAACATTTCTTTTTCATTGAAATGGTGTTTATTTTAATTATTGTCCATAGGTGACAAATTTGTTTATTTTATACATTTTTAAACCATATATTTTCATAATTTAATGAGTACTATTATAATCATTAATCATAATGTCTAGGTTATAATTATCAACTTAAACTAATGATATGTTAATAGAGTGTCATATACCATTCAATGTCGGTGTTGTGTGTATTGCATGATATCAAACTAATTGTGTTTATTTTGGAATAAATATATCATATATTATTAAGATATTTCACTTCATTTACACTAAACAAATTAATGATATATTGTCTAATTCACCATTAACTTTTATTAGAATAACCAATCATGGTATTCTATATTCATCTTTTCTTGATAACTAAATATAAATCATTACATTTTTATTTATCATCACCAAAACACAACTCTTCAAGGATATTGAGTGAAATCCAATACACTCTTAGTCTGGTATAATACCATAGAATCTTATGATTTATAATTATATAAATGGAAAATAAAAATAATATATTACATTTTATCATTATAATCAGGTATCTAAAACATTTTAGGACATTATATTGAAATTACCAAAATAATTGATTTCGGTTATCCATTATTTTATAAATTGGAACATATAAATATTAACTAATATACACACTAACGTATTAGAAACAATATTATTTTATGAATATCTAACTAAAAAATAAATCAAACAATTTGTACTAGGAAATAATATTCATTTTATTTTAGTTGGAACAATAATGTTTTTTTTATATTTGATCTTGAAAAAATCCATTAAATATAATCAATTCATCTAGTAACTATTTTCACATATATTGAATAAAAAATACAAGATTTGTCAATTATTCCACTAATTTTGACCTCTTTTATATTTACAACAATCTATAAAATTTACATTTAGTTTCACAAAACATTTAAAATCAGAAAATGAATTTCTATAACCCCCATACCTCACATAACCATTCCCAAGAGTTTCAAAAACACCATTATATACATCTTTCATTTTTAAATTAAATTGAGTTGTTAAAATTCATTATTAAAAAACCTAAGATTCAATGACCTTGATTGTATTCTTGATGAAATATTTTCACACATTTAAAATAATTTTTAATCATCTATTTTGATATTATAAATATTTTTATAATTTAAATGTTAATTTAGAACCTACACATAATTATTATAGTTCATATACATTCTAAAAACATTGTGAACATAGGGAAAATGTGGTGAAAATGAATAATATTTTTTAAACATTCCCATCTAGGAAAATATGATTTATTCCAAATTTAATATAATAAAATTTTAATTTCACCATAAAATATGAAATGAAATTAAACAAAACCAAAAACAAGATTATTTAAAAAAACAGATATTGTTGTGGAAAAAACTATTGTTTACGGTCTCTTAAAAAATATAAATATTACATCAATACACATGTTATTAAAAAAATATCCTTGATTGATGTATCAATTTTAATAATGTAAAAAAATTCATTTCTCCATTACTTGAAAGAATACTACAACAATCAATTCATTTCCTCTTCTAACATTTTATATATTTACAAAACATTGTAAGAAAGACAGTTGATATCTAATATCTTTTGATTAATAGAATCGATTTCAATAACCAATAACCTATTAGAGAATATTTTAGTCTCCCAATGTTGTCAATAAATTCAATAAAATTGAATTTTATTTTACATACCCAACCATATTTGAATATATGAGATTAAAATACATTTAATCAATGACATACCCAATCATATTGACTACATGAGGGATTCAATGATTTCATAGGTCTCTTTTCATCTAATTCGTTTTAAAAATTGAATGAATCACTCTTTGATTCCAGGAGTATATAGATTCACATGATTAATAATTTGATACCGTATTTACTATATAATGAATTGTTTTAACTTATATCATTTTCTTTATGAACCTTTTCTAAATCGTCAATGTCTCATATTATATTTTCTTAAGATTGATGTCTTATGCACTACTTACATTATGATCCCCATTATCAATTATTGATCATGAATTTTATCTTAAAGTTGATCATGATATTATCTATAGTCAAATATTTAATCAATTGAGTTTCATGTAGTAATAACCATTTAATAATGACTTTTATTATGTTAAATCCCTAAAAAACTATAACCCAAATTAAAAAATACATTATATTGATTAGAAGGATAAGATAAACATTTCAGCACGACATACACCTGTTGTTTCTTAATGTTACAATAATATATATACTATACAAAAATTATAAATAATATCATATATGAAACTTTTGGAAATTAACATAAATATTATTGTTTAATGCATCATATAAAGCAACTCAACTGAATTCCTCTCGTATAAAAACTATTACAGATTTATATATAATGTAACTGTAAAAAACCAAACCATATATTTTCTTTTATTTTATTATTTCTCAGATTCAACTTGCCTAGTCTAGTTGGTGGTCTAAAAATATTTTATTTTTTCAACATTTCATAATTTTGTGGGTTTCAGACCTATGAGAGGGCACTACATGAATTACTAAAGTCGCACGGTCGACCCATGTGTCACTGAGTTCTCTAATGTTTAAAATAAATAAAAGTTTATGTAAATAAAACATCATAAATGTTTAAAACATAATAATAATAATAATAATATTGTGTAGATAATAATTTTATTAATAATAATGTGTTTTTATTATTATTTTTATTTCAAATAATATTATTGATATTTTTAGAAGTAAAAATGAAATTAATATGTTTTGTTTATAATAATTGATAGAGCGTCTTAATTAGGGTTGTAAAATTATTATGAAAAGTATTAATGTAATTATTATCATTATTAATGTTGTGCATATTTAGAAATGAAATGAAAAAAAATATTAGGATTCTGTATAATTTAATAATTAATTTATTGTTACTATTATTCAATTATTATTATTATAAATATTAATATTATAATAATTATTATTATTTTTTAAAAAAATAAATAAAATAGATGAGTACCCAAGGGATAGTTGCCCCACCTCTTCTTCCCTACGTGTTGCGACTCGAGTGAGTATGCCAGTGCCTAACCTCTCGCTCTGGATAGTAGACCAGAACCCGTCCAGCTACAGTCCTCTGTGTGCCTCCCTCTTGGTAGGATACCAACTACTAGTGGCCTGGCACCCTTGAACACCCCCTATGTGACCCAGCTTGCTAGCCCTTTCGAGCCCCGTTTCCCAGCCAGCATACCCCATCATCAGAGTCCTACTCTCCATTGGGGCACGCGGTTCCCCAGGTAAGCCCTTATTCTTCCATGCTAGTGTTTTGACCCATGTTGTTTTCATGTTTCTATTTTTCTGAGAGTATTGGGTGTTAATAATTCTCTTAATCATATGTATGTTTGTTCGATATTATGGTTTAGGGTTTTTTTGGTTTTCTTATTTAATGTATTTTGTTTGGTTGAGGATTATCATAAGATTTGAGAATTTTCTCACCTGAAGAATGTGTTTACGGACTGGAACATTCATTTTTATGAATTTAAATTGATTTCACGGGTTCATATATGTGCTCTAAAATTTAGTTTCGTTCAGTGAAAAAAATTTGAATGGTCTTGGTTTGTACATTTCTTGAAAGTTATTTTTTAAAAAAACTATACTTTATTTCTGGTGTATACCCATATTGCACATCATGATACGTTTTATACATTATTCAAATGATTTAATAGATTGTGCAAGTGATGTGAAACTAGTTTTGGAGCGTAAGTATTGTATGTTTGGCAGAAAAGTTGGTTCTCAATAATAATTTAGGTATGAGGTTTCTTTAGGCCATGTTATTCATTTATATGATGTATTATATATTGTGTAAATAATTTATTTTAGTGCTATAAATGATTTATATCATATTTTTCTATGGTTATGATGTGGTTATGGTTTTAAAGTGGTTATTTAAAATTAAATTGGGTGATTTTTTTAGTTTAAATATTTTGGTGTTATTTTGTAACTATTTCACAACATTTTATTATTGATTTGTTCAATTTCATATATATTGTAAATGGTGTTTTTATGGGTACTTTATTTGTATGTGTTTTGAGAGAGTATTTTTTATGGGAAATTTACCACTTTGAGAATGTTATCCATGTTTATCATTTTTCAATATACATCATAAATTCTATTAAAATATGGAATGTATGTTTCAATGTTGCTTTGCCAGACATTAGATTTTAATGTGGCGTTTCATACATGTAATTATGTTTGTTATTGGTTAAAAACCTTGATTTATTATTTTGAAATGATTTATATATTGTTTAAGTGATTACATTTTTTAATTAAAATATATGTGTAGTTTGTGGTAGCTACATAATGGTTTGATGTGTCCATGTCTACAATGAATCACCAACATGTGCATATGTAAGTATATATATAGGTTCCCCCGTTACATGTATAGTCATTTAGTGATGTCAATATACATTTATAGGGCTTGGTGTGCACATGAATATATAGGAAAATGCGTAGGTAGGATCATGGAGACTAGTTCATGCATATAAGCATATGTGTAAGGGCCCTATTTCACATGTTCATGGCCATGCATGTGATCACATAGGGGTTAGGTGTCCTTATACATATGTGAATGTTAATATTACTAGGGGGATTTGAAACTTATACTAAGAAATCACCATGAGTTGAATATTCAATTTTGTTCAACCAGGAGGTAGGTCTACTATGGTTATGCCTATAAATTTAATTCAATAATTTCTTGCTTCTTTTGAATATATGTTTTATATTTATTCTATATACATATGTTATGAAATCTGGTTGCAATAGCTAGAAATGATTATTCTTTTATTTTGGAAATTGATGTTTATTTATAAAACCCATTGGTCTTATGTGACTTCTTTGAAAACTAATTTCCTAGGTAGTTTTGAATTACTATTGTATACTTCTATATGTGATTTTTATTCCTGATGGTTAGTTATAAAAAATTGTTCTTTGTATTTAATTAAGATTGTTTGGAAACATAAAAATGGTTTTTGAAAAATAAAAACCTCTTCAGAGGCTTTCAACATTATTTTAGAAAACGATTCATGTGTTGAATTAATAATTTGTGTTATCTACCTAGTAAAGAGGGTTGTCAGTTACTGTGTGATGGAAGAAAGGGGGACGCTATCATGGATGTGTATCAATGGTGAGAGGTTAGATGTGTTTTATGTAAATAAAATGATAAGTACATATTTGTTTCCATGATAAAAATCACCACCATATGAAATATAGAGAATGGGAAACCTGGGTATCTTGGTGGGCATACTAGGATTTGTATTATAAATGATATGGAAGTGGTTCAACAAGGTTTTGCCAAGAATTATTGATGCTACAACACTAGAATAAACAATTATGATGATTGGAGACCACTACATTATTGGTGTGATCCCTACTAGTGGATCGTGCATGTGAACATAGATCATTGTGGTGTTGATTCCATGTTGCACTATGATATGAGGATCCTAGGTCCCCCACTAATATTAGAAGCTTATATAATTCCCATTTTTATTGCGATTTAGTTTCCATTTAGGTCATTTAATACTTGATTTCTTATTTGTGAAACCCATATTTTAATCTAAATTGGTTTTCTGTAATTTTAAAATTTTAATGTATGCTTGTAATTTAATTTTAATGTTAAGTGGTAGGAAAATACATTACTCAGAAATGAAATCATGATTCTAGAATTTTAAAAGGAAAAAAAATTCTTTTATTTTATACTATTTTCAAACAAGCAGATTTTGGGTTTCTTATAGAAGAAAATGGCCTAGGGAATTGTTGTATATTGACAGTAATATTGATCATCATAGTTCTCACTCTAAAATTAATTCTTAGTTTCATGTTCTTCGAGTTTAGGATCACCCTTCGAGTGAGTTATGCTTATGTTCTGTGGTTACCCATGAGGTCATTTGGGGTACGTCATGTTTCTTCATTTATTCATTTTTTGGGATTCCAGTTGGTTCAGTGTATTTTTCTCTTATTTATTTGTTTATTAGGTTAATTATTATTTATGAATCTTATTTTATGTGCAAATAATTCCCAATTAATATTATTTTATTCCTGATACTAGTTTCTCGCCCTTGGGGATCGAGAACGCCCCTCGGGCCTTACGGTGGATTGAGGAATGGGGTCAATTGGATGACGACTTGATTTGAATCATAAAAAATTAATATTAGATGAGGTTCTTGATATTCTGAGTGTCTAGTAGAAGAATACTAGTACAATTGATACTCTAGTGGTATGTGAGGTAAGAGCATTGTGAACTCTTTCACACACTAATCATTGAGTCATTAAGTGTAGTCTGAGATTGGAATCATTTTTATGGTGTTTTAGACTGATGGTGGGAAATGGTTTTGAATCTAGTTATACTGCAGGATCACATGAGGTAGTGACCAATGTGTAGTCTAAGTTCTTAGTTCATGGTCATCATATTCTCACAGAATACTTGAGGAATTCCTCACCACCATGTCGTCGGGTTTGGCATAGGCACTAGATTCTCATTGCGATGGTTTTTGTTTGTGTTGTGTCATTTTTATCACATTTTATGTGTGTATATGTCAAGAAAGAAGGTGGTTTTGAAAGTTAAAAGTGTTTATTCCAAATAATTTGTAGTAGGAAATGTGGGGTTTTCTTGAGGAGGTGTTTTGATTTGGGAAATATGGTATGTTGTTGGATTTGATAAGGAGAATGGATGTTTGGACTATGGTGTTTTTAATTGAGGGTCACATGTGTGTGGTTATGTCTGGGGAGAGCGTGGGGGAACATTATTGTGTATTATGTAAGCGGTATTTGATGAATGCACATGTGATAGATAATAAGGTTCTATAGGTGAATTTTAACAATTTAAAATAATTTTAATTTGTTGGAAAATTAATTTTTGCTTGAAAATGTTTATGTTGTGATTGTGAGTCCTTTTCTCTAGGCATGGGATGTTTCTTTGATTGAGTTTTGGATGATTTTGATTTTATTTGTTATTTCAAGTCATTAATTGTATTCTTCCTAGAAAAATCCGTAATGTTTCTAGTAAGTCATGCCCAGTTCATTTCGTTTCAAGTATTCAAGGTGTAAGAGGGTAATTGATATTTGTTGTGGAATTTGTGTATTTGTGGAAGCATAGTGTTTTATATTGTTGTTGGTAACTCATTAGTTTGTTGGAGTCTGCATATTTTTAGGTTTAATGGAGGGTCCGATTTTGAACTACTGTAGGTGAGGTACCTCCTCACCATTATATTTTGGTGTGTGGTTAAAGGGATGCCAGTTCTCTTGAGAAAACTCCATCATGCGAGTGGGGTGTGTCAGAGGAACCTATTTTCGAAGAATCCCATTCACCAGTGCCATCTTATGGTTCGTCAGACTGTTATATTTCATTATAATAGAATTTTTTATTTGGGAATTCTATGAAGTTTGTTTCATTCCTCATAATTCTATATATCATGTTATATTTTGGGTCATTGGTAAAGGATCCAAAAGATGTTTTTGTTCAAGGAAGGATTTCAGGTCTAGGGATGCTAGTACATGACTATGAGGTATAGGATACATCGACCATTAGAGACACGACCGCATGTCTCATGATGGAGCTTGTACACAATCAGAAATTTTTGAGTGTGATAATATTTCTTCAGGGGTGTGAGTTCTATTTTGGGACTGGAACATCAAAAAACTTTTCATTAATATTTTTAGGATGTTAATGTTTTACCGTTATTGTGAGTTCATCATTTAAAATGGATAATGTCATGAGATTTTTCTTTTATAATCTGTGAAGTCTTGTTAATATGAATATGGTTTTCTATATTTTTAGTTTTTTAAATGCCTTCATGTCACTTTTATGTGTTCATCTCAATTTAGCTGCGCATGTTAAGTGATGTATGTACTTATGGAAGAATTGATCCACGTAGTTTTTCATTGTTTTACTATTTAATTCATTCTTTCATGGTATTGGTGTGCGGGGAAATCAAATGAGTTCATTTTCAGAGTCCTATGTTACCCCCCTGATGAGGGGTGTTTAGGCTTTACTGTTTCCTTGTTAGTGAAATTTTGAGTTGGGTATAACCCTTCTATGTTCTACCCTCACCCTCAAGAAGTGGATTTTCTAGTGGTTGAGTGTGACATGTGTTGGATATGGTCACCCTAAGGATATGAATTTCTATAGGTCTTGTCTGGGTATGGGTTAGAGTTATGTTAACTATTAGTGTGGTGTCTTTATGGGGAATAATGTCATGTGGTGGGGAGAATTCTCAAACCCTGACCATTTAAATTTCTATTATTTTACTATTTCTCGTCTTTGATTATCCTTATCAAGGTGTTGGTCAAATAATTTTTTAATTTAATAATTTTGGTGGGTTTTGAACTAGTGATAAGGCACCACATGATTTCTTGTATCCCTGTGGTCTGCCTATGTTCCATGCAGTTGTACAAAATTTAATATAAATAAATATTTCTGTAAACATAATAAGATAAATATTTGAAATGTAATTATGTTCATCTTAATATATATATAATAACATTTTTTTAAATAAAATGTTATTATTATAATTAGTAAAATGTTTATAATAATAAAAAACTCTATAATAATAATAATTATTATTATTATTATAAATGTTAATTATAACTAAATAATAATTATAATTTTAAAAAGTTATAATCAAAACAAAGGAAAACTCTGGGGACGGAATCCACCACCTTCCACTACTTCCTAGCACGTTGAGCCTCGAGTGAGTAGGATATTGCCTCCACTTCTGCTCCAACTAGCTGCTCGGATCCGATCCAGCCACCCTGCACATTAAAACTCCTTCATTTCAATGCATGAGCTCCCAGTAGCCCCACTACCTCACGAAACCACCTATGCATCCATGCCATCCACCCCCACCGCGTCCTATTTCCAAGCCAACAAACCCCATCGCTGCCACCGCGTCCTCCTCCAACGCATGTGCTTACACCCGATAATTCCTTATTCTTCCTTTCTAGGGGATTTCCTTTGTTATTTAAGGGTTTTTATTTTTCAATCCATGTATGGTGTCAATTTGGGTATTAATCTTGGTTATGATTTTTTGATCTTATGGTTTATGGTTCTTTTCGGTTCTCTTGAGGTGGTTATTTCTTGAAGTTGATGACTTGCAAAAGGTTTATTAATTTCCACACATGAAATATTCGGTTCGGTTCATGAACTTCAATTTTAATGATTTTTGCATTCTTGATTTACTATTTATATGTGGACTATGGATTATGTGTGTGCAGTGTAAATTGTTTTTGAGAGGTTCTGATATTCATATTGTGTGAAAGTGTTTTTCTGGAATATTAGTTTATATTTAGTGTATACCCTTATTGAGCATCTTCAATGGTTCAATAAAGAATTTAAAAAAATTATTGGATTATTCAAGTGGTGTGAAACTTATTTTGGATAGTAATTGGTGTATGTTTGGTATGAAAATTAAATCTCAATATTAATTTTGTGGTGATTTATCTTTAAGACTCGATATACCTTTTTAAGATGTTTTATAAATTTTTTTAATGATTTATTTATACTGTATAAATATTTGAATCATGTTTTTTGAAGGTTATGATGTGAATATGGTTTTATAGTGCTTCATTGATATGAAATCAGGTTAGTTATTAGTATATATTTAATGGTATTAATTTTAATGTGTTTCATAAATTGTTTTATTAATTTATTTAATTGCATGTGTACTGTGATATGCTTTTTTTGTTGGTACATATGGTACTTGTGTGTGGAAAAATGATAGTTTATGGGGAATTTACATCTTTAATCATTTATCCTAGTTGTTCATTTGTTAATATGTATTGTAAATTCAATGAAAACATGTAATGTATTTTTTGATGTAGTTTTTTTGTATATTTGGAATTAATGTGTATATTATTACTTATAATTGTGGGTGTTATTGTTTCAAACCCTTGATATGTTGTTTTCAACTGTTATATATATATATATATATTTAATCATTTAATTATTTTATTAAAATAAATGTGTCATGTGTAGTCCCTTCATTGTGGTTTGGTGTCACTAGGTCTAAGGCGACTCACCTGTGTGTGTGTATGTACATATAAATATATATCTGTTTGTCTTTGAGTTCCCCAGTTACATGTATATTCATCCATGGTAGTGAAGAAACTTATATGTGCCTAGGTGTGACTGGGTATATATATATATATTCCTAGGAATGTGATTGGTGACTATTATTTTCATTTAAGTATATGTGTAAGAATACCCATTCATATGTTCAGTGCCATGCAAACATGTTCATATGTCTAGGTGTCCCTATATGTATGTGAATGTGCAATTTCCAAGTAGGGTAACAACAACATCTAGTTAGAATGATCCAGGAGCTTGAAGTTCTGTTTGGTTCTTCCCCGAGGTTGGTCCCCTATATATATGCCTTTTAATTATAATTCCATAATTTATTTCTTGTTTTAAAAATATGTTTTATATTTAAAAAATATACAAATTAAATGAAATATATATGTGGTTTCTAGAAATAATTATGGTTTTTTTGGAAAGTAAAATGAATTTATTAATCCCATTGGTTTTATGTGACTTTTCTAGGATTGTGATTTCCTAAGTGGCATTTAATTAGATATGAATATTTCTAAAGTTGTTTTGTATTTCATCCAATATGTTATAAAACATGTTCATTGTATGTAATTAAGAATATTTGGAACCATAAAAATGGTTTATGAAAAAGATAAACCTCTTTTATGGTATTCACTATTTTTTAGAAATTGATACATGTGTTGAATGTGTGATTTGGGATATGTTCTTAGTAATGAGTCTTTTTCATTTTTTTGAAACTGAAAAAGTGGTGATGCTCTCGAGGATGAAGATAGGTGGTGAGAGGTGGGATGTGTTTTTACTTTATTAAAATGATAATTAAATAAATGTTTTCATGATAAAAAAATACCACCACAAGAAATGGAGCACAAGGGTAATCCTAGGTATCTTAGTGGGTGTACTAGGACAAGTACGCTATATGATACAGAAGTTCTCCCTACAAGTTTCTTCTAAAATAATTTACATTACACCAATAACTAAACAACTCAGATAATTAGAAACCACTATGTTAATGGTGTGTTCCCTACCTATGGCTCGTGCATGAGATCATAGATAATTGTGGTTACTATGAATTGTTTCACTCAGATACTAGGATCCTAGGTCCCTGACTATCAGTAGCAACTTTAGGAATTCCAATGGTTCTGGTGATGTGATTTCCAGTTAAGTCATTTCATAATAGATGTCTTATTTTTGAAAAAAATATTTTAATATAAATTGGTTTCATTTCATTTTTAAATGTTAATGCATGTGTGGAACCTATTTTAAAAATATAGTTGCAGAAAAATGATTTACTTCAAAATGATAACTTTTTACATGAATTTATAATGAATGAAAAATAGTCTTTTATTTTGTCCAATTTTCAGTTTAGTATGATTTTGATTTATTATAAAAGGAACAAGAATAGGGTGTTATTATATGTTGACATTACTACTGAGCATCTCATTGATAACGCATACTTTACTTTTATGTTTTAGTTTTATCTAGTATTGGTTCACTCTTTGATCAATTATAGTTTATGCTCAGCGGTGACCCACAATGTCCCTTGAGGTATGTCTTGTTGCTTCCAATATTCCTTTTTTCAATACCCAATTTTTCTGTTTTTTTAATCTATTTAACTATTTTTTTGTTTATGATTATTTAACTTTCTTTGTTATGGGCCAAATCATTACCAACTAGTATATTTTGATTCCACAACCTAATTTCTAGCCCATGGTGATCGAGAATACCCTTCAGTCCTTATCACAGACCATGGTCAGGGGTTGATTGGTCAACGACACAATTTTATTAGTGACAATACCATAAAAAAACAAGAGGAATAATTCAATAAAGGAAAATTAAGGGATACTGACAGTAAGATAGAAAGTAAAAATATGATAAAACAAATTCACATATATAATTTTTTCCATAAACAAAAAAAGTAAGGGTTACTCATCCTGAGCACAATTATTACTAATTGAATTATCAATTTCTTGATTAATGATTATAGATAGAACCTCACAATTTTTACTTCATGTGTATTTTAATCGCACAATATCATCTCTTATTATTACCATTTATGTATGAATTGTTACATTATTTTAGTTTTTATCATATTCCATCGACTAAAATATTAGGTTAAACCCGTATTGATGTTTTAGTCTTCACATAACCCACATGTTTGTGTTACTCTAAAAATGGAAGACCCACACAATCATATATATCATGATGTTTCATATTCGTATGGTAGTTGAACAATTCGTTTGATGGATTATAGTTATATAAAATTTATTATATCACCATGTGTAAGGCATTATGGATATATGTATTACCCTATTCATTATCCTCCAAAACGAAAATGCCTCCACCTAAGGGTAGTCCAACAACAAGTCTCTCTTTATTGGGATACATAACTCCAGATTGGTCAAAATATATCATAAATTTATCACCTATTATTCATAAACTATATTAATAAAATAAATTACTTTGCATAAAAAAATTACAACCTATGTCAAAGCTGGGTGAAAAACATAATTCACCACAAACCTAATACTAGCATGAGATGCAAGGTTATACCTTTGTAAAAGATTGAAATTTAAAATTAATGCATTTAAAACATTCACATTCTATAACATTTTACTAAACACGAATATTGAATGGAATAAACATTTAGTAAATGATCGATTTGTGAATATATATATAAAATAAATGTTTTTAAAAATTCATAAATAAAATTTATTTATAAACATTTTATAATATTGTTTTATGGATATCGTATAAATATGATGAAAATAATTTTATAATCATTCAAGGATTTATTAAAACCAAAAATCTAAATTAAATAATTTTTTTACATTATCATGTTTATTATATTATGAAGTTTGGCTTGTAAATATTATTTATTTTATATATTATAACCAACATACAATGTATTTATCATTATTTCAACAAAATCTAATTTCATATTCATATCATTATTAAAACCATGATACTATCATTCAAAAAATATTTTTTGGAATCACATAAAAAATATCAAAATATATCCCATTAAATGTGACCAATTAAAAATAATAAATTATGATCAATTCATCATTTAAACATATTTTATTTTAATTTTTTATTTTTCAGAATTTACATCCTTTAAAAAATCATTTATTTTTTTTAAAAAATAAAATACTATTATTATATCATAACTCATGGCCTATAATTTAGATAAAATTTATTTAAAATATTAAAATTAAATAAAATGGAATTTAAAACGAAATAAAAATTTATTTAATATATTATAAACCATTTAATATTTTTTAATTAATTTATAAATGTTATAAAATATATATATTCACAATATTCTTTTTATATTAACTTATATATTTATTATTTAAAAAATATTATTACCTTTTTTTAAAAAAATCCAACTTTTCTTTTAACCCTTGTAAAAAATAAATATTTTTCATTTGAGAACACACATTCTACACATACATAGATTTTTTTGCTCACGACCAACAATAAGAGGGGGTTAATTTTCATTTAATAAATTAAATCGAAATAAAATAATAAATTATATTAATGTTATGAAATATTAAATAATTAATCAATATAATCAAAGTAACAAACAATTGGATAATTAAAAATTATATTAAGTAAAATTTATATAGAGAATAAATGTTGAAAATAAATACGAATTTGATAATTTTACAATGAACTTTATAAATAGTACATAGAGGTGCCCATACATATCCTCCCATAAAGATTCCTTAATAGGTTATATAACCCATGGATTTTATTTGAAAAAAAGAACGTTATAATTATCATGTTTTTTAATGAATGAAACAAGAATCCAAGACACCATGTTTTTAACAGAACAATAGAACAAAATGAATATGTAAATTTTAAATATAATCATAAGAATCCAATAAAGAAATGTTTGGATAAAATGAATGGTTTTTATCAATAATAATCCATTACAATTTGATCAAAACGCTAACAAAAAGATAAGAAACAATGAAAATTTGTGAAATATATTTCAATTGAGAGTGGGGGTCATGTGGTCATACAATAATGAGATAATGGACTATGAGAGGAAACAGAGTAGGGTTCCAAAATATGGAGTAGAATAATGAATCTCGATAGAATTCAATGTTATATGATTTAGATAAACCCTTATGAAGATGTCAAATAACGATGTTAAATTATGATATATGATTATTTCTTTACAATATATTGTAATTAGTGAAATGATGGATCCTTGAAGCTTTTGGGGATTGGGGTATCCAAAAAGTCAAGATGAATTTTCTTGAGTAAAAAAATATTGTACTAAGATTATTATATAATAGTCTTATATCAATTTAGGTCAAATTATTTGGTACATGGATTTTAATAATGGGGTTAAGAGGCTTTATACCACACTAAAGGCCTCATTTGGTGTTTTATATTGGTGACCCCACATACTCGTTATACTATATTGGGATATCGTTTGTTGTGCTACTAGTTGTCCTTACATATTTTCTAATAAGACACTATGTAACATATACATTGTATCCATTAGTATACTAATGTAAAATTGAGTCCTGTATTGTGCTACCAACTATCTAGTACAGAACTACTATAATATCCATAAAATAGACCATTTAGAAAACTTTTTGGTTGTCTTAAATATGGTTTCCTTCCAACAATTATTAGAAAACAAGAACACCGAAAATATACATGTGAAACTACATTGAAACAAGTAGAAGCCAAAAATTTTTTCTGATGATTAAAATAGATGAACAATGGGGTTAAAAAATATACACCTTTTAATAACCAAAACATGAAGATATAAGAGTCATGAAAATGAACAAATAGGATTGAACAAAAGGATTTTTCCAAATAATTATGAAACCATATCTCCACCTTTAATAATAGATGAAATGAGTCCCCCATGTGGAAAAATTGTTTCTAATTGACATTATTTTGACTTTAAACATCAATAAAAAGTATTATATAAATTAAAAAAATTATTCCCCTTTAATATTATCAAAATAGAATATAAAATTTTTTGGGGTTAAGGAGATTATGTAATATAATGTAATTTCAAACAATCATGATATATATAATGTGATTTCACAAAAAATCTAAAGAATCTAAGAATAATGACTTTCATGGATATTATAAAGGATTTTCAATGAATTTTAAGTAATGTGATGATAGGATATATAAATTTAAATCACTCTCTGATGAAGAGATTTCAAATGATTTATAAAAAATTAAATCAATGAAGACATGGTTAGGAATGATGGATGATTAAACATCATTAAAACATTGAAAAGTCACATCACCTCATAAAAATATAAAAAAAATTATAAACCACATGATAATTTTACAAATATGAAATGAGAAAAGAAAATGAAAAAATAAATTATGAATTTTTTTGATAATATATGACTAAAGTTGGAATTAAAATTTGAATAATAAAAATGAAAATGGAATTTGAATTTTCTTAGAAATATAATTATAGAAGAAAAAATATGATTCCCGCTCAAATGATAGCTTAACTAAGATATGAAATCCAATGAGAATAATAATGATATAGTATTAATTTTTTTTAAGAAATACTATTTTTATAAAAAAAATTTATGAATTTTTTTTGGAAAAAATAGGGAAAAGAAGAATTTGAAAAATTTAAGAAATTTGAAAACGATATTCCCTAGAATTGTTAGAATAAAATAAAAAAATTTCAAAATATATGTTGAAAAATATTTAAGAGAGAACATTTAAATTATAAAAGGAAAAAAATATATCTCTAAATAATATCATTATTGCTGTTTCAACTTCTTTAAAAAGCATTTATATATTCTCCCATTCATTTGTATCTTTGTGAAATTAGCTCAATGTGTAAAGAGTTAATAAATCACATCTAGTTGTGTTAATGATTTTTTTTACGTGAAGCCACAATTTGATAAAACAATGAGGCTTTTTATAAAATTCATAAAATTCATAAATAATTATTTCTTTTTGGTGCCTTGAGAGGTATGAAATTATTGAACATGTTGATATAGGAATCAAAACAAATTGTCCCACATATATAATAATTTAATTATTTATGGACTCCAACTGGTTTAGATATTTAAAGATAAATATTTGAATGACTAATAATCATTATTATTCTATAACGAGAACTTTTATAGTCACATTCAAAAAATAGTTGCACAAAATTTCTATAAAATATGTAAAATATAATTTGGGAAACATCATTAACAAATGTATAGATATTAAAAGAGGTAAAATTATTTTTTAAACCCAATACCATGATTATTTATTTTTATTTAATAATAATGATGATTCATAAAAGGTTTTTGTCCAAAATTTGTGATTTTTGTATGAAATTTTTTACGATACATGTTTTCATTTATGAAAAATTAAAATGAAGATTAATTTTAATTTTTAGAATTAAATCATCAATTTTTTGGATTTTTATATTTTATTCAACTAGTTGAGTTTAATCATTATTGAGGTTTGAGTAGGAGAATTTGAGTGGATGACATAATTTTTCAATTTGATCTTGAAAATACATCAAATATTTATAATTTATCTAATTTAAGGATAAATAAGATGCAGTTGAGTTGAATTATGAAGATGAATGAGTACAATAATTTGATATTGGTGTAAAAACATTTTTACAATTCATCTTATCTTTCACGTCATATGTTTTAATCATGAAATTATGATCTAATATGATTGTTTTTATTGAATTTAAAATATTCAATTCTGTAACATTAATTACTTATTTAGTTTTTAAATTTTGTGACGAATTATTATTTTTTAAGAGATTCTACAATGTTTGGAAAATTTTCATGTTCTCCATCACCATTTGTACCATATTCATAATAATTATCATATTTAATATAATTTAGATAAATTTTATTTTCATTAAACAATTTAAAATGACTTATTAACTTAAATAGGAATTTTCATTATTTTTGTAACACCCCAAACATCCACAATACGCTTCCCTTTGAATAATACAGTGACGTGTGTTGTACACAACCTCGAGTTCTAACACACACCACAACCAATCAAACCAACCGTTATGAACAGTAATACCCACATTTTGAAATTTTATCTCTCAAAATGGACTTCATTTTTGAATTCAGAATATCAAAATTTTCCTAGGCTAAAATTTTGGAACATTTCGGATAACATTTATATTTGGATGAATAGTGAAAATTACTAAATTTTATTTAAAGGCATATTTTTTAATCAAAATAATTAATAGTGATAAAATATGAATTTTCGTGATTTTAAAATGTATTTAGAATATATTTTTACCATTTAATAAAATGTTTGCCATTGGACATAAATTCATAATTAAACCGAACATAAACAAGGTCTAATCTTTTGATAGTAATAATCTCTTAAAAAAACGCTTTTTGTATTAACAACGGGAAATAATTTTAAATTAATTTCTGCCACTTATATGTTTTGAATTTGGAAAAAGGGATTCCACATTTGGAACCCGGATTTCCAAATTGTGTAAAAAGGTAACTTTTATTTTTAGACATTTTGAATAATTACTTCGGTAAACATTTTATTTACCACGGTTACAGGGTAAATCCGGTAAATAAGGGTAAAAAATATTATTATAATAACAATAAATTACCCAAAAACATGTCCTAACCTTATTGGTTGATACATGTCCGACCATGGGTATCTTTGGGTCGATTTTGGGCCCTCATGGATCCACTTGTATGTGATAAGGAGAGTTTAAATTAATAATGTTAAAACAAATACAAAAATGACACAAGCATATATCTTTTAGAAAAAAAAATTTATATAGGGTTATATATGTTGGATTTTCGACTATTAATATTCATTAGAAATCTAAAATGATTTAATAAATAATGGTATTTTATTTATAATTATTACACATTTAATTATTAATATTATTTATCACAGAATAATGATGCAATATTTTCCTTATTAATGAATGAATCAAATAATTGGTATTATAAATGTTAAAATTAATATAATTTTAATGTTTTGATGACATGCATGAATTTTATTGGTTAATATGAAAATATAGGATTGCTTAAATGATTTTGGTTAGAATTAATAAAGTTATTTATACTTTATCAAAAATCAATTATTCAATAGTGTAAAAATTAATATAAAAGAGTTTTTTAAAAACTTATTATATTAATAATTGATATTAAATTCCTAAAAATTTAAGGCTCATCCAAGATACTTATATAATGATAGGTGTATCAATAATTGACCACTTGGTGGTCGCTTGTATGTATATAGTATGTTTATTAACTATATAATATAAAAATACAAAGTGACATGGTAAATGGCAAACAAATTAACTAAGAGTTAAAACTAAATGATAAGGTTAATATATTGACCCAAACCTGTAAAATTATATTTGTTGGATTTATTTTTACCCATACCCACCTTATACTTTTAATAATCCACTGTGGTGCTATTAGAAACCGAATATGAATTTATTATAAAATAATATTTCTAGCTTTTCTTAAGGATCCTCTCCTCCCCCTTATAAAAGGACATCACTTATAACCAATTCTTCACACCTTAAAAGCCTTTTGGAACAGCCAACCCCTACCAAATATCCTCCCAAAATCCCTAACTTCAACCTATAGTCCTTACTTTAGTCAGAAAGCCATCCTATGGAGCCCTTTTGATCAAATCAAAAGGAAGAACCCGAAGAAGATATAATGTTTTCACCACCCTCTTTTAAGTTCCTTTCTTCTTCAACTTCTTCTTTCATTGTTATTCTCATTCTAAAATAATAAATCCAGTATATTATATATACTGTGATATTTTCATAAATATGTTACAACCATATTCATTATTCTATCCATCATTTGAATGACATGTCACTATACGTGCGTACGCAGGGCTTACCGACTCTATGTCGTGGTGTAATTTTTATTCAAAACATTATTATTTGGATGGGTATAATAATGATGTGTAATACATGTAAATAATAAATATAAAATTATAGTTATTATGTTTATCTAATATACCATCCAAATGTGTATTATTTTAATATCAAAAGAATGATATTTTCGCCTGTGCGTACGTACGGACTACCGTCTCCACGAACGCGATGAGATTCATTATCCATCATACCCATTCAAGTATTATTGTTATTTGATGATAACAAATAGTGTTTAAGGACTTGATATCATTCTGGATATGAATAAGATGGAACCTAACCACAACAAACATAGCTTATTTAACAAAATATAAAATTTAAATTGATTAAGTTAACACCCGAAACAATGATAATACTATGATATTATTAAGAAAGCAATGTTAAAAGATCATATATCATATCATATTAATTTAAATGATTCTTGAATAATTTAATAACAATTATTTCACCATTATACAGTATGTTAACCTACCCCCAACCAAGGAAAAGTACAAGGTAAGGGTTTATTTCCAAATCTCTTCATTATTCGAGGTTGTTTATATGTAATAATCTACTGGGACTTCTTTATCATCCACATCCATGTTTCTTAAAAATTTATGTCAAAACATTTTTACTACTTACTAGAATATGGTGTAATGTAATTTATACCCTTTTTTGACTTTTTATAAGAGGTTTATTAAGGAATCTTTCTGTTGTTTTCCAAACAAGGTCCTTTTTATCATTTTCAACAGAATTAAGGTAAGAATGTCCTTTTTAACTTATACGGCGGGTGCAGCTATTTTTCACCGTTATGAAATCATTGAAGCTTCCCATACAATCTTATAATAAAATTTTCAAAGTAAATGTTTTATTTTATAATTATGTGACTTTTAAATGATTTCAAAAAAAGGGATATTTTTATCAAACAGTTTTGATTTCATCTATGTCAACATACTTTGATGGATTTTAAGCTTATTTGAAGTTGATTTATTATGATACAAAACATCCATATTGCATTGAAGGTTTTGTGATATGTTTGACTATGTATGTGTTATTTTTATACCATTAATGGATTAAAGAGAATGTATTAAAATTTTGTATGATAGATTTAATATGAATGTTTATGTTATGTTCAAACCTCTTTATATGAGGAATGCATTAGATATATTAAGTGATGAGTGGAGCCCGCTATAGCTCCTCGATGCATCTGTAGTTATCATGAGACATACTAGTGTCTTGGCACAAGGACATGAAAAAATATTATTTGTATTCTTGGCACGAGGCCTTGGCTATGTGGTTATGATAGTCTGGAATTATGCATTCCATCATTATGATAGTGGTTATTGATATTGCATTGATTATTTGACTAGTAGAATATCCATGTGAATAAGTAAATGGAATTATTTCATATTAATTTTTCCATATTATGCTGAAGTTCAAGTTTAAAAGGCTTTTTTTAGTTAAACATTTCCTTAATTGTTTATGCATAGTTATGAAAGTTTCAGCTATATTGTTTTCCTCACTGTGAAATTGAGCTCACCCCTTTCTATGTTTTATTTTTCCCAGGATGTAAAGAAGTATTTTATGAATGACATTCAGGGATAGTATGAGGGGATAAGAGTTTGTACACTGGAGACTATAGTGTTGTAGTTTTCAGTTTATGATATAATATAAACTTTATGAATGTATCTAGTTATTCCAAGGCTACTAATCTAATCGGTCTTTCGAGACTTGATCTTTCTTGTGATCAAGACAATGTTATGTAATAATGCACTAACTCTGGGTAACTGACATCGGGGTGTTACAATTTCATTGCAATTTTGGTGAAGCAGTGATCATAGTACTATATATTTTTTATTTATATAGCCTATTGGATCACCATCAACATTAGATCCCACGAAATAAATAAAAAACATAAGATATTCATTACCATAATTTTTATAGACAATTCTTCACATTGATAATTTTTAACATTAAATATTTCTATAAATAAATTAAATAATCAAATAATAGAATAATTTTCATTCATATAGAAACATTAGATATCATTATAATTATATATATAATAAAGATTCCATTACTATATTGATTACAGAATGTGTTACTTCTATTGATTTCTATATTTGATATTATGTTTTAAAATCATATCCAATATTAATCTCGTTTTGATAACGAGCACAATTCAAATCATTCATACCCTTTCCATTAAAAATAATATTAAAAAAATTCCAAAGAGAATTATTTTTTGTTATTATATCATTTAATCTTATAAAGAAATTATTATTTGATAAAAATGATAAAAATTACTATGAATATATTAAAATATTTTTTTGTATTTGAAAGGAATAGTCTCACACACAAAAATAGGATATTTATAAAAATGATAAAAAAATGTTTATATTAGAAATTAGTTAAGAATTTAAAATTAAAAAATAAAAAATTTAATAAATATTTAGAACTATCTTCTCGGATAGAAAATTTTGTAATGATATAATTGTATGAAGGGGGAATATTTCACTTTCAGAATGTAATGAAAAATAACATAAATAAATCTAGAAAATATATATTGATATAAAAATGAAATTGATAAAATAAAAGTACAAAAAGAAATCAATATGCATAAATAAGTTCAAATGGATGTGGAATGTAAATATGGGATATATATAGGGAAGGAACACACTGATAGTGTTGTTTGTAAATAGAACTTCAAGGTGTCCCAAAATATCTTCCCCTAAAAAAGGATGACAGTTATATAACACCATGATTTTAATAGGAATAAATAACCAAGGATGATTGTTTCTTTTGAGTAGTGAAATAAAGAATTCCTGAAACAAAAGTTTTAATAGGATTCAAGAACCAAATAAATCTGTTTATTAGTATTGGGGGTGAAAAAAACAATGATGAGGTGGGAAAAAATACAAGGTTTTCATATTAGTGATCCCATTACATTATGATTTAAAATTACACTAAATCATAAAAATAGGGTGAATATGGGGGAGATTATAATTGATTTAGGGATGTAATGGTTTATACCATAAGGAAACAAATGAAAATGTTAATAGACTGATAAAGAGGGAGGTAAAGCTCAAAAAATTATGAATATATTAATGATTCTTAATCAAATTACATGATAATTTGTAAAGATAAGAAATTAGGATGGTTCCATTTCATTACCTTTATCCATATTTAAATCCTCTTAATAGTGATTTCTTAATCATTCTAGGGAATTAGTTAAATGATTGAACATTTAAGCTTTTCTGGTTTAGGGTGTCTATTTATGATTGAGATGATTTTTAATATAGTTTAAAAATGATATTTCGATGAATAAAACCCCTAAATACCGTTTATCATAACATATGGTTATTCATGTGGTCTAATGAATTAGGAAAAGGCTATTAGAACCAAAAACAAATTGAACACATTAGGTTCCTCTTAATATTTTATGTATCAATATCAATGGATACCCAGTGGCCTCCATGTGATGGCTGGTGATGATGCTTGTACATGAACCTTACACTCCTCTCCAACCCGATACATGGACGAATCCACTAAGAAGCTAGTGGTATTCATATATAAGCATGATAATTTCTATATTCCTTTATATATCTAGAAGAACATCATGGGAAAGTTGGTCCTGCACTGTAGAAACATCGTTGAATTAAGGAATTAAGGCCTATTTGAGGTGTTATTTTGGCTACATTATAATCTTCCACTATGAATAAACACAAACACAATAAAATAATCTAAATAGAAATATAAATTTGTATGAAAACAATTAAACGTTTATAATCACTATAAAAAATCACAACATGTGTCAAAATAAAATCTAATTATTGGTAATTATTGAAAGAATATATGTAGAATATCCTTTATAAAGGTATATAAGACCTAAAATTTACATGAAATCATCACTGTATGTTTAATTAAAATATTCCATTGTGTGAATATAATGTCCATAAATTCACCAAAGTAACATTTAATGACCTTTACATAATACTTAAAAATAGGGCACTAAATTTACACTTAAAACATTATGAAAATTAAATTAACATGAGGTGGTTATTCCATTATTGTATTATACTAATTTATATCACATAATTATGTGATAATTATTCATGTATTCAATATAGGGGACAACCCTTACAATAACCGCTTAGAATTAGGATGAATAATGATGACCTTTATGCACAAAACCTCTACGTAATCGTAGTACCTGACAATCAAAATATGCAATTCTTCAGCATATGGTTAAATCATGATAACTATTGAATATAAAACCATTTAAATTGGTTAATCATGAATGGCCATTATATTGAATTTTTCTACATTAGGGAAATCAATGTTACCATAATTTCAATAGCATTATAATTTAATGCACTATTTCTAGTTTTCTCTATTTCGTAATCATTATATCCTAAAAATTAAGAATCGATTTTCTATGATACCATTGGTTGTATTTTTTTATATCTCACAAAGACTATTGAGAACATGTGAATCCCATTTATAGTATTTCGGAGGAACTCTATTATAAATAATTTCAAATATTCATATCAATAGAAGTGATGAGTACTATGGTAAACCATTTCATTTTACACAATATAATATATAACATCATCTTCAATATTGATCATCTAGATCTGAGAGAGATCACTTAGTAGACTCCAAATGAAATATCACATTCATAATATATCCATGATTTATAAGAAATCATCTAAATTTCATAGTGGATTGTACTTTAATAAAAAATGTGGTAGAATATTGTATGAAAAATAGGAAAATGAATATTCTTATGTTTATCATTGAGTATCTACCAAATAACAAGAACCATGGAATTGAAGAATCTTTTATAAGCTATATAAGAAACAATTAAATAAAATGAACTTATTAATTAATTACAATACATGAATCAATTAATTGGATGTTATCTTAATTTTCTAGAAGAATTATTCTCCTCTAATGTATTTCATCCCATAAAATGGTAGAAAAAATATAGCATATGTTATATGTTAATCGACTATCAATCAAACACCTAAATCATATGTATTATAGAATAATATTAATCCAGATATACTAGGAAACTCATTATCTATTACATATATATATATATGGACTTAGTTAATGGAACCATCAAATATTTTTTAATAATTTTTTTTTAAATATATATGGAAGACAAATCGATAGTAATTTATTGTTCTTTTTGTGCAACATTTCCCTACCATCGCATAAATTTTTGAATTTTCAATTTACTAAAGAAATATTAAAGGTGAATGAAACCATCATTTCATAACATAGAATAATAGTTGTTATATATTTCGATGGTAGAAGATAACTAATATTAGACTTACTTCAATGAATTCCTCAGTAGCCATGTTACTTTTCTTTGATGATTTGAGGAAAAATTATTAGTGAAAAGAATAAGAAACGTGTTCCTTAGTTGTTAAGGATTAAATTCTTCCTAGAAATCGTATATTTAGGTATAGAATTAATTATTAACCAATAAAAATAAAAATAACACAATACCTTCCCACCCCTATCATATATAGAGGTTACAAATAATACATGAAAATATGGAATTTTATCTAATTTTTTCTAAATAATTATAAAAGGTTTCTTTATAATTGAATCATCTATATTGAAATATATTTCAATTAAAATTTTTAAATTAATTTTATAAAACTATATTTTTTATTATAAATACAAATTAACTTCCTCAATATTGAATCTTCTAATGTGAAGAACGCATTTGAGATTTTCTTTTGTGATGAGAATGATATTGATGATGAATTACATATATGGAAGAATAAATACCATTATGTTTAACCTATTTAAAGTGCAGTATGAACTATCAATGATTATAAATTAATTATAATAAAATAGGATAGGTATTTTTAGGGAATCCATTTCCATTGATATAATTAGGCCACATCTAAATCTCTTTAAGTTAATTGTTTATAAAAATAACGTATACTTACTAAATTTAATTGTTAATAATAATGTGAAAACAAGGATGATCTAAAATATATAACTACTATAATAATATAAAATTACTATAAATACACGTAAGGGTTTACATAACAATTTACCTAACCAAATGTTGATATTTAAATTTATTGTGTAAATAATGTGGAGGAAATTGAAACTATGGATTATTTTGCAGATCAAAAATTACATTATGTCGAATTCAATCCTCATTAATACTTAAAAAAATTATAATCTAAATATTGACTGAATTTATTTATCATAAAATTATATAAAAATAAATAAATTGGTAATTTATGGACATACAATTTTTTACTGCGATGATTCATTTCAATTCATGAAATACAATTATTGACTTATTTGATAATGTATTGTTGAAATTGATTATTTTTTCATTATTAATTTATCATAGATGAAAGGGTTATTTTAAATATGAGTAATAAACATCGTATAATACTTCACAGATGATTTATGTAACATATTCGTCTTTGTGAGTATAGAATATATTTCAAAATTGGTGAAATATGTGGAAAAATAAATGAAAAATGTAGTTCTGAGGGTTAAATTCCTAATTACATATATCTTTTTATTGTTTATCATATATCAATACGTCATTATATATCATGAAAAAAATTAGAACATATTGAGGATATTAATAGAGATATATGCTGTAAGATTCATCATTAGATCCCCATATCACTTATAAAAATATGAAAAAATGGACTTTTAAATTTGAATAAGATGAATATATTTGAGAAGATTCTGAGAACAAAAAGAAAATATTATTTAAAAATTGTTAATTAAGAACAATTTTAATATAATAAATCAATTAAAATTTAATTACTTATGTCACAATTCTAGTTTATATATCATAATCATGTCACTTATTAGAATATTGGAAGGACATGTCTTATTTGGTTTATTGAATATTAATGGGGATTTTCAATAATTTATGAATGGATAAGTATAGTAGTAGGATTATCTCTTAGATATAATCATGTATTCTTATGATATTGATATGATATATAATATGAAGACTAATATATGACATGATCTCAGATAATTCAATGATTTTTAATTTTGAGAGATAAGGTGTTTTTTTTAAGTCATATTTCAAAAAATATCTAATGTAATTTGAAGTGGATTTTGGAAGGAACATTCAATTAAAATAAAATACAATCTAATATAATGGTTAAAAATCAATAGTATCATATATTATCACTGAAATTCAATGTATTGTGATGGAATATATATTAAGAAAATCATCAATAAGAATCTTATAACTCCATCAATCTTATCTAATGGAAAAATTATATCACTATTTAGAATATAAATGACTAAGGTACTATGATATAATTTGGACAAATTATTAAAAATACTATTGTTTAATAAACTATATGATCATAATAGTATTTTATTATGAGGAATGGAAATTTTATTATTAATCAAAATAAAAGATTAAGAGAATTAGAACAACCTTTACAAAACATTAACATTGCAAGTAAATAATTAGAGAAGATTAATACAAAAATGGGTTCGGAGTGCATCATAAAATTAAAATAATCATATATGAAAAAACATATGATGATTTGGAAAAAAATACTAATGAGGGTTAAACATAAATAATTCAAATATTTTTAAAAACCATAATCAAACAACTTTTACAACTATTTTACTAAACTTGACCCAACAATCTGGAAAAAAATTTGTTGTCAATATTTATTAAATTTCAAACAAGGATAGTAAATACAAACAATTAACCATGAAATAGTTGAATAAAATTTTACCTTATGAATTTCGACCCAATTTTATACACTAAATCAACAAGGAACCACCCTAATATATTTTCATTTTTCATATTAAAATATGATGGAACAAAAATGAGGGATTTTGATAAAATAACCTAATGTTCTATTAATGTCATATAAATATTTACTATAATAACTATTATTAAAACCATGATGTTTATTATCTCATGAATAATATTTAATAACATTTCCTCCAAATCTAGTCAAAATAATTTGGTAACACGATTTTTTTTCCAAACAATTTATGTATATAGAGGGTTAACATTTTAACCAGAATAATGCAGACTAAAAAACTACAGGTAACCACTTTTCTCATATGTCTGTAACCATCCAAAACTATGTCCCAAAGTAGCCTCATTTTTTCTCAAACAATGCAATAAATTGACTTTTCAATTATCATAAACAAAATTCCACTTATAGAATAATTTTTTTCAAAGTCATACCTAGACCATAATATATTTTAAAAAATACATTGTGGCTTCCCTAGAAAGAGCATAAAAACCCAAAAAAAATTATATAATTTTTTTAGTAAACCACATAATAGTCGATAAATAGGTTCTATAAAATTTAAAATACAAAATTTGGGGAATATATTATTAATTTTAGGAATATATTAACAAAAACATAGGTTCTAAAATATTATTAAAATGTATACGGATGTTTAATGGACTAAAATAATTTTCTCAGAACCATATCCCAAACAATTCACCAACATTATCTGAAACCCCGATATTGAAACTCTAATGACACAAAACACATTTGAATTATCTTCAATTAAAACCCCCACACTATTCTATATTATATAAATATTTCCTACACACCATAATATAAATATTAACATTTAAGTTACTGAATATTCCATATAACCCCACCCACCCGAGTTACTAGAACCCCAATTTTTACATCCCAAATACATTCAACCCATAATCAAGATATTATGTCTCCGGTTTATAAACTATTATTTTTTTAAGGATATCTCGATAAAAACTATGAATACCCCCAACCAACTATAAAACCCCATCATATGTCACCCAATATTTTTACTTCCAAGTACAAAAGTCAAACACCATAAAAAATCAAACCTTAACACATATATCACCCACTCCCCCATTTTAATATACATATAAATCATGTCAATTATAAATATAAATTTTCGGATCCAACATATAATTCATAATCAAATAAAAACACAATTAATTTGATTGGGGGGATTTCAAAATTATTTAAAATGGAATAATCATGGCTCCATATATCATGGATCAACTTTGAATATATGAAATCATTAGATTATATTTTGATTAGTTTATTGCAGTGAAAATTATCTTATTAATATTTATTAGGTAATTTATTTTATAATTAAAGAATTATTTAATATTTTTACATTATATTATTTTTCACTAAAGGAACCTTGTGGAATGAAATTATTTATTTTAACATGTATTTTTTAAAATATTTTATACTATCATATTTATATAATATTATAGTGTCCTAAAAAGTTTTATTTTTTAAAAATTTAATTCCCATTGAAAATAATAATAATTAATATTATGAAGGAATATAAACAATTCATTAAAGTATATAAAATTTATAATAATTTAAAAATAAGTTTTCAAATAATTTATACCAATACAGGGAATTTAGGGTTCTTTAAACTATATTGATATTGATATTTTTTATTTTATCTTGGATAATTCCTTTTCAAAAATGGTGAATATATTATTTAAATACTTTTATGTTATTACATAGAATCATTTTATTTAAAAATTTATAATCAAGAAACGAAATTAGGATAAATTTAAATCTTTGTCATATATTATAATAATAAAATTAATTTATTTCATTTAATTGTAGAATTTGGATTTTGTATTTGATTTTAAAAATTTATATATTCTGATTTATATTAAACTCATGCCTTAGAATAGTTAGATGACTATTGAAAAGAACCTAAATAGGAGTCTAGATAAAAATTTTATAGTAAATATACATATCTTCTCTTATATAAATCCTTACTGAAACCTATATGTCCTATATTTTATAAAATAATTGTTATAGTAGATTATTGGAGGATTTTACAAGAGTATTTATTATATATAGTGAGACCAATCGTGTAGAGGAAAATTATTTACTTCGAACCTAGTGCCATAAAACCCTGATCACCTAAGCTAGATAGTGATATACACTTTAAATCAACTGATATAATTTATTTATCATATTTCTATCAAATATTTACTTATATAATAGAAAAAACAAAATATTTATTCCAACTCTATTATATGATGTATATTCTACCATTGCAGCTATATATTTCCACAATTCTATTCTCAATCATCAAATTACTATACACACAAATCTGTAAAATGCGATGAATTTTATGGAATAATTTAATAACATAAATTAATGTAAAATGGATAAATAAAATACTTATAAGAAGGAATAATGATTAAAAGTTAATATTAAAATGGTTTCAATGAAAAAACATTACATGCATTATATTGTTTTGACCTGAAGTGACTGTGAAAGTATAATATTTATTTAGGGGAACCTGTAGTACCTGAGCCAATGATTCATACATCTATTTTATCATTGTAGACCTTATTTGAATCATTATATTAACAGTTAAAAAAAATTATCTTTCATTATTAAGATAACTTCCCCTCTTATATATATTACCACATAACATGATCCATAATAAATAAACAATAAAATTTTATATTGTGAAAAAACCAACCACTTCCCCTTAATAAAATGATAGATATTAAAAGTACAAGGGAAATCGATCATCTAACACTAATGATACATATGTTGTTTTTGTTGCAATATAATTCAAATTATGATAGCTATATATAATCATATATAATTTCATTATATATTCAGAATAACTATATGTATTTCTATGATAAACAAATAATTTTCTTATTTATAACCATAGGACAATAACATTATAACTCATTTTAAATATTTATGAAAATAAATGATTTTAACTATTATTATGAAATAAAAAAACAATAATGGTGTTTAAAACATTAGTGATTAAGATCCCCTATATTAATTATAGTACAATGAAATATATGCATACATTTTTGGATGATTATTTTAATGTTTTATTTTTGGGCATTGTTTATTAAATTTAATAAAATATAAATTTTTTTATCTGATAAATTTATTCAATCAATGGATTCAATTTTAGATTTTACATGTTTTGGGATGCTATGAAAAAATAAAACATTATTTATTAATAAACACTTTGATCCAACATACATATTTTAATATAAATATTATTTTTAATAATATAATAATCTATTTGATTGCGAGTATAAAATAATTTAAAAAAAATATGTTGATATTCACTGAATCATGTTCTATTTCATTGATTTCATTCCCAAATTGTTGAGAAAATATAAAATATACAATTTTATATTTATTCATGTATTGAAAATTGATAATTTATTATTAATGGAATAATATGAATAAGAAATAAAAATATAATTTTAAAAATTTTTGGTGGTAAATTTTATGAACATGAATTTTAATATTAAAAATAAATCAATAATAGAAATTATAATAATAGGGAAAGAAACAATGGATTTTCATTCAATTGATCTAGGTCTTGTATATCTTTTCTATTATTATCTTAACAATCACACATCATTTTGGGATTTTAATGAAGATAGGTACTCGGGTACATAGTTTAATATCTAAATATGTTTTGTATTGTATTAATTATTAATAATATTCCTCCTATAATAATGTTATAACAAGTATATTTAGTTTCAATAGGTGTTTAAAAAAGGAATTTTGGTGAATTATAACCAATTACATGAATGAATTTTAATAAGACATTAATGTGAAGGAAAAATAAATAACTATAATTAGATATTATACTTATATTTGTGGATAATAATAGGTAATTTTATAATTTTTTTTGGATATCAAAAAGAAATTTATTTGAAATTTTCATGATTGGAAGGTGAAAATGATTAATTATATTACTTGTTTATATAATGTATTTTAGAATATAAGAGTTAAATAGAAATCAATATATTTAAATCAAAAACATTAGTTAAATTAATTTATTAATTGAGATTATTAGTTAAATGATTATCCTTTTAAAATATGTATCATTACGAACATTGCTGATATACTTTTCTCAAGGACAAGTAAAATTTAATTTGTGTATTTATTTGATACAAAAAAACATGACATATTTTTAGGGGAACCTTGATGTTTATAAGTGTTTCATTAAAAATAATTAATCGTGTTTTAATGATTTGATATTATTTTTATATAATTTCAGACAATAAATTTTTTCGGACATTGATGTATTGATGATAAATTACGATATCGAGGAGATGACTTACTTCACGGTGTATACGATTGAGTATTTGTTAAGAACATCATTAAAAAAAATGCGATGAATGTTGAAATATAAGAATGAAAATGTGGAAGGAATAAATTAAAAATAATTTCTATTGGTTTGTATGGAATATTTATTCCTCAATATATGGTTTATGTATATATATATATATAATGAATCCCTTATTTCTTCATCATGGTCTGATATAAAAAAAATGGTTAATGAAATAGTAAGGATACATTTAAAACACTATATGGTATGAAAAATGACCGATAGATAAGAATTTAAATAGAAAATATTAATTATAATTTTATGTAAATCCCTGACCCTAGTTACCTAGTGTTTGTTCATTATTACATAAAATTGCCATGATCCCTAGGGATAAAATCCTGAAACACTGATCAGTTTAGAAGCCTTGGAAGTGCTAGATACATATATAAATTTTACAAAACATTGTGAAATAAAAAAACAACATTGTGCCTCCGTTTATAAAATTCATCTCCCTTAGACTATCCCAGTAGGTCTGTAATAATATACTTCTTCAGATCCCATGAAAAATAAAAAATAGAAAGGGGTGAGCTCATGTGCTCATTAAGGATAACAACATAGTGGAATCTTTTATAAATAGGAATAAACTTGTATGGAAATTTATAAGAATAAATCAAAAAAATTTAAATGTAAACTTATGCATAATATGAAAATGATAAATCAAATAATTCCATTTACTAATTAAAATTGATATTCTACTAGTCGAATAATCACATGTAATAGAAATAGACAGTTTCATAATTATTGAATGCATAATGAGAGATTTCAAAACACCATAGTTAAGGTCTCGTGCCAATAATACAAATAATATTTTGTTAAGGACATTTCCTAAGACACTAGATTCTTTCATGAGACCTACTAATGCATCGAGGAGCAATAGCAAGCTCCACCCGTCACATAATAAGTCCAATGCATTCCTCATATGATAAGGTTGAAGCATAACATAAAAATTCTTATTCAAACTGACATAAAAAATGTTAATACATTATCCAAAAACCATAAATGCAATAAAACTAACACATACGCAGTCAAAAATATCTAAAATACATCAAAACAATATGGATGATTGTATCCTAGTAAGTCAACCTCACAGAATTATCGAATCCATCCACTGATGTATACATAGATGAAATCAAAACAATTATAGAGAAATATATATTTCTATTTTGAAATAATTTAAATGTCACATAATTATGAACAAAAACATTTTTTTAGAATATTATTATCTTCTTTTAAGGGAATCTTTGAATATATTAAAATAGTGGAAAATAGTTTCACTCTCCATATATGTTAAAAAAAATTTATCCCTTAATTTTGTCAAAAGGTTCGTGAAGGAAATTGTTTGGAAAATGTTGAAAAGATTATTTTATAAACATTATATAAATTTTAAAAAGGGTATAAATGAATTTAAGCCATAGTTAAAAAAATGTTAAATTTGTTTTGATATACATATTTAAGAAACACATATATGGATGATTAAGAGGTCTTAATAGATACTCATGTATAAAGATCCTCAGATAATGTAGAGATTGTATAATTAACACATACCATGTACTTTTCCTTGGTTGAAAGTAAATTAACCTCCTATATAATAGTTAAATAATTGTTGTTAAATTAAAAATGAACCACATACATATATATGATATCATATATGATCTTCTAATATTTCATCGTTAATAATATTTCATTAGTGTCATTGTTTATAGTGTTAACTAATTCATTTTTCTTTATAGGATTTGTTACATAAGAAATTTTTTCCATGGATAGGATGTATTTGATTCATATAAATAATGATAATATGTTATTAAACATTATTTTTAATCATAAAATGAAATTTATTCTTGAATGGTTATGATGAGGAATGAATTTCATCGTGTTCATGAAGACGATAATCAGTACGTACGCACAAGCGAGAATATCATTCTATTGATAATGAAATAATATGTAACTGGTTTAAATTTAATAAATAAAGAATCATTAACATGTTTTATTTATTATTTACTAAATTTTTTCTCATTATTATACTCATCCAAATAATGAAGTGTTGAATGAGAAACTACACCAAGACGTGGAGATGGTAAGCCGTACTTATGCATGTATAGTGACTTTTCATTCATAGTATGGATAGAATAATGAATATGGATGTAACATATTTATAATTACATCAAAAAATTTATAACATACTAGATTTATTATATTTTATGGAAACAACCAAGAATGTGGATGTGGAAGATAAAAAGAACTTCGAAAGAGGTGATGAAATTATTACCTCTTCTTCATGTGCTTTCTTTTGATTTGATCAAAAAGGGATTATTAATTAGAGATCTGATCAAATTAATGCCTCCAGGTCTAATTTATGGTAGTTTGGAGGATATTTTCGTAGGTATTGGTTGATACAAATGGACTTGGAGGTGTGATTTTGAGAGAAGGAGATGTACCCTTTTATAAGGAAGGTGAGGGTCACTTTAGGAAATGTTTGAAATGTTATTTTATTATACAATCATATTTAGTTTTTAAATGATCTAAAAACAATTTATTTCGAGGAAACATACGGTATGGGTTGATGACCTCTCAACCAATAGGTTTTATACATTTTTATTTCACTTTATTATACTTATCTTATAGATTTAAGTCACTGTTAAATATTTTATATTTTACAGTGTATTCTTGTATTATTAGATTAAATGGTTAATAAACAAAATATAAAAAGTAAATAAGACACAATGTCATTAATTATTGATATATATGTACTTTGGCTGAACATTATATTTTTATGAATATTATATCAAATATTAATATAGTATTTGTTTTAAAAGCTCTTTTATGTCAATTTTGTAACAATTTAGAAGATGGGTTTTTTTGAAAATCAAAAAAAGCTTTATCACTTCAAAAACAATTTATATAATAAACAATTAAATGTCATATTAAACTATTAAATTCATGGAATTAATCAAAAGTCACTATTTTAAATTATATTACTATTTATAATATCAATTATTTTAATAATTAAATAATAAAATAATTATTGCAACATCACTCTGTCATAAAAAAATTTATTTATTTAATTTATAAAAATTATAAATAAAATTCCTTATTGTAAGGAATATTTTTACATTTCTAATAAATATTTTTGGATGAATATATATTCTGTATAACTTTATATTAAAAATGTCTTATTTATTAAACTTTGAATTTAACACTTTTAACTGTTCTTTAAATAAAATAACAATAAATGTTCTAATATAATCCATGGGGACCAAAATGATCATATATTATTCATAAGGTTTATTTTGGTCTGATTACACTTATACAATATAATTAGAACATGTGTTAGGGTAATTGTAACATCATTTTTACCATTAATTACTATATTTCTTTTTAATCGTGTTAAATAAAATTCAAAACTTATTAATCACCAAAAATTGTTTTCATCCTATTAAACCACATTTTACATATTGATGTCTATTGTGTCTCGTAGAATTTTTAAATTCAATTCCAAGAAGTGGTAAAATTATGTTTTATACAAATTTATAAAAGTTCCTAGAAAGCGGGTAAAATAATTTAAAACATTCAATAAAATTTTATACGTCTAATATTATTATAAAATTATTCCATTGAATTAAATTGAACTAATGTATATAAAATGTATCTATTTTTTATTAAATTAAGTTTATATCAAAAATTAATTATTAAAATAAAAATTTATTTTTAAACAATAACACAATTTTATCTATTATTCATAAAAAATCGAATGATTTCATAAAAATACAAAAAATTCACCTTAATCTATTTTGGATATTTCAAATATAAAAATTCAGTCCATTTAAAAAAATAAAATTTATAAAATTTTGAAATGTGGGTATTACTATTCATAATGGCTAGTTTTATTGGTCAAGGTGTGCTAGAACTCGATGTTTCGAACAACACAAGCTATTGAATAACTCAAAAAGAATCATACCATGGAGATTGGGGAGAAACATTATTCCCTCCTTCAAATGATTTCTTCCTCGAATGTTCAATAATACCACTTCCTAAAAAGATTCGGTTGGATCTTCATCATATGTTCCTCTGGTTCCCAAGATGCGTTTTCCATCTTATGGTTTCTCTATAGAACATTTACCAGACTAATCATCTGGTTTCTCAATATTTGTTCTCTAGTATCAAGAATCATGACATACTTTTCACAATAAGATAGATTGAGTTCCTGTTCTATTTCATCATAAGTGAGTACATGCATTGGGTCGGGCATGTATTTTCTCAATAGTGATACATGGAACACATCATAGACATTTGAGATACTTGGTGGAATTTCTAAATAGTAAGCTACAACTCCAATTAGTTCTATAATTTAGAAAGGTCCAATGAACCTGAGATATAATTTACCCTTCTTATAGAATCATACAACACACTTCCATGGAGATACCTTTATGAAGACATGATCTCATTATTGAAATTACAAATCCATCCTTCAGTTACCAGCATATCTCTTTTTACCAAAATGAGATGATTTGATGTGGGTTTGGATATTATTTACATATTCCATTATTTACTCAACAAGGATTGGGATAATGAGATCTCTTTCACCAACATCATCCCAACATGTTTTTGTGTGACATCTATTTCCATATAACACTTCATATGGTTCCATATAAATACTTCAATGGATGATATTGTAAAAATAGAATTCTACTAGAGGTAAATATTGATACCACACACCTTGAACGTCATGTTAGCAAGATATCAACATGTCTTCTAAGGCTTGAATAGTCTTTTCTAATTGTCCATCAGTTTGAGGGTGGTAGGTAGTTTTCAAACCAAGATAAGTATCTGGGGATTTCTGAAGACTATTCTAGAATCATGATGTAAAATGAGTATCATGATCAGAATCAATTGATAGGGGTACACTATGAAGTCTTACAACAAAATTAATATATATTATTGCAAAATGTTTTGTTGTTAAATCATATGATATAGCATGAAAATGTGCTGACTTCTTAAGACGATAAAAAATGACCAATATTTCATCATTTCTTCTAGGAGTCGTTGGTAGACACATGACAAAGACCATCATAATATCATCCCAATTCCACATAGTTGTGGGATGAGGTTGCATGACTCTTCTATGATGTTTGCTTCCAGTATTGACCTGTTGAAAACCCATACATCTAGACACATAATTATAAAACTCCTTCTTCATACTGAACTATAAAAATTATTCATTAAAATACTTATATATCATACTTCTACTGTGATGTATAGAGAAATTGGATATGTGAGCATTATTTAATAGTTTCCTGTTAAGATCGGGTATGTCAGGAACAAAATGTCTCTTCCCAAATTTGAAAATTACATTTTCATATACGAATTTGATCAATATCCCATCCTTTACGGCTTTAATTTTCTTTTGAATATCCTCATGATTATTATGAAAACGTTTTATCCGTTTAGTAATGATTTTTTGAAACCATTTAAATAATTAATGATGTTTCACCTTCCATGAATTGTCTCATATCTATATTTACTAGATCTATGAACATTGGATCCATTTCCACTTTCATCTTGTTCAAAACTCCATGATCCATCCTGATCAAAGAGTCTTCCACTTAATTTTCCTTCCCTGAGTGGTTATGTATAGTGAAATAAAAATCCATGAGTTATTCAAGATATTGTGTTTGTCTCATGTTGATTTTATTCTTTTAAAAAATAAAATTCAAACTCTTCTGCTCGGTATATATCAAAAAACAATTAACATTGACATATTGTCTCCATATATTCGATGAAATGACTACATCTGCTAACTCAAGATCTGGAGTAGGATAACTTTGTTCATTAATTATTATATGTCGTGATACATAGGCAATAAACCTATCATTCTGTACGAGGAAACAACCATTTCCTTTCTTTGAGGAATCACTATAAATAACAAACCCACCTTTCCACGATGGTAGAGTCAAGTTGGAGTATTTACTAATCTTGTTTTCCGTTCTTCAAAATATAATTCAAATTATTTTTTCCAAAAAAAAATTAACCCCATTACATGTGTGCATTGGTAATGGGTTACCTAATCTGTCAAAATCATGGACCAAATGAAGATATTAACCAGATAAACCAATAAATCTTCATACCTCAGTTATACTCATTAGTGATGGAAATTCATTTATTTATCTTTTCATTGATGGATAAAAAGTTATTCCATCCATAGAGAAAATATGTAAAATAAAATAAATCTACAAAATATTGAATTCAAACTTTCTAAACATCCCATATAAGTCTTTTCTTCAAAGAGACTTTAGAGCCGTGCGCATGTGATTTTCCGGATCTTGTTATATTTTGGTGTATACAAATACATCCTCAATAAATAGCACTACAAAGTAATCATGATATTCCATGAAAACACTATTCAATATTTCCATGAAGGTATAGGGTTCATTAGTCAATCCAAAAGAAATTACTATAAACTCATAATGCTCGTACCTGGTTCGAAATGTTGTTTTTGGAATATATTTATATTTCACAAAGAACTGATGATATCTAGATCGAAGGTCAATAATTGAAAAATATTGAGATATGTGAAGTTCATCAAATTAATAATGAATGTGAGGTAAGAGATTCATGTTCTTTATTGTTATAGCATTGATATACATATTTTCCATTCAAACCCTCATAGATCCATCTTTCTTCTTATAAAAAAGTATAGGGGATCCCAATGGAAAAACTAGGGAGAATAAATACTTTATTACTCAATTCCTCTAGTTGTTTTTTAGTTCCACTATGTCCACCATGTCCATTCTATAAGGGGTATTTTATACGGGCCTCGAGCCCGGAATTTGGTCAATGGATAACTCAATTTCCTGTTTTGGAGGATGTCTATGTAAATCATTTGGAAACACATAAACATATTCATAAACAATAGGTACTTCCCTTATTTGAAAATTCCTTCCCTCACCCAATGTTATTTCGTTATCATTCTTTCAACTAATTTAATTTTTTATAGCTATTGGAGGTGGATCTAGATAAGAATAAATCGGTGATGTTTCAGCTCTAACAATAAGTTACTCTTTATCATCATCGAAAATTGTAACCTTCTTCTTCATACAATAAATTTTTTCATCATTGTCAAAAAGCCAATCCATATAGAAGATTATATAAAATTCAATCATCGGTATGATGATGAGATCAGAAGATATATAATTTGTATATGCCCTAATGGGAATCGATTCACAAAACATTGTTGCAATGATACTTCCCAAAATAGTTTTGATAGAAAAATCCCTTGTTAATTCATATTGTAAATATCTAGTTTTCGTAGAAAAGTGGGATGAAATGATACAATGTGATGATCCAGAATCAAATAAACCATTGGCTAAATATGAGGAAACCATTAAATTATCTACCACCACGTCATTCAGAGCTTCAACCTCAGTAGTATATATTGCATAATCTTGGCCTTGCTCCATTAGAATATTATGATATATGATTCCTTTTCCCTTAGGAAATGTATTTTCATAATTTCTCTTTTCTCTACATTTGTAGCATTCGACACTGACATCCACTTTCATTCCCTAGCATTCATGAGATTGGGGGCCTTTTTCAAAACACTTGTAACAGAATCCCATTACAATTATGAATGCACCAGGTGTTTCATCCCACATTTACTATGGGATGAAAATATTAATTATCCCTTCTTCTACTTATTTCCATTTCCAAATTGTTTATTAGATCTCTTCTTCTCATACATTGGTTTAATGTTGTAAGATGTTGTGTATTAATTTTTTATCTTGATAAGACATGAGGCAATATCATCTTATGGTGGGAAGAATTTTGAGACTAATGCTCGATGGAGAAATGGATTTAACCAATCAAATAATAGATCAATCTGACTCCATGGTTTGTATATATAATCTACTACATGCCTTTCTATCCTTTTAATGTTAGCCTCGTACTTTGAGACATTCTAATCCTCCTTTTTCCTCAGAATCAGAAATTTCCTTTCCATATCTGCTCATTGGTCAAGAGGAACATATTTACTTTAGAAAAACTCTTTGAACTCCCTACATAACATATTTTATATTTCATCACCCTCCTTTCTGTTTTGAATTAATAACCTCCATTGATCTACATCACCCATGAGAAGATAAAATGCCTTGAAAGCTTTCTCTCTTTCGCTAAACCCTAATGCATGAAATATTTTCTCTAAGTTGCTTATCCATTGCTCAACTACAAGTGGAATTGTAGTACCATTGAATGTTGGTGGTTGTTGCCACATGAGTCGGTCTATCATTGATTATCTATGTTGTAAATCAGGGTGCTCCAAACAGGTAAGGTTATTATTCATAACATGAGTTAGTTGTCCCAGTTTGGTTTTATGTTGTTCAATCCCTATTGCATCACCATATCCACTATAATTATCTTGAGTATGAGAGAAACCCTTACATGTATTATGTGTATTGATTAGGATTCCATTCCATCTACTAGGCACGAATTCTAAACAATGGAATACACTTGACTATTTTATAAATCACAATACATAATTCCACACTAACAAAATAGCTAACATAAATTGAATAGTTTATGAATTTAATTCATATTCATAGAAAATCTTTTCTTGGAGGATTTATTTTCTCATAAATCCTTTATAAGGTTTTTTAATGAAAATGTGAATTATCCTAAGCATATTCCCTGGGAGTGTCGTAACCAAGAGTGAAGCTAGGCCTATTGTCATGTAACAAGATACCCCGGGACAAGCCTGGAACACCTTTTCAAAGTTTTCAGTCATAGGTACATCTGTGCTAGAGCTACATCTACTTGATCTTATCAACACATGGACACATATCATGGGAAAACAAAAAATCTCTACATTACCAAAATTCTAGAATGTTATTCTATACTAATACTAAAAGACTATCTGATGTTAAGGTTCACTAATCAGGGGTTTTCTAAAAAATAGCTTTAAATAATTTAACTAAACATCCTTTGATACCAACTATAATGCTCTAAGCCTAGTTACCCATAGTCGGTGCATTAATAAATAATGTTGGCATGATATCAGGGGATAAAATCTGGAATGGCCGATCGGTTTAGTATCATTGGAAGTACAAGATACCTGCATAGTTTAATAATACATTACGAAATGAAAAAAATCAACATTGTTTCTCCTTTGAACAAATTTTTCTCCCATAGACTATCCCTACAAGTATGTCATAATATAAATTTTCACATCCAAAGAAAAATAAAACATATAATGGGGTGGGATCAGGTTCACAGTACGGATAACACTATAGGAGAAACATTCATAAATAAGAATAAACATTTAAGGTAATGTATAAGACTAAAATAGAAGCCTTTTAAACATAAAATTCAGAATAATGTGGAAATGATAAACCAAATAATGACATTATATTATTAAAATTTATTTTCTAATAGTTTAATAATCATATGTAATATCAATAACCAATTTCATAATGTTGGAATGCATAATTCTAGACATCATATCTACACATTCAAGGCCTCGTGCAAATACTTCAATTATGATTTGGTCAAGGGCATGTTCCAGGATAGTTGTTTGTCTAATGAGACCTAACAATTCATAGAGGAGCTATAACAGGCTCCACCTGTCACTTACTAAGTCCAATGCATTCCTCATATGAAAAGGATGAAACATAACATAATCATTCTTATTAAAACTACCATAATAAATGTTAATAATTTAACCATAAACCTTGAATCATATAAATTATCACATCCACAGTGAAACATATCACACCATCTTTAGTAAAATATGAATGATTATATCATAATAAATCAACTTAAAACAAGTATAAAATCCATCCAAGGATGTTGACATAGATGAAAGAAAAAATATTTTAGATAAAAATCTCTTTCTATTTTGAAAACATTTTAAAGTCAAATAATCAAAAAAGTAAACATTAATTTGGAAAATATTAATATAATATTGTATGTTATCTTTTGAAAATGTTTTAACGGCTAAAATTAGCCTCACTTTCCTTATATGTTAAAAACATCATTTTCTTTATTTGGCCAAAAAGGTTATTAAATACCTTGTTTTTATAACAACATAAAGATTGATTTCTAAAAATTCTATACAAATTAAACAAGGATAAAAATAAATTCAACCCATTGTATAGTAAATTGTAAAAAAAAATTGGGAATAATTTTTTAAGAAAAACGAATGTGGATGATAAAGAGGTCTCATTAGATACTCACCTATTAACAACCTAAGAAAATGAAGAGATTGTAAAATTTACCATTATGTTGAAAATTTCCTTTTTTGAGGGAATGTTAAACTACTATATAATAGTTAAATCATTATCATTAAATTATAATATAACCACTTATATAAATATGTTATCATATATGATCATCTAATATTGCTTTGTTACTAATATTTTAGTACTATCATTGTTTCTGGAGTAATTTAATTCATTTTCCATTATATGATTTGATATGTAAGCCAAGATTTTTTATAGATAGGTTATATTTGATTCATATCCAGAATGATATTATGTTCTTAATTATTATATTCAGTCATAAAATGAAAATTATTTTTTAGTGGTTATGATGGGGAATAAATATATTCGTGTTCGTGGAGATGGTAATCCGTACATATGAACGACTGACAATATCATTCTATTGACGGCGAAATATTATTCAATTATATAATATATCATATATAATGAATCATGAAGATGTTATATATATTATTTACATTATTAATAATAATAATTATACCCATACAAATAATGAAGTGTTGAATAACAAACTATACCACGATGTGGAGACAGTAAGCCGTGCAAACGTACGTATGGTTACTTTTCATTCATAGGATGGATAGAATAATGAATATAGTTGTACCATATTTTCAAAAAATTCACAGTATGTAGAAGGTTCTAGAGTTATTATTTTGTTATGGAACTGCAAAGAAGGAGGAAGTGTATGATGAAAAGAACATTAAAAGAGGTAAATAAATTGATATCTCTTCTACGGATTATTAATTCTTATTCAATCAAAAGGGCACATTAGGTTGGATTATAATAAATTTGAGGCCTAGAAGACTAATTGAGGGTAGTTGGGAGGATATTTGAGTAGTTTTTGTTATATTTAAGTGGATTTGGAGGTGTGATTCTGAGAGAATGGGAAGTGCCCTTTATACGAGATGTGAGGGTTACTTTAGGAAAAGCTTGAAATATTATTTTATTATATAATAATGTAAATTTTATAATGTCTCCTAAATGATTTAATTCTAGTATATGGTGGGGATGGGTTGGGAACCAATCAATAAATATATTTTAGAGAAGTTTAGGCCATCATATTAACCGTATCTTTTAGATTTATCTCTTAGTTATATAGTTTATCTTATACCATTTATTCTTGTATTATTATAATAAAGGGTAAGTAAACATATAATAAAAAGACAATATAATCTAAAGTGGTTAATTATTGATATATATAACCTTATATAAGTCCTTTGGTTGATCCATATATTCTTATGAAAATTTTATCAATAAATAATATAGTATTTGTTTTAAAAACACATTTTTGTCAATTTTGACACTATTTAGTATTTGGTTTTTGTGAAATTCATGAAAGCATTATAAAATATAATAAAAAATTAATTAATAAACCCTATCATGTCATATTGACATAGAAAATTAATTTAAAACATCAAGAGTCTCCGTTTACAATTATATTTCTATGTATAATATCAATAATTTTAATCATTCAATAATAAGGTAATTATTGTGTCATCATTGTGTCAAATGTAAATTTAATTATTTAATGTCTAAAGATTAAAATTAAATACCATTATGTAGGAAATATTATTATCATTATAATTAGTGTTCACTGTCAAATTTATCTATTTATTACTCTATATTAAAACTTGTTTAGTTATTAAACATTGAATTTAACACTTTTAACTCTTTATTAAATAAAATGATAATAAATGACCCAATCCAATTCAATTTGACCAAAAGGATCATATTTTATTCTTATTATTTATTTATTTTAAATACTTATACAATATAAGTAGGACATGTGTTAGGGTAACTATAATAACAATTTTACCTTTAATAATCGTTTTTACTTTTAATATTGGTAAATAAAATTCAAATGTTACTATTCACCAAAAATTATTTCAATCCTTTGGAACCACATATTACTTAATGATTTCATCCATGTCTCTTGTATTTTTGAAATTCAATTCATTGAATTAGTAATATTACGTTTATGAAAATTTTCAAATGTGCATAGAACGTGGGTAAAAGATGTTAAAAAGTTCAAAAAACATTTTAAATCAAATTTTAATATAAAATGACTCCAATTATTGTCATGAACTAATATAGGTATTACATATAAATTTTTAAATAATATAAATTTATAAAAAATAAATAATTATTTAAAAAAATTGGTTTTATACAATAACACAAGGGTTTTCACTATTAATAAAAAAATCAATGTTTTCAGAAAAATATAAAAAAGTAACCCTAAGATATTTTTGGTATGATGAATCTAAAAAATTATGTCATTTTGTAAAAGAAAATTTATATAATTTTAAAAATTGTCTACTACTATTCATTATGTTTATTTTTATTGGCCGTGGTGTGCTGGAACTCGAAGTTGCGTACATTGCAAGATATTGGATAATTAAAAGAAAAACATACCATGGAAGCCTTTGGTGTTAAATTTTATAGGATATGGAATAAAGATTAGTTTTTTTTCTATGTCTATTTATTCAACAACTACGGTTTATAAAAAAATCATTTTAGTTTAATATGGTTTATAAATAAATGAATTCTTCAAAATGATTTAAATGCACACTTATTCAATGAATTTTCAAAATATTTATATAAAATAAAGTATTTATTGATATATTATGTTTCCTAGATTCATTATATTGAAATTTTCCTCTACATTCAAATTCTATTGATTTTACATTTCAATATTTCATTCTAGAAATATATTTATATTATTATTCAAAACATAATAACTGAATAGTTTTTCATGATTTCATATATCTCTTGAGAAATAAGAAAACCTGAGTGTTATGGTAAAAATATATGTCCTTTATTAGGTCCATTCATATATTTATTGTTTTGACTGAGTATTTTATTTAGAAATTAGTCTATATTTCATTTTATAAGTAATTAATTTAAAATAGATTTACTGAATAAGGTCTTTTATGATGATATACTGAGTCAATTTATGATAATTAATTCATAGTTTTCTTCAAATTATATATTTAAATATTATAAAATATTATTTATTCTATTCTTCATATAATGGATTCTAATAATTTATATTAGTATTAGTGAATATTAGAAAATTTAAATCAATTATATTATACTTCTATGTCAAAAATTAAATAATTGGATTCCTTGAGAAATATGGCCATTTTTTATGAAACCCAAAAATAAAAAAATCCTTCATACTTACTATTACATTGAGATTTTATTTTACATTATTATAGATTAGTAGTCTAAACAGGAATCATAATCTCCTGATGATATATTTAGGGTTAAAAATCGACAAAGGAGTCATCATTGGGTTAAATCTATCCCTAGTTCATTAATCAGAGAGTTAAATTAAATGAATAGATTATATTATTTAGTTTTGTTGAATAATAATTTAATTTATTATCATATACATAAACTAAGACAAATATTCAAACCATGGGGAACATGAAATTTGTATTTTATAATACATAAAATAAAAACATTAATTTCTATTCATTGTGGAAATTCATTAAATTCTGAAGTCATTAATCTAATGAATGTGTTCTATGAATTGGGATTTGTGACATAATTTATTTTAAATGTAGCGATTTGTGTGTGTGTTACACTTTTCGAATCACTCATTTCATCATTCGTGCATAATTTATAAGGGTAATAATAGAAATTTATAATTCAAATATTGACATTTTAATGTTTTTCCAGATTTTACATCTAGTGAATTACCTTTGTATAAAAGACCACGGTGTTGGTTTCTACATTATCATTATCAACCATGTGAGTGGAATACCTAGTATAAAATGGAACATCTTTCATATCTGTTAATAATATATTTATTTAATTTTTTTGGTTATATTTTGAATTTTGGAATTATTGTTCATCACATTAGACATACTATACATCATTAAAATCCATCAGTTGTATATATCCATATCTTTTAAAAGATTTAATAATAAATTAAATTATGAATTATATGAACTTTTGTGAATATAAATATATCAAATAAGTCAATATAGAGAATATATTTCAAACATTAGACGAATTTATTGAATCTCAAAATATATATAACACAATATATGATTGATATAACCTATAGATATATAATAAATCTTTATATGTATTATTATTTTAATATATCAATATATAGTAATGCATTACGTGGAATGTGTGGTTTCATTGGTTTTAAATAAATTTGGACAATTGATATATAATAACATTTTTATAGAAATGATAAAAACGTATCACAAACATAATTTGAATATATAACCATCCAAGAAAGAGGGGTTTTGGCATGTGATATCCTTATTCTCATGCCTTAGATATATGATTTTCATATATAGAATATAGTGATATTGAGATATTGAGGTCAATATATAGTTTTATGTAAAATATAATTTTCTAAATAAACATCACTATCATGGGTCACATATGATGTGCACTAAATCAAGGGCGACTTTAGACTATTTTAAATGTTTTAATAAGGTAATATCATTATTTAATATATATAATATATCATTATAATATTATGAATTTTTCCTTTTTTATATAAATACATTTTTAAATGGAAATTAATATAGAGTTATTATATTGAGAATACGTTAATTTATGATTTTAAATTGTTTAATTTAAATACTACTCCTTTCTTTTAAGTTATTTCGTGTTTATTATAATATACATTTTCATAGTTGAACCAAAATTAAAGATATATTATTTATAATATCAATGTGAGACTGTATTACAATTACTAATTTATATTTTTTTTAATTATATTAAATTAAAAAAACATTCATGACGGTTGATTTATGGAGAGTTAACTATTGGGATAAAATTCCCATATGCATGAGTGCTTAGTCTCAATACTAGAAAGGTGGAGTTTGGAATCATATCTCATCATTTGTTCCCTTATATAAAATTTTATTCCATAAGATATTAATTTATTTAATGAAAATATTATCACTTATCATAAATTATGATTCATATAGATATTTTCTTTATATTATACATATATTCAAATTATATATTTATATATAAAAGGATTATTTGTATATTATTTATACATTATCATGGAACAAAAATGTTAATTTCATTAAATGTATGATGTTTCTAAGTTAAATAACTATTTTTAGGAATGAATATAGGTAATTTATAATATTTAATATAAAACACACACACACATTATTATTTACTTCGAAGAAATATAATATTCTAATGTGTTTTATTATATCAAAAGTAAATACCCATTATCAACGCAATCATTCAAATGAGTGGGTCATGAAAAATATTCTTACAAATATATTCTTTATAAATGGAGACTTCAATATACACAACTCCACCTTTAAGGTGATAATACCTTATATAAACGTTTTTGATACACTAGGATATATGGCCCTAACTATTGTGTGAATATAATAATTTAAATGAGATAATTCACTGGAATAATTTTTACAAAGTGTTTCCAATTCGTCTATCAACTATTTATATATGATATGATTGATATGAATGTCTAACCAAATAACCATGTGTTATTGGATATTTTTTCACATGTTAGATTATAATGTATGTGCATATTCTATTCTGTTAATATATATTATCTATTGAATCAATACTTTTATGGGAGTATATTCAATTAAATACCGTATTGTATACATTTATAAATACTTAATACTTAGTAGAGAAATTTAAAAAAAGTACTCACTTTTATTTTTGATTATATAGAAATTATAATATATCATTAATTTATAAAAATTATCTAATACCCATGAATAAAAATTATGAATATTCATTTATCTAATATTAAAATATTACTCTAATTAGTTATATATTTATATCTAATAAAACATATTAATTTATAACACTAAAAACATACCTATTGTAGAGATAAAAATAATTAATTTTTTAAAATAATAATCATCTTAAACTAAAAATATTTATCATGTGATTAAAATATTTTAAAATTTTATACAATAATAAAATTATTTACATTTTTTTAATAACATGAATATCACTTAAAAAATAATTATACATATCTATTGTAAATTAATTATACACGAAAAAAATTTAGATTTATTCTAGTGTAGTTTTATGACCTTATTGTTTTTAATTATAACTGGTGAAGAAGTTTATATAATATATAGAACTGTATTCGAAAATATGAAATCAATTTTATAGAAATAAATTTTCATTATTCAAATTTATGTATAATAAATTATAGTTTTAAATTACACATCTGATGCAATGATAAATTGAAAATAAATGGATAAGGAATTTATAGATTTCCTTATTAGATATCGATCAAGGCTTAATAATTATAGGTATAAACATATGGTCTATGTGTAACCACAAGATTAGTTCTATAATTATAAGATTATAACTTTTTTCTATTGATTAAATATAATTTTTATTTCTTGTTTAGACAGGAAATAAATTTTTTCAATTAATATGATTAATATTTATTCAATTCATCTATTAATTTTTTTAAAAAAATTCACGTGTATATAAAATTGTATATATATTACATGCATTGAATATATAATATATTTTTATTTGAGAATATTATTTACAAATAAGTCTTTCAACATCGAAACCCGTCCTAGGCTGGTTATAAGTAAAGTGTCCCACACCAATGTTTTATCCTGCCATGAACTATCCCAGAGGGGCCCATGTCGGGACTACCCCAAGCCTACCACTAATGGGATAGGGGCATGAAACTAGCAACGAGTTGGAATATCCCACAAATTGGAGGAATTTTCATAATTTCCAATACACACCCACACATATCCATGCCAAAAAAAATAGGAAAAGTAAAAACTGTATGTCAAAAATTCATGCATACACAAAGATACCGACCATATAGTATGAAACTAGAAAAAATTAAATATAAATAGGGATAAAATACAAGCCCACCAAAAGAAAGTGTCTAATGACTGAATTCACAATATTCTAAAGCTCCTCTATAAAAACACTACTAGAAGGGTAACTTTCAATAATAATTCTGAAGTTGTAGGATCACCACAACTCTATTTGATTACTCTATCCATCACATCATCCGTGTCCAACTAGGAATATGTCAAAAAATATATTGTCTACAAAATTCACAACATGTAAAAAAAATGCAATGCAGGGGTCAATAAAAAAGTACCCAGTATGAACCCCCTAAACCAAAAAAAAATAAATACGACAATGAAATACACAATGTATACCATAAAGGGAACACACAATGTACACCACAAAGGAAACACATGAATTACACCACAATGTAAACAAACTATGTACATTCATTATGATAATTTCCCGCATTTATAAGTATAAATCACGAGGATAATGTTTTCTTGTTCTAGTTAATATATTCTCAGTCTACATGAAACCTGATGTTTTTATAATTCACGAAGCATCAATGGCGCATGTGAAGTCAATGGTGCACAGAGAATCGATGGGTCATAGAGCATTGATGATGAATAGAGCGTTGATGTCCCATGGAGTATTGATGGCCCACAAAGTGTCAATGAATCGTGGAGAATCAATATCACGCGAAGCTTCATTGGCTGATACAACACACAATTCACATAATCACCAAGACCACAGAGTCACAAATAGCCAAATGATTCCCCTCATAGAGCACCTATTCTATTAGAACATACTTTTCTAGACATTATTCCATAAACGAAATTAAAAAATAACTCACTTTAATTATCTCAAATGGACTATCAAATCACATGGATAAAATGTCTCAAAGAACTCATTAAATGGACACACGACATTAATGATATAAACAATTTAGTAAACTATGGATGGGCTAGTCCGCACCTGACCTGATATGGTTTGGTCAACCTAACATAACCTGGTTGGTCTGTGTCGGCTCGAACTATCCTGATCCATTGGTCCTCTAGATTAGCCTAATTCTAAATCCTGATTATCATCATGTGGTCCAGTTTTGCTCCATCAGAGGTATCACATCATGGCCAGATCCTTTTGGTCCACACAGTTTCCTGACTGCATGGCCAGCATGATCCCTCAATTAACACGGTGACAAGCTATATATCACAAAACCATCACCCATCATCTTTCTGTTCATATGGCCCTGCCACTATTGTGGGTTTCATCTTACGTGACTCCACACTACATCCCACTACCTCCACTGCGTCCTCCTGCAATGGCCCTTGGTCTCCACCCGTGTCCTTCGCTATTCTGGGCCTCATGTCGTAGCCCATGATCACCACCCACTGCCTCTTCCTTCACGAGCCTCCTCGAACACGGTCTCATCATGACGGTGTGTCACCTCTCATGGTCAATCATCAATCTCTTCCTCATCTTTTGAGATCATATCTATCACTTATTTTTTCACACAAAGGTTTTCCATTAAATTTCAAGGCCATCAATGGTTCTTAAACCCATGAAAAGTTGGATACAAACCACCGATAGTAACCAACAAATCCCATGAAACTTAGGACAATATAATGAATCCTGGGAGGCAACGATGCAAGAACCACTTCAATCATCAGTGAATCTACTAAAACTGCATCCTCTGGAATGCTGATTCTTAGATATTGACTTCTTGTATACATGACTGACTCTTCCTAAGATTCCCATACATATAGATCTTGTAGAGTGTGCCCGAGACAATCCTCAATTGTATTACCTGCTCCTCCTCAGATGCCAATTACATTAGGATTTCATCAAGGATGGCCACAATGAACTAGTCGATATAAGGCTAAAACATTCTCTTCATGGTCCCATGAACATTTATATGGTGTTTTCCAACATAAATGGAAGCACTATGTACTCGTAGATTTCATACTAACATCTTATGGATGTCTTCTAAACATCCTCATCCCAAACACAAATCTGAAGATATCCATATCTATGGTCTATCTTTTAGAAACATCTCACACCCTTTATATAATCATAGTGGCCCATATTCCTTGATAGTGGATACTAATTATTCATTGTAAAAAAATTTTGGTATTAAAATTCCAAAAATAATCTCAATCTCTCCCAATCCTTCATGAAAAAAATTGGGTTTAGCGAGCTTAAACACTGGGCCTCACAAACCTCTTTTTCTACATGAAATCTAGTTGTACCCTCAACTCCCAAAGCTCTGCATGATCCATCTAATATGACGGTGTAGATATTATAGTTACCTAACCGTATAGATCAACACATAAGGAATTCTCCCCATAGGGAGGTAATCCGGGTATATCATCAAGAACTAATTACTTGTACTCATCCATCACTGCATGAAAATGAGACCTCACCTCATCCAATGCACCGAGGTACTTACTCAACCACTAGCATGTGATTAGATACACCATTAAATGTGCATACCCATCATCTTCTACTTTTGATTCCATTTCTTCATTGATGGAAATCCTAGTTCCATATCCATGGACACACCACAATGTGATTCTAAAGAACTCAATATGGGCATGAACTGCAGATATATATTCTGTACAAAGATCAAATAGTAAGGCCTCGATGCTAACACAAGGATATCGCTACTTGAGATTTAATTCCCTATAGTAAGGGAACACTATCATCATCAGTGTGTGATTATATAATATTACCATATAGGAGAGTTTGGGAATATGTATTAAGTAAATAGTGCCACTCAAATCTCCGAGTCTCAGAAAAGTGTCATTGCAATAAAATAATAATTGGATCATTTTCCTATCAAAAAAATTGCTATGGTGGAAAAGATATATATCATACCCCTAATAATATATTGAAAACTATGGTCATAAGACTCCATCTCTTGAAGCTATCCATTTCTGTGTCCACCATCACAATAAGATTGTGGTGAATACATAAATGTGCTAGTGGTAGTACCTCAAACATCCACCCAAATCATGATGCCCAACCTTCTCCTCTACCACACGTACCACCATATGTACCTATATTCTCTTACCTATTCCTCTACCTCAATGGTCCCATGACCATCTACTGATCATATATATTGTTATTCGGGAAATCTTAACCCATATGTCCCCAACATTCGCATGAGTTACACTATATGTCGTTCAGTCAACTCACTCTACCTGTGGAGCCCTGCATCACTAATACCATATCTTGGGGTTATCCCTCAAGGTGATAGACCCTCTTGGGTCCCTACATCTATTTCTGACTACCCAACACTGATGACTCAGCTATTGGGTTCCTGCTCATAGCTCCCACTACTGTTGTCTGCACCTCTAGAAAGCTCTCTACAAAAAGTGCTTTCTCAAGTACCCATCATATGTTAGGATGCTAATGGATATCATTGATGACCTCATATCTTAGTGTATTCCCTGTTAGATGTTCTGGGCCGTACACCATATCCATAGAGTAGATATATAGATATGTTAATCTTATCTTGTACTCTTCCACTATATGGATTCCTTATGAAAATGCAGTATCTCCTATATACGCATGGAGCATAACATCCCAAAAATACCCCCATAAGTGATTATAGACGCCTGTCCTTATATGGGTCCTCTCCTCATGTGTTTAGATCACTGAGCCCCATAATCTACCCGCTTAGCCCTGTATACGACTCATCACTAGGTCTACCATCTAGTAGTGAGGCATCCTTACTATGAGTAATACAAGCATAACTACCTTATTCCAATCCTTAGCTTTCAGATGGTCTGGCTCACCCATAAACCTAGGAGGTCACATTATATGGTACTGATGCAACACACATAAAATATGTGCATCCACTACATGTATTTCCAGTAGTGACTGATTCACTTTAGGAGGTGGTGTCACTGTTACGCCACACTGTGCTGTTATCTCTAGAATTGGTCCTTGTATTGATGCCTCATTGCTATCCTAATCATTATTGTGATCACACATCAAAATCATGGCTAGGTGTCTACATGGGTGAATCCTAAAATAGATGATGATTTTCCATAGTCAATAGGGTATAGATGGTGATATTACACTATATCAAGAAGTAAATGAGAAAAATAAATCATATATGATGCATGTACCCTTTATTTTCCATGAAACAAGTGATTTCATGTACAAAGGTTAAATGGAGAATTCAGAGTCCTGATGTATGGATACAATAGTCAACACACCAACATTGGAGTCCTTGGTCAAGAATCCAAACTAAAATCCCCAAAACACCAATCCCCAAACCCAATATCTTAGTCCCTTAGTTCTTTATGTATATTCGACCTCTCTATCACATCAAACTATCACAATCTATCCCAAAGGGTCCTCGGTCGTGACTAACCCATGTCTGCCTCTGATAGATCAGGGGTGGGTGACTATCCCATAGTAGGAATATCACATAAATTAAATGACTTTTCCTATGTATCTATGCACACATACACATATATACGACAAAAAATGATGGAAATTAAAAACACTACATAAAAAATAAACGAATACACTAAGATACCAACTATAGATTACAAAAACAGTAATACAAGAAAGTAAAAATGGACATAATACATTATCAATAGAAAAGTTTTCTTCCAGGTGAACGCACAAGTTCCTGAAGCACATATAAATAAAACCCTACCTAAAGGGTAGATGTAGAGAATCTATTTTATGTCGTTGTAGCTGAATATGTCAGTCTAATCACTCTAAGAAACACCATGTCTTTGTCCACCTTGTACTCCTTCAAATCATCTATTGTCTGCACATGAAATGATACATGTTGGAAATTTTCATTTAGGGGTGAGTATATCTATAATTTTTTGGACACCCTAAAACAAAAATATAAATAACACTTAGAAATACATGAATTACAATAGAAAGGGATCGCACAAAGTACATAAAAATGGAAACACACAATGTACACTATAAAGGAAACACACGAATTACTATAAATTTGGTCAGCCATGTATGATTAATTATAAATCAAGATGACAAGGTTTTCTAGTTATAGTCAACATATTATATGTCTCTATGAAACAATATTTTTTGATAGAACATAGATAGTTGATGTAACACAAAGCATCGATGGCCTATGGGAGATCAATGGAGCATGGAGCATCGATGTCAAATAGAGCATCGATGGTTCATTGAGAATCGATGGAGTATAGATCACTGATAGTGCATGGAGTATGGATGCTTCATGGAGATTCAATGGGCTATATTGCCCCCATGTCACATAGTCACCAAGATCACATAGTCACTAAGATTACATATTCACATGCCACAGTATAATTCTACTTGTATCACAATTTTCCTAGGAGAACCTACATGTCAAGTCATTAGGTCATAAACCAACATCCAATGAAACTAAATTAGAGTAAATAAAAAATAAAATCCCATAATATGTGTTCAAATTATATAAATATATCACCATATAGAAAAATGTTTTGAATTATATGCCATTTTTAGTAAAAAATGGTCTAGTCATATCTGGGTAAGAACTCATGTAGTCTAACCGACCTGACCCGACTTGGTTTGGGTGACCCAACCCATCCTTGTTAGTATGGACCATCCCGAGCTGGCCCGACCCAATAATCCTGGAATGTATTCCCCCTAATCGAAGCAATCCATCCTGTTGGGAAGCAAGATAGTCCTAAAACTCTAGATCAGGCCGCATCAGATTGGACTATTTTTCTCTGCTAGATCCAGCCCGCCCAGGTTGCATCCAACTGGTCAATGAAGTCTATTTACCACATAGTGATCAAGATATTATCCTCAATGTGGCTACAGATCAAATTTCACACGGACAACCTAATTAGTTACTTTAGTCTCACAACCCCACTACCACCGCAGCCATTTTTCAGCACTCGTGGACTCCGCTACCATTGTCCTCCTACCACAACCCCTGGACGCCCCTTAGAGTACCACCAATATGGGCCTCCTCTAATACAAACTTAAATAAACCAGTTCCCGCCTCTATCATAATTTCCCTTCTAGAAGCTCATCCTTTCATTCTATACCTTGACAAGGCTCCCCTTCCATCCAATTATGCCTTTGACGTAGGTTGCCCCACTAGTGGCCTTGCCCATATGTGCTCTGCCTAAACTAGTTGGAGTCCCTGCCTCACGTTGTTTCCACCTTATGTAATCGCATGATCAGATCCATGGTTGTAGATTATTGAACCACATATCAATGGTGAAATGATCGTCAGGTATTTTTCCATGAGAAATGTGGAGAGTGGAACACATGCGATTGGGGGAAGGAGAAAAATCTGGTGAATGGCCAAATAGATGGATCTTTTCATTATTTCTGTCAAACATGATCTGTTAATTTTAGATGGTCTAATGATGAACAATCAACCTATATTGATAAATACATATCAGCCCTTTAATCCCCACAATAAAATAAAACACACATGAATGATCAACCAACAGATCTACCTACTCATGGGTTCATCCACAATCATAATCTGAATGTATGAAGGGATAAAAATCACAAATGGGAAAACATCAATCCTCAAGAATGGATCAATATATGATGAGGAATGATATTTTGTGTCATCATTGAACCTTGATCTGCTCTCATTCATCATCATTCGTCAGAGAGACTTCTTTTTTTCTTGCATAAATGGAATTTATATATATGGGTGGATAACCATGGATTCCTGAAAATAATACAAAATAAAAAACAATGCATTGTCAAATTAAACATTTTTGTCAAAATATAGTAATGATGATTATGTACAATTTCTATCATTCATAATCACTAAGCGCTAATTGATGTTAGGCCTCACCAAACGCAAATCCCCCGCTTTAAATGTAATTATCACCTCAGATTTCTAATATAACCACACGATTAGATGTTATTCCAATCTTGAGAAGAAACAATCCATTCATTTTCTTAAAAACAAAACATTTTTCATTGCATCTTTTTTGTCACTCCGTGAATCAAAATCTAATATCGAATAATCACTTAGTCTCAAAAAATTCCTAAATATTTTATAACAAATAAAACAAGAGAAAATCCAAGTCATTATATGGTCAATATGTTAGGGGTTAGAGACTATAATTAAGAAGTAATAAAATAAGGAAGGCCTTGTCCTATAAAATCCTATAATAGATAATAAATTCTACATGTAATAAATATGGAAAAACCCCAATAATTATAAATAATTAACTAAAATATAATCATAAATGTGTATCCTCAATTGATATATAATATAATTCTCTATGTGAAACCTCAACTAATAATTTTTACACATGATAAATATATTGTATAAAATAGACATGGAAAATAATATCATCTAATCTATAAAGAGTATATTTGTGTGTGTTTCTTATTATTTTTTCAATGATTTTCAATGAAATATATATATTTCATTAATTCCAATACATATAAGAGGATATAAATAACATAATTATATAAAGTTTGGTTTGTGTATCAAATCTTGGTGGTGATATATCTATATCATGGATTATCTAATAAATATGGAAACAATTTCTTTGGTAATTTTATATTTTGTGGAGATTAGTAGTGTAATTTACCTAGGTATAATATGATATTATTGATCACATTAAGGAGAATATTTTTTATTGAATATTTAAAAAAACATATAATTAATTTTTATTAATTATAAATATTATAATAAATGATCATTGATGATAGAATAGTTTATTTTTTAGCAAATTTAATTAATTTTTCTAATGTAGTTTATAAGAACAATATGATGGAGCTAGATGAATTTGTTTATAGGAAGAAAAATATTATTTGAATATGTATAGTAAACTATAATAATTCTACAGGATAAAGGATACTATATTAGGTCAAGAAGATAGAATTTACCTAATTGAGGATAGAAAATATATGAAGGTGGAATGATGATACTGTATGGAGTCATTCAGACCTATGTTATCAGAATGAATTGAGCATGATTTGGTGAGTGATCAATGTCTATTAAACTAAGATGATATGATGATAGATGTAACCAAATGATATCTTTGATTATTTTATAGTTTTATTAGATAAATATAAATTGGAAAAAAACATTTAAATCTTAGTAATTTTTTTATTATTGTTTAAACATTATAAATTTAAGAATCTTTTATTACAGATAAATTTCCTCGAAAAAAAAAGTTAAGGGGAAAATATTTCCTAAAGGAAGCAGTTATGTTTATGTTGTGTTAGACAAATATCAATATGGTTTATATCGAGTAGAATTTTAAATATTTAATGACATGAATTGAAAAACTATTTTAGAATTAATGATGAGAATTTATCAGCAATATATTTTTTTGAATAATTATAAGGAAATTATTTCTAATGGAATAAACATAGGTTTCCTAACAATGTAATAAAATAAATAAAACCTGAGAAGATCATATAATTGAGATGACCTTGTGGAATCGTTGTTTGAGAAGGTATATCAAATAAAAATTCCTAAAAGTGTTATAAAAATTCCATCATTTTAAATTTAAAATTTCTTTTTGATAGATGATTTCAAGATAAGTTGTCAAATAGAACAATTAAAGTTAATGTGTTTTAAAATTTTTTCCATGTGGAGCCATAAAACTAAAGGATGATAACAACTATTACAAAAATAATATATTTAGATAAATATGTCATATTAATAATTATTAAAAAGATACATATTATTAATATTAAATACCATACAATTAATAGACATATAATCCATAATGAAGGTGTACCAGATATAGTGTTGTTTCTTATGATGTTATTGTTTTTTTGATGTTGATGATGTGAGGTATCAACTAGTTAAAGAAGAAATTATTTTATGGATTCCATATAAGATATTAATATTAATTGATATCATATTAATATGTAAGAGTTCAATGGTCATTAGGATGTTCTTATAAATAAAAAAATTAAGGATGTTGATATGGTCATTCAATGATTTAATAATCATTTAGGGAAGATATTGATTATATCTGAAATTATAAGAACATTGAAGAAGATTATAGATATAATGATCTAAGGAGGTTCTCAATAATGATAGACTAATCTTATTTTTTCTGAGGATCTATAGTGAAATCTCTAAGTCTGTTGTTATTTCCTGGTCGAAAAAACATTTTCAGATCAAAACATGGAACTAACACATCACTAATATATATGGTATTATATTAAGTGAATTTATGAAGACAAAACCACATAAATTGTTTAGTAGAAAATAATAATTTAATTTTAGTGTCCTAAAATATTGACTAGAATAGGGAAAATTAGTTTTAATTTATATGCTAAGGGTGATGGGTTTTTTGTTCAATAAATTATTAAACATTCTAGGAAATTTGAAATCCATGTTCATGATTGATTAATTCATAAAATGATATATTATAAAACACATGTTATTAGATAGTAATATAGGAAATTATGATGGTCATTGTAAATAATCCTTAAATCACTAAAATCTCCTTTTAACAATGGCCATGTGACATTGATTAAATTGATTTTTAATTGATAACAACCATTTTTAAACCTAGTGGGAGACCCACCCAATGATCAACGTGAGATTTATCTTCATGATATTATGTTAGATTGTATCAATCCTTCACTGATCACATTATTATCATCATTTACTAATGTAAATAGTAGAAATGTCATTTTTATAGTTGTATGAAATGAAAAAAAATTAACATCATTCCAAATAAAATACCACAACTCACTCAATCCCTTTAATTGTTGATTATGTAGAAAAATTATCTCCCCATATTCTAACCCTGAGTGTATAGGAAAACAAAAACAATAATCTATTAAGGACCACATCATCTCATCCTAGAGAAATATTACGTATGGTCACTCACTAATGAATTAGTTAATAATAATAGTTATGCCTTGAATTTATGGGAATCTATTTATAATCAATTTAGAATTCAAAAGAAAATGTTAAAGTGAATATTTCTTGGTTCGATGATGGAATATTTTTATCACTTTAATTAAATCCTAGAAATCCTATAATTTTAAATCTCAATTATTTCATGTAGAAAAAATATTTATGTTGTGAAAGATTATTTTTTGTTGTGAATATTGTGCAATGGACTCTATATGTCTCTATTCCTGAAAGAAACCTGATGTGAGTGATTTTTATGGCTTAATCAAAAACCAAAATCCATTTCCACATTAAATAACATTATGAATGTAATATTGGATGGAACTATATTCATTATATAACCCAAACACTACTTGAATCATCACCACATATTGTTAACTATCACCATGTTTTTTTGAAAGGAATTTTCTTCCACTAGGATCACCACATGAATGATCTCCACGATTTTTAAACCTCACTTTTTTTCAGATACATATGATCCTCCCATTTCTATTAAATTCGAAATAATATATATTCACAACATGGAATAATTTAAAATGTATTTAATTGTTTTCAATATGATTAATATAATCTATTTTTTCTTTATGATTTCCCATTAAAATAATTTTTTATGTATTATTCCATCAAATTATTATTATTATTAGTCACATGAGAAATAATATTGATTAAATTATTATGACTAAAGAAAGATATTATAGAAATTTTATGAAATAATTATACTAATCCAAAGGCATCCAAAAAAAATCTAGATGGAAATTAATATATCAGATGGATCTTCTCTATATATTTCTTATGAAATTAAACTTAAAGAAATGGTAGTAGGTGAACTATGAAAATAATGATTGATTGGTTTTCCTATATGTATATAAGTATTGAAGATTAAGTATAAATATATATTGGGTGTGGATGTATTGTCAGGTCCACAAGGCTGAATATCCTGAGATGGGGGTGAATCAGGGTATGTCTAATTTAAAATTAAAGCCTGTTCTAATCTTGTTTTTCTATTAAACAAAACACTCTTATCTCTCCTTATTGTTTCCCAATATAAATAAAAAGTAAAGCATGCATAGGAAACAACAATTTTTACATTGTTCACCCTCACTGGGATATGTCCAAGGGGCATACACCGGAAATGTGGCGATGTACCAAATACACTATAAGTGCACTATTGTTTACAAGGATTGGGAAATATCACTTATATTTTCATGATCACTTCCTTTACAATGTGTAGGGTCAGATCACTACTTTCCCAAGTGCCACTCCCCGTTTCTCTCTCCATGGATCACTACTGGTGGAGAGTATGACCTTCTCTCTCTTCCTTTGCTCACTGCATTGGAATGGATCCACTCACAGTTTAGAGACCTGTAGGTCTCTTCATTGTCACTAATGAATACATAATTTATTGTATGTAGATTCTCTGTTGAAGTCTAACTTTCACCCATAGATGAATCTCAATTTTCAACAAAGGTATCGGGAAATCTTCCAGCTTTCACTCTTCCCTAAAAAAATATTGTGCTTCAACAATACATGGATCCCTTTCTCCAAGCCGTCGCGCAAGTCTCGGTGCACAAGTTAAAACTAGCACGCAAGTTCACCTCAACCACTAGTGCGACACAAGCTTATGCAACTTAAAATATGCGTGACACAAACCCTTTAATGCCCAAACCAATTTTGGCATGCAACCACAACATATCGGGCTTCTTCAAAAATGGCTCACATGTTCACCTCAATAACATGTGCGACACAACCTTTTTCAACTCAAAACGTGGACGACTCCCTTCCTTTCTCGCCCAAACCACTCTGGAAATACATCAATCAACTGGCACAGAACTTATACTTGCGCAACCACACTACCAATTGTGGGACCACCACACCTATGCAACAGGAGCTACGATTTTACCTAAATGTTGAACTCATACAGAAGGAGGAGGGTTTGACCACTATTTATAGGCATTTGAACACCCTGCACGGTGGCGCACAAGTCTCTTCTCAGCGCAAAAGTTTCAGCACACAAGTTTTGGTGCACAAGTCACATGCACAACCAACCCAAAACCTTGGGCTCTCCTTTTTCATTTTACATATATTAATGTTCTGATCTTGAAAAACAGATGTCGCGCAAGTTTCCTTTACATCAAGAAAACCGAACGCAAGTCCCTTTTCGAAAACTACTTTTCTCCATTTGTCGATTTTTAGGCCCAAAAAATTGGCAAGCACTGGAAAAAGGCGCTACCTTGTATCTTCTCTTTTTGTACCTCCTCCAGATCATCCATTCCATTATCGATGTTCTTGAATAAAACATGGATTGCTAACCACATACCTTGAACTCGACATGCCACCATGATATCCCCATTTTCAACAAATTTCTATTTCATGGTTTTATTTGTCAATAATCACAACAAATATGTACACTTTATCAACAAAGGCAATCCCCTTAAAAATGATTCAATGATACCTTGCGGTATTTTTTCCCAAAAATCTCCCCCATTGGTTTTGTTGACAACTCTTTCTAAAAAAGATACATCGTTTATTCTTCATCAACAATTCATTTATTGTGATTCTGATAGAATAAAAGGATTTACTCAAAACATACACTAAGCCAACATTTTGTAATGATCGATGTGAGAAGCAAGAGTAAATGAAAAGTTTATCAATGAATCACTTAAACTCTAACAACCACTTTTGATAGAAAACTAATACAAATTTTTGGAAATATTCTTACCTCATTCCAACACCACTCTTCTGATATTATCATGATCCTCATCTGTCGTGATATATATTCTTTGATTGATTAATTCTAGCATCGTCTGTATTAATACAATCCCGGTCTACTTACAACATTAACTCTTGTCATATGCAAATCCTCTTCAGAACTATTTCCTGTGTTGTCTGAGCTAGGTTCTGACTAATCACCTTCAACTAGCATCAACTCCCCCAATCTAGCTACTCCATTTGTCAGCTTATCCCCGTATCATTCATGATTTCCAAAATAGCCACACTTTATCCCCTTGAACAATAACTATTTTCTCACCCATTGTCAACTAACCCAACGGTAACTCCTTTGTAGTCTGTAATAGACTAGAGAACACTTATATGTACATTAGGGAAAAAAAATCATACCTCGGGGAGAGGGGGGTGTCCCACATCCCCACTTTTAAAGTGCGGGGAGTCTAATGGACTCTTAGAACCAGCTGATATCTCTTAAAATCTTGTTTTGTTAAGGCCTTTGTCAGATTATCTGCAACTTGTAGCTCTGTAGGCACATACTCCAACATCTAAATCCCTTTCTCTACATTCTCCTTGATGAAATGATATTTTATATCAATGTTATTTTTCCTTGAGTTATGAACTAGATTTTCTCTATGACTGATAGCACTTGAGTTATCAAACTGGATTCCGATCAGAGACATCATTTCAACTCCCACGTATTCAGGTAGCAGATTCATTCCATAATAGTTTTGTTCATTCTTGAGTGGCTGTAATATACTTAGCCTCTACGGTGCTCAGAGAAATGAAATCATGCTTTGTGGTCAGCCATGAAATAAACAATCCACCAAGATAAAAAGAACCACCTGACGTCGATTTCCTAGCATCCACAGAACATGCCCAATATTCATTAGTATATCCCAATAACTCTGTCTGATTTTTGTCATTATATGTCAAGCCAATGTCCACCATTCCATTGATATACCGAAGTATTATTTTCACTGAAATAATGTGGATTTCCTTTGGATTACTCTTATATCTCACTGCTTGGAATGTGGCGAAAACAATGTCATGCCTTGTTGCGGTCAAGTACCGCAAACATCCCATAATTTTCATGTTTTCTATGATAATAACAACCTTTCCATCCTCATATTTGGATAATTTCATCTAGGTAGAAACTAGAGTCTTCATCTCCTTGGAATTCTCCATTACAAATATTCTTAAAAACATATTGGCATATTTGGATTGAAAAATGAATATTCCATTCCTTCCTTGTGTCACATGTAGACCAAGGAAAAACATTATCTCTCCAATCATTGACATTTCAATCTCACATTTCATGAATTCTGAAAAATCTCTACACTAGGCTTCATCTGATCCTCTATAAATAATGTCATCAACATAAACCAACACCATCATCCTTTGATTACTGTAATTGCTGAAATAGAGATTGTAATAAACTACCCAATGCTAGAAACTAAGCTTATTAAAGTACTGATCATGCCTTGAGTACCATGATCTTGGGGCTTGTTCAGCCCATACAACACATTCTTCAGTCTGAAATCTTTGTTCTCGTCCTCATGAATAAGAAAACCATCTGGCTGCTCAATATATTCTTCCTCCTCCAGGACCCCAATTATGAATGCAGATTTGACATCCATCTGAAACACTTTGAAGTTTTGTTTCACTAAAATGGCTAAACATAATCTGATTGTCTCCAGCCTTGCAACCAGTGCAAATTACTAATACACATCAAGGCCCTCTATTTGGGAGTATCCTTTAAACACCATTTGTTCTTTTTATCGAATCACTGTGTCATATTCATTCATATTTTTTTGAAAACCCCATTTAGTCCTGATGATGCTCTTATTTGCTAGCCTTGAAACAATATCTCGTGTCTGGTTCTTCTCAATCTGATAAAGCTCTTCATTAATAGCCTGAACACAGTTTTCTTCTTCAGCTGCATCAGCAATGCTTTTTGGCTCTACCTGAGATAGAAAAGTTGTTTTCTGTAGTGACTTCATTATTCTTGTCTGAACTAGATTTGTCTGATCACCAATGATATTCTACATATCAATTTCAGCTCTACTCTTTGACTTCCATTCCAGACACAGACTTGATAGTTTCTTTTTCATCATCATAGTCTTCTTCTGATTCAACATCTTCTACTTTAGTTCCACATGTGTTACTTTACTCTTCATCACTTTCATCAGGAAATTGTTCACTATACTATTGAATATTCTCGTTATTTTCCACAATAGTGACATCATGTCTCATAAAAAAATTTCCCAGCCTTTTGTTGAAGCATTTACATGCTTTTCTTTTACTTGAGTAACCAGATAATATACCCTCACCTCCTCGTGACTCAAACTTCCTATGGTTTTCTTTGTTGAAAATGAAACATTTACGTACAATGATTTAATTGTTTTTCAACACCGGTTTCTTTCCGTCCCACATTTTATATGAATTCTTCCCTTTTTCGAACAGAACAAAGCCCTGTTCAAAATGTAGACTGATATCAAAACTGCATCCTTCCAAAATTTCTCCAGTATGTCCTTTTCAGTAAGCATTTTTCTAGACCTATTTTTGATGATACGATTTCTCCTTTAAACTACTCCATTCTTTTGGGTAGTTTTCATTGATGAATCTTGATGACTTATCCAGTGTTTCTCAAGATAGTCTTATTCTTCAATATTTGTGAAGTTTTTACCATAATCAGTACGAAACATCAGAATCCTATGCCCAAGATTCTTTTCTGATTCCCTCCTATACTTCTTGATACAACCGAACACATATGACATATTGGTAATGGAAAATACCCAAGCCATTCTGCAATAATCATCAATAAAAACGACATAGTACGATTACCCATTTATGCCTCGTGGTGAGATAGGTCTACATACATTAGCATGCACTAATTCGAGCACTCTTATTTATTTATGATCCTTTGACTTGTATGTATTTCTGATGATCTTTCCTTGTTAGCAAGTATCACATGCATGAGTACGATCATGTGACAGTTTAGTAAGGTGTCTAACAGCATCACAATTTACCAGATCTTCCATAGATGGTTGGAATAGATGACCAAGTATCTTGTTCCATAGCTTATTTTTATCCTCTCTAGATAAAAGAAATGTATCTTCTTCCCCAATAACAAAGTTAATATTTCCCTTTGTACTTTTCCCATATAAAACAACTCCTCAATCTTTTCCTTTCACAACACACATCTTCTTGGTAAATCAGATAGAGTTCCCTGAGTCACATAGTTGACTGACAATGAGCATGTTATGATTGAGACCCTCTACTACCATGACATCAACATGTCTCATTTCTTTTCCCCCAAATTTATCCTTTCTGAAAAAAATAATCTTCATCCCTTCAATATTCCCAAACATGACAACTCCTTCATTGTCATATTTTATGCATATAATGAGATCCATGTTACCTATCATATGTTATGTGAAACCACCGGCACAGATCCATACTCCTGAACGATCTAAAGCTTTAAGGGTAATTTCGGCAACTACTACCTTCTAATCCTTTTTCTTTTTGATCCACATATTAGACTTCAGATTAGGTGATGTTTGGAGAACATGATCATTCTTATAGTGTGATGGAACAACTTCATCCCGTAGTGCTTCAAATTGATTTTGTATTTTCATCCCACTTATCGATTATATAATTTTCTACTTACGACTGCTCGAGTATTGTTTTGGAACATTACTCTATATGATTGATATGCAATATCTAGCCATGTTACCAAATCCTACACACAAAAAAATTACCTTCAAAGGATGTTCAATAATATTGAGCTTTGTTTCGCTGCCACTATTGTTCTTGTTCCCCTCAATATCTCTTGGTTATAGAACACACATTCTGTGAGTGTCCCATCTTCCCATAGTAATAGCACCTAATGTAAGGAGCATTCTTGTGTGTCACTTCTGCACTGCTAGTTTTCCCTTGGGATCTGCTAATATTATGAATCTATTTGGTACCCAAATCTGTCTTCATTTGTAGAGAATGTTCATGTGGTTTGACATCATCCATGACCACTTTCTATTTTCGTTCATATCCCATACCAGTCTTATTGTTCGAACACAACTATTTCTTCTTTCCCGCTAGAGGTATGTTCTCCACTTATAACTTTTTAGTCTTCTAAATAATTTGTTTTCTTGGCACTGTACTGGGTGTGAATAGTTTTTCTTGATCTTTAATTCTTTGTCACAGACCAATAAAATATTTTTTGAGTTCATTGATGCGTTTGACCTACCCTTTTCCTATGTTAGTCAAACCATCGATTTCATTCTGTTGTTCCTCGATTTTAATCTTATATTAAACAATATTTTCCAAGCTCTCCGGTGTTGAAGATTTTATTTTTTCAATTTCTTATTAATGATCAGTCATTTCTTCATCCTATTGTTGCATATAGAGTTTGGCATCACAATCCACTCTATTGGATTTCTTCGTTTTGTCTCTCCAAATGTCTATCTCCTCCAGAACTACTTCAAATTCGGCTTCCATATCAACTCTTCCTTCAACTTCTTCTTCAGCGCCCGTTTCCTCCATTCCTTGAGAACTAATGATGATGGACACCATGGAATTTTCCCCACGATCTTTGCAGTTTTATATCTCTTCATCCTTTTCATCCTCAAACTCATCCGAACTTTCATAGTCTTATGAAAGAAGATTCCTTTTCTTGAAGAAATTTCTTTTAAACTGTTTATTTCCTTTAACATAGGTTGAAGACTTCTTTTTTTGGGGATTTCAACTTCATCCTCATCGTCAACTTGAGATTGTTTTGGGCACCTTGCTGTGAGATGTCCAACATTTCCACATCTAAAGCATGCAAGTGGAAGATTCCCTTAAAACATTATTTTTCCTATTTGAAGGTTCGAGGAATGGAATGAAATCACTTCATATATCTCTTCATTTTCCTGAGATTATTCAATTGTGAGATTCTTTATGAACATAAATTCCACCTCCTTGTATTTACCTTTTTATATATCATCATTGTCACCATTCCTCATTAGATATGAAACAACGATACTATGCATGTTATCCAACGTCAACTCTTTTTGGTTTTTTCTTCCAAGACTATGAGTTTTGGATTAAAATGAGTTGGATGTTTCCCTAAGATACGCTACACAATAATTATATCATTGAGGACTTCTCTAAGACCCCGCATTTCTTCCACAACAACATTTACCCTACCAAAAAACCCATCAAAAGATTCATTCAGGCTCATTTTCAGATATTCATACTTGTTCAAAATAACCTGTATCATTGCCTCTCTGAATTTTTTATCCCCTTCATATATATTCAATGGCTTTTCTCACATAGCATGTGATGTTTTACATGAAATCACCCTTGTATAGATAGCATTGGAAAGGGCTCCACCTAAATCATTAATAACCTTAGCATCAGCATCTAGATCCATTTTTCAGCTTCAGACAATGCTATATAATTGATGTCAGCTGAGATACCATGCATAGCTGCTGCAAACACAACCATTCCCAAAGATCAGAAATAGTGTTGAATTCGATTATTCCATATTTGAAAATTACTTCAGTCAAAGATCAGAATCCCTTTATGATTGGAGATCTCTATTTGAGAGAGATCCACTGATATAAAAAATTACCTATGATACTGATTGTTAAGTCCACAAGGCTGAATACCCTGATAGGGGGTGAATAAGTGTATGACTAATTAAAAATTACAGCTCATTCATATCTTCTTTCTCTATTAAGAAAAACATTCTTCTCTCTTTTTCATGTTGCATAATATAAACAAAAAGTAATGCATGCATTGGACACAACAATTTTTACTTGGTTCACCCCCACTATGCTACATCAATGGAGCATTCATCAGGAATGTTACGATGTACCAAATCCACTATAAGTGCACTTATGTTTACAAGGTTCGAGATAGATCACTTCTATTCCTCGGTTCAATGCCTTTACAATGTTTAGGGTCAGCTCACTGCTTTCCCAAGAATCACTCCCTGTTTCTCTCTCTCTGGCTCACTGACGGTGGAGAGGATAACCTTCTTCCTCTTCCTTTGCTCGCTACTCTTGAAAGGATCCACACATAGTTTATAGACATGTAGGTCTCTTCATTATCACTAATGAATACATCCTCTGTTGTATGTCGATGCTCTGTTGAATTCCAACTTTCACTCGTCAATTAACCTCACATTGCACCAAAGGTATCGGTCAATCTTCTAGGTTTCATGTAGCCCTAAAAAACTGTTGTGCTACAATCATACCAGGATCCCTTCTCTAAGACAGTGCACAAGTCTCAGCGTGCATGTTAAAACAGCCGCGCAGGTTCACCTCAACCACATGAGCGAAACAAGCTTATGCAACTTCAAACACGCATGACGCACACTCTTTTATGCCCAAACCAATTTTGGCATGCAACCACGAACTATCATGCTTCATCAAAACTGGCACTCAAGTTCACCTCAACCACTTGCATGACATAACATTATTCAACTCAAAACATGGGTGACTTCCTTCCTTTCTCTCCCAAACCACTCTGGAAGTGCATCAATCAAGTGGAGAACATAATATACTTGCATGACCACACTACACCTTGTGAGACCACCACACCTACACAACATGAGCTCTGATTTTCACTAAGTGTTGAACTTGTACCGAATGAGGAGGGGTATACCTCTATTTATAGGCATTTGAACACCCTGTGTGACGGTGCACAAGTCTCCTCTCGACGTGCATGTTTCAGTGCACATGTTTCGGTGCGCAAGTCACTTGTGTGACCAACCCTAAAACTTGTGCACCCCTTTTCCCTTTTCCATATTTTGATGTTCTGATCTTGAAAAAAAATATGGCACTGAAGTTTCCTCTCCTTCAAGACAGTGGCGCACAAGTCCCATTTCCAAAACCACTTTTCTATATGCTCTTTTTGTACCACCTCCAGATCATCCATTCCTTTGTCGATGTTCTTGAATAAAACATGTATCATTAACTAATGACCTTGAACTAGACATGCCACCATGAAATCCCCTTTGTAAACATATTTGTACGTCATAGTTTTATTTTTCAATAATCACAACAAAGATTTGCACTTTTTCAACAAACACAATCACTTAAAAAATTCTTCAATGTTACATTGAGAGATTTTTTTCCCAATGTGTGTGAATAATGAGGCTTAAGATAAATTCTTATTTTGGTTGATGTATCAGATTAAAAGTTACTGAATATATTTGATGCAGTGAATGGTGTACTAATGCTATTGAATATTAAGAAAAATAAATATTTAGAAGGAAATGTTATTAAAAGAATAGGTTTCAAATGAACATGAATTGGGTGAATATAATCAGTAAAATAGTATCATATGGACTTATTTTAAGAGTGAATATCAGACATATAAATACCTAATGGTGAAAAATAACTATATAGATAAATAATGTATCAATGAATTCAGAAGCATAAGGTATAAAAACGATATGAAGAAGTTTGGATCTAACAGAATAAGAAGGGATAAAATAAACATGATACTAATAATCTATAATGAATGGAATGTATTATAGAAATAATCATTGAATTAATGGATTTTATATATAATACTCACTGAGTTGCGTGTTATACTAGGATTTCACTAGTCTATTGAAGTGGCATATTTTTACATCCCCCACATAATGTGTGCGGATATATACTTAAGGAAATTATTTTTATATCAAAACCACTAAACCATCTATATAACAGTAGTGCATAATGTTTATATTGTTCAAAAAAATTAACAAAATGAATTGGATACTCTTATTTTTTAGTTAATATTGTATCAAAATAATAAGTTAAACATTACTTGGTTTTATATTCATTCATATCCAAAAATAGTTTACAAGACCATCAATATAATTGTAGCTCTAATAGGAAAATATTATATGACGTTATAATTCATTTTAAAATTACTAAAACCTGATTCACATCCATATTAAAGTTGAATATACCTATTTATGACCAACACAAGTTGAATAAAATCAATATTTCACCTCCAAAAGATTTTCTTCATCAAATATATTATATTCTGCAACATTGGGATTCATTATCGTGTTAATAATTTAGTACATTTGTAAATAGGAATATATTTACTTATATAATAATTCTATTTCTACAATGACCACAATGAACAATATAAAGTATTTGATATGAAAGTAAAAAAGGATATCATTTTATTCCATGTGGAAAAAGGATTTATGGTTTCTCCATGCGATGATGTCAAAGAAGAAATATTGATTTTTTAATTTGAAAAATATAAGGTTCATTCAACCACCAAGGATAAGGAAAATGTTTCCACCTGAAATGGATCAACATTATATGATTATGATGTTTGTTAATTTTTTTATTTGAACTATACTCAAGAAGAAGGAAATGGAATAAGTGGTGATAATGAACAATCTATAACATTTCCTCAAATACCCGTTAGTAGATAATAAAATATTCATCATTTCATTCCAATATATATTCTACCAATTGTTTGAGGTGTATATAATTATATGTAAGAAAAAATAAACTATCATGAAGAAGGACCAAATAACAAGGATAAGTACTCAAAACTATATGTTCTCAAATTTCCAAATATATCTTTTATATTTGGATCCTTTGGAATGATAATGATTTATCTAGAAATAATTATTTCATAATGTGAAATTAAATATATAAAAAATTGCTATATAGATATAAACTCAAGTATTATATTGATTGGAAAATTAAATAACATCAAGGAATTCTTAACAATAACATTTAGGTTAAGGATCATCAATTTGGAGTGATGTACAACAAATCAAGGAAGATGACCATTTTTTAATCAAAAGTTAAAATAAATTATCAATATATTTATATGATAATAAATATATTATAAGTAAATTTTATTAAGATTGATGATCAAAAAAATATCCTCAATATAAAATGTGTAGAGTTATAAATCAAGTTGGCCAATAGAGAGATAATAAACATGAATTCGTTAAAAATATTTAAATAAAGCATGCTACTATAAAATATTAAATTTCATAGTTTGATGATGAAAAACCTATAACACCTGATAAGATGATCAAAACATCATTTAATGATCTATATCATGATGAAGTGAAGAATAATGTATCATTTTTTTAATCATGTAATATTATTTTTAAATCCATATTAATGAACATTCTATGTTGAAATTAAATATTAATATAATTATTAATGATTCAAAGTGATAATAAGTAAAAAAATTTGTCTCAGGTGACCACTTAATGTAGAGTGGAAGCCAATTACCTAGAATGATCCCAAAAAATTATGATTAATATCTACAAATCAAATATTTTACATATAATAAGAATAATATTTATGGGTAAATGTTGTGTATAAAATAATTATCAAACTAGGAATTAAGCAGTTGGTAAAATATTGAAAATTCAAAGCCATAAATTAATCCTATTAGAAGAGATAGTAAGTCATGATGAAGGGAAAACATTAATAGAGTTATAAATAACATTAAACATTATACACGTTTTTAAAAAAAAAATTTATTGTGATGTTTGAAAATATGGTTGTAATGAGGTTGATACCTGATCATCCCAACAGGTATGAAAATATTATATGAAAATAAGAAAATATAATTCGGATAATTAATATGATGAAACATTGTAATATAAGAATAATATTATTGACATCTTGAAATCAATTAAGATTATATCATGAATAAAAAGTTAGAGGATCACGTATTCTAAACCAAAAAATATGATTATGATTTCTTTACCTACAGAAAATGATGATATAAAATGAACTACGATAAATACAATTGAAAAAAACATGTATTTAATGTAATTGATGATATTTTAGTTATCATCCATGACATTATGGAGTGGGAATGAAAAATGATAGATACACACTAAAATTATAGTTAGAATGACAAATAAAATATTACACATGAATAATAATATTTTTGGTTTGGGATGTTAAATATAGTTAGATACACTCCTTTGTTTTTTCAATATTAAATTCTTTAAAATAAGAGTTATTAAATAAGGTGAAATTTTAACTAGGTCATAAATGTTCCTTAATTGAAATTTGGAAAATAAAAATCAAATAAAAAAAATTAATTAAATAATTTGAACAATGATCCCCCTATCAAAATTAATTATCATTTTTGAATGATTGAAGTGTAGAAAAAATATAGTAAAGTTGTCTAAAAATACTAACAAAATCATGTTAATATCATTAAGAAGAAATTATGATAAACCATCTTCCATGACAGTTAATGTATTGTTTTTTACTAACAATTTCTTCAATTGAATTCCAGGGAAAAAATCTTGAGGGGAAAATATATAGGAGAAATGGATATAATAAAATATAGTCAAGATAAAATTTCTATCATATAATAATTGAAATATTTATATACTTAAAAAATATAATAATTTCATCATTTATGAAATTTAAGTGGTTCTTTTCATCATTTAATTTTAAATAAAATTGTATACCACCTTGAATTGAATTTACTTTCATAATTACCAATGATTATGTTAAATAAACTCATTATTTATTATGATTTGGTTTTTTATAGTATATTAAGCCACATGATAATGATTCATTTTAGATTAAAATATAAATGAATTATAATGAGTTATATAATTATATGGTATCACCCCTTATAAATATCATAAATATTTTATAATTAATTGGTAAACAAGATAAAAATGTAGAAAAAGCTACAAAAGTTATTACTTGTAGAAAATCTATTTATTCTATGATTTTTTTATTGGATAATATTAAATATGTAAGGGATTTCATTAATTTTCACCCATGGATACTAAAATAAAAAAATTAAAACAAAGGGGTGAAATTAAATTAATCAGCGATACAATAAAAGTGGAGATATGAAAATGTTTCAAGGATAATTATGAAATTGCTTTTACTTGAATTATTTAATGAATTCTATTGATGTCAGTGTAGAAAATTATGATAATTCATTCCATATATTATCCATATAAAAATTTATCTCGTTATCAAGGAAAAATATTTAGTTAACCATTATATACAATATTATGTGTTCTCATTTATAGATGAATCAAAATTAAGTTATAATGGAATTTTTTTTTGTATAAATCAAATCATAATATTTTTTAGGCTGAGGGTGGATCACATTTTCATTGAGTTGGATGTTTGAAGAAATAATTATTTATAAAAAATTCATACCATTTTATATGAAAAAATCATTGATTGTTAATAATATTTGATAAATTGAAATAACATATTTGGAATATTTTAAAAGTAATGGATAAAAACAAGATAAAATATTCATATATTGAGATAGATATTTTAAATATTACAAGAAGTTATTTCTAAAAATAGTATGTGGTTAAATAGTTTACATTTTGTGTGATTTGTATTTTATTTCCATAGTTTTCAATGTTGTTCAATGAAATAAATAGATTTAATTGTTTTCAATATGATGAATAACTTAAAAAAAAATATAATCGATTGTGTGCTTATAATATCCATGTTTGGTAAGGATTTGTATATATCGTTGATAAATTAAAAAATATGAAACAAATTAAATAATTCATATTATATTAAATGAATATAAATTGTGTTCATTCTTATGGAGTAATTGTATAATTTTCATTAGATCAAGGTTAATGTTCGTTTTTATGTTTATATAATGATTTCAATATTGGTGAGAAATTATTAATGACACAAAACATGTTACATTATGAAAGGAGAATTAAATTGGATAAAAAAATAAATTTTTTTCATTAAAAATATAATGAATAGAAATTTAAAAATGGATATGAAATTTTCTAATATATGGATGAATACGAGTGGAATAAGTGAATTAAATGTTAATTATTCCAATAGAATTTGGCTACTATAATGATGCTCGAAGATACAGGTTTCTAGATTGAGGCTAGAAGTCAGATTCTAGAAGTGTTTTATTTTTAAAAGTGTTTATTATACCATGATGATCATTTATACTCATGATAATATGGGTGTGAAAATGTAATTCATAAGATCATGATGTATTGATAGAGGATGAATCAAGATCATAGATGAAAAAATTCTCAGTTCTATTAGAAAATGATCTTCAGAAAAGCATGTTGGTTGATTCATATTTATTTATTCCATATGGTTTAAATTTAAAAATGGTTTTTGTAATTCTTTCAAACTAATTTTTTCAATTAGAATATGTTTTTGAAACTATGTCTCTAATACAAAGAAGAGGTAGTGAAGCTCTGTGGAACAATGAGTTTTATGTAGTCTATCAAGTTTTATTCTACAAAGATCATTATTTGAAGTGATGATGTTTTGCCAACAAGAAAAAATAAACATTAACAAATTAATATTTATGAGATGAATTATTGAAAAATTGTATCAAAATGATTTATCACAGGGTTCCTAAAAAATAATTAGATAAAGGAAACATGTGATGATCATTAGATAAATATGATATTTTGGGATTATTGGATGAAAACATAGTTCAATGGAATACATTGGATATATTTTTATATAAATGATCAGTTAGTGTTATAAAAATACAATTGAACAAAATTTATCATGATAAGAAATCTAAATGATGAGTCTGAACGAATTATTAAATAGTAATTATCCATGTTGGTCCATGAGAAAGAGGGTAGAATATCTTTTAACTGGATCTAATATTACGGGACATATTAGTATTATGAATAATAATCATATAGAGAAATATTATAATGATTAATTAATATATATTTTATTGATATATTTTCAAATATAGTGTTATTAATGATAGAGATAATAAGTTAAATGATTTTGATTCCATGTGTTTTATTATAGAATTGTAGTTCTGACCAATTATAAAAGAATTTGAAAGAGTGATATTTGATGGATTACTCGAATCTTATGGAATAAGATGAACAAGATAAAGAGTTAAAATATCATAATTTTTTAAAAATTCATAAATCTTATGGTGATAATATGGCCGTTGAATGATTCCACAATCATATAACGAATATTATGATTCTTGTTTATATTACATGATGGTTGAAGAAGATAGATTAAATACATATCTAATGATAGTTACTAAGAATATTTTTTGTCTGCTTTGATATATGAATCATAATGTATTTAATAAAAATAAATAAACTTGTGGTATGTACAAATATGTAAGTGGTAATTTCAAAATTTTGTCCACGCTTCTACATATGATTCTAGAGAAAATATTCCAAATTTAATAGTATAAGGGGAAAAATGAAAATATTGATTGATATATTTCTTGTGTTTCTAAATGATATCAATTTGGAAGTCTTAACTAATGTTCATCATTAATGTACCTGTTATAAATCTTGATATAAATTCAAATCAGGGTTAAATTATTAAGAAATGAGGTAATAGACATAGTGGATCCACCAAATGAAGCTTTACAGATCCTAATGGCTATGTGACATTACATGGTCTAGATACTCTATTCAATTTAATGTAATGAACCTAAAATAATTTTTACCAAATCAATAAATTTCATATACGTTAGGAATCATGGAATATCATAAAACCCATTATTTTAAAAATCATCATTTACCACAAATCTCATGACACAACCCTGATACTATATAATAGAAATGTTCCTCAAGGAATGATGTTATATCTATAAGGAAATGTTATCCCCAACGTAATTCTGACCCTAATTCTTGAAAATGAACTAAAATTTCCACTAACCACACCATCTCTCTCAAAAATTGTTGGGTAATCACACCTCGTTGTAGAGTATTCTCCCATATGGGGGTTACAAAATGAATGGTGTATCAATGCATTATTTTGTGGGATATGAATCATCTTAGGGGGTAACATACTCCATATACCAATGGATGAAATTGACAAGTTCAATTAACATAACACTTTATTCTATAATTATAGGTATTAATCCTTTTTATTAGGGAAATTAATGACCCCACCTAAGGTATTGGAGACCAGTACCACACTGGGAGTAATTTAGTTCTGAATTAATAGACAACATTATGACAAGAACCCCTAAACAAACGAAATTAATATCCATTTATTTTTTAGGTGGTACTCAATATAAAAATATATATGGTGGTATGTTTTCCCTATCCTAAAAATATCACCAGGGAGTACTGACCACATTTCGTCGCAAAACTAACTCTCCTCCTCATTGGCACATACTATATAATGCTAAATAATATCAATAACCCATAAAGGATAAAATAAAACCTTATATTAAAAATAGATACACATCATCATGTTTTATATAGATAATTTCATGCAATAGACTACCAATAAAACCAATTCCCAAAATTAGGCAATATGTTATGGAAAAAACCATTGGAAGTGTCTTACATCACATATAAATATCAAAAACTATGGTTTACATAAAAGGAAACTACTATCCTTATAAAGTCATTTTCTAGTCCATCTCATGTCCAACACCACAACATGGCCAATTTGGTACGCTGTGTATAAAACCAAGAAGGTATACTCAATGTTTACAAAAGTTACCGACTAAGGAATCTTAATAGTTTTACATGGTATTTCTCCAGGACTACGTGTCATATAAGAACTATGTTTTATCTCAGTTTATACCGTGGTATAAATTGATGCATGAAATCTAGATATATACAATGTGTGACCCATAGTCACATATTGTGTGATATTAAAAATAATGATTAAACCCATCAATACAGAATCCTTATTGCATTGAACATATATTAGAGATAGAAGAAATGTTCCATTAATTATGTCTTATAGACCATAAATATAAACACACGTAGCATGTGACATAAAGGACTATATTATATATAGGTATAAAATTTTCTGAACACCAAACCCTTTGATGATATGAGTTTCTCACTACTACCTCCGTTATTTCCCCACAATTGGTTTATTGCTGAAATGATAGTTAGTCCTAAAACCATCAATATAATCAATGTCCCAAGGTGATGATATTAATTTTCAATCATTGTCTCAAACATCAATGGCATGTTTGTTATCAAATCCTCTTCCATAATCATAACCAAATTCTATTATCATGAAACTACATTCCAAATCAAACTTGATCCATAATTAATTCTTCATTGTTAGGTACTCATCTTAAAATAAAACCATGTTATGAAGAATCAATAAAAAATTAGAGAATTGTGGTCAATGGGAATCCTTCTCACCCCAAAGTGGGTTCATATTTGTTTGTGAAAGTACGATATGGGACGTTGATTTCGATATATTTGTGTTGACAGATATTTTTTATGGGATGTTTATGTGATGGAAATAATCAAAACAATATTATAAGTATAATATGTATGATGAAATTATTATTATAAAAAATTATAATGAAAAAATAAACAAAAAAATCAACATTATAATTTTTTTATAATGAAAAAAAATTCGAATACTTTTTTTCATTTCAATACTATGTTAAAATTATTTTGTAATTAAAGAAATAGTGATGATATAAAAGGTAATAACAATGTAATTATAGTTTTAGAAATGATATAATATTTTTTTATTATTTAATTTATTTTTATAGAGTAAATATTCACATGGGAAATTAACTAAAAACAATATTGAATCAATGATAGGGGAAGGGTTTGAGTGAAAAAATAATGAAGTGGGTTAAAAAAATGGCCTTCATATTTTTTGTTTAAATTGAATCATGAATAGTCACACATTTATTATTTTTCATTTTTGTCACCACCTACTAAAATGACCTTTATAGTGTGAAAATGAAATAAATACAATTGTTATATTATTCTATTGCATATAAGAGATGATAAAATATATTTTTAATTTATAATTTAGAAAATGTTTTTCATAATTAACCTATTGACTCCCATAGTAATTTCCCATATGAAATAAAATATTTCATTTCGCTAATTATGGATTCTCTAAAAATGAAACATTTATTCCACCAATCCCTCTATTATTTCACACCATCACAATTAGGTTACCTCAATGGCTCACGTAAAATTATCACATAAAAATAATAATTTATTTTCATGTAGATTATTTTATCATTAAAATGGACACAAAAAAATATTTGATCAATGGATGTATATCTAATCACATTATTATACATCATCTATGAAGGAAACAACATTTTTGATGCAACCATTATTTTAATATTTTAATATAAGATTCCATATTGATGTTATCACCAGTTTCGTAGATGGGAAATTTTTTTCATTTATACATATTTATTATAACGTAAACATCATTGAATGAACCCAAAAAAATCCCATTTTTATACTAAATATTTTATCATTAATCAGACAATCAAACAAATAAATGATTATTTTCTATAAAAAAATCAATTTTAAGCTTCTATACCTTATGGTTAAAAATTAATAAGGATATAAGTCTACCATGAGGAACAAATCGTGGTGTCTATATCTTCCCTACTCAAAATATTTTTAATTCCCATATGATGATAAAAAAATGTTGTTAGTGTAAAACCAACTATTTTAAAATAAAAATATGTTTGATATTATATAAGACACGCATCACTGAGCCTATAAAATATATTATATGATCATTATAACATAGTTTTTAAATTAGGAAATATTCATAGAACTAACCTTATAAATATATATATACATACATACATATATATATATATATATCATCCCTAGTAAATTCAAATTAATATATAAGTTATTATAAATAAGAACACAATTTTTGGTAAAATTATGTTTTTCTACATAAATATGTTTTCTTTACGAATAACTTTTATTATTTTATGTTAAAAAAATATTATAATTAATTTCTATAACATCATAAATTTTATTTTATAAATGTAATATAATTATCAAATAATCATATTAATATTATCTCAATGTTTTATTTTTTGATTTTTTTGAATAAATTTACTTTTTAGTGAATATTGAAAAATACATATTTATAAAAATACTATATGTGTGATTCATGCATTTAGAAAGTTCATATTTTATTTAAAAATAATTTTTACTGTATTTTGTTAAATTGAATTATTTATAATTCAATTTATTTCATTATAATCTATTTTATGATTGAATTTCATAAAAATAGTATTTATACATAAAATGAATTATTCTAAAATATATTTTTTCACAATATTTTTTATTAAGAATTAATATAATTTATGCCTCTAATTTAAATTTAATCGCAGAAAAATGTTCAATATTTTTAATAATAATGTCCAAATTTCATAAACGCTATCCTTTTAATTTTTTTATAATAAATAAGAACCAGAGAATATTGGTTTCAACATAATAGAGGTAAACCAAGTAATAAATGTAAAAAAATATTATGTTTAGGACTATAAAATGAACAAAACTAAAGCTAACCTCCATATTCATACAATACTGTTACATCATATTAAATATATAAGAAATTGTGTTACAAAACTAGGATCTAAGGGTTTAGTTCCCTTGGAAAATTTGAACAAAACATAACATTTACATTATAAAACAAAAGCCTTGTTTAATTAGTTATTCTCTATGTTATTATTTCCCCTCATATAGTGCATATTATTAGTAATCCCTTGTTGATATACATCAAAGAAAGGGTGAGATAAAATCCTACAAGGAGGATAGATAAAGAAATGAATAAATAAAACATGGCGGTGTGAGAAATAAATATCCCCAGGACATAAAAAATGGATCATCATCATATTCATGAGGGGAAGAATTAGGTAAAGGAATGGAATGAGGAGATGAAAAAAATGGAATAGAATGACTATCTGGTTATATAACACACATTGTTTCGAGAAAAGATAACATCACATTCTTACAAAACATATGTTCATAATTATAATAACATTATTTTTTAACAAATATAGCATTGTTTTCACACATATTGGACCTTATCTCCTGAGATAAATTAAACTACCCAATTCACTAGAGTTCTATATAATTTTCATTGTAACCCTCACAACAAAAAATTTAAATAATCATGCATTTCACGTAGATAATATAACATTATTTTTCATAAAATAAACCATGGAATATAAATTGGTTGTATTAGAATTTCATAAGGCATACATACATGAAACAATAGTAGGGTTTTTGAAATAAACATCAAGTAATATACTTTTTATTATAATTATTAATCTTAAGTTAAACCGATTTAATTTCAAGATACGTAAAAGATGTGTTTTTTAGAAAAATTAAAGTACCTTTGGAAAAATCATTGATTTTTCCACAAATTTTGAATTGAAAAATGTATGTCCTAAAAATAAAATTTATGAAAAAATAAATTACATTTAATCAATATTAGAGGTCTTAATCAGGTAAATTTGGCATGAAAGATGAAAACACCTAAGTAAAATGAGTTAGATTTGAGAATCCCCAAACTAAATGTCTGAAGGAATTAATCACATTAATATCATCAAAAATATAATTATATTCATTAACATATAAATAAAAAACCATATATACAAGTATTTTACTAATAATAATTTTATTATGTATGTTTATTAACATTTTGATTAGTTAATGATTTAAACTGCATCTTCTAGGATTATTATTTTTCTTTGTTTTCTTTATTCTTTAACATTCATAAATTTATGGAAGATCATGTGAAATGTGGATAATTATCCAAAATTGATATTATATGTTATTAATTAAAATTTACTATTTTATTTTTTATAATATTTAATTTGATTATATTATATAATGATTAATCATTATATAAATAGTTACTGATAATTGTTTAGATTAATTTTTGGCAGATCTTGATCAAAATGAACATTTCTTGTTTTAATATATTATATAATGTGTATATGTACGTTTCATAAAATAAAAATGTTTATAAAATAAATTTTACAGGCTTTTGTATGATTATAATGCTTTTTTTACCATCCCTGATGGTAGTTAGGGAAAAAGGAAACGTTTCATTCTTGAAGGTGATAAATCAAAACATCGTGGATGATGTTTCCATTTTAGAATAAAAGGGTGAGGATAAGTGGATTGATGATGGATTAGTTCACTAAAATAAAAAAATTATGCAATATTAAATTTTTTGTAGTATTAATGTCACCAGTATAAGGGAAGCCATGCAGATATACATAAAGGAATACATTTAAAAAAAAAATAGATTAAAAAGATAATGGAATTTTCATTTTTAATTCTTATCATTAAGAACCATTCTAGGGAATATTGTCTATGTAATTTTTTTGAGACCAATGGTTCTAATAGGTTTAGAGGTGTGAAGATAATGGGTGGTGAGGGGAGGTATTTATAATGGGAGGATATGAGTGGATTTAGATTATTTTAAACATCAGTTTTTTTCTGCTTTAGACTATGAATATCCATTATTGACATGTCCAAATAATTTAATTGTAAAATTATTTTTCAATATTATGATCTTACATCATCTATATAGAATTTATGACTAATTAATTATGGTATTTTCTAAATACTATAAATCACATATTTTCCTATTCACAAAAAATTCATATATTTTATAAAAGTACCAAAAATCCACCCAATTTTTATTTCAATATGTACAATTCAAAAATTTAATTCATTTTATGAAAATGGTTATTTAAATATAATAAATATTATTTTAATTAATATAAATATGTATTAAAAAAAACGATGTTAAGTTATATCTAATGTAATAACACTTAAAATTTACATAATGTCTCATAAAATTAAATTATATTCATAATACAAAGAAATATTAATTTATTAAAGTATTAGAGGAAAATAATTATATTTCAATAATTTTACAAATTATATAATTATAAATAAATATTTTGATTTTATAAAAATACCAACACCTAATTAAAAATCTATTAAAAAAATATTTACTTATACAATGATGTAATTATATTTTATTAGCATTTATAAAATGATTAAATTTTACATATACATTCATATGAGAGTTTCTTATTCTATTGGAGAATAACTGCTTTTAATGATTATGTGACATTTCTAATGGACTGGTTATAATTCCTTAAAGATGTGTTCTTTGATATATATTAATATCTCTTATTTAATTTATTTGTTATTTAAGTTGTTTTCATTGTTTTCTAAAATTTACATAATGGTTTTAAAACTAAATGAAATAATTATATGAATGAAATTTTCATTTCTTAAATTTGGAATGTCATATTCTTCCCCCTTTATGAAATTTCCCAATAGAAATATCATTTTATATAAATAGATGAGGGTTTTTCCCTCATCACATCCACTATTTCACATATTCTATCTTTCTACATATTGTTCCACCATAGTAAATTCAAAAGGTGAGTAGTCTTGTTGAAAAAAATATTATCTCTATGATCCAAGATCATCACTGTCTACTCCACATAAGAGATATCATTTTCCAACTACAATATATCTAGATTATTTCATCTAAGGGATATGTTATATATTTCTTATAGATGGAAACATGTAATTCATCATGTCATTGAGAAATTATAGGTGGATTTTCAAATATATAGGCTACAGTTATGACACAATAAATAATCTTTATGTGGTTGATATACCCTGGACATAGCATTCCCATATTCGTATATCTCATTATCACATTCGAAAGCAATATGTATAGGATTATCGTTTCTCCAACATCAAAATATAGTTCCCATAGATGATTTTATACACAGTAATTATGAAAAGTATAGGCTATCATGAGGTGTTTCTGTATTTGTTTCACCTTCTATACAATTTAATTTTCCACTTCTGGTCTGACCAAATTATTTTTCCATCTTCATCCCAGTAGGCTAGTTTTCTTCATCATTTCCCAAATGGGCATTATATGGAGCAATTTGGATTCTCAAGTGGACAAATTTGTTTTATGTGAACATAGCCATATTTTTATATTGGTTCAATTATCCTATAATGTTTATGTAAGATTCTCTTAATATTCATTCATTGTTTACAAATTCTATTTTGATTGGAGTTATGTTTTAGGATTATAAGCTATATTAATTTTAAGTTAAGTGTTCAAAACATTTTAGAGACATTTGCAAAACATTGAGGTGATTCTCAGATATTGATAGGCAAAAAGTGTTTTTGGTATACTATTTAGCCTTAAAAACTCTCTGATGTTTATCTATACATGGGATTTATTGAAAATTACTATTTAAAAGTGATAAATGGAGATTTCATTAAAATATGGTCTTTACAATTCCAAAAATCATTTTTCCTCTATATTTTATTAGATTTCTAGTGACAAATACATTGGTGATGTTTTCTAATATTAATGTTTGTATGGGAAATGGATGCATTATTCACTTATACATGTTCCCTTTCATCCATTACTTGATTACATACCAAGCATAGTGATGTATTTCAAAAAGTCTATAATTTCATATTTTCCCCCAAATAGTTCTCTTAAATATTTTGATATATATTTGATCAAGATGAATGAATGGAGAACAGTGAGCTCTGTGAATCACGTAGGATCACATTTATTATATTTTCATTGGATGGTATACATTATTGTGAAATAAATATTTCATATTCTCTCCATCAATTTTATACTATGAGTATTTCCCCTTTCTCAAGAATTCTACCATCATCTGAATTATTACATCATATCATTCAGAATCCATTGTTTTCACTTTTAGGTATAGTTAACAATTAATTTGAGAATATATTTATGACATTAATTCATAAATAATTCCCATGTGCATAAATTTTAAATATAATAATATTGGATCATTCTCAATTCTCATCATTGATAATGTTGCTGGATAATTTATACTAAGATCATCTGCCACTTTATTCTATTATAAAAAATGGCAGTGGATTGTGATGTCATGATACTTCATGAGATCTAACCATCATCGCTATAACATGTTAAGATCCTTTGTGTTAATATATATATTTAATTATCTTATGATTATTAGTTATTACACATTTATCTAAGTATAAATAATACTGCTATATATTTTCTTAGTGATGACCACAACTTCAAGCTCAGGATCATGCATATGATAGTTTTTCATAGCAATTTTTATGTTTTTTAAGGTGTAGGCTATCATGATATTATATTTCATTAGTACACAACCTAATATATTATGTTATGAATTAATATATACCACAAATGGGACCACACATATCAATAGTTTGAGTAATGTTAAATGGATAAGACATTTTCATCTATATGAATAATTCTTCACAATTAATAGTATTTAGAAAAAATCTCTATTTTATGAGTAAAATTGGTTAGTAGGTTTGAAAATGATGATAAATTATTCAAGAATTTTCGTTAATACCCATCTATAGCAAGTAAACTATGAATCTATATTATAAATGTTAGCATTTTCCACTCTTTAGTTTCGATTTTATTAGACGATTCCATAGATATCGCATTCTTGGTGATACAAATACCAATGAAATATACATCCTCTATGATGAACTGATATTTATTATAATTTTCATATAGATTATCAATTCACATGTTTTATTTGAAGTGTATTTAAATTATTATCATGTTCATACTATCAATTAAAGTATACCAAAATATCACTAATAAATATTACAATAATTCTTTTGATGGAATATCTAAATATTCTATTAATTATGTTGATCAATATTTAGGGGAAATTATTGAGTCCAAAATGACTAATTACGAACTCATTGTGCCAATAAATTATATGGATGGATGTCTTGGGAATATATTCCTTACTCACCTCTAATTAGTGATATCTCAAATGATGGACCACTATTTAGAAATACTTTTCCTCACCTAATGGATCAAACAAGTCATCCAAATATGGAAGGGGTACTTTTTCTATGTTTTTATTTGGTAGAGTTCATGATAATCTAGGAAAACGTTCATAGATCCACTCGTATTCTTGATAACGAGGAATTGTACACCCCAGGGTGATTCACTTGGGAATATGGAACCCTATTATAGGTTCTCTTGAAACATTTTATTCATTATCTCTAACTCAAAGGTGGTAACTTTATAAGGTTTATTATACATAGAAAATGATCAAAAAATAAGTTCAATAGTGAATTCAACCTCTTTTTCAGGAGGAAGGAAAAAATTAATTTAAGGAACACAACAATGTAGTTCCTCACAATAGGACGATCTATGATCATGACTCTCTAATTTGTTCCAGTCATTCGAGCAATATATTCTTGATCAAAAGAGAGAAATATCCAAAATTTTGATGATCATTCTAAAGGAGTTTCATAAATATTTATACACTTGAATTGAATTTGTGGATGCCACTACATTGGTAAGAGTGACCCCACTTTCCCGAATTGATGATGTTGGATTTTTATAATGATATCCAATCCATGAAAAATATAGAAATAAACTCCACCAAATGAAGTAGGACAATATTACCAAGGAGGTTCAAACCATTCAAATTAATTAGGGAGGAGTTATATACATTGGATGAAATAATATCCCAGTTTTCTATTCTCATAGAAATGTAACCCTCCATTTTTATATGTGGAGTTTGAAATTTTCTACTAAACATGAATAATATATAAGAATGTGTAGAAAATAATTCAAATATTATGTTTTCTATAATTGAATGAATAACGAATGTATGTTCCCCCACATCATTATCTTCCTCCACCTCACTAGTAGTGATGAAATAATATTTTCCTTGTTCATTTAGATTTTGTGGATGATGATTGTTGATTAACCCAATGGACTCTATGGTTAGTGCACTATCAAGCATAGTTCCCTTGTTCTATAGTGTTGAAGCATTGACAAATGGATGGTTATCTCTTTTACTCTACCACAATATCCCACTATATATTATCTAATTGAAAATAATTTGTTTAGTGGTCTTATCTTCGACACATGAATCATTTACCCATCCATTTGAAGAAGTTTCCATGAGTCTTCATACCAATTTTTTAATGTGAGTGGTTGAGTTTTTCTTCCACCTTTTTCATGAGATTCCCCATCTAGAAAATTATTATTTATTTTCATGTATCCATATATATGGTACAATCCATTAGACTCTATCTACAAATTTAGATCACATCAAACAACTACTTCAAATCTCCCAATGTCTCAAATTTCAAGAGCGATTCGAAGGTGTGGTTTTAAACCACAAATTAATATATTTTTTATGTGATTGTGGATAACATAACCATAGTAATATCATGGATGATTTATGAAATTTTATTTTTAATTCATGACTAATTTATCATATTTTTACATCAACTATATGAATTTTCTCTATATAATTATACAAAATTTTTAAGGGATAATCATATTAATAAATATATTCATAAATTAATACAATATAATCCCTTTATATGAATCCTTCATCTTGGTATTCATAATCAACACCCATAATTTGTAATCCTTTTCATCTAATAATGAAGTGGCCATAGTAACCTTCTCCATCTCAAAACTACAATAAAAATGAAATATGTTATCTATTTATTTGATCCCCAATTCTATAACTAGTTGATCAGATGATCCTTAAGTAATGGTTGTTTTTTCCGAAAAAAATACATAAATTTTTTTCTCTATCTTAGGGGAATGGGGACATTCAAAATTATACAAGTTATTGTTCTTAATCTAAGACAACATCAATTAAATAACCATGAAATTTTGAACACCATAACTAAATCCAATAGGGGGATCATTTGGGTGATCAATGAAATTTCCTTCACATGGTTTATTGAATTATTTCCTTCTTCTTTCCACTATTTTATCAAATAAAAAAAGATTGATAAAAAAATAAGACAACATGTCCAAAATAATGTATTTTTTCATTTATTAAATTAAATCTAAAAAATGCATTGTCTGATCAATTTTTATCATTTTTGTAAAACAATTATTAATTGGTGAATTCATTTCTTAGAATCATACAAATGGGTTATCAATAATATTCTAATTAATAATTCAAAAATTAATTAAAAAGTTCTATATTACCAACTAAAGTGTCCCATATTTTTCTTACGCTATTACTCAGTGGTGTGTTCATAGGGTTATAGCAATTAATTCTAAAAAAATGTTCCAATACTCATCTAAAAAACATGACCAATTAATTAAATAAAATACAAGTTTCAATGATCTAAAAAACATGAAATGGTCAAATTAAAAACCACATCAACAACACAAATATATTACATGACCCACATTTCAAATACATGTATCTCAAGTGATATATAGTACAAGTAGAAGTAACTAATAAATGAGAAAAAAAGTATCCACAATTAATTTCTTCCCCCAGTACTTCTCTATTCCATGATGTGGTATATCTCCAAAATCCAGTTCTAGTAAACCCCATCACATTGTATGCAAGATAAAAATTTAAGATCCCTGACTTTTTTCATGTATGTTTTCCATTTCCGGTCATTTATTGAAAAAAGTGGAAATTATGGAGGCCGTGCAGGGGCGTACGGTTGGCACACTATTGGTTCACGGTCTGAACAAACCATGTGGCCAGCCCAAAAAACAATGCAACCATTGACAGTGTTATCAACACAGGCAACACACAGTTTGTGAAACCATGTGGGATTATTGTGCGAAATACATGGGTGAGACAGTGGAAACCTCACGGTTGGCGCACGGTTTTCCAGACCGTGCAGGGTAACCATGTAGCCACTTAAAGTTAGTATTTTTAAGTCTCCAGTCACTCTAGATTTCCCATTCCTCCACCTTTCTTCATCCTCATTGTTTCTAAAGCTAGATTTGTGATTTTCAGAGGATGGGGGAGTTCCTTTGATCATATTAAAGGTAAATCGAAGGGGTTTCATGGTGGATCGAAGGCAGTTCTTCTCAGGTATTTCCCTCCTCTTGGATTTTCTTTGGTTTTCCCTAGATCTTCTCTTCCCTCTATCTAGGATCACAAGATATGCATATGTTTCATGTAGATCTAGTGTTGGGTTTGTATTGGGTGTTGATTTTAAGGATTGTGGATGATCGGGAAGGATATTTAGAGTCGAATTTCTTGAAGCGGTTTCCCTAATTTGTGGGTGAGGTTGATTGTGGATCATTTTCGTTGGAACCTTAAAGGAAGGTGGTTTGTTTCTTTCTGTTGAATGTCTTTGAAGATTATGTCAAATTGTGCCTATACTCTTGAACGGGGTATTGTCTGTTTACCATTTTACCCATTTGTTTTCCTAACTTTCTTATAGGCTTCAATAGAGGTTTATTGGTATTAATAGTGTTGAATTTCTATGCATTGGATTCTTTCCAATTCATGTATTTTTTCCGACCGTTTGGTCCTATTTGCATGATCCCCATGCCTAGTGATTTTATGATGAAGAGTTCATTTTTTGACATGTTGTTGAGCTTTAGAATATTTATCCAAGTAGTTATTAAGGTTTACCTTGGCCATATTTCATTGTTATGCTCATTGACTTGCACAGGACTGTGAGAACCTGGTGTAATATACTATAAGGGTATAAACTGAGTGAGCTTCCTCAGAGAGTCGTTGGGTATTATAGACTCTAAGGGGGTATGCTGAGTGAGCTTCCTCAGAGTGTCTTTCAGTATTATAGACTGTAAGGTGATAAATTGAGTTAGCATCCTCACAGAGTCTTTGAGTAATATTGACAGGGAGGGGATAGACATAGTGAGCTTCCTTAGAGAGTCATTATTCACTTTGAATTACCATTATCCATCCTAGACTATAAGAGGAATTAACCCATTGATATTCCTCAAATATTCTTTGAGCGACTTGGTCTATAAGGGGAATTCACTGGGTGAGCTTCCTCAGATATTCCATGGCCTTGGGGCTAAAAGGGTAATTGACCTTGTGTTCTTCTTCAGAGAGACCTTGGATACTTTTGACTATAAGGGGAATTGACTGTTAGTGCTACCTCAGAGAGTCTTTATGAATTCTTATGATTGAACTAGAGGGGCTAGGCTGAGTGTAGTACCCAGAGGGTTGCTTGTTCTTGTTAGGTACGACTATAGGGGATGGTTGTGAGTACATCCTAGAGTGTTTCATGTTTTTTCTTTGCATCTCATCAGATGTTTTCTGATATTTTAATTTTTTATTTTTTACTGTTTAGCATGTTCCTGCTTACTAAATCTTGTACTACTTACAGCCATATATTCACTGACTATTAGGCACAGATCTTTGGGTGGTTGACTACAGGGATTTAGTCTCACACCCTGTTTGGGCCATGATTTTGGTCCCAGAAAGATTAAAATGTCTCAGGTATAGATAAGGGCATGAACCCTTCCACATTAGGTACTTGACTTGTTATGGATATTGAGGGCATGAGACCCATCCTAGGCTTGTGATGCTGAGGATATGTTATCTTTTTATTTTTTACTTAGGTCATTACTATTTTTATTCAGAATTGGGACTTGTTTTTATGTTTTCATTGAAATATGTATCATGCATCATTTATTATGCATTTATCTAGTTGTTTATTATCTAAGTATTCCGCTATTTATTGTTGTTGGATATTTACTGCTTCCACTATTAAAATTTTGTTTACATGCATTGTGTACTCTTCAAATGAGGGAATAGTTTCCCCACTATCACACCCATGGCCCTCACTACTAGTCGGTATCCTCTGGAATTCGTGGAAATGCTCTTGAGGACATGTGACCAACCGGGTACGGGGTGCCTCGGGGTGGCTTCCAGACCCTTTTAAAGGAAGGACTAGAGGGGATAGATTTGAGTACTTCTTAGAGGGTTACCTGTTTGTGCTTAGCATCTCATTAGATATTGCATGATATTAGAACTCTGGATTGTTTACTATTCAGAATGTTTATGTTAACACCCTTCTCTACTTTTACCTGCCATATATTTAGTAACTATTAGACACAGATATTCAGATGGATTTCTACTGGGATTTAGTTTCACACCATGTTTGGGCCATGTTTTTGGGCCCAAACAGATTATATTTTCCAGCTATATATAAGGGTAAGCTCCCTAAAACATAATGTACGTGACTTGCTATAGAGCTGGAGAGCATGGGACCAAGCCTAGGCATGTGATGTTGAGGAAATTTTATCTTTTTCTGTTATAATTGGTTCTGTATTGTTTGTATTCATAATTGTGACTTTTTTGGTTGTTTTCCACGACATATGTATCTTGCATCAATTATTATGCATTGATCCAATTTTTTATTATCTCTTTCTTTGGATGATTACTGTTGTTGGATATTTAATTCTTCTGCTATTGCATGTTTATTTTCTTCTATTGTGTACTCATCCAATGAGGGCATAGTTTCCCCACTATAACACCCATGTCCCTCACTACTAGTCAACAACCTCTAGATTTTGAGGAAATGCACTTGAGGCCATGTGACCAACTTTGTACGGTGTGCCTCTGGGTGGCTTCCGGATCCGGGATGTTACATAGTGGTATCAAAGGACTAATTTCTATTGAATTACAATTTGGAGCCTATAAGAAGGGATAAAACAGAATAGGTGATTAGTAATAAGTAGTGCCTAGGTGTAGTTAACCCATGTACAGGTAAAATATAATTTATCTTCATTATTTAATGTTTTATGGTTTTTCTAATTTTTAGTTGATTTTATTTCACCGTTGGATAACTCACATGCCTTGTGCTGTTACTGTTGATATTATTGAGTTTCTACTTCTGTTGAAACCCGATGAGATGAGGGTATTCCATATCATGCATCATATAGGAACTTTCTAGAAATAACATGTCATTCATTTTTTCAATGCCAGTTAGGGTGAAGTACCAATTGAATGTTGTGGTTATAGATGTTGTGTAAAATATGCATGCAATTGTGATAGATGCCTTGATAAAAATACATATTGTTTGATAGGGTATTGTTTGCTTGAGGTTTTGCTTGAATGAACACCAAACATTGGTTTTTAAGGTGTTATGGGCCCTCATGGACCAGAATTTTGTGGATCATTATCTTCTTCACTTCGTTATAACATGTATAAAATTCCAAGCATTGATTCACGGGGATTATGGGCCGTCACAGATGAGAATTTGGCCCTTAAATGTTCATTTTTAGTGTTATTTGGATTTCAGATTAGTTTCTTAGGCTTACTGTCCAGAAAAAACCCAGACTACACATTGTGTCACTAACTGTTTGGGCAGAGACAGGGGGATATGAAAATCCCGGTGGAACACACCATATACCGGATGTGCTTTCCGTGTCAAGGGACCTTGTATACAATCGTCTAACTAACACCACATGTCACTAAAGATTTTTTTAGTACATGTCGTGTCTGGAAGGAACACACCATGTAGTTATTTTTAAGGGAACCATGTGGGATAGTCGTATAGAAGGACTTAGGTAGGGGGAGAGAATTCAAGTACACACCTTGGAGTCATGTTTTGGAAAACATTATTGGTTCATTTATTCTATTCCTTTCATGTCCTTTCTATTTTCAGTCCTTGATAATTGTGAATCTATGGTGTGTGGTTGACCTTGTAGGGTCATTTCCCCCAAACTTCCACTGGTTGAACGCCATTTTCAAGATGGTGAACAGACATCCGATATTGTTGTTCAGGGACTTCCTAGAGATCCTCTAGGTGTGACAGTCTTGGCACCAGCAGTTATTCCTGACACAGGAGCCGATACTCAGTTCAGAGAGGGCTTTCTGATATTTATGCATACTTTTCAGGGAATGCTGCCTCCTACCCCATCGATGGTAGAATTGATACGGGTCTTTCAGCAGTAGAAGCATCCAATTTTCTAAGGCGATGGAGGAACCCAAGGTGTCGAGTCATGGATGGAAGCCACAGTAATGATTTCCGAGCATCTGGAGATACCTCCAGAGAAGAGGGTGAAGCATGCTACCTACATGATCTGAGGATCCACCAAAAGGTGCTAGGAGGTGATTCCACAGGGGGGCACTAGTAGTGTAGGGCGTGTGATGAGTTTCATAGAATCTTCTATGATTACTTCTATCCAGAGACCTTGAGAAATGATCATGACCTAGATTTCATGATTATGAAGCAGGGTACTCATTATGTTAGGGAGTACATGTCATTCTTTAATGAGTTATAACATTTATACCTATTCTATGAGGTGATGAGCAGTTCCTTCCACAGATGTTTGATGTTGGTCTAAAGAACGACATCATATTTCAGGTGAAAATCTTATGGTTGACTTCGATATCCTCAATCGTCAACTAGTTGCAGATCACATAGCCCAATCTGAGGGATTCTGCAGGTGTGAGCCAGGGTGGTTTGACATCCAGAGTAAGTATTCCTCCTAATGTGATTAGGAAGCACTGCAAGGAGTATTCGCCAGGAGATCATAGTCAGCGAGATGCATCTTATAGTAGCCAGGTGGTGTGCTACTAATGTTGGAGAAGAGGGCATACTAGGCCACAGTTCTATAGAGAACCGATGAAGTTCCAATCTTGTGGCATTATGGCCCATCTGCAGTATTTCTATCAGATATTCTCACCAGCAGCTCGTGACAAGGGTTCATCTATGACTCCTTGTATAGGAGAATTCCAACCAGTTTCTCACAAGTCTTGGAATTGGAGTTCTTCTATCCGTTCAGGCTGAGGTGGAGGTCACGGTCATGGTGGGCAGTCGCCAGACTATCACCGTTAGCAGGTTGGATCACCTCAGAGTGGTCATGCAGGGTCATAGGGCTATGGATCAGTCCAGAATTTTGTGGTGGAGAAGACCCATTAGGAGAAGGATCTTAGACCCTCTATAGATCAAGGTAACATTTTAATTGCCTCAATTTTATCTTCTGATCTTTCTACACAGGGGAATCCCATAGCTTTATATTTGTTTCTATCATCTATAGCCTTGGGCTCTGTATCTTTTACTCTACCGATATTTTGACGTTAAACACTCTGTTGAACACGAGGACATCTAGTATACATCAGTGCAAGTAGTTCCCTACTGAGGTTGGTGGTTGTAACTTATTTTGAGTCCTCTATGTCCTAGAGATGACATGATATGATTCCATCCTCAGAATGGACTGGTTGGTTCCCTTTAAGGCAGTCGTTGATTGATATCATCATAGGGTGAGTTTTATATCACCAGAGGGTTGATGTTTTCTTTATAAGATAGAATGGGATGTCTGGGTGAGTAGAGCAGGTCCAGAGCATCACGAGTTTGATGGAGTTACAACCTAGATTTATAGTCTATATCTAGTTGACCAGGGAACTTCACAGTTAGAAATTACTATAATAGATAATCTTTTTAGAGATGTCTTTCTAGATGGCTTTTTAAGTTTTCCTCCAGGGCGAGAGGTAGACTTTTTGATTGAGCTTGTTCCTGAAGAGGCACCAATGTCCATTACTTCTTATAGGATGGTGAAACCTGAGTTGCAAGAACTCAAGAAGTAGTTGGAGGACTTGTAGGAAAATGGTTTCATATGACCCAGTACATCTCCCAGGGGTTCGCCTGTCCTTTTTGCAATGAATGCAGATTGAACTCTAAGGATGATTGTGGATTATCGGAAGCTGAACCAATTGACAGTCAAGAACTGATATCCCTTGCGGAGTCTTGATGACCTATTTGATCAGCTTCGAGGAGCCCGAGTGTTCTAGATGATGGATTTGAGGTCCGGTATTCATTATTTCCACATTAGACCATTTGATATATATCTTATAGCTTTCTGGAAAAGGTATAGTCTATACGATTATATGGTTACGTGGTTCGGTCTCATGAACGTGCATGTAGTTTTCATGGCACTAATTATCTAAGTATTCCATCCATACATGGATTCTTTCATGGTTGTTTTTGTGGACAATATCATTGTGTACTCTCACACTAGACATGACCATGCCACACATATTGAGATCATTCTGAGTACATTGAGAGATCATCACTTATATGCTAAACACTCAAAATTCCACTTCTGGATGGATCAGATTCACTTCATGGGTCATGTTATCTCAGAGACATAAGTATCATTAAATCTAGAGAAAGTGAGGGTAGTAGTTTCATTGGAGCAGTTGAAAAATATTTTTGAGGTGTGGAGTATTATAGGGCTATCTGGATACTACTGATGCTTTATTCAAGACTTTTCATGCTCAGCAGCACCGTTGACGGGCCTGACTAAGAAGGGTACAAAGTGCTTATGGTCAGATTCATGTGATATAGCCTTTCAGGATCTAAAAAAGTGGTTGAGATCAGCACTGATTCCAGTCTTTCCAGATCCAGGAAAGATCTATACTATTTAATACGATGCTTCAGTTATCGGTCTTGGAGATATTCTCATGTGGGGGGGGGGGGTGGATTCATTGCATATGGGTCTCAGTAGTTGAGTCCACATGAGAGGATCTACCTGACACACAATCCGAAGTTGGAATCTGTTGTTCATACCTTACAATGTTGGAGACATTACATCCTATGAGAGATTTTTTTTGGTTTTCACCGACCACAAAACTCTCAAGTACATTTTCACTCATCATGATTTTAATTTGAGATAGCGGAGGTGGGTTGAGAACATATAGTCCTTTGACATTGAGCATACTTATTTTACTGGTAAATGCGATACAATGGATGATGCACTGAGCTGTAAGGCTCAGATACATGCCTTTCAAGAGGCCATTAGAGAGTGCATCTTATGGCTATGTTCTCTGAAATATATTTGGAAGTTTATGATAGACAAGGGTATACGTTTCTATCTTTGGTAGATATTACCTATACTATTCGTGATCATGTGAGAATGAGGCAGTTAATAGATTCTGAAGGCCTAGTCCTGTAGGAATATGTGTTACAGGATGACTCTATTCATGGATGGACAATAAGTGAAGATGAGACCTTACGTTTCTAGGGACGTGAATTGGTTCCAACAGACATACGGAAGGAGCTGATGCATGACATTCATTCCTCGGTTTGGGCATTTTATCCTGGTGTCACCAAGTTGTATAGTGATCTACACTGTCAGTATTACTGGCCAGGTATGAAGAGAATTTTGCTGGGTTTTTCATCAGGTGTTCCACCTGTCAGTAGGTGAAGGAAGAGCATCAACGACCCGCAGGACGTCTACAGCAGTTACCCATTCCTGAGTGGAAGTAGAATGATGTCGCAAAGGACTTCATGACAAGTTTTCTGAGGTCTCCTCGAGGGAAATATGTTGTATGGGTTGTCATTGATAGACTCATGAAGGTTGCTCACTTATTTTCGATCAAGTTGTCCTTCAGTGTGGACCTCCTGGGACAGTTTAACAGCCACGAGATCTCACATATACATGGGGTTCCCCACTCCCCTGTTTCAATTTGGGATGCATGTTTTATTTCGTAGGTCTGGAAGGGGCTTCAGAAGACTTTGGGTACATAGGTATATTTGAGTACAACACCCCATCCCCAGACAGATGGCCAGTTCGAGCGTATGATTTAGGTGCTTGAGGACATGATTCGAGCATGTATTTTGGATTTTCGAGGTTCTTGGGACATACATATACAACTATTTGAGTTTTCTTACAACAATAGTTTTCACACAACTATTTAAATGGAACCTTAGGAGGCTTTGTATGGTATGCCATGTAGATCAACTTTGTGTTGGTTGGAGGTAGGAGAGGTAGCTATGATGGGACATCATCTTGTCCAGGAGAACACAAAACATATAGAGTTGATTCGTAATAGGATGGATAATGAACAACCTCATCAGAAGTCATATGTTGATCAGCAGAGACTATCTATAGAGTTTGATGTCGGAGATCAGGTTTTTCTATGTGTCAAACAGAGGATGGTGTATAGAAGGATAATGAGACACGGTAAGCTTCCTATGAGGAACGTCGGGCCATTTGATAAGTTGGAGAGAGTTTGGACAGTTCCCTATCAGTTTTATTTACCTTTGAGGTACTAGTATATGCATGCTGTCTTCCACGTTTCATAGATTCAACGTTACTTTTCAGAACCATCTCATTTATTGCAACCTGAGGAGGATGAGTTAGAGGTGGATGCCTCATTCGAGGACCATACTATCCAAATTTTCGATTATAGTAAAATACTTCTCCATGGATGGTATGTTCCCCTGGTACGTGTGCTATGGAATCATTGGCGAGTACAAGATGATATTTGGGAGAGAGAGACTGATGTACGAGCCTAGTGGATGGAATTGTTTGGGATTACTTCTTCTGCGCCACCTTGCTAGGAAAATTCGAGGATGAATTTATTTAAGGGGGAACGTTTTTAATAACCCATACCTTATTTTTAGGTATGCTTTCCTTTTCTAGTAATTTCTGAGAAAAAGAGAAAATTCTGGTGGTCGTGCAGGGGAGCACAGTTGGCACATAGTTGGCGAACGGTCTAAAAAAACCATGCATCCTGCACAGAAAACCATGAAACCCTTGACAGTGGGCTCCGCACGAGAAAAAATGGTTTTTCATTCCATGTGGGAATGTCGTGTGAAATCCCTCGGTGAGACAGTGGCAACTGCATAGTTGGCGCACAGTTTTCTGAAATGTGTGGGGTAACCGTGCAACCACTTAATGTTCGGGGTTTTAAGTCCCTGGCTACATGGGATTTACCATTCCACTATCTTTCATCCTCCTACTCATGGATCACGTGTGATATGCAATTTTTAGAGGTTGGGAAAGATATTTGGATCATTTTAGAGGCAAATTGAAGGGGTTTCTTTGTGGATCGATGGTGGTTCTTCTCAAGTAAGTCCCTCCTCTAGGTTTCTTATTGGTTTTCCCTAGATCTTCTCTTCCCTCTATCTAGTTTTTTCTAGATATACATCTGCTTCATGTTGATATAGTGTTGTGATTTCCATGGGTGTTGATTTTAAGGCTTGTGAATGATAGAGAAAGAGATTTAGAGCAGTCTTTCGGGAAGAAGTTTCCCAGATTTGTGGGTGTGGCTGATTGTGGATCGTTCTCACCGGAACCCTAAAGGTAGGTGGTTTGTGCCTTTCCGTTTAATGTCTTTGAGTATTGTGTGCAATTGTGCCAATACCCTTGAATCAGGTATTGTGTTTTTATCATTTTACCAATGTGTTTTTCCTACCATTCATGTAGGATTGAGTAGAGGTTGATTGGATATGAATAATTTTGAATAGCTACGCTTTGGATTCTTTGCTGATGCATGTCCAATTTTAGACCGTTTGGTCATGTTTTTCCTTCTTCCCATGCCTAGTGATTGTATGATGAAGAGTTGTTTTTCTACCATGTTGTTGAACTGTAGACTATTTAGCCATGTATTTATTAAGGTTTACCTTTTCCTTAAGGAATTTTTATTCTTGATGACTTGCACAGGGCCGTGAGAACCTGCTGTTGTAGAATATAAGGGGATAAAATGAGTGAGCTTCCTCAGAGAGTCTTTGGGTATTTTAATCTATAAGGGGATAAACTGGGGTAACATTCTTAGAGAGTTATTGGTATTATAGACTATAAGGGGAAATACCGAGTGAGCATCCTCAGAGCGTATTTGAGAATTATAGACTATGAAGGGATAGACCAATTGATCTTCCTCAAAGAGTCTTTGTTTACTTTCAATTACCTTGAACCATCCTACACTAAAGGAGAAATTGACCGAGTGATCTTCCTTAGAGAATCTTTGAACGACTAGGGCTATAATGGGAATTGACTGGGTGAGCTTCCTCAGAGAGTCCATGTACTTTGGGCTATAAGGGGAATTGACCTTCTGTGCTTTCTCCGAGAGTCCTTGAATACCTTAGACTATATGGAGAATTAACTACTAGTTCTTCCTCAGAGAGTCTTTATGAATTTGTATTACTAAACCAGAGGGGCTAGGATGAGTGTACTGCCCAAATTGTTTCTGGTACTTATTACATAGAACCAGAGGGGATGGATGTGAGTACATCCCATAGGGTTTCATATTTGTGCATAGATGCTCGTTAGTTGTTGATTGATATTAGAACTATGTATTTTTTACTGTTCAGCATTGTTCATGTTTACTGTATTCTGTACTTTTACCTGCCATATATCCACTGACTATTTTGCACAGATTTTCAGGTGGTTTCCTACTTGGATTTAGTCTCAAACCCTGTTTGGGCCATGCTTTTGGTCCCAAACTGATTATATTGTTGTAGGTATAGATAAGGGCAAGCACCCTTCCACTTCATTTACTTGACTTGCTATCGAGATAGAGAGAATGTGACATAGACTGGGCTTGCGATGCTGAGGAGTTGTTAAATTTTTCTTTTATACTTGGTTCAATAATATTTGTATTCGACATTGTTACTTGTTTGGATATTTTCCTAGACATATGTAACATGAATCATTTATTATGAATTTCTCCAGTTGTTTAGTATCTCAGTATTCCACTATTTACTATTGTTTTATATTTACTGCTTTCACAATTGTATTTTTTTTACTTCCGCTGTGTACTCTTAAAATAGGGTAATAGTTTCCACACTATCACACTTATGTCCATAGCTGCTAGTCAGTATCCTATGGCGTTCGGGTAAATGTGCTTGAGGCCATGTGACCAACCGGGTACGGGGCGCCTCTAGGAAGCTTCTGGATCCAGGACGTTACAAAAAACCCTATATTAATATTTACTTTACAGAATATATTGAGAATTAAATTAAGAGTTCATAATATAGAAATTAAAATACACAACATAGATGAGGACAATTAAGATCGTAGAATGAATAAATGATAATTACATTGTACATGTTTACTGAATCTTCAACATGAATGTCTTGCAACACATCCAGCAATTTCAATACATAATAACTGAAATAATTTGAAATATAATGTTTATAAATTTGGTTAATCCATAATGAAATATAAAAAAAATATAGAGGACTTTTTATATATTTTTTAAATTGTTATTATACAATTTATTTACAATATTTGAATAAAAAGGTTACGTTTTAATGAATCATATAACACCAATCGATACAATTCTCATATATGGTGTTATTTATTCCAGAAAATATGATATATTTTTCTATCATTACTGACATATATCCAGTATAATTATCACAACCTTATAGTTTACCCATGAATATATTATTTTCCTTCAAAATGAAAGGAAATAAGAAATACTAAAACTAAAATGCATGTTACTTTTCATATGTAGTCAATTGGATAGATAACTTATATTAAATAATGATGAAGATTAATGGGGGTGAAACATGTTCATATTTTGGTAATAAATCAAGATACACTAAAAATTCTAGTTTTAAAGTTTTTTAGTTTCAGAAATCATGTATAGGAACTGACAGTATTAATACTGAAGATCTATAGAACCTAAATATTATGGAATCTTATGAAGGTGAAAGGTGGATCTGTGTGTGAGTTTCCATTGTAATGGTTCTGTAAAATTTAAATTTGTGTGATATTATGGGTGGATGCATGTATTGTGATTATCCTTACCCCTTACATGAAAATATTATATTCAATGATTCCATTGGAGGAATAATTCAGAATTCATTAATTCATTAACAGTTCATTTAAATTTTGAGTTTTTTAGCAATAATGATTTAATCTACTCTTTCAATGTCTCTTTTTAAATGATTATTAAGATGTAAAAGAAATTGACATATTTAATTAATGTTAAGAAAATTATACGAATCATAGAAAATTAATATATTTACAATATAAAACAAGAAATATAAGAGGGATAACTTAACTATTTTTATAGACAATGTGGTCAACACATATGACTGCAAGAATCAAGTTGTAAATAACTGAAATGGAGTACACAGAACATATGTCATATAGATTCCATGGTTTAGGCTCAGTCACATAGTTGGGTAAATTTATTCTATTTTTTGTTTATATAAAATGCATTGTATAAAAAACTTTTTTATGTGAATATTTATGAAGAAAATAAATATGAAAATAACTAAACAAATAAAATTATATTATTACCATCTAATTTTCGCAGAATATTTCAAGCATTCTTTTCAGTTTGGTTTTTTATCGTTTACTTTATTAAGCTATCCAGATTCGTTGCATAACTTCCTCTACACACACTATCCAAATATAAATGTTTATTTTTTTCTACACCCTCAGTGAAGAAATTATACAATTTGTTTTTATATAAAGATAATATAACTAAATGAATTAGTAGTATCCATGCCCAATATTTTAATAATAGAAGGAAATCACAATGTTAAAAGAAGATATTTAGGATGATGAAATGAACCGTACGTTTGAGATATTTAAAATATACAAAATTTTAAAAATGTTTATTTATTTGATCTTATAGTATTATCATATAAACTAAAACTAATAAATTTTACATTTATATAATTGAGTTGTTGAATAATCTATAGGAAATTGGAAAAATCCATTGTCAATGTTTGATCTAAACCAAAAAGATCCATCACTATGATGCTTATATGATGGAAGGATAAAATAAATAATACAATAAGGTGATATAAAATTAATAAGAAATAAATTTTAAGTAATTTAAAAAAGTTATAAGATATTTTTTTCAATATATATACATATTGGTGAACATATTCTTTTATGATGATCCTTTATAAAAAGTATAAGAAGAGTAATGTTTTATTGGTTATCCATTTAAATGATTAAAGGAATATGTAATTTGTAGTAACATTTTGTCTACAAAACCACATTTATAATTGTTTATGTATTTTAGTTTTTTTAATGAGAAGTATATTTTATGTGTTTTTTTCTAGTGAATTGTGATGATTATTAATATTGAATGTTGATACATCAAATTAAAAAAAATCTTTTTTTTCATTTGAATATAATTAAATCATCAGGAAAATGGATTTTATAATATTTTTAGTTTTAAAATGAAAATAATGAATAGATTAAACAATCCAAATATATATAAATATTACTCATATAATAAGGTGTATAATTATTACTGTATCAATCGATCTCCCAACTCTTCTTCTATTTTACTTAATAATATTATGACTTTTTTTTATAACAGTACTACTGAATAGTAGTCACTGCTATCAGTCACATGTAGCTTGACACTAAACCTATTGGATTACAATATCTAATAACTAAGTGATTTATATAAAATAATATACTTGAATACTATCATAATACCAATTAAATAATAAAATATTAATAATAAATAGATGAAAACATGGGAGTGTTGTCATTAGGAGACATTTCTAAATTATGGAACCACATTTTTCCATTAATAGTGAGAGACTTCTTCATGCAAGAATTTCATGATTCATAGAACCAGTTGTACATAGTTTAATTTTTGGTATCATGGATGAAAATAATTACATTTTAGGTTATATATGATTTATAATATAATATTATTTAGAATTTAGTAGTACAATTTTCTACATTACATAATAGTTCATAATGAAAATTTTAATTTAACGATATATTACATACCACATGACACATTTTGACATCATTATTTTTTTATTACAAAAAATATTTTATGTAGATGAAATAATAAAATACGTTGGTTCTAGAATAAATAAACTGATGTCATTTTCAACCAACACCATTTTGTTGACAAACAAAATTCTATATAATAAATAAATTCTGTACATTAATTATACATCACACAATCACTGAGAGATTAAATATTTATAGGTAATTTTAGTAAATGTAAATTTGATCTCTGAAATCATTAACCACTAGAATATATAGATTGAAAATAATTTTTTTTTCTCATTAATTTTAGTTTTTACAAAAAAAGCTGAAAATAGTTTGGAAATAAAATCAGAGAGATTAGTGTTTATGTATGTGACAAACACAATGAGAAATAGAATATGAAATAAGACAAATCATTATTATAATGAATAACATTCAATTACATCGCCCTGAGAATATTTACTTTTAAAATTGTAGATGAAACATTATTTTAGTCCATGTAATATGTCATCTGATTTAAATATACTGCCAATATACATCAGCTCACTTGTAATCTTCTATAGGGAAATAAATTAACACTATTGTTAAATGTCATTTTTCGGTCAAAAAAACTAAAAATACATAACTACTAACCTTTCATCCTCTAAGATAATTTGATCCTAGATGTTTTTGATACCCAATGATTTAAGAGGATGTGAGTATTGTAAAAGTCTAAATATTTATAAAATATAGAATGATGAATCTAATTTCCTATAATAAAATTAGAATTATTTCAATGACATTGTCATTCATTATTTAATAATATGTTGTAAATATGATCATAATATAGAAATATATTTTCTTAATGAAAACTATGTAAAAGAGTAAACATGTCTTAATATTTTTTAAATGTGACTTTAAAGTATAGTAACAATAACTAACAAAAACTACAAACAAATTTAGATATTAAATATTCTACTAGAACCCTTGTTTTAATAATGATTCATAAGAAGTAAAATTAAAACTAAAAGAGGTAGCTCTGCATCACAAAGAAGAACATGAATTTGGGGTGTGAATAGTATTTAGAAAATTTTTCTAGCTTCTATGTATCATACTTTATTTTTAATTGTTTAGAAATTTTTAATAAAATATCACAATCCATCATGCACCAACTGTTTCAATTTAGAGATAATTTTATTGCTATTAAGACTACATTGAATATATGTTCCCTTTTATAATTAACTATTATGTAATGAGTAAAATAGAAAAAAAGATATCACTCTGACCATGTTATATTATACCACCGTGAAATATGTTGATATGATAATACTGAAATTGAAAACGAATCAAAATTAAGTCTTTTTAATGATAAATCACATGTTTATATAAAATAATCAGATCAATATTAATGACGTCATGGGAGTACCTATAGGAATAATTTCACCAAATATTGAATATATGAAATTTTATACTCAAAATTTCATCATCCTCATGTGTAATCTCATTAGGTGGGGTAATGGATTAATATATGTACCTACTAAATTTATGTTCAAAGAAAATATGTTATAAAAAAATTAAAATCATTGGATTAGGCATATCTAAAATGGTGATCAACATTGAAATATTGAAATATTTATTTAGGAGATAAATTATACAATTTAGAAAAATATATATTTATAGACAATATTTTGTGTGGAATCTCAAACAATGGTATTGTTATCATTAACTACTATTTTTAATCCTTTTGGTGATGTGACACTAGGCAAAAATTTTTTGTTAACCATGAAATAATGAATGATTTCTATAAGATAACCAAACAAAATATACTTATTAGAATGTTAATTTGTTAATATTTATAACAAAAACAATCAAAGGATATTGAAATATTTGTAATTTGAATGGATGTAAACCATCAGAGTGTGGTACATTTAATCTTGGAATGAATTAATGATACCCAAAATTACATAAAATTTAAATTTGTTCTCCAATGACATTGCAACGTTTGTTTGTAAAAATCAATAGAGCAGCAATTCATAATCCATTGAATTGATCAACATTTCAATTAAACATAATGGGAACCAAAATAATTTGTATAATTACATTGTAATTGAACCCTAAAACATTATATTTCATTTAATTATAAAATTTGTTGATGTTCCCTAGCATATATGAATACAAAAATGCATTGAAAATTAAATCTAAATTGAATTAATCATTCCTTATGAACATATTAGAGATAGTATATAATCATTTACTAAATGAATAATATCACGATTTTGATCTATGATTGCATGATCCTTAAGTTAACTAGTAGGAGAATAGTTACTATTGACATTTTGGTATGTAGATTCGACAATAGAAGACATTGTGTCTACAGTGAAAGAAAAAAGATATCGTGAAGGAAATTTAATGTCTACTTCACTGATATTAGACTATTTAATGCGGTCTTCGCTAAAATATAATTTCCATTTATTTAATTTATGTACTTCATATGAATCAGTGCAGGAAGTGGAATAAAATCCCACGTACTTTATCAATAATAAAACATGAAAATGATGCCACATGTATGTTTATTATATACATGCGAACAATATATTATTTATATTACCACCAGGTACTATATGTAGTATTTTCTTGAAATCCCAACCCAATACAAAATTTATACCCCTTAATGGTGAATTTGAAGCATTTTCACTTTTTACTGACATTATATCTCTCATGGTATGATCATGTACCTATAAACTGTACCTATGAAACATAGATGCCTCCTAAAAATAATCATCTTTGTTAATTGTAGATGTTATGCAACATAACTCGATATCATTAAATTTCAAACTTACTTCTCAATACTATAAATAGAAACATAAAATACATAATGTTTTATCCTGCCACTAATTAGGAGTAATGACACAATTCCACTAGAAAGAACTGCTTGACCGATATTGCCTTCTTACCACAATATAGATATCAATATAGTAATATAGAATTTCTTACCTAGTCCTCCATGTCCATTCAATAAAATGAATCCACCATATCATAATAATAATGAAGACATAAGGAAAGTCATCACCTATTTATATTCATTAATAACCATTGTATTTAATGTAATTTATCCATTGTTAATATTTTTATAGTTAAAATTTACATAATGAGCAACGAAATTAATTTCATTTGGAATCAATCACAAAATCCAGAACTGGAATTGGAGGATAATAATGACGATATCTAAAATTTCCCAACAGAATGATCTTTATTTCCGGATAATTGTATATTTTTATTTGATTATCTGTGCGTTTAAATCTAACAAAATTGGTATAAATTTTATAGTATAAATAAAATAGTTTAATAAATTAATTACCATTATTATGAATTATTAATTCACAGGTATGAAGTTAGACAATGTACATCATAGATAGATATTAGCAATTATTTCATAAATCATTAGTATAAAAACATGTGAATAACCTGGTGACCTTATATTTTTAAATAGAACATAATTTAGCAGTAATTGATGAAAAAATAATTGAGTTATTTTTATTAAATGCTCTAAATTTATATTCCATTATTAATCTATTTTGTGAATAGTTATATGAGAACATGTATAATTAGATATACAGTATTTTAGTGACAATTTTTGTTCATCATCCATTAATATTGTTTGATCAAAGTATTTCATAAATATTTACGTGGTCCTCTTCAAAATAAAATTGATAATAAAAATTTTCTACACATTATTTTTCAATGTTGAATTTACTTAATTAAGAATATAAATAAACAATAAGTCGGCCCTTTTTACCCTATACCGATATAAGGTGACAATAAACTATATTTTAATTTGGTTATATTACTGATTTCTATAGAAAATAGAAGAAATTACCATCACAAGTACTGTTTATGAATAATATAAAAGATAACTAAGTATTCTAATAGTTATCAGAATCAATAATTTCTATACATAATAGTTGAAAAAATATCATATTTATATCATAAATGATTCTGAAAACACATTAGTAGTATGGGTTGCATGCACCGCAATTTTCTATGATAGAAGTAATATAAATGAAATTGGAAGAAACAATATAGTGGAGATTCAAATCACATGTTCCCAAACATCTTAAAATGATATTTTAAAAACAAATATGTACATTATATTAGTGTATCAAATGGGGTGTGTAAGGAGAAATATATTTTACAATTAGAATTATTATTTATCCATAATTTAATGGATAACTATGAAAAGTGAGAGTGAACGTATTGATGAATTTATGTACATTAAAAATGAAATAAGATAATATATTTTATATATTTTTTTTAACTTTAGGGAGATATAAGGTTAATAATTGTATCCCATTTCCCCATGAAATCTATACTAATGTTGAACAATATTATATGATTTATTTTTGACATTTAATATTTACTATTATTGAAAGGTTGAATTAATTTTACCTATTTATTCTATAGTCCAAAATAGTTTCTAGATAAGAAAAATTGGATTGAGCTTGTCCATAAAATTTTTTATTAGTAGATTCATGTAATGTTCTTATATGTATATGATATATTCCATGATAATTAATGATAATTATAATTATAAATTCATAGTACATGATATAAAAAATATCTGAAATAAATTAAAGAGATATAAAAATATATAGGAAGTTATTTTATTGTTAATATAATTAAACAAATTACATCTAATTTTAAGCCTCCATCATTGTGCATACAGAATGTCTCCAGTCGGGTTATTCCAAGTATCATGCCATAAAATATCTAGTAGAGATTTTTTGTTGACAACAAAATTATTATAAACAGTATGCATAGAGACTACCAAATATCCGATGTTGAGATCATTTTAATTTCCTCAATAAAATATATATCATAATCATGTTGTTACAATGATGAACACTCCAATCAAAAAGTACCATGAGAAATGTTTTTCTCATTATTAAAAATATCAAAAGAAGTTTCACATCATATCATTACAAACAATATCAACAAGTAATATAGTTCACTAGTTGATAGAGGAATATATCATATTCTACCAATTAATAAACCCATAATTCCGGGATACCATTATTTTCCTCGACAGTGTAATAGAATTCTCATCAAATAATCTTCATAAGTCAGGATTCGACCTTATAGGTAAGCGACATTATCATGAAACCATGAGTTAATCATTATTTTATAAATGTTTTCCATAATAAATATATCTTTATTATTATAATTTTCAATGTATGTAGAAATATTTTTACGTGTAAATGGATGTTAAACAATTTAATTAGAGGATATATAAAGTGGATATCATATGAATATATCTTCCCAGAATCCTCACAAGGAGAGATGTACAAGAAATCATAGTACAACTTAATCACAACTATATTGTTATCTGAAAACTCTGTAGTATTTTTCAATACAATGTTGTTTTAACAATAACATAACCTTATCTAATATACATAAATAGTTATTTGATATAATATTTTTCATTACAAATTTCAATATTGAGATGATATGGACACTTCGATAGAAAAATATGATAATTTGATAAAAAAACTGATTAACCAAAGGAAAATAATTTTTATGTATTGTTCATTAATCAATCCTTCTATGGTATTCAACATACCAATCATTATCAATTGTATTATTTCCATAAAATTTTATTGCATTGAATTTGGTTCATTTATAAATATTCATACAAGCTGATCTATAATTAGAATCACCATATGGCCAACAGATCATTATGTTTTTAGTAACTTCTATAGTATTTAGGAATTTTTTAATATCTGGATCTACATTATAATAAATTCCATCAATGAATGCTTGAGTATTGATTTTGTTTTCTAGGAAAATAATTTACAAAAAGTGTAAATAAGGAAAGATTGATTTTTGAAACTCCACAGCATGAACAACTATATAGAAAAGAAAATGATTAGTGAATAAAAAGAGTAAATGTTCCTTAAAATAAAAACATGTTATTATTGATGAGTAACAGCTACAATGATAGTTACCTTTTCTTTAGTTACCTATGAAACATCCACCTTGTACATCATTAATTTAATAATATACCTTAATTGTGAAATCTATTGATGTTATATGTAGGATGTTTAATGGATATATATTTTTATGTATAAAAAATCATGTAATTTTAGGCCCTGATGGATTTCATGTCATTGTTAATCAAAATATGGATAGCCTTTTCAATTACATATTGTCATAGAATCGTGGTAATGATGAATAACATACATGGGACCACCAGTAATTTTAGAAGGTAAAATGATTCAATTCATGTATAAATACCCATCATGGTCACATTGAAAGAATGCATCTTCCAAACCATTTAATATTTCATCCATCATGTAATTTTTTATTGAATAAAATAAAATAATGTCATTGAGACTATTTCATTGCATATTTAAAGACAAATAACTGTTGCAAAATCATTGTTAAAAGTAGTAATGTTGATGCATAATGGGAATAGAACTGAAAGTGAAATGATATATAGTCTCAAATTTTATCCATTTAGATATTTATAATTGTACAAAAATATGTATGATGATTATATATGTTGTATAAATATCCATATTTGATTTCGGTGAATGTTAGTGGATATTGTAATGGATGATACAATGTGTGCAGCTCATTTATGCATTGTAAATCACAAATTTTTAATTGAAAGATAATATCTCTCTAACAATTGAGATCTTTAATGTTTCCAATAATATGAAAAGAAATCTCATAAGTAGTAGGTAAGTTGTACGTCATCACATACATTAATCATTTTTTATGAAAACAATGCTTCAAATTTAGAATTACATGATGATCAATAACATACCTTCCACATCTGAAAGATTGAGATAACATATTTTTATATGAAGCATGTGTTGTAGGTTTTCAACAATATTAAAATCAATACATGAGTTTATATTTGTATCGTCATAGATTCATGATTTATGAATGTTAACAAGAAGTCAATATATATTTTCCTCTAATTTAGATACATTTCTATATATGAATTACGTTATTCTCCAAACACTATTGTGAGACTCATTAACAGTTTCATATTTGTATAGTTCCTCAAAACATGGTGGTTCTTCCTCTGGAGGAACCAAATTACATATGTTATTTTTTATTTTTTATTTAATATGATCATATTTGCAGATCATCCATTGTTGACTAACCAGTCATCCTTCCCATCCATTATCATGAATGAAAACATATAATCGTAAATATCCATGTGATCATGGAAGGATATTGCCTCAATAAACTTACAATTGAATACTAATGTTCTATTCTTATTTAAGACAAGTTAGAAGTATGCCAAAATAAATTTTACCCAAAGAGAATCATAAATCAATTCCTTTATTTTATTTATTTTTTAATTTCGTAGTTCTATCATCAATCGAAAAAAAATTAACCATTATACTATCAGATATTAAAATGATAACCAATAATCTAATATGATGTTGGAGAATAATAATTCAGAAAAACATTTATTAAAAAATTATCAACAGTATTAGAAAATCATTTTGATTTTCATTGTAGTATGATAATAGGTAAAGTAATAAAATTAATAAGTATTCCTTGTTGATTGATTTTGTTGTGTTCTTTCTATAAAAGTTATTTTTTAAATTTATAATGATAATAATTGAACTTTTTTTGAAAATTGTTTGAAAATTAAATAGGTAAATATATAAACATAAAAAATGTACAGTAGAATATCTTACAAGATGTCTTCTAACATTTTTATGAAAATATACAAGTTCTTGTATATGATACATTCGGCGGTTGTGTTGATCCTTCAAAGAAATTACATATTAATATATTTATCATGATGGTTAATATTACTGATCAATATTTTAGGGAATATAATGAGATGTTTATATATATATATAAAATACATATTTTCATGAAAAACATTTATCTCACAAACCATGTAAGAAATTTTTTTTTTGAAATATCAATGACCATTAAATAATGAATTCAAGGTAATTCAATAAAAAGTGGGTTTTTAAAAAAAGAAATTACATTTACTGGTGGTTTACTATATGATGCGGTGAAATAGACAAATTCCAATACTGGTAGACATGTAGTGAAAATGAACAATAGTAGTTTAGACTATTCTCCTATAATATGATAAGGGATATGTTATACCATTTTAAGGAAAATTGTAATGAATATTCCAAAACTAAAATAACATGTTTGTGTGGAAGCAAGAGAAAATTCATGTTTATTTTACTATTCATTTTTCATGAATGAATAGGTAGATTTTATTATGAGGGAAAATGAATCAATCACAGTTTTATAAGATTTCCTTGAATCAATAACAGGGTGACCATTATATAAGTGTGATGAATTTATACCTAAAATAGACACCCATATAGATTATTTTGTATATTGTGAGGAAGAATGTTTTTGATGGTTTTCTCTATGTGGGACTAGTAAGAGATGAAACATAGTATTTTCATGGATTGAGTGAAATGTAATCTTAATCCATTTTTTTCTAGTGAATCGAGTTTACTAGGGTGTAAATGTATTGTTACCTCCTAAATGTCTGACAAAATTCCCAATTAGAAGATATCTCTATGAAATAAACAGATGTTGTGGAAAATTGTAAGTTGTTGAAGAGATTTGATCATATTTTATAGTCATAGATTGACACTGACAATCAAATTAAAGATCCTCAAGACGGTATTAGTAGAATAGATACGATATATGGAGGAAATGGAGGTGTCAAATGGAATGGATGATTTGGCGTTCATTTCTGGTAGGGGAAGCAAACAATGATATGATTTTGTTAAAAATATATTGTGGTGGTTTGCAAGAGGAGAATCACACAATGAGATCCCGATGAGGTGATGATTGGTCATAGGTCTGCTAGAGTAATATGAAGTAGTGGGAACCCTATAAGAGGAAGACCGAGAGGAGGTTTTTATTCCAAGAAGTGCAAAATGGAACTCTATATTAGAGGGAATATGGGAACCCGCATGGGTCCACAAGGAATTAAGGGTTTTTAGTGTGAGGAATATGTTTTTTTGGAAATGTGCAAACGTAGATGGGTGAAAAATATTAATTAGTAACCCATTATTATTATATATATTTGATTTTGTTATTTAATTATATATAAAAACAATAAAATATTGTTTAAAAATGAGGATCCAAAGGATTGGTGTCTTGTGAAAATTATGACCAAACATAATATATTAAATAATAAAATATAAAAATTATTTATTGATTTTTTATAACTTCTTAGGTACCATGATGTACACCTTAGTATAAGTAATCACCATAGGATATACATCAAAGAAATGGGTGATCTAAAATCCAAATAAGAGGATAGAGAATGACATGAAGAAATATAAAATGGGGTTAGAAAAATCATTATCATCACAACATAATCATTGGATAGTCATCATATTTATTAGAGGAATCATTATACAATTTCATGTAATTTGAAAATGCATAAAAATTTAAAGATAATTTCATAGTGTTCAAATACCGTGCATAGTTTTGAATAAATATAGAATCATGGTCGCACAAAAATATATGTTTACAATCCTAAAATCAACATTATGAAAAAAATAGCATGTTGATTCATATTTTTTCATATATCATTAGATAAATCATATTACGTAATGAAATAGAGCACTATTAAATTTTGTATACACACACCACATAATAACATTTTCATATTCATGTATACCACAAAGAAAAAATTAAATTCATTACCATAAAATAACTCATTGAAATTCTATGGGTTTAGAAAAAATTTCATAAGGAATAAATTCATTAATAAATATTACACTTCCCAAAATAAAAATGGAATCAAAAATAGGGTATAATAATTATGAATCTCGAGTGAAGAAGAATCAATCTCATGAGATGTAAATGATGTGTTATTTAAATGAGGTGTTGTTTATAAAAAAAATTGAATTTTTTAACGAATAATATTATAAATATTTATATATTATAAAATAAATTCCAAAAACAAATAAATTATACATTAGTGATATTAAATAACATCCACACATGAAATTTGGAATGAAATAAAAAACCCCAAACAAAAAAAGAGTTTCATTTTAGAATCCCCATACATTATATATGAATTCCTTGTTCACATTAATATAATAGATAATAAAAATATATTATTTATAAGTAAGTAAATAAAATATTTTAAAAGAATTTGATTCATTTTTATTTTATTGTGTTCATTTATGGTCATTGTTATGAGTATTATTCTCCAACTTCATTGTTTGAGAGAGTTCATTTTCATGATTTTCTTGATTATTTCCCTTGTATATATGAATGTAAGATCATGTAAAATGGGTATTGTTATATAGAATTTAAAATATATGTTATTAATTTAATTTAATAAGTTTATTTAGTCTTATATATCATTATATTTATATATTATTGGATTAATAATTTAGTAAATAGTTAATTATAGTCATTTAAATTAATTTTTTAGGCTTCTGATGACAATAAAATCAATATTTATAGTTGATTAATATAATTTATATATGTTAGTTAAATAACATAAAAAAAGTAATAACCTAAAATTTAAATTCTATTTCATCCATTATAATGGTTTATGATCAAGAATTTCTGGAGTTAATGACAAATTGAATGTTTTACCCATGGAGGTGATAAATAATAATCTCATAGAAAATGAAACAATATTATGAATAAAAGTGAGATGAGAATAAGTATGATGTTTTATTATTACACAAAAAATATAAAATTGCAGTATATAAATGATATAGGATTTATAATGAAACATGGATAAGAAAGGGAGTGGATGGAATAAGAAAATAAATGATCGTTAAAAAAATAAAAAATAAAACAAAAGAGTACTCAACACTTGAATTCTTCTCCTTGAGAACATCCTAAAGAAATTCTTTCTTATCTTATGACAAACAACTATGGGCTATAGGGGAGATGCATGGTAAAAGGTTTGGGAATGAATTTTTCAATCTTCAATGATTTTGAGGTGTGATGTCAAGGGGTGGTGTGGGTTTGTAATTAACATTGGAGGAATCTAGTGGTTTTTCTTACTTTGTTTAATAGTTTATAATTTTGGCTCATGACTATGAGTAGTTTTTTATTTCCATGAATAAATAAAGTAAATATATAATTATTTGTTCTATATTATTGGTCTAAATTGACCATAAATAAAATATGACTTGTGATTTCAAGTATTTTATATATACCACAAATTAATATATTTCATTATTCTAAAAAAATAAACATTATTTGAAAAATACAAACAATTCACCCCATCCAATTTTTTGACTTTTATAGTAAAAAATGAACTCTATTTTATGAAAAAAAATTCTAAATATAATATATACACTTTTTAGTTAAAATACTCATTTCTTCTATAAATAATTAGTTATGTATTGACACATTGGAAAATTAATTAATTTTCCAAAATGATAACTTACAATAACAAGACAATAAATTATTAATTTAAAAATAAACATTAGGATGATAAATTATTATATATAATTATATTAATTAAAAAAATTATTAATAAATATTTATGTCATATACAAATACCATCAAATAATTTTTAATTTCATAAATATTTATTTACATATACTAGTTCAAAATTATATCATATTACCATTTATAATATAGATCCATTTAAATTATAAATTTATTCTTCTGGTTAGTGTTATATTGGATAAATTACTATTCATAGTTGTCATGTTAATATTACATGTGTGTTGTTACTATTCCATCAGGATATGTTCCATAATTCCTAGAATAACTCCTATTTAAATAATTATTCAATTATAATGTTTTTATTGTGCTCTCAAGGTGATTTTATGGGGTTCATAATACATGATATAATTATAAAAATAGAATTTATTGTAACACCCCAAGCTTCTACGGTACGTTTCCCTTTGAATAATGTAATAGCGTGTGTTGTACGCAACATCGAGTTCTAACACACACCACAACCGATAAAACTAGCCGTTATGAATAGTAATACCTACTTTTTGAAATTATATATATTTTATATTTCAAAATGGACTTCATTTTTGGATTCAGAATATTGAAATTATCCTATGTTGAATTTTTGGTATTTTTCTGAGAACGTCAAATTATTATGAATAGTGAAAAATACATAAAAACCACTTTTTAAATCAAAATAATTTATAGTGATAAATTATATTATTTAGTGGTTTTAATGTATAATTAGAATATATTTTTACCATTTTATCCAATGGTGTTCATTATAATTAATTTCACATTGAAATTGGATATAAACAATTGTCAATCTTTTAATATATATTGTTTCTTAAAAGCACGCTATTTGTTGTGACAGTGGGAATTAATTATAAAATTAATTAATGAAACTTTTATATTTGGAATTTTGTAAAACATAACACATTTTTGAATTCTGAATATCAATTATATCTTAGGGTGAAATTTTCGCATTGATCTGAAAAACTTCAATTTTTGATGAATAGTGTAACTACTAAGTGGTAGTTAACAAACTGGATTTTTCATAAATTAAATTTTACCACTTCTTTGATTGGAATTTCAAAATTCCCATAGACACGGTTAATATCAAAGAGTAAAATTTTGGTCAATGAGGTGAAAATAATTTTTGGTGAATAGTAACTTTTTACTTTTATTTACCACGGTTAAAAGTAAATAGGGTAATTAAGGGTAAAAATGATATTAATATTATCCTAACACATGTCCTAATTCTATTGGACATGGGTATCTCGACCAAAAACAACCTTAGGAATAAAATATTATCATTTAGGTCCACTTGGATTAGATTAGGACATTTATTATGATTTATTTCAACGAAGAGTTAAAAGATTTAAAATCAATGTTTACTTACTAAAACATAGTTAATATAAGGTTATACATAAGATAAATTCAATTGTAAATATTCATTAGAATTCTAACAAGATTTCAAACATAATGATATTTTATTTATAATTTTTAGATATTATATAATTTAATTTATTTATGATACAATGATGATGCATGAATTGCCATAATAGTGAAAAGTTAAAATAATTGATATTATAAATACCCAAATAAATATAATTTGAGACTTTTAATGAATTGAACTAATTTTATAGGTCATTATGACATGTTATGAGAGACTTAAGTAACGTTTTTCGAAGTAATCATTCTATTATGAGGTTCACAAAAATTAATTTTTGAATAGTGTCAAAATTGACATAAAAGACTTTTTAAAAACAATAATATATTATTAATTGATAATAAATTTATAAAAATCTAAATATCGGACATGAAACTTATATCATGATAGGTTTATCATTAATGGACCTCTTGGGGGTCTATTGGATGTATATAGTAACTTTATTAACAATATAATATAAAAATACAAAGATACATTGTAAAAGTGAAACTAAATAACTAAGAGTTAATACTTAATGATAAGGTTACTATAATGACCCAAACCTGTCTAAATTATTTTGGTTGAGTTTTTTGCGACCTATACCCACCTTAAACTTTAAATAATCCACTTTGGAGCCATTATAAACCGAATATGAATTTATTATAAAATAATATTTCAAGCTTTTCCAAAGGTTCCCCTCACCCTTCTTATAAAAGGGGACTCCACCTTCTCATTACTTCACCCCTTAAAAGCCTTTCGGTTCAGCCAACCTCTGCCAAAAAACTCTCTCAACTTCCCTCAATTCATCCTAGAGGACTTCCTTTAGTCAGAAAGCCATCCTAAGAGACCTTTTGATCAAATCAAAAGGAAGATCCCGAAAAAGAGGTAATGATTTCACCACCCTTTTCCAAGTTCATTTCTTCTTCAACTTCTTCCTTATTTGTTATTACAATTATAAAATAATAACTCCAGTATCTTATATATACTATGATGTTATTATAATTATGGTAAAACCATATTCAGTATTCTATCCATCCTTTGAATAACATGTCACCATACATGCGTACGTACGACTTACCGTCTCCACGTCGTTGTGTAATTGTTATTCAATAAATTATTGTTTGGATGGGTATAATAATGATGTGTAACTCATGTAAATAATAAATATAACATGATAATGATTCTATATATATGTTATACAATCCAATTATATATTATTTTAATATCAAAAGAATGATATTGTCGCTCGTGCGTACGTACGGACAACAGTCTCCACGAACGCGATAAGATTCATTCTCCATCGTATCCATTCAAGTCTAATTCTCATTTGATGATTAATAATAAAATCTATGGACATGATATAATTCTGTATATGATTACGATACGATCTATCCATGACAAACACGGCTTACGTAACAAAATATATAAAAGAAAACGAGTAATTTAACACCCGAAACAACGATAATACTATGATATTATTAACAAATCAATGTTAAAATATCATATATGATATCATATTAATATATATGATTCTTGTATAATTTAATAAGAATTATTTCACCATTATACAGGAGGTTATCCTACCCCAACCAAGGAAAAGTACAAGGTAAGGGTTATTTCACAATCTCTTCATTATCCGAGGTTGTTTGTACGTAATAATCTACTGGGATCCCTTTATCATCCACATCCATGTTTCTTAAATATGAATTTCAAAACATTTTTACTATTTACTAGAATATGGGTTAAAGTCATTTATAACCTTGTTTGACTTTTTATAAGAGGATTATAAAGTGATCTTTCTCTCGTTTTCCAAACAAGGTGATTTTTAACCTTTTCGACAAAATTAAGGTAAGAATGTTTTTTTAACTTATACGGCGGGTGTGGCTATTTTCCACCGTTATAAAATCGTAGAACCTTCCCATACAAGCTTATAAGATTAATTTCAAAGAAAATGTTTTATTTTATAAATATATGACTCTTAAATGATTTCAAAATAGAAAGAGATATTTCTCTAAAAAGAGTTTTGATTTCATCTATGTCAAGATCCTTTGATGGATTTTACACTTATTTGAAGTTGATTTATTATGATACAAAACTTCTATATTGTATTGAAGGTTTTGTGATATGATTGACTGTGGATGTGCTATTTTTATACCATTCATGGTTTATGGTGAAATTATTGACATTTCTTATGTAAGTTTTAGTACGAATACTTATGTTATGATTAAACCTTTTCATATGGGAATGCATTGGACATAATATGTGACGGGTGGAGCCTGCTATAGCTCCTCGATGCATCGTTAGGTCTCATGAGACAAACTACTGTCTTGGAACAAGGCCTTGAAAAAAATCTTATTTGTAGTCTTGGAACGAGGCCTTGGCTATGTGGTTATGATAGTCTCGAATTATGAATTACATCATTATGAAAGTGGTTATTGATATTGCATGTGATTATTCGATTAGTAGAATATCCATGTGAATATGTAAATGGCATTATTTCATTTTATTTTTTCCATACTATGTTGAAGTTCACATTTAAAAGGCTTTTGTTTTAGTTATACACTGCCTTAAATGGTTATTCTTATTTATGAAAGTTTCCGCTATATTGTTATCCTTACTGGGCATTTGAGCTCACCCCTTTTCTATGTTTTATTTTTCCCAGGATGTGATGAAATAATTATGAATGACCTGCAGGGATATTATGAGGGTATAATAGTGTGGACTATGGATAAAATATGTTGTTGTAGTAGTTTTTCACTTTATGTTGTAATGTAAAACTTTATGAATATATCTAGTCTTTCCAAGGCTACTAAACCAATCAGTATTTTGAGATTTGATCTTTCTTTTGATCATTCCAATGTTATGTAATAATGCACCGACTCTGGGTAACTGGGGTTGGGGAGATACAGTTGGTATCAGGGGAAGTTTAGTACAAACCTTGGAAGATAGATTTTGATAAACTTTGATTAGAGCACATACACTGAAGATGGACTTTGAGGATTAGTATAGAAGAACTTCCTATAATTTTGGTATTGTAAAGATTTTGTGAGTTTTCCGAGCAATACATCCCTGTCTGTATACGAGCAGGTAGAGGAGGCTCTGGCATAGATGTACCTAGAGGTAAAACCCAAAAACACCGCTTGGAGCTAGACTCGAACGGGAACTGGTGCACGACAACGGGCCTTGCTGCACTCTTGGTTATGACACTCCCGGGGGATATGCTTAAGATAACTCTCACTTCCTTTAAAAATCATTATGATTGGTTTATGATTATATAATTCCTCAAATAAAACATTTTTATGATTATGGATAATATCCATTAATAGTTCAATTTATGTTAACTGTTTTATAAGAATGGGATTATGTATTTTGATTTATAAACTGATCTAGTTTATGCCATTGTTTAGAAATGACGCCTAGTGGAAGAAATGGAAACTGTATCAATGCACACACTCCATGTAGTGATTTCCCTCCTACTCAAGATAATTATAGTGGAGCTGGTGATGCGACTGGTGCCGATCAGCTAATCACCATACTGGGACAACTCACTCAGGTTATGAATAATAACCTTACCTGTATGGAGCACCCTGATCCGCAGCATGGAGGATCAATGTTAGATCGCTTCATGAGGCAGAAACCACCAATGTTCAATGGGAGTACAAATCCATTAGTAGCTGAGCAATGGATAAGTTCCCTAGAGAAAATATTTCAGGCTTTGGGGAGTAGTGAAAGTGAAAATGTTATCATGACAGTTTACCGCCTCACTGTAGATGTTGATCAGTGGTGGTCATTGATTAAAAACAAGAAGGAAGATGATTAAGTATCAAATATGGAATGGAGGGAGTTCAAAGATCAGTTTTTAGAAAAATAATTTCCTCATGACCATCGAGCAGATATGGAAAGGAATTTTATGAGTCTGAGACAAAAGGAGGATGAGAATTTCACAAAGTATGAGTCCAACTTTACAAGGTTATCATGGTATTTTGGAAATTATATACGTAACCCAAGAAGTAAGGTTGATTGTTTATTTGATTGATTAAAACCATTTTTCGATCGAGCATTAGTCTCACAATCCTTCTCATCGTACGAATACATTGTCTCATGTGCTATCAAGACAGAAAAGTAATTCTCTAAGTCTTTTGACTTTAAAGCAAATCAAGAGAAGAAGAGATTTTCTGATCAATCTGGGAATGGAAATAAGGGGAAGAAGGGAAAGGTTGAATATCCATCCTGTGGTAAATGTGGGAAGAAACACCCCGGTACATGCTTGAAGGGAATGGGTGTTTGTTACAAGTGTGGTGAAAAGGCCACCAAGCTCGTGAATGCAATGGGAAGAAGGAAGATACAAATGTTCAATGCTACAATTGCAGGGAGATGGGACATTATGCAAATTAATGTCCTAATCATCATGGGAACTTACCTCAGAAAAGGCCAAGGGATCAAGGCCAAGCTTATGCTATCACTACTACTGATGTAGAATCTCCAAAAGACGTGGTGGCAGGTAATTTAATGGTTTCCTCAAGTTTAGAAAATGCATTATTTGATTCTGGATCATCACATTGTTTTATATCTTCCCTGTTTTTTAAGAAAATTAGATATTTCCTATTTTATTTAACAAGGGAGTTGTCAGTTAAAACTCCTAAGGGAAGTATCATTGCAACAATGTTTTGTGAATGAGTCCCCATTAGAGCACAAAAATGTTCTTTATCTGCTGATCTCACCATCATACCTATGATTGGGTTTGATATAATCCTCGGTATGGAATGGATTTCGGACTATGATGCAATGATTTATTGTAAGAAGAAAGAGGTTACGATTCTTGATGATGATGATAAGGAACACCTTATCATTAGAGCAGAATCATCACCACCTAATTCTTCTCTAGATCCACCCCCAGTAGCTCAACTAAATTCAATTATTGGGGAGGAAGAGAATGAAATTACATTGGGTTGGGAAAGGAATGATCAAATAGAGGATGTACCTGTTGTGAAAGAATATGTAGATGTGTTTCTGGAAGACTTACCTGGACATCCTCTAGAACGAGAAGTTGAGTTTTCCATTGATTTAATTCATAGATCAAGGCCTATATCGAAGACCCCTTATAGAATGGACACTATATAATTAGTTTAACTAAAGAAACAACTAGAGGAATTGAGTAATAATTGATTTATTTTCCCTAGTGTTTCTCCATGGGGAGCCCCTATTCTTTTTGTTAAATAGAAAGTTGGATCTATGAGGTTATGTATCGACTATAGGGATATTAATGCCATAACAATAAAGAAAAAGTATCCCCTACCTCGCATTGATGATTTATTTGACCAACTTCATGGAGCTCAATACTTTTCAAATATTGACCTTCGATCTGGATACCATCAGTTGTCAGTAAAGAAGGAAGACATTCTGAAGACAGCATTGCGAACCAGGTATGAGAATTACAAGTTTACTGTAATGCCCTTTGGATTGACAAATGCACCCTCTGTATTCATGGATCTGATGAATAGAGTTTTCAAGGAATATCTCAATGAATTTGTGGTGGTATTTATTGATGATATCTTGGTATACTCTAAAGCTACGAGGTTCATGAAATTCACTTGCGCATTATCCTAAAGACTCTAAGAAGACATGAATTATATGGGATGTTTAGAAAGTGTGAATTCTGGCTTCAGGAGATTTCTTTTCTTGGAAATATTGTATCTAAAGATGGAATCTCTGTTGATCCTTCTAAGAACTAGGCAATCCAAGAATGTCCAGAACCTACGAGTATAACTGAGGTACACAGTTTTATTGGTTTGGCAGGTTATTATCGATGTTTCTTCCAGAATGTTTCCCGATTGGAAAACCCATTAACGAAGCTCACACGTAAAGGGGATAAATTTGTTTGGACAAAAGAGTGTGAATAATGTTTCGAAGAACTGAAGAGAAGATTAGTCAATGCTTATATATTGACTCTACCATCGGGGAATGATGGGTTCGTTATTTATAGTGATGTATCGAAGAAAGGAATTTGTAGTGTCCTTATGCAGAATAATAGGGTTATTGCCTATGCATCACGACCGTTGAAAATTCATGAAAAAAACTATCCTACTCATGATCTTGAGTCAGTAGCTGTGCTCTTTTCTTTGAAGATATGGAGGCACTACCTCTATAGTGAAAAATGTGAGATTTATACTGATCACAAGAGTTTGAAGTATATTTTCTCACAAAAAGAACTCACCATGAGGCAAAGGAGATGGCTTGAATTACTCAAGGATTATGATTGTACGATACACTACCACCCAGGGAAGGCAAACAATCTGGCAGATGCTTTGAGAAGAAAAGATCATGGAGTTTTGAACAATATTAGAATTGAAAGGGATCTAATTTTCATAGATCTAGTGAATATGGACATGGGAATAAACAGGGAAGGTAAAACATCAATTCTTTTTCAAATGGTTGAAAAACCATCTTTACTAGAAAGGATTAAGAGTTATCGTACCAATGATGATGAATTTCAAAAGAAGATTAAAGCTATGAATGATGGGAGATTGAGAGAATTTGTGTATGAAGAAGAAATTTTGAGATTCGGGAAGAGGCATTGTGTTCCCAATATACCTGATCTAAAAAGGGAATTGTTGGATGATGCTCATAGTTCCAATATCTCTATACACCCTGGGAGAACCAAAATGTATATATATTTGAAGGAACATTTTTGGTGGGACAAGATGAAGAGGGAGATTGCTGATTTTGTGTCATGATGTATGGTTTGTCAACAAGTGAATGCTGGAAGGCAATAGCCTGGTGGAGTATTGAAACCACTTCTCATACCAGAGTGGAAATGGGACAATATTACGATGGACTTTGTCATGGGGCTACCAAAGACTCCTATAAAGTACGATGCAATATGGATCATTGTTGATCGTCTTACCAAGTAAGCACATTTTGTTGCTAAAAGAGAAGATCTACCACTAGAACGTCTAGCAAGAGTATATATTAATGAAGTTGTGAAACTTCATGGAGTACCCCTATCGATTGTTTCTGATCGTGATCCCCGTTTTATTTCAAGATTATGGAAGAGTCTTCAGAAATCCCTTGTTACTAAACTTCATTTGAGCACTGCCTACCACCCTCAGACAGATGGAAAATCAGAACGAACAATTCAAACCATAGAAGACATGTTGAGATCCTACTCACTTGACTTTCAGTGTATGTGGGATCAATATTTACCTATGGTAGAATTTTCCTATAACAATAGCTTCTATTCGAGTATTCAGATGGCCCCATATGAGGCTATATACGGGAAGAGATGTCGCACACCAACATGTTGGGATGACGTTGGTGGAAGAAAACTTGTAGGTCTAGAACTGGTGGTGGAAACGATGGAAAAGGTGAAGGTAATCCAAAATCACATCAAAGCAGCTCAAAGTAGGCAGAAGAGCTATGCCGATAATCGAAGGAAGGATTTGAAATTTCAAGTCGGTGATTATGTTTTCCAGAAGGTATCTCCATGGAAGGGAGTCATACGTTTTGGTATGGAATGTAAATTGAGTCCTAGGTACATCGGACCATTCAAAATTCTAGAACGAATTGGGGATATAGCTTACCGATTGGCAATGCCGCCAAGTCTCTCCAAAGTTCACGATGTGTTCCACGTATCTCTATTGAGGAAATACATGCCTGACCCAACGCATGTACTCACCTATGAGGAATTAGAACTGGAACCCGTTATGTCTTATTGCGAAGATCCCATGAAGATTCTTTATACGAGAGAACAAGTACTGAGAAACCAGACGACTCGTCTGGTAAAAGTCTTCTGGAGAAACTATAAGTTGGAAGAGGAAACGTGGGATCCCGAGGAACTTATGATGAAGAACCACCCGATTCATTTCATGCTATAGTATTCTTGAAATTTCTAGGATGAAATTATTTGAAGTAGGGAGGAATTAACACCCCAAACTTCTACCATACGTTTCCCTTTGAATAATGTAATAGTGTGTGTTGTACGCAACATCGAGTTCTAACACACACCACAACCGATCAAACTAGTTGTTATGAATAGTAATACATACTTTTTGAAATTACATATATTTTATATTTCAAAATGGACTTCTTTTTTGGATTCATTATATCAAAATTATCCTAAGTTTAATTTTTGGTATATTTCTGAGAACGTCCAATTTTTATGAATAGTGAAAATACATAAATTTTTTTATTCAAAATAATTTATAGTGAAAAATTATATTATTTTGTGGTTTTACTGTAAAATTAGAATATATTTTTACTATTTTATCCAATGGTGTTCATTATAATTAATTTCACTTTGAAATTGGATATAAACAATTGTCAATCTTTTAATATATATTATTTCTTTAAAGCACGCTATTTGTTGTTACAACGGGAATTAATTATAAAATTAATTAATGCAACATTTATGTTTGTAATTTTGTAAAATATAAATCATTTTTGAATTCATAATATCAATTGTAGATTAGGGTGAAATTTTTCCACTGTTCTGAAAAACTTCAATTTTTGATGAATAGTAAAACTACTAAGTGGTAGTTAAAAAACTGATTTTTTTATAAAACATAATTTTACCACTTCTATGATTGGAATTTCAAAAAACCGAGAGAAACAGTTATATCAAGGAGTAAAATGTGTTTCAATGAGATGAAAATAATTTTTTGTGAATAGTAACTTTTTACTTTTATTTACCACTGTTAAATGTAAATAGGGTAATTAAGGGTAAAAATTATTTTAATATTACCCTAACACAAGTCTTAATTCTATTGGACAAGTGTATCTCGACCAAAAACAACCTTAGGAATAAAATATTATCATTTAGGTCCACTTGGATTAGATTATGACATTTATCATTATTTAATTCAAAGAAGAGTTAATAGAGTTAAAATCAATGTTTACTTACAAAAACATTTTTAATATAGGTTTATACATAAGATAAATTCAATTGTAAATACTCATTAGAAAGATAAAAAGATTGAATACATAATTAAATTTTATTTATAATTTTTAGTTATTAAATAATTTAATTTATATATTATACAATGATGATGCATGAATTACCATAATTGTGAAAAGTTAAAGTAATTGATATTATAAATACCAAAATGAATATAATTTGAGACTATTCATTAATTAAACTAATTTTCAATGTTAATATAAAATGTTCGTAGTGACTTAAGTGACTTTTTTCGAAGTAATAATTCTTTTATGAGGTTTACAAAAATCAATTATTGAATTGTGTCAAAATTGACATAAAAGAATTTTTAAAAACAAATATTATATTATTCATTGATAATAAATTCCTAAAAATATATGGTTCTACAAAGAGACTTATATCATGATAGGTTTATCATTAATGTACCACTTGGGGGTCGCTTGGATGTATATAGTATGTTTATTAACCATATAATATAAAAATACAAAGAGACATTGTAAAAGTGAAACTAATTATCTAAGAATTAATACTTAATGATAAGGTTACTATAATGACCAAACCTGTCTAAATTCTATTGGTTGAGTGGTTTTTGACCTATCCCAACCATAGCCTTTAAATAATACACATGTGATAAATTAGAAACCGAATATGAATTTATTATAAAATAATATTTCTAGCTTTTCCAAAGGTGCCTCTCACCCCTCTTATAAAAGGGAACTCCACCTTCTCATTACATCACACCTTCAAAGCCTTTTGGATCGGCCAACCTCTACACAAATACTCTCTAAACATCAATCAATTCATCCTAGAGGCCTTACTTTAGTCAGAAGGCCAACCTAGGAGCCCTTTTGATCAAATCAAAAGGAAGAACCCGAAGAAGAGGTAATGATTTCACCACCCTTTTCCAAGTTCCTTTATTCTTCCACTTCTTCCTTCATTGTTATAACCATTCTAAAATAATAACTCCAGTATCTTATATATACTATGATGTTATTATAAATATGGTACAACCATATTCAGTATTATATCCATCCTTTGAATAACATGTCTCCATACGTGCGTACGTACAACTTACCGTCTCCACGTCGTGGTGTAATTGTTATTCAATAAATTATTATTTGGATGGGTATAATAATGATGAGTAACTCATGTAAATAATAAATATAACATGATAATGATTCTGTATATATGGTATACCATCCAATTATATATTATTTTAATATCAAAAGAATGATATTGTCGCTCGTGCGTACGTACGGACTACCGTCTCCACGAACGCGATAAGATTCATTCTCCATCGTATCCATTCATGTCTAATTCTCATTTGATGATTAATAATAGTATCTAAGGACTTGATATCATTCTGGATATGATTAAGATAAAACCTATCCAAGAAAAACATGGCCTACGTAACAAAACATATAAATGAAAATGAGTAAGTTAACACCCGAAACAACGATAATACTATGATATTATTAACAAATCAGTGTTAAAAGATCATATATGATATGATATTAATATATATGATTCTTTTATAATTTAATGACAATTATTTCACCATTATACAGGATTTTAACCTACCCTAACCAAGGAAAAGTACAAGGTAAGGATTATTTCACGATCTCTTCATTAACCGAGGTTATTTATACGTAACAATCTACTGGGATCTCTTTATCATCCACATCCATGTTTCTTAAAAATGAATTTCAAAACATTTTTACTATTTACTAAAATATTGGTTAAAGTAATTTATACCCTTGTTTTAATTTTTATAAGAGGTTTATAAAGTAATCTTTCTATCGTTTTCCAAACAAGGTGCTTTTTAACCTTTTCGACAAAATTAAGGTAAGAATGTTTTTTTAACTTATACGGCAGGTGCGGCTATTTTCTGCCGTTATAAAATCGTCGAAGATTCCCTTACAAGATTATAAGAATAATTTCAAATAAATTTTTTTATTTTATATATAATATGACTCTTAAATTATTTCAAAATAGAAAGAGATATTTCTCAAAAAAGAGTTTTGATCTCATCTATGTCAACATCCTTTGTTGGATTTTACACTTATTTGAAGTTAATTTATTATGATAAAAAACTTCTATATTGTATTGAATGTTTTGTGATATGTTTGAATTTGGATGTGCTATTTTTATACCTTTCATGGGTTATGGTGAAAGTATTGACATTTCGTATGATAGTTTTAATACGAATGTTTATGTCATGTTTAAACCTTTTCATATGGGAATGCATTGGACTTAATATGTGACGGGTGGAGCCCGCTATAGCTCCTCGATGCATCGGTATGTCTCATGAGACAAACTAGTGTCTTGGCACAAGGCCTTGAAAAAATCTTTTTTGTAGTCTTGGCTCGAGGCCTTGGCTGTGTGGTTGTGATAGTCTGGCATTATGCATTCCATCATTATGAAAGTGGTTATTGATATTGTATGTGATTATTCGATTAGTAGAATATCTATGTAAATAAGTAAATGGAATTATTTCATTTTATTTTTTCCATACTATGTTGAAGTTCAATTTTAAAAGACTTTTGTTTTAGTTATACACTGCCTTAAATGTTTATTCTTATTTATGAAAGTTTCTTCTATATTGTTATCCTTACTGGGAATTTGAGCTCACACCTTTTCTATGATTTATTTTTCCCAGGATGTGAAGTAGTAAATTATGAATGACCTGCAGGGATATTATGAGGGGATAATAGTGTGTAAAATGGAGACAATATGTTGTTGTAGTAGTTTTTCACTTTATGTTGTAAAATAAAACTTTATGAATATATCTTGTATATCCAAGGCTACTAAACCAATCGGTCTTTCGAGATTTGATCTTTATTTTGATCATGCAAATGTTATGTAATAATTCACCGACTCTAGGTAACTGGGGTGGGGGCATTACATTTACATTGATTAAAGTTTTTTTCATTACAATAACATTTGACATAATTTCATGGAATGAACCTATCTCTTACATTCATATGAAATATCTAAATATAGGTACATTATTTCTAATTTGGATGTGATTTCTACCATGATATTATTTTCATTAAATAAATGTCAAAAAATTCATTCAAATTTTTTTGTATGAATAATTTTTTTACATAAGGATTAAAAAAGGATAATTTGAATTATTTTTTAATTTTAAATATATATAATGATATTAAGGATATTTATTTCAATATTTTAGTTGCAAAATAGTAATCATAAATGCTTATGAATACCTGATATGATATTTATTTGATTATTATAGAAATATAATAATAGATGTTAAATTATTAAAATTGATATAATTTTAATGATTTAATATGGAATACAAATTTTATGGATATATATATTACATGTTTGTGGAGTTATAAGGTATTATATTCTATTTATTCCTTTATAATTTTTTATTTCTACTATTATTAAATTAATAATGTAAAAATTACATTAGTAATATTTTTTAATAAACAATATTTTATAAAATGATGTAAAATTAGTAAAAATATTATATTAAAAAAAATGAATGGTACATGGGTTAAAAATCAAATTTTATCCATTTATGTTCATTATATTTTTTATAATAAAACTCCTCTCCCATAAAGGGTAGAAAATATTAATATTTATTTAATTGTTAAAAGGGTTAATGGGGTTTAAAATTAAATGAAATGGGTTAAAATAACACAAAAAAAATCTCAAATCGAATATTTGAGATTATTTTGAACAATCATATTAATATAATTAAATTAAATATATTTTTATCTATTAGTACGTGGAATATAATTTATATATACATAATAGTTTATTGAATTCCATAAATACCCCTTCCCTCACTTAAAAGAGGTCACCATTTCACTAATCTATTTAAAAAACTCTTATCCAACCTTGCCAGAACAATTCTATAAAATTATTTACTCAACATATATTTATATGGTTTTAGGTGATGGTGTTCCCAATATACTAAACATATGGTCCTTTCTAAGTATCCCAAATGAGTTTTCACTGAGATAAGGTTAAATTTTTTTAAAGGTATTTGAATTTGTTTCTTTTATACATCCTCTAAATATGTTTTCCCAATATAAAACAATAAATAAAGTACCATTAATATAACTATATGTTCCAATTATTGTCATATGACTAATTTTCTAGGATTTTATTTACTATAGAAAGAGAAAAAATCATATATGGTTATTCGCAACTATATATATCTATGTAGTAGTGTATTTAATTGTTCATCACCAATTTTCAATTATTGTAATAATTGCATAAATGATGAATATATATAAACATTATGAAATAATTATTCTTCTAATATTATAAAAATATACCTATATTCTTATGTGTCAATCTGTTGGAGAAGAGTAATACAGATTGCGTACATGTGGAGTACCACCTCCATGATGCGATTTTATAATTTTTTTTTTCTAATTGATATTTATGATTTTAAGAATTTTTTTATGAAAATAAAGTATAAATATAAAAATAAAATTACATATTTGGTGTGAATTTTTATTTATCTTTTATCCTACCATCTGTCTAAATGTTAAAACAACATTCATGTGTACGTACCTCTTACATTCTTTATGAATGGTGTAATGGGTTTTCATATATCTAGCTTTTATAAATGACTACAATATCAATATATATATATATTATGAATAACATTGTTTAGTTGATTGATCCACGATATATGTACATGGACCAAAATATCATACTGAAAGATATAAAAAGAAGAAGTCATCACCTAAAAAATTGACTGAAATAAAAAATTTATATTAAAAAATTGAGAAAAATATTTTAATAAATTAAATATGGAATGATATATATTATTTTATTACTATTATATATATATATAATAAATCTGTATTTATTATTATGTAGGTTCTTACATGTATGTTGTAATTCATAACTGCTGTAAGGCTCTCTAATATCACTTTTACATGTATGGTAAATATGGAATTCTCCATATTTATTTCACTTTTTTGTTGTAAATAGATCCATTTTTCTGATACATAATGAATAATTTATATTCATGGTATTAATTATTTCAATTTATGATATTATTTATTTTAAAATATGATTCAAAATTTATTAAAGAAGTAATGGGGTTTTCACAATCTCTTCATTATTAATAATTGTTCGTTTCTCATTATCGACTAGGGGATTTAATTCATATTTATATTTTAAATAAAATATTTTTTATTATCCGTTATTTATTTTTGGATATTTAGTTTTTCCCTACATTTTTATTCCATTAATTACTCAAAATACCGATAAAAGAATTTTAGTGAAAACTGGTTTTGTTTTTCTTCTCGACCATTAATCATTCTCTTTGAAGTCCAAATTATCATATTTCTATCAAAAATCACTTTTATAGAATTTCATATTTACTTTTTGAAGCCATTTTTACCCGATATTTTCAATTTTATGAAGATATTAAAAGTAATATTCTTATCATTTTATAAATGTGGTACTTTTTATCCTTTTATAAAATTGTTAAATGAATGTTTTTATAACATGTACAACATGAATTTAATTATCCTTTATTATAAATTATCAATTTATTTAACATTCAACTATATATTTAAATATTTTCATACAAAGAATAACATTATTTTATGTATATGAGAAAATATTTAGATTTTAAATTGGTTTTTTCAAATTTAAAAGGGTATTCTTCCCAAGATATATTTCAGTTTGATTTTAATGTATTTTGATGAATGTCATCATACATGGTAATATCATAAATTTTACTAAGGATATAATCATATTAGAATATCCATAATATTTTATCAAAATTTTTATTGTTATCTTGGATAAATAAATTATCGATATACTTTATAATACATCTTTAAAATAAAAAATTTGTTGATTTTTATTGATTGTCTATAATATTATGTTGTTTACTTAAATGATGAATTATTTGTACTTATTATGTGATAGTTGGGTCCCAAAATTATTTATCCCATTTACTAATTAATAGGTATCATGATATAAATTATATTGGTTTTGGAGTTGAGTCCGAACCTATTTATATATATTTCATGGACCAATACCTTGATGTGATGTTTAGATATCTTAGACTAATGTCTTTATGGTATGTTTTAGATTTCCATCATTTTTCATTCCACCATTAAAAAACCAGAAATTACATTCCGTGTGATTATTTTAATATTCATGATATCCAGGTTGATGTTTCATTGGTAGGGGTTGGTTCCCTAGAACCATATTCCATGTACACTAAGATAAAAATATAATCATTGGATGTATAACTATAGACTATTTGTCACATCATTTTTCCCTTTTTTTATCCATTCATGTTATAATGTCCAAAAAATAGTTGTTTCACTGAAAGATCATTGCAGTTCACCTCTATAATGAGAACCTATATGTGTTGTTACACAATTAAAATATATATGTTCTATAGATGAATGATAACATTTAAGGGAAAATGATATAGGCTATCAGAGATGGAGACTCATAGGACTTTGATGCACCATCTCATTGTGTACGACCTTGGTAATATCTTGACGGATATAACAAGAATGAGTCCAAACAATAGGAAATCCAAATTTATATGTTTCAATTGATGTTACTATATAAGGAGTGTGTATTGGTTCTTATACATTATGATTATTATTAATGGATATTATGACATGATCACATACATGTACAAAAAAACATTGAAGAAATATTTTCGTCGTGAGGTAGGAAATATTGGGTGCATCATGAGTAATACTGTATTAATAAATAATGAGTGAAAGGATGTGTCCCTTCTATTCCATAATAGAAGTTGATATCTCGAGCCTTTCGAGGAAAATTAAATTGAATAAATAAATATGTGGACGTGGTGTTTTATATTCATGTTAAATTTAGGGAAGTCAAATAATGAGAAATGAGCATATGGGTTTGTTACACTTGCATGCATCCCTCTTGGAAAGTGATTTTGAGACAAATGGATTATATTAGATGGTAAGAATTTGTATGAGGTGATATGTCTTTGGGGAATTAACTTGTTTACAATGGGTTTCATGTTGTGTTTCTAGATTCTAACCTTGGGGATTATGATTTTATACCAAATTCTATTGAGAAAGAGGCCTATAGGGTCACAAACTAGGTGTATTTAGTATCGTTGTTAAATAATATTTTTTTTTATTTTACAAGTTAAATAAATATTATTCATGGGTGTGGTTCAATAATTGTTTATGGGTGTATTCTCTCATTTATTTCAACACCAGTGATTCAAGAGAATATATTTTGGGTGGAATAGTTAATAAATATTTATCATCTATTTAGTGAATATAATATTAATCTATTTTTTGAGAATAATATAGTGGTATTTATTTCATAAATAAATAGTCATTTTTAGGGTTCATTAAATATGGAAAATGATAATCGGATCATGTTAAGGGTTAGATGATAAATAAAATTAAATCTGGTTTGATTAAATATTATTTAAATAAAACCTTCAAGTTAAGTAAAAGTAATGTAATGAAAATTATTGTTGGTATTAATTTACAAGGGGGATTCACATGGAATAATAAAAATAGTAACAACACTTGTGAGCATTATTTATTATTATGTAGTGAATATATTTCCATGTTATACTATTCATTTCACATTAGCCTAAGGAAAGTTAGAGCTATCCAATTGGGTATTCAAATTTTTTGCTCGGAATCCTCTCGAGCCTAGAGTGTTTTTTCCACTCCAAGAACACTCTCAATATTGAAACATATCCTCCTCCACGAGATGAAGGTGAACTCGTTGGATGAGATTTTCAAGGTGATAAAATGTGGACATCACAGGCATATGTATATTTAACGATAGCCCTTATAGACAGCTTCAATGATGTCCAGAGATATGCGAAAAACAAGTAGATCACCGCAAGAGGGAATATATCATTGATCTATAGAATGAAACGAAAAAAAACCTGAAAATATGTGGCTCAATTCAACATCTATGAAAGAACCAACATGAGAGTAATTATTATATAATGAACTTAATTATCAAAAAATATATTGCTTCTCCTTATTAGTTTTGAGTGAAATTTAAATTTTTCAATAACTAATGATCAACCATGGATTAATACAATGATGAACACAATTATCAAAGGGGTTATATTGTGGATTATATTTACTTATTTGTTCATTTATTATTTATGCTTTAGTAAATTAGTATGTCAATCCATGTTTAATCATTATATTAAATATAAATTATGAGATCTATTTCTAAATTCATCATTTCTCATATATTGAAGAGAAATGTTCAATATTTTGAATAAGAAAACAAGGATCTTATTTGTAGCCTCCATGTATTTTGATTGTAAAACACCAGACATCATGCTATGTAATCAAAATCACATCTGGTGTAGTTCTATTTAATCCATCAAGTGTAGTTTTGTAATTAATCAACCCATGTGTATTAATGAACCATGGTGTAGTAAATTATTACACCGTGTGTTTTCCAAGATAAACGAGTGCACGAGAAGATATACTACATGTCATGTTTCCCACTAGATAGGTCTTGTAGTCGCTTTGGTATAGGGTCATGTTTTGTTTACCAAACACGACTTTACTAGTTTGTAATCGCATAATGAAGAGTTTAGAAGGTGTGTGGACAAATGGACATGCCTTTTACAATGACGATTTCCAATGTATCCCTCACAGGTTGTTTCCCCAGGAATGTAGTTCAGATGGATTTTGAGGAGGGTATAATCCATGTAGTGAGATAAACATGCTATGTACGGTTTTCCAAATTACGTAGATTAAAAATATATTATTATAATATGTATCCCTTGAGACATGTACCTTTCTGTGGTCATAAAGAAAAGAAACAACATGTGATAGTTGTCTTATATATATATATATTAGAATCTACTTAAATTTAAAATATATTCCCATCATGCGAGAGTTGTAATATTATTATTGTCTTTTGTGCATGTTATGTGTAACCAAGAATAACTTTTCTACTAGTATAATATAGGTGGAGTAGTTTTGAATCGGTATTCTGTGGGTAACCACAATATGACAAGTTATGTAAAAAGTTAAATTTAAATAAATTTATTAATTTGTTTAAAATTTTAATGGATGGTAATCCCATTGAAATAAAAAATATACGATAAAGATATGGTAATTTAAGATAAAAATTTATCGATTCACTTTTGATTTATCTTAAATAAGAATGATTAGGGAGTAAAATTCTAGTTTTAGTAAATATTTATTTCAATGAATTCATGTGGATAATCATGAGAAATACTAGACCAATTTATGTTATTAATTTCTCTATTAATTTAACAATAAATTAAAAAATTGGAATGCGCGACTTCTCTACTAATTAATATGAAGTGAATTCATTCCCATGGTTTATTTTCTGTAAACCCCATTTATACATCACCGGAATATGAATAAAACAATATGTAATGGATGGATCAACCAAGATAGTGGAGGTAGTACAAATTATTGTCCAAGGCGAAACCAATCCATGGAGATAGAAAGGTGGACAAGTGGAAAGATATAAACATAAACCTAATTATTTAGAGGTGCTTATCCCCTAGTCCAGTGGTTAATTAACCAACTGTTAGATAAATTGACCATTAATATAATATCCTGAACATGCCCTTTATTTTATTTCTATCGGTTTCATGGTTTATTCATTATGTATATATTTTTGTGATCACATAATTAATAAATTAATCAAGCATGTAAGATGGAAAAAATAAACTGGATTATATGTAAATTTTCTCTAAGACATTGATAATCAACTAAGATTAACCCACATAATATTATCATGAAATTAAAAATATAATAACTCGAAATTTACAAAAAAGGACAAACTACCTCAATATAATATTTAGTAGTTATATCCTTTCATTACATCATTTAGAATCAAACCACAGTTCAAATTGTTTCACCAGCAAAATATGGGGTTATTTTAATTATTAAGGAATTCTAATTTGAGGTTTTTGGTTGACATGATATTGTTTACATCAATGATTGATTACTAATTCATTATTCGGTGTAACTGATAAGCAAGGGTTGAAGAAATCCAATATTAATGATTTCAGGATTAGGGATTCCACTCAATAGATCAAGGAGATATGAGTTATTGTATTTTTCATTTGGAATGCCTACAGAAAACCTTTCAAATGGTTAGACCTTCCAAATTTGTAGTAATTTGAAGGGAAATATGGATACTTTCAACTTGAATTTAAATGAAATATTATATTTTTATGAAAAAGGTTTGGGATATTGGATTTTAATAACATAATGGGAGACTAGTGAATATATATTTATTTTTTCTTTTAATTTTATCAAAAAATATACTAATAATATCTTCAAATTATTTGTAGAAACAAAATAAAAAATGAAATCAAACCTATCATTGTGATCCATACTAAAGAAGGAAAACATTATCACCGATGCTAATTTCTAGAAGTGGAAAAGGTATATTAAGGTCATCATTCCCCATGAAAAAAACTAAATTTCTTGGAAATTTATTTACCAGTTGCACATTCAAATAAGGAAAGTAATATGGATGTCTCTTTGTATAATGTACAACTGAATGTTACTAGTGATGTTAAGTTCCTCAAGCTATCATCCATAACAAATGAGATCATGGAGAAATAAGCAAAAATGGATTATTATATCAGGATGAGTATCATTTTGGATCCCTATCATGAAAATGTTAGAAAATAAATGTCTGGGATCTGCAATTCATTTTTCAACCTTATCCATGGAGAGACTTGGCCAGTTCGACCACATGTGTTTAAGAGTATTTTCTATATTGAGAATCTATAATTCACAGGGTTTAAATTACCATATGAGTTGCATATTGTACTCAAAATATCATCACACCACAATTACTGCTCTAGTTTTATAGTGATTTATAATATGAGAAATTATGAGAAGATTTTATATGAACATATCACCCTGATTCACCATGTGTATAAAGAGATGGGTTGTGACCAACCCACAATCCATATGATGAATATGTAGAGGAAGAACAAGTAAAAAAGTGTCAAAGTCCAATAAACAATCTAATGATCCCAATAACCATCCAACCAAGAAGAATAATATTAAAAGGCAGTGAACGGAAAATGAGGTATGGTTTTTCATACGTTTCATGGAATGCCATTGGAAGAGGAACTTCACCCAAAGGCAAAGGGAAGCAAATGGTGTGTTCTTTATTGAGTGAAATATATCCATTTATAAAAATTCGGGTTTAGATACAACATATCATTCTCATATATGTATTCAAATATAGGAACCAAGTAGAATTTATAAAATTGGAAGAGGGGAGGTGGATCAACAAGATATCAATGGGTCATGGTTGGATTCTCTTTCCATTGGTGACGAACACCTTTCCATGCCAGCCATGATAAGTTTACCTTCACAAAACTGTGATTATGTGACAAATGTTACAAAGTTCATTGTTTTTGTACCATGTTTAGATACATATGGGTTTATTTTGAAATTCTTCAAAAAAGATGTTTCTTTTATAAGTTCAACATATGTTATGTTATGTCACATTTTAATAATGGTAGTTATGTAATAAATTACAAAAACCAAGTGTTTTTAATCAATAATGTATAATGTTCATAGGTCCCATACAATAGCATGTTGTGGAATCAAGTCTTTGTCATGTAAACTAAATGATTTAGAAAAATTTATGTTAATATGGTTATGTATACTCTTCTCAGCTAAAACCACTTGATCGATTTCATGTTTGTTTACATGGAAAAATTACCAGACTGCCATTTGGTGGACATTCTGAAAGGGCGACAATGATTCCAAGATTAGTACACACTAATGTTTGTGAACCCTTTCTATCAGATGAAAGAGGCAGATATTCTTAAATTATAACACTTATTGATGAATTGTGTTGATATGTATTTATTTACATAATGAGGTATAAGTCTGAGTTCTTTGAGAAATTCAATCAATTGAAGGATGTTGTAGAGAACCATCATGTTAAGAAGTTAAAGATGTTTCAATCATATAAAGGTGTATAATATCTTAACCCAAGAGTTCATCAACATTCTATGGGGGTTTGGGATTCTATCTCAACAAACCAAACCTTATAAACCACAGTGGAATGGTGTTTGTAAAAGGATGACTTTTACCTTTATGGAAATGGTATGGTTGATATTGAGTTAAAAAGATCATAAATTATTCTTTTGGGGATATTAATTAAATAAAGAGGTATAAAAATTAAATAAAATACCAACTAATGTATGAAATAGAATTTTCTTCTATTTATGGTGTATAAGGAATGTTATTTTTTGCAAAAACATTTATGGATATGCTTGGTGTTTTATCAATCTTTCTTAGAAAAAATAAAACATCCCTTTATAATGAGGTGTATCATTATGTGGTATTCCAATGAAACTAAGGGATACTACCTATAAAACATTCACACAATAATGTACCTACTTCCAAGCCAATATGTATTTGTTGATAAAGAGGAAATCCACTAAAAAAATATGTCTATATAACACAACTAGAAGGGTTTATGACACCAAACAATGTAAAATAGATTTACAAGTTATATAGATTCGTTTTTGGATTGAAGCAAGCATCTAGGTCATGGAACATTCAATTTGATGTATCCATAAAAGAAATAGGTTTCATTATAAAAATGTGAGTTGTGTGTTAACAAAATTTTTAATGGGAATGTGGTATTTATCCTAATATTATACGATTAATACATATTACTTATTGGAAAAAACACACCAGTCTTACATCTAGTTATAGACTGGTTGAACAAGTGATTACCCATAAAGGATATCGGTGTATAAGCCTACATTATAGGGATCATGACCATTCATGATATATCCGTGTGGATTCATGGAATAATTCAAAGTACATATATATACCAGATACTCAATATATATAGTATGCAACAATCCATGAGGGGATTGGTTCTAGTGTCACATGGTTTACATATTTCTAAGAAAATGTGACCTAAAATAAAATAGGATTGTGATAATATGAGTAAGATCCCATAATCATTAGTAAAAGGATATGTCATGTATTCCATGTTATGTGCTAGATATGATGTTTCCTATGCACTTCTCATTGTAGGTAGATATCATGAAGATCATGGATAACAACATAGGAATGTTATTAACATAATCTTTAATTATCTTAGAAGTAATAAGGATATGTTAATGTTGTATTCATGAGATAAGGAGCTTGTCATTAGAGTGTATATCGATGCTAGTTTTCATACATTTCATATTGATCTGAAGTCACACTTAGGTTATGTTTTGCCTCAATAGAGGAGCTGTGAGACAGAAGTGCTCAATGAATCATGTTTTTGTTGATTCAATAATAGATTTTGAGAATATAGTGGGTTTTAATGCTGCCATGGAAGCTATATGGATAATGAATTTTGTCAAGGATCATCATGTGGTACATAACAGTAAAGACTCTGTCATATTTTATAATGTAAAACTGCAATGATTGTTCTTGAAAAAGAGCCATGGTCACATCAACAGACAAATCACATACTCTAGAAGTATCACCTATTGAAGTATTTCTATAAAATGGGGGATGTTTCAGTTATTAGAGTATCCATAATAGTTAACATGGTAGACCCCATGACTAAAATCATATCTTAGTAGAAGCATTCGTATCATGTTAGAGCTATAGGGATGAAGGTCCGTGTTAGTTGGCTCTAATGCATGTGAGAGTCTATTGGATATTGTTTCCAAGAGCCACCATTTTTTTACATAATGAAAAATGTATAATCATTGTATGGATATCAAGGAACTCCTTGTCACATCATGATTATTATACTGTGAAACATTGCAAGTTATGATGTCCCATGAGTAGTTATCACTCTAAAATATCATATTAGTTCCCAACTGTGATGTGATAGAGGACATTCCATAACTCTATTATTATATATATGTTATATAGAAGGATGACATCATTTGAGGGAAACAAATAAAATAATCTATCAGAGGTGTAAACTCATATTACTTTGAGTCACCTTCTCATGGTGTACACCCTTGGTAATATCCCGGAGAATATTATGAGAACGAGACCTTCCAATTGGAAATCCAAAATTGTATGTGTCATTGGATGATCATATATGATGATGTGTGTATTTTTCATAGAATTTATGATTATTTTTATTGTGTATTATGAATAAAAAACAGAGATATATTTGAAAAAAAATTATATTGAAATATGTTCACAGTGAGGTGGGATATTTTGGGTGTCTCATGAGTAATACATCATTAAGAATAATGTGGAATTTTTTTTCACTTTTTATCTAATACATGTGTTGATATCACAGGCCATTGATTGAAATAATATAGCTAAAATAAATACATGTCCATTGTGTTCTATAGGAAAGTTAAATTTCAATGAATCAAATAATGATAAATCGAGCACATGGGTTGATGGAACTTTCATGCATCCATTGTGATTAGATATATTGAAACAAATTAATTATATTACACAATAATAATTTTTACGAGGTGACATGTTGTTGAATCATTAACTAATTTCTCCATGGGTTCCTTGGCATAATTCTAGATGCTAACCATGGTCTTCAAGATAAACCACCTAATAGTTCCGAGAGAGAGGCCTAGAGGGTTACATACTAAGTGTATTCATTATTTATGTATATAATATTTTATTTATTATATAACCAGTTTAATAAATATTATTATTGTCTATGGTTTAATAAGATCTCATGGATGCATGATCACATTTATTTCAACACTAGTTTTTGAAGAAGATATTTTGTGGGTGGAATGATTGATAAATATTTATTTTTTATTATGTTAATATAATATTTATATATTTATTGGAGAATAATGAATTGATTTTTATTTAATAAATTAATAGAAATTAGTCAAGGTTCATAAATAATGTGGAGGATTGGCGAATTGAGATAAGTGTATGTTGAGAAATGATATTAAATATTATTGGAATAAATAATTTTTAAATGTAAATTTCACGTTAAGCACATGATATTGACCTAATAGTATTGTTTCTATTCCTAGACATGGGGGTTTCACATATGAATTATAAAATATGTAATGTAAATTATGCTAATTATTTATTATAATCTAGTTAACTAAACTCATAGTTATGTTATTAATTTCTCATTAGCCCGGGGAATACAATAACTAGCCAATTTTTTGTGGACATCAATTTTGAGAAATCCTACCAAACCTAGAGTATTCATTCCTCTACACGAATGAACTCAAGAATGAGAGTTATCCTCCTACTCCTGATTAAAGAGAACACTTTGGTAGTGATTTCTCAGGTGACCAATGGTGTACATCACCAATGTAAGGATCTTCAATGATAGATCCCATATACTCCTTTGACATCATCCAAAGAGACGTGGAACATGTGTGGATCACTGATATAGGAGATCTACCCATGATATATAAAATGCAATGATGATACACAAAATGATATTTGGATGAACACATAATCAAAAAAGAATCACCTTAGAGGTAATTATAATTAAATTCAACTAATTATTAACAAAATATGTCGATACCATAACTTTGTTTTGAGGGAAATTATTTATTTTTTAAATCCTTGATTAAATTCCATTATTACTGGTGTTCATCTCTTAATTGATACTGGAATGATCATCGATTATGGAAAAAAGTAACATTGGGCGTCGAGCCAATTGCACCTCCACTATACCCAAAACCTACATCATTTTTATGTGGTTATTTATATGGAATTATTTTATCATTATTTATTCCTACCTTATTGCTAATGCCTTAATTATTCTATGATATATTATACTATATGAATTGTATTTACTAATCATGTATTCTCACACATTAAATATTTTTTGTGTACCTAGGATTCTAGGAAATGTCATAAGATGTATATTTATGGTTATTCTAGTGGGAATAATTATTATCCCAAAGAAAATACTATGTTGTATTTTATGTTTTCAATTGTAATTGGATATTTATTTTTGTAAATTGTTTTTCCAAAATACATATATGATCTGGTAATTTGTGATGGGATTTCTTATATTTAGTACCAATGTAATAAATTAACCATTAACTCTAATATACTTTGGTAAGGGGTCATTAAATTTATATTAGAGAAAGTATAGTATTGACCTTCTAAAAAATATTTAATAAAATAATACCAGAAAACATAATGTTATGAACATTTTTTTATGACAAGTCTCTGTACATGATAATGTCCTATAGTTTTAGTTATTAATATGCTACATAGTTTTCTCTAAAAATAAATCTTTATATGGTTGCTACTAGTGGATATAGTTTCAATACTAATATATGCAGAGGTAATAATCCTAAAAAGGATTTGTCATGTTTTTATCAACTATCATTCTGGTGTATTGTGTGAGTTCCCTTTCTGTATACATAGTTTAACACTTTCGTAGGATATAATATTGTTGACATACATTTTACTTATGAACCATTATGTAGGATTTGATTTGATAATAATTAAAGATGGACTTGGATAAACATAATATTTCATTGAGTAGAAAGAAGGTTCCGTGATTTTGAAATATTATAAATGGTATTTCACGGTTTCCCACTATGAATATTATTTACCCTTATATTATCTTTGGATACATCTTATGTATTGAACCTGATAAATCCATGTTAACATTGAATGTTGTGGAATATTTGGTGATCAGAGTAATAAAATTTGGTTGCTGAATGCAGGTTAAGATATTTTGGTTATTCCTAATCAGTTATCATGATATATGGTTATAAACATGTACCTAAACTAATATCCAGACTCAACAAAGATAAAGAGGATATAGTTCGATGAGATATCGATTAGTGGACATCATAAAGGGAAGAAGGATCAATTTCCATGAAGTTGAATATTTTGTATGAGAAACTATTGAAATTTTCTCATTGGAATTTGAGAATGATTTATTTATTGAAGATAATTTAATAGATCCCTGAATTGTTAAATAAAAATGAATATTTCAGTAAATGTTAATATAATCAATCATAAGAAACTATAATCCATTCAGTTTATTATGTGTGATTATATGGGTATTATCCATTTCAATTACTAAATAAAAGGTTTATCTCATATAATAATGAATTACATGGGTGATGGTAATAGTTGATGTTTAAGGACTCATGTTTTTATATATTTGTAATTAAAAAAATACATTGTAGAATTATTTTATTAATGATTTAGGCATATAAAAATTGTGAAATATTTAAGGACTCATCCACAGTAGTTTTTATTTTATGATTTGATAAAAAATGTAGAATGATATCGATAGCCTAGAAAACTGATTTATTCTTAAGGTGATATTTTTTTTGAAAATGCATTTTGAGGGACTGATTACCCTTAATATGTATTTGATGTTTAGAAAAATAGAACGTTTCATTGATTTAAAATTATAAGTTTGATATTAACATTTAAGTCAATGATAACCCATTTTATGTTTCAAGTGATAAGAGTTTAACACGATTAAGGTTAATTAAGGAGAAATTTAGAGTATTATAACTTTTGGTTTATTATAATTTTTAGAGAAAATGTTATTTATAGAATAATGATTTTATATTTTATAGATATAAGATTAATGTTTTTAATAAACATTACGGTAAATATTATTTTTCAGTTTGGCGTATTTTTGGTTTAGTATGATATAATAGTTAGTACAATTTTTAAATGTGTTCTATAGGGAAACGCATGAGTAATGTAATTTTTCATTAATAGTTTATTTTAGTTTTTTGGATTCATATCGTATTCACTGGATTTTTATCATTTTATAAATTGTACAACCCATTTCCTATGAAATAAAATATTTAATCAATCAATGCCACTGGGATTAAACACAAAACTAATGGTTGAAATGGGAACACCACCTACCATGGATTATGTGATGTCCTGTTTAGAATGTAAATTTCTTTAAATAAATGATTTGATTGAGAAATAGTAATTTGATTTTGGGAAGAATATTATAAGACTAAATCATTTTAGATCATTTTTATTTTTATGTGATTAATGAAATTAAAATTGATGTATTATTTGTTTAAAAAATATATAACCATTGTCTTTAATGTAAAATAGTAGTTGTGAATAATTATAATACCTTTTTGTGGGTGCACTATGAAGGGTATGATATAACCATTGTGATATGGGATTAATTTAATATTTTAGTTGTTAAGATTATTATTGATGTATGGATATTTATATGTCAAATAAAATATGGTGAAAACTAATATTATTGTGGACGTTTTGAAGTAAAATTTATTATCTCTTCAATTTGAGTGTTATACATTTTGTGAATCATTATATTTAGTTGTAAAAATTAAAGTGTTTGGTAAATTCTATTGAAAGATTTAATTTTTTTAGTTTAATTTTTTGGAATTATATGACAAATTAATGGTAGATTTTAGTTTCTTGGGGAGGAAAGATTCATCTATAAAGTCATTATTTGGAAAAAAAAATAATGAGTTATTTGAGAAAATTAATTATAAGAATAAATTGAACTTCAAAATTACATATGTTCCCTTAATATTGTTTTCTACTTGGTAATAGAATAGCCAAACCAAAAAATTGATCTTTAAACAATATCCTTTTTATATTACCTTAATTTTCGATGAATCATTTATGGTTTTCATAGATAAATTAAATATGGTTTTGTGGTCAATAACATCTTCATGTTCCTTAACATTTATTTTATTATTGATCTTTATAAATCTCTATAATTATTTCGATATTATAATTTTACTCCATGTAAATATTTTTGTTTCTCATTAATGTTTTCTTATTTATAAATGGTGGTCCTTGTTCTTTTAGATGACCCAAATAATTATATTTCCATATATTTAGGAGGAAATCATAATAAACAATTATTTGATGAAGGATTTATAAAATGGATTTAGGAAATGTCAAACCCTTGACATAAAATAGTTATTTCAACTTTTGGGAAGTAGTTTTCTTTGAATGGATAATTAAACACCCTATGAAAAAAATATTGTATCATCCATCCACTCACCCTTTGGTTTGAGAGTAGTTGAATGGTGTCACTATGCCATAGGGGACATCCCCAAGACACATAAAGCTAGAAATAAATATTTTCGTCTCTTTTAACAATTGAGGGATGTTTTTCCCATTAAAAAAAAGAACAAACCATAATAAGAATACATTAAAATAAAAATATTATGAATGGGTATAATGTACAAAAACTCAATGAGTAAACCAAATTCACATATTTATCAGATTACAAAACACATAACAAAAACGAACAAAAATAATGGATAATCAAGTCAGAAACTCAAAAACTCCAAACATACACTATGATCAAATTAAAAAAATCCTATTCGCATGGTATTAAAATTTTAAACTAATGAAATAAGTCACTGGTAATTTATTTGGGTTTCAATAGATGTTATTTGAAAATGCTGAAGTGTGCCCAACTACTTATTGATATATATATAATATTAGGATTTTAAAATATTACATTCTTACTCCCAAGATAATTATAGAACGTGTTATCATATTTTTATATTTTTATTATAATTTTAATTAAGTTTAAATAAAATCCCAATAAAATTCCAAATGAGTGTTTTTAAAAGAGATGATATAGAAGAAGACTATAAAAAATTTATAATCATATTAGGAAATCAATTCCACATAACACACATCCACACATTCATTCCCAAGAAGCAGTTTCATATTCATGACTGGTCTATCATCGATCCCCAAATTTTATATAAGGTTATTATATACCAAGCATCCAAATGGAACAAACCTCTTCCATAGGGCCCATCTAATGAAAATGAACTCTGGAAAACCAGAATTCCAAATATAATTCCTTATAATTCAATTACAATTACATAAAATGTGTATTTTATTGAAAACATATAACTAGAAGTAAAAATAAGAAATAATATTAAAATAACCAATTTAAAATTAACATCACATGGTATGTATCAAAACCATAGTTTGTTGAAAATTTTATAAAATCATAACTAATAGGATTTCCTTCATGAATAACACATAAATTACATAACCAATTTAATTTTATTAAATTAATTTGAAATAAAATATTCATTTTCTAAATAAAGTATTAAATAGAAAATCCACCTACTACTCAAACATATGACAAATAATATAATAGAACACTAACATCAAAAAACAAGATTAAAACTTATAAAAACACTCTTACATATTTTTATATGTAATAAAAATAATCACAACCCATTATTATTAATATAACATAGTATATATCAATGAGTAATAGATTATATACAAGATTACGAGAGTGGGAAAGCGAATATATGTTAATAATATAAAGAATAATGAACACTTACCAAGTAATATGGTCCTCTAACTCTCATTGATTTTATGGGGAAATACTTTATAAATGACAGGAATGGTATCTACATCCATGGGAGGTAGTGGAATTCAACTGATTAAATTTAGCATAAAATGAGTGGTTTATGTGTATAATTTGATTATATCCAAAATATCAGATCTTATTTTTTAGGTTTAATTTTTAGGCATCACTATTAGTCAATCCATGTGCTAACCATAGATGAGCCACTATCTCCAAACACAACTCACATGGTTGGATCATATGGTTAGAAATTTTGTGTTCCTATCATGTTATTCCCTATTATAAATCCATGAAATATTTATCCTAAAAAATGTAATGGTTTTAGCAAACCATGTGCCTTATTTTTTTCATACCCATTGCCCATTATTTCAGTTTCATTATTTACTAGAAGTTATTTCTTGCTTTCAAAATCCGATGCTCAATCCACAAACCACCAAAAAACATGGAAAACATTCCAAATATCATCCTAACATGATAATATATAATCCAATCATTTTATATGCATAAAATTATAAAATAAGGGGTCATGTAATTAATAATGGGGTACTAAATTCTACCAACGATTATTATTTCTATTAAAAATTGGTTAATGCTCATATTCCTTATATGATTTCAGACCATTACTCCACCATTTCCATCTCATAATCAAATGTTCCTTTTTGAACATGACTGTGATTCCATAAAAACAATACTATAACAATTACTTTCCAAAAAATACTATATATTTCCAATGAAAATTCTTTACTATAACATGAACCAGTGTAGCATCTAACACATGGTTACCATGATCCCATTGAATTGCATGGTTTGGATATTATTGATACTGATCATTTCATAAACATGAAACACATTATTCCCTTACATAAACATTCATTGAAATAACCAATGACGTTTTACCTCACCGACCTATCCAATTATCTCAAAAAGGATGATATATACAAGATAAAATGTTCCCAAATTTTTAAAATGATGTCGTCCAAGACTTGGAGATATTCTCAAGAACACATGATCACTCAACTTTAATGACAACAGTCAACAAGAATAACCCACATATGAGTTATGATAAATATAATCCATTTCCATAATCTTTCGAATAATTAAAATTTTATCCATTGTCTCTTCAACATGGCAAGGTTCTACAACTTATGTCTCCCTTGTTTCCACACAACAATGTTTAGAATGGAAATTAATCCCATACAAGTTTTCAAATGAAGCCATTTGTATCTAGGAATCATATTTTGTAATGAATGGTGACTCCAATAATGGAATGTTCTCCACCCATGATACAAAAATAAACATTCCAAAATTCCTATCCATGTATTCTAACATTTATATCTTTGTTTTGGATTGTCCTTCTATTTGAGGATTATAATGCTTGAACATAATAAACAGAGGCCAAAGGGATTTCTATAATGATTTCAAAAAAATTACCATAATCATAGGGTCTCTATCTGATAAAATCCAAATTTCAATTCTAGTTTTATTTATAATTTCATCGATATAGATCATGGATTGGTTATCCAATAATTTATATTTTTTAATTGGGATGAAATTGTCTATCATTATTAGCTGATCTACAATCAGAAATATGGAATCAATATTCCACGTTATCCTATCTATTTCTATTACAAAAACCATATATCTCTACCCCATTTACATGTGAGATTCTCTATATAGTAAATTATATCCATTTGATTTGGGCGGTATTCCTTAACCTTCTGATAGGTGTGGAATATCAAAAAAAATCTTCCACTTTAATTTTTTAGAAAAACCACTAAAACTATTCATTAAACACTTTATATGTCATTTAGATTCTAGTATGAACATACAATCATGATTGATGGTAAGCATGAATAAGTATTTTCTGAAAATAAAATGTTACCCAAATTCAAATTTGAATCCAAAACACAATTCTCTAGTTACGATTAGAACCCCATACAGTCTCTCGACCATTGATTTTTGACCGCACAGTCACACATTTTAACATAGATGTTTTTTTCTCATAAAAAACATCATCCAAATCTAGAATGAATAAAAAATGAACGAATACTATATCACTACTAATTCATCTACAACACATTTCCATGTTTTCTATGACTAACATAAGTTGAAATAAATTACATGGTTATTTAGAGAAGTGGATGTACAACTCCAAACAATGTGAATCTAAAAGAAAATTAATGTTACATAGTGTTTACATCAATTTAAATTTTTTCAATTGAATATACATCATCCATATAATTTATCTTATATGTATATATATTTTTGGAAAATAGTTTTTCATTCTCTAATGATATGTAAACACCAAAAATATATCACCAAATATGATATGATTTCATGTATTCAAATCCTAGACCACAATAGAAAATTTCATATAATGTGTTGGTTAGTTCATCTCATGAAACCATTATTTTCTTAACCCAAAATAATTTAAATGACCTTCCTACATGATAACACTATCATAACTAGATCTTGTTGAATCACAATATGAAAAAAAAATTTCTTCATTCTGGTAATATCAGGAGAAGTTATCATGTGAGGATAAATTTAATCCCATAAAATAATTTCTAAAAGTTATTATTCAAATAGAATGGATCAATTTTCCTTTTCAAAGAAGACATTATTTTACATAGTAATGAATATTCACAAACAGAGAATAGTTCATAAATATCTAGGATATGTAAAAAAACAATCTCAATAAAATTATTAGCAAGTTTCCATGATATCAAAAAATCTATTTTTATGTATCCAGACAATCACCATTATCATATATAACATGGAAAAGTAAATGTGACAACTTTATCAAAAAGATACACTTCTAAATTTGGGAATATAGAATATGATCATGCATGATACCCAATATATTCAGTATGTGTCTACAATGCTATGATTTTATCCTAGAATAGGATAGTATACCTTCCAAAAACACTACAAAAAATTAATCTATATACCATTGGAATAATGGAATCAGCAATTCAATTGTAAAATCAGGTGAATATTTAAATACATAATGCATAACCACATACTCATAATTGTGATATATATTCCTTAATGATCTCTCTAGAATACCCCCCTTCTTAATAAATAATTAGAGATATCAGAAATGATTGAAATTTTTTGAGAACTATTGGGATCCTCTCAATTGTTTAAATAGTTCATTAAGAAATGTAAGAGTATATCAATTATTTTTCATAATATCAATATGATTATTCAAATTTAAAAAGTGAATTATAATTCATTATATTTTTTCAAAATAATAATTGATTATTCCCAAAGAGGCGTACTATGATGAATAATTAATTTTCATTCTAACACTTCTATATATACCTAAAATGGACATAATTCTATAGTATAATCAAATAATATAGTATTGAGTTAGGAATATCTCATATTTTGGGAAACATCATAAAATCAACTCCTCTTATAGATGAAAAGCCTGCGAAATTATGTTTAAAACACAAAGAAAATAATTAAAAATTGATGAAAATTTTCAAATCCCAATATCATACATATATTTCCTGGTCAAAGGTACCGACAAGCATGATATTTTTCTTATCTTGGGTTGAAAAAATCTTTCTTAACTTACCTTTATCTTCTGATCTCCTCTAATTAGATGATAGACACTATCTAAAGTCGTAAATCTAACCCTTCATGTATAATTATATATGTGATCCTTGAAGACATTCAACCAATCCATTTCTAGGATTAATTAATAGACACAGAATTAATGAAAATATTAATTCCAAATAAATTCACCCCCAATTATAGTTATATAACATTATTTTCAAATAATGGTTTTACATTCTATCAGTCTAGGAGGAGTTTGATTTTTCACAAGAGAATGAATCTTCTCAAAATGAAAACTTATAAGATAATCATAATGAAAAGAAATAATAAATGGGGTTCAGTACAATTGGAAACAATTGTTCCTCTCACTATCTAAGTACTATAATTATTATCCTTGATCATTTTCTCATCCTATTGTAATTCAAACTGAACAAAATTTTCACTAGGTATCACCATGTTTATTTCAATGGTTGAGGATTCATGGTATACCTTGAATATCCAAGGAATTATAAGTTATAGTGATTAATATTATTCTTATGTAGTCATTATGTGAATGATATGGTGCCTAGGAATCATGTTCTATGTCCATAGAACTTGACCTTAACGGAAAATGAAAAGAGAACTACATATGTCCCATGTAGTTGAAATAGTGACATGATCAATGTGGTTCCATATAATATTGCATCATATTTTGAAATCAAACACCCTAAAAATCCCATATTACTATACCATAAAAGAAAATGAAATTAAAAATAGCATAATTTCATACTAATATATCTCAGCCCTATGAGAATAAGGGACACTCCACCTCTTATTTTTAGCATTGGAGTTCCACTAGTCCTATAGAAATAAACAATCATCCTATTTTTATAGTACATGAGATATCTATATCTTTTACTATATCCCTATTTACCATCTCTATATATTCCATTATTCCATGCATGGAATTATATTATCAAATTGTTGGTTTCAAAAATGATTATTAAATTCCTGCCTTTAATGATGCAATTATAGAAAAATTGGGAAAAAATCAAACTAAAAAATTAATCCATGTACTATTTTATAATGATATTCTCCTACTTCAAAATTAATAACTCTATTATTATATAAATTCTAAACCTATGGAAATATAGTTTTTATTATATAATTATTCAAAAATAAACCCATGAAATTCCATTGTCCAATTTGTTCTGAACTACTAAATCCAATAATTGGAATACAAGATCATATAGATTTTAGGTTCAAAACTGAACATTTATCTTAGTTTGGGTGTCAAATAGATCAATGGTTTAATTCATCATATATATCCACACTTCAAACTATTAATGCTTTGAATCACCTAGATATATGAGTGGATTCTTCTTTTGGAACATAAAAGAAATTCCACATTCCATTGTAAACCATTTTTATTACCATATTCTACATAACAAAATTCTAGGATGATACATTCAAATAACTAATGGATCACATGTCACATATGTTAAAACATATTTTTAATATGCATTTAAGGGTTGTTTCTATGATGGATACCCAATTCCATTATCTATTAAAAAACACTATTTTGATTCACTCTCTAGAAACATAACAGTTAGAAATTTCAAATTTGTCACATCACTCATATCACAATAATGTATAGTAAAATTAAATAATTTTACAATTTAAAACAATTTTTGAAATTCAAATCATTAATTTGAAATGAAAACCATTTTAAATTGTTTTATAAAATCAACACTATTTTAAAAATAACAATCCTTTATTAAATATATATTATGTAGTCATAGTGGTATTTAATATTAATCAATGAATGTAGGGTTCTTCCCATTAACTAAAACCAAGACTATGAGGTTAAAACTACTAGAACTATCTCGAAAAACTTATTTACCCAAACTCTGTTTTTATGTGATGTGAAACCAAAATATGATAGATATGCCTTTTCGTTATCTATAATTCATGTTCTGAAAATTATTCTCCTTTTTTTCATCTTAAAATACAGGTTGAGATTAGTTACAAAAAATAGATCAAATAATTGGATATCGATGGTAACATCCCATTTATAACCCCTTTATCTTGAAAGGGAGAAGGGTGTTACTTGGGAATAAGTGACTTCTCCAAGACAAAAATTGCATGAAATAAATTCAAATTCCATAAAAAACAATTGGGGGATCATATTACCAATTAAAACTAAAAATTTAAGCATAATAATACGTCATATTTATGTTTTTAATGAAATATAAAACAAATAGTAATCAAACCAATAAAAATATTTGTGTCTATTGATGAAACAAAAAACATTAAATCGTAAAGACAAAAAACCACCAAGTCAACAATACCCAACCACTTCCATTAAAAAACTCAATAAAGAATTCACGTAGTATCATGAAGCATCTCTAATGAACTAGAATAACTTACCTTTAAATTTGCCTCAAAAGATTGTAAATCCAATAACACCAAAGTTCCCATACAAGGGGTGTGTATGAATCACTACAGAACATTCGTAATGAAATCACCCATAGTAATTATAATATGATATATAATGTTACATATTTTTATAAAACATTATTATTTTTTTATAAATTTATGTGAAAGCCCAAAATATTCTCCTAAACAAACCACAATTTTTTAGGATTGAAAAAAACAAGCCTTTAATTAATTTATCATATTTCTTTTGGTATATAAATTCCACACAATGAACATCTTCAAATGAATTTTCCTGTGAAAATTACATACTCATCAATGGCCTCCCATCATTCTAACAATTCACCAAAAGGTAACCATATACTACATGTCCTAATGGGATATGCCACTTCAATAGTGTCACGTCTAATGATGAGGAACTCACACCATCCAACATGAAACAGACCTTTCCATATTACGTCAATACATTTCAATAAAACATTAATTTTATTTAAAACATATGTAAAAACATTTTCCATGAGGAAAGAAACTATACTTTTAAAATTTATTTTCTATAATTATAATCTTAAGTTATACCAAAAAACCATCCAATTTGCACAATTTTACCAAACCATTTCTAATTTTATTTTACATTAACCAAATATAAATTTTCAAAACAATATACATATATTCAATTAATTTTAAATTAATCATTATTTGGTAAACAAGAGTATTAAATATGGAATCCATCAACATCTCGTTGATAGGATAAATTGATGAACAACTTCAAACACTAAGGACGGACCACTAAAAATTGACCTCAGATCATGAACCCTTCAATCAAAATCATCAAAACATGTCATAATTATTATGAAACTTCATGGATAAATCCATAAGTATAGTATCCAAATTCAATTTTTTCGAAGGTTTATATATATATATGGTAAATTTGAATGATAAGAAATTATGGATGAATCATATCCACAAACAGTTTTGGATTTTCCAACAAATCACACATGGATCGGAAGGGATTGTCCCCAAAACCATTGGGGGGATAAGAATTTGATATATGTCTTGTTTTTTCAAAACAAAACATGATTATAAGGTAATTAATAACTGATCTAAAATTTTTGAAGTTATGTTTCAGTGGTTCTTGGTTACGACACACAGTTAGGAAATCCATGTGCTAACTGTTCATGAGACACTACCTTCAGAAAAACCTCACACCATTGAATCAAACTATTAGAAAACCCATGTGGAAACCATGTAATTCCTCTATGTATATCTTTTCATGGATTATCCTTGTAATCCGTAAAATATTTGATAACTATTCACCCAATCATTATCCTACCCATTAAAAAAATTCAGTAGCCTTTTTTATGGGAGGTGTTGCACGGTTTCTACTAACCGTGATAAAACTATGCACCCCCCAATGCATAAAACATAAAAAATATCATAAAAATATCCCCAAACATAAACCGATAAATATATATTCATTAAAGAATCAAATAAAAGTTCATGAACCTGAAACTGGGGGGTTATTGAACAATGTTTGATTGCATATATAATACATTCCCATGATCCTAAATGAACAAAATCCTATTATTATATGAACATCATAACATAGAAGTAGAACTAAAATCTAATAATAGTATTTAGAAAATTATAAAATATATATAAAGGCACTAATAATAAAAAATGAAGTTATTAATTCATAGGAAATAAGTCAAAAAAATTTAGTAAAATTATTATATTGGATAGAAATATGCTTTCATTAAAAATTCTTTTACTTTATTTTTATGAGATAATATTATTGTTAATTTCTGAAAATATATCATATTTATTTTATAAAACTAAAACCATTTTGGGAATTAGAATATCAAAATTATCTTCAATTAATATTTTTTTTATATTTCATAAAGGATTAATTTTTCAGTTAATAATAAAAAATAATATTTTTATTTGAAAACCATATTTTTTGTAGAAGAAAATTACAAATATACAATTTTTTAAATTATATAAGAATAAAATTATTTCTCTTATATTATTAATAATTAAATTAAATTCTTTATAATAAATTTTATGAATTAATTTGATATAAAAATTAATCTAAACATAGAAAGTCATTTTAATTAAATGTTTTTCCATTGCAGTTTGTGTATTGATTTTAAATTAATTACATGCACTTTTAGAAATTGAATCTCCATATAAACATTCTATACTTATATTAAAGATTTATAAATTTGGAAAATAAACCCCTCTAATTCTATGACATTTTGAAAATAAAAAACCGTAAATAACAACATAGTAAGGGTTAATCATGAAATTACTGCTTAAAATAATATGATAAAGACTAGTAAATGGACAAAATACCTCTAATAATTTAATTCCATGAAACCATTTTATCCAAAGACATTAAATTTTATAACATATAATATTTTTTCCATTTTATTCTCAATTTTGAATTTATATTACATCATTTAATGAAAAGAAAAAAATTCAATTCACTTTGTTTAATTATTCGTCACTTTTTTAGATAATGATACAATTAGTGTATTATTTTTAAAAAAATTATTTTAAATATAAAATTTTAAATATATTAATTTATTTCAATTTTTTTTTATGAATAAATAAATATAAATTCTTACACAACATTATTACATTAATGATATAGTTAATAAAAATATAAAATAAATGATTTAAATATATTAAAATTCATATAATTTGAATAAGTTGGCACGTTTAATGGAATTTATATATATATTTATATATTATGTTTTAGGGATGTTCTAAAATATTATAATTTAATTCAATAATTTTCATGATATATTTATTGTAATATTATTTTAATTGTATCAAAAATTTAATTCATAATAAATTATAGAAAATAATAATTTATCACATGATTTAATATTGGTAAAAATCATACATTCATCCAAAATACCAGGATATAGTTGAAAATGGCCTATTTATAATTCATATTTCTTTAATGTAATCATTATTGACTGTAATGGGTGGAAATTATAAATGATGTTTTGATTTTCAAAATGATTAATGGGGGGGTTAAAACCAAAAACAAATGTGGAAAACATTAAAAAAAGATAGAATTTTATTTATTAATAGAATTTAAGTTCATAATAATATTATATTCTAATTATATACATTTTTATCAATTTTTTTGTATAGTACTATATATTATTTTATAATATAATTAAACTACATGAATATTCATACCTCACTTATAAAATCATTTTTTCAACCAATTTGATAAATTTAGATCTATAAAACCACCCACTAATATAATAAACATCATTATATATGATCTCAGGATTCTATTTCACCAAAAATACCAACCCTAGGGTCCTTGAGATGATATAAAAAAGTGGTTTCTCTAAGAGAGGGTAATCATATTTACAATTCTATCAAATTTATTTCTTCTTTTTAATATTCTAAATATATTTTTACATTAATAAAATATGAAATAATTTATCATAAATATATATATATATATTTATTGTTAGGATTATTATATGACCGATTTCCATCAATTTTCAATCATATGAAATGAAAAAACGTTACATCTGTGTACATTCAGTCTATTGTATCTACATAGCGGTGTAATTAATTTTCATCAAAACATTATAAGTATGGTTATAAATATAGAACTATTTAATATATATTAACTTTATAAAATTTATTATATATTGAAGTTATTGTATAATACAAATATTCATACCTTTGAATCAGTTGTAAAATGATAGCAACGCTCAAGCATATAAGTAGTTGAAAAGGATTGAAACATCATATTAATATAATTGATTCAACATAAATGACATTATAATAGTGAATACATTCTATTTCGGTGTTGGTTTTTTTAATTACTGATTCTAAAATATAAATATTCCCATTTTAAGTGTCAGTTATATAGAAAATTGACATGGAGAAAAATGTATAATATTTTGGGTGTCAGATATATTATATTCCAAATCTATTAAATGCTCGATGAACATATTTTTCTCAAATATTTAAATATAACTGATGTGAAAAATAAGAAATATTATATTTTTAGTGATGGTTTTCCCCCAATAAAATGATGAAAATAAAACATTAAATTGTTTTAACATCGATTTTCTTGAAAAATGACAGTAAAATTTTTTAAACCCCCCCCCCAATTAACCCTTATTTATTATGTTGTTATATTATTTTCCTCTCGACCTACGATGATTCATGCGGCTACCATAACCATTCTGATTTAGTTTTTTATTATTTTTTCTAATATTATATATATTTTTATGACTTTTTATCATCAATCATTCATTAATCCTAGATCATGTTTATATTTCTTCTATATAACCCTAAAATTATCGATTATCACTCGGATCATATGTTTTCTTTTAATTTTTACTTAATTTTTTTAATATGTTTTAATTTTTTCATTTAGTGTTTTTTCCATCTTCAATGGACATCTATTGTGCTCAAGACACATCAGGAATAATGATTTTTTTGTTATTTTTCCTTTCTTTGAAAAATTATTAATCATTTATTTTAGTCTTATTCCTTCTGTCTAATTCATGGGTGATTATCTATTTTGTGAATCTATCATGATAAGTTAACATCCATAATTGTTAAGTGGTTTATATATATTTTTATGATATATTCATTATCAGTTAGTTATAAATTTTATTCACTCTTTCATTTGTTTTTATGCATTTAACATTTAATTAAATAGTTTTGTGAAGGATTATTTAATTATATAAATTTTTAATTATATGGAATTATCATATTTATATTTTTTAGACTATGACGAAGAGAAATATTTTTTTCTCTACAAACAAACCTAGATTCAATGTAGAAGTGTTGTTCTGTAGAAGTTTAAAAAAACTATATCTAAACAGGATTGAAAAATCATTATTTTCTACCATAGTCTTAAATAATTGTTTATTATTATTTATTTAAATAAAATAAATACCTAGATTATTTTATTTCAAATTATCCATGATCTCATACCAGGAATGAATTTATTTTCATTAAATATTTTTTGATTAATTTATATCTATATATATATCTATTTATATGTTTATATGGATTATTTGTGTGTATATATTTTTCTTTTTTTATATGTGTGTATATATGTTAAATGAAATTAGTTATATTTTTACTTTTTTGATTTATAACAAATAATCTAAATTTGGATCAATGAAACATCAGGTAAAAATAAATATCGATAGAAGAGTTGTTTTTATTTTATTCTTAATAATCATTAGTATCTCATATACGAGTATTAATCATTTTTATTCTATGTTTTTCGATTAATTTTTTTATTCATATATATATATATATTTGTATTTATATTTTTTAATATATTCCTTAATTATATTATGATCCCATATATTGAATATATCATAATTGGATAAATTTATGAAGATCCAGCAATGAATATGTAAAGGGAGTTGATGATTTCTTGGAATTTTCTAATCAAAAGATCCAAATAAAAGATTTTATTTATCATCCATGGCTAAAGTGTATTTGTATGAGAATGCTAAATTCTAGAGAAATCAAGGATCATCTCATTTGCAATGGTTTTATAAATAATAATACTGGTTGGATCTAGCATAGTGAAATTACTTTAAATTAATTATCCAATGTGGATGGCAATATTCCTGATGAAATGGAAGATAATAATAATAATTAATTCATTATTTAGGTTTTTAAACCTTTGAAAAAATAGATATTTTATAATTATTTATTAGATATTATAAAAACCCATTATTCTTATTCTGTAATATATAACGTTATATGTTGTTTTGAGATTTTTGAACTTGAAATCAAAAAATTTTTGGAGTGATAATATTTCCCTAACATAAATGTGCTTTTAAAAGAGCTACATCTATAATGATACAATCTTGTAGAATCCAATTATGTAGCAAATAAAATATTATTCCCAATGGAATTGGGGTATAGAAAGATACATGCTTTCCATAATGATTCTGTGATATATATGAATCAATGGAAATTTTATCAAATTTTACTACATGTGGAACTTCACACTATAAGATGTATGGATAAGTCAATTTAGAATCATTATCAGGTACTAAAATATAACATCATGATAAATCAAATAATTCCTTCAAATAATCAATTCTTATAATTCTGATCAATAAACTCTATTACATTATCAGTTACCTAATTGAAACCTCATGCCAATAAAGATTAGTAACTTCCAAAAATTCGGCTTTTGAAGGGTCTATTTTTGAATACAATTAATGCAAAAACGTTACGATGGTGTTTAGATGAAAATATATCTAATTGTAATATTCATCACCCATTGACTCCTCACAATGGGTATGATTTCATAATAAATTTCTTGATTTGTGGAAGTGAGGTTAGAAATTTTAAAATGGGATTATTTATAGATGCAATGAATCCATATTAGAGCCTATGTAGCTAAAATGGTCCATTTAATGTCTTTTAGGTAGTTTACAACATATACCAACAATAATGAATAACGAAAAACTATGTTATGATAAGATTGATGGTTTTTGGACCAAAACAACTAGGAAACAATCTTTATTGTTATCTTTCACCATTTATTGATGATTTTAAACATTTATAGGTGGTATATGTTAATGTGTTTGATGTATACATGAATGAGTATTTTCGTTTTCTTGTTATTATAATGTTCGGTGTAAAAAACATTCCTGGATATCGAATTATATCTGGATACAGTGTTAACGTACAAAAAACAAGGAAATTTTTTGACAAAGAGACTTTATATTATCAATTTAAAAATAGAAGAATGACAGTATACAAGGTACATCCATGATTTTTGTGAATTGATCATCCATTTCAAAAATTGAATAATCCATTTAACTGTTATAGGAATAAAATTTCACCCACAACACTTGTTAATTAATGAATATTTCAAAAGTGTGAAAATATTGATTTGTGATTTTGAAATAAAATCATTTATTGTCTTCAAAACAAATATTTGGAAAAACAACATATTTTTTACATCCTTATTTTATATTTTTATATATTAAAAAGAAAATAAATGTGATTCATGTTGAGAAAACAATATGTAATTGTTTTATTGGATCTTTATTAGAAATTAAAAGAAATATAAAATAATTATTTAATTAAAGATTTTACATGATATAAATGAGAATACATTAGGAGTAAGCTCCCAGGATGAAGGGAAATAGAAAATATTTACCACCAGCTTTTTACACATTAAGAGAGAGTGAGAAGTTGATTTTTTTTCCAAAGTCTCTATGGAATAAATTAACCCAATGGTTATTCTGAAATTGTAAAAAACTATGAGTTAGTGAAGGTTTTAAAATTAATAGTTATGAAATCTCATGAATTTCATATATTTATTAAATAACTTCTCTAGATGCACTAAGTGTTATATTGTCATCAGATGTCAAAAAGTCTATCATTTATGAAATTTTTTCAAATCAATTTGTTTCAATGTTAATGAACCAAATACGATAAATTAGTTTTATAAAGAAGATTATATTATATATTTTCAACTCTATATTTTATTTCACATAAATTTTTTGACATAATGGTTCATTTGGTGATTCATCCCAGGCGTGGGATTAGAATATGTGTTCCACTTTAATTACATTGTATTTATACTTTTAAAGTTATATGAATATTTTAAAGGGGTATGTTAAAAATATATAACGACTATAGGCCTCTATTATTCAAAAATTTGTATCAAAATAGGTGTTTGAGTTATATACTAATTATTTGTATGATGTGGATTATATTGGTCTCCATATATATCAACATTTTATAGTTGATAGTTAAGGTATGGGAATTCGAGGAATAAAGGTAAATTTCATTCCTCATAATGAAGTGATACGAAAACATTTATATAGTTTGAACAACACAGATGATGTTCAATTATACATATCTTCACATATTTCTGAATTAATTAGAATATATCCAAAATGAAATGAAAAGTGGCTGATGATTGAGAATAAAATGTCATTTGATTCATGGTTTAAAAAGAAAGCGTGATCATATATATCTTCATCAAAAATGTTGAAATGTTTGGAAAGGGGCCCATCACTTAACATGATAACAAGGTCCAGATTTTATAATAATCAGTACACATTTTACAATAAAACGAGATGATAGGAGTTCCATTCAAAATAGAGGTGTGATGGTTATCAATAAAGCACTTCATTTTTCATGTACAAAATATAAAAACCCAATTTATTCTTTAGTGACATAATTTTTAGTTGTTGAGGATATATTGAAAATTGATTATGAATAATTTCATGCAAATGTGTTTTAGTGTAGTTGGTTTGATATTAGTGGTGGTGTGAAACATGATTAATGTGGATTCACACAGGTTGGTTTGAAATTATTTAATTATAATGAGGAACCATTTATCATGGTGACACATGAAAGATGATATTTTATGTCATTGATCCTTCAAATGATCTTCAATCAACTATTTTTCATGTAAAAAGACACAATTTTGGGTATGAGAATTAAAGACATGATGTTATCAATTTACATGAGTGTTATTCTTCTTTTTTGCTATTTTTTATGATTACAATGACTACAAGGAATCTATAGTGCATGTCGTACGTAATTAATATGATTATGGAATATGGTAAAACACTAAATTAGGCTCATAATTTTTCTAGAAGTTATATATATTAGATATAATTTTTTAAACATAAAAATACATGCATCATTTTTTAGTTATCTTTTTCATCCATGTTTTTAAATATTCATTTTTTTAATTATATGTCGGTACAAAAAAATTTCATTACAAAAGCTTATGTGAAATATGATAACAAAGACGAAGGAGTATTTACCAAGATATATCATTTTTCATATTGTTAAATATTTAGAAACATACTTATTTAATTTTGAAAACAATTAGTTTATAATTTTAACGCATGAATACTAATGTATCCTCAGGAGAGGTGAATTATACAATTATTAAAGAAAAATAAAATTCTCAAGTTCTTAAGCATGGTTTTAAAAATTGACTACCATGATCACATTATCATGGATATTAGAGATTACATATTCATTTTGATGAAAATTATAACTATATTTGACAAATTTAATTCAATTTATCGGTTATCTACCAATGTAGAGTCGTAGTAAAAATAATATTTTATATCCCGATTGAATTTCCATTCACAATATGGATAAATAATAGCATTGGGAGGCCATGATGTTAAAAAATAACAATTGACTTATTTATCTCATTTTTCTTTATTTTAAATATTTTAAATGACATATTTCATTTATTCAATTACAAATGACAATCAATTTTGAGGAAAAAAAAGAAATAATTAAAATAAATATCTATTTAGAGTTGCATTGACAGAGATATTTTAAAACAAAAGTATAAAAAATTATTGTAAAGAAAATGTCTAAAAACGAATGTCTTCTGTATTACTATATAGATATAGATACATGGAATAAATTTGTGGACAACCTTCTTGATAAAAAAATTCATGTATGATAATAATTTTATGTTCTATAATTTATTATATATTTATATAATTACTTATTTTTTTATATTTATATAAAATACCTCTATATGATCTCAAAAAGAGATCCAGTTGAAAAAAATGTCCTTAATAATTTAGCATGCAGAGTGTATTCTTTATTGGGGAAGAAAATTATTGACGAAATACATGAAGCATTAGGAGCACTATCTAGTAGAGTTTTAAGGGAGGTTTAGTTTGGTCCTCCATCTCCTACCACTCTCCATGTAAAATGGTAATGATAAAGAAAAATGCAAAATGGAAGGTATCTTTTAGTGGAAGTTAAGGAAGTAGATGATAAAACTAAGAGGAAATATAATTTTTTGGATTTTAATTTTTCTATTTTATAAATTAAAAACAAAAATATAAAATTTTCATTATTAATTTTAGGATGATCATCTGGAGTAAGTGTACAATAGAACTTTTACCCAAAAGGGTATGTTGGACATACTAGAAATATATTTATTAATTGAAGAACACCCTGACTGTAACATTTCAGTTGCAGGATCTGCCTAAAGGATCCCCAAACCTGGATGGTCACATAAACTCAAGCATGTTTTCCCAAACTCCAAAGGCTATGACTAGTAGCGAGGGACACAATGTGATACTGGATAATCTAATCCCACATTGACATAATATACACAATAAAAATAAATTAAAAATAAAAAGAAGAATCGGCAATTCCATTCATCAAAAGTAAAGAGAGAATGATTGATAAGAATATAAAGATATATAATATATAAATTATTCATGGAACATGTGTCTAGGAAAGATTACAAACAAGTAACAATGCTTGAAATACAATACTGAAATGACAATACAAAAAATAGTAAACTGGAACCACATCTCAGGCCCTATATTCGTCTCATTCACTCCTTTCCAACAGCAATCAAGTACATGATGAAGAAGGGCACATTCCCTTATCCATTCCTACAAAAATATATATTTTTTTCAAAAAACATTACTAAAATTTGGTGTGACACGAATCCCAGTAGGCAACCAACAAAATATTTTTTCCCAACATGTTTGTGAAAATATATAGTAGGTTTAATGTAGAAATAAACAAATAAACTATGATGTACTCAAATGTAAACAATCCTACAATTTTCAATTACATTCATTATTATTCCATTTAATCATGTAACCTATGGGATCTATATTATGATTTGTATCCCTTATGTAATAGTAACAACAACCACCTCAGGAGACTATCTAAAAAATCAAGTAACACAGATTCCAAGCTTCAGCTTGGGCTTGACAGACACATCACCATCATTCAAATTTTCAATAAATGCCCATTTGGGAATGTTCTCACAGTATAATTCAACAAGTCTAGAAAAACAACATTTAATTTAATAACAACCCTCTTAACGACACATGAATAAAATGGAAAATATAATAGTCATTCTACACCAAATGACCATAATCAATCAATAAATGGAAACACTCTTACAGGGTGTCCCAAAAACTAGGTATCTAACCATTCTCATATGAAACTACCTATATAGATCTACCATTCCAAAATTTGTACTATATATGGTATACTTCCAAAAAATGAATCTCCCAGACATTGCTATACAACAAATTTATAATATAAATTCGATACACAGTCATGCAAATGCACAAACCACCTACCTCGATGTGACATGATTGATATCCTTGAACGTCAGTCCTAGAATCACCCTATATCAGAATAGGTATACTAAATTGTGAATTATGTTCAACCACAAATAATGCATGATAGAAGAGGAATAATGTTGAAAATATTTATGGGAATTGAGAAGTCACCGGTAAGATTCTAATGCACCTCACGACGACACAATCAGAGTTCAGACGGAGAGACATAAGGGGTTCGAAGTCGTTATCCATTCTGTCACTCATAAGTATGAACCATGAGGAGAAGAATACATCTCTTAGGATGACAGGGGACCCCAATCCGATTTATCATAAAAAAACTGTATAATTTTATTATTGATTTTACATGTCCTGCAGTTGCCTTAACTCCCCCCAAGAAATCATCAAGGACACCTACACATCCATGTACTCGGTCATTACACGTCTACTAGGAGACTGTATGTGATACCCTGATATTCGGTGTGTACTCATAAGTACATGATGTGTACTTATAAAAATTCACAAGTCTTCCATTCTCTTCAAAAACATTCTGAAATAATGATCCATACCAAAAATGAAGATGCAGTTTCTTGAAAACATTTCCATTGAAGCAATTCATCCTCGAATTTCTATTCCAAGGGTGGGGAATGAGAAGGTTCAGTCATCTCTGGACACTATGATCATACTCCTGCCTCCCTCTCCCAATTCTCATCATGTACACACCTGTGCTGACAAAGAAACGTTACTAGAGTAACTAATATTTCTTGGAGAACCATCATGTTGTGATCCACTATATGTATATGGTGATCTTATAAGGATGAATCCACCTCTAACACAACCTCCTCAGTTTGAAATAAAATGATATAGTTATGAGAATTAGTGTCATATATGAGAAACATGAAAGACATCATTCATATCCTGGTAACACTATGGTAACTATAACCAATAGGAAATCATCTCATCTATCTCATAAACTCAAATATCCTAACGTAACTCAGTGAAGGCTTCCCATGACTCTTATTCATTTTGTGACCTAACCATAGTGTGACACTCAAGAAAAACCATATTTCCATCCTTGAACTCCAAAGGTTGTCTCCATAAATCATCATAATATTTCTACTCAAACTACTTAGCATCCATTATATTTTGAATCATCTCCACCTATTCAGTGGTCTAATGTACAAGATGAGGTCATAGCATAACTTCCTCTCCTACTACCAGCCAACATGGTGGTGATTAGTATGACCTCTCCTACAAATCCTCATTAAGTGCCTTCTAAATCATTTATTGAAAACTATTATTCCATTGAAATTATATTAGGGGTATGTGTCTCTCCAAATATCCCCAAATATCTAAGACATTTTTTCAATGCATATTCTCCAAAACCAAAATCATGCACTCGAACTAGAAATCTGTTTATGGATAGTATATTGTACAATGAATAACCTGTATACCCAAATCCCTCTATAGTCCCTTCCAAACATTAGAAGAAAAATGAAAATCCATATATGAAATGATAGATTATGATACCCCATGGAAACATAAAATAAATCTGATATAAATCCTTCCATGCTCATTAATGGTGAATGTTTCCTTGATTGGCATGAAATATTAAACCATCATGTGTCTGTCGAAAACAACACAAACAACCTAATTCATCAAAGGCGACCAAAGTAATACCATCACGAAATCCATCATGTCATCATTGCACTTCCACTCAGGAATGAGTAAATGATGTAAAATCCATAACGGTCTCTAATGATATGTCTTCACCTACTTACAGGTGGAACCTCTCCAAAAAATACCAGCTACATCCCTCTTCATAGGTGGCCACCAATATATATGCTGTAGGTCTCGATACATTGTGGTTAATAAAAGATAAACATCACATATAGAGGATTGAAAATATTGAAAATTATCCTCACATATATCTGCTAACATCTATACGCTTCCTTGAAAATGAAAAAACTCAACCTCTCCTACTATCCACTTTTGAGTAGGGTCCTCTCCTCACACACTCTCGTATTGGAATAGGACTTTATAATCTGATAGCTTCTTTATTCGCATTAGATTCGGAAGAGTATAATAAAAATTTATATAATAAAAAAACGTTATCCCCTATCTATAATTCACCTAAAAATAAATCTTAGATAACATATCCATATAATGTCACTCACTTTTGGCCTCTTAAACTTACAATATCTGAATCATTATACTCAACTCATTAGCCACTTTGTTTCCATTACCATGTGTATAGGCAAGTTCAAAGTAAAAAGGGAAAAGTTACTCAACCCACATTTACAATCGGAAACTGGAATCTCCCTGAGTAAATATGTACTTGAAACTTTTTTAGTTAGTATATACCACAAAATTCTCTTCCAAAAGATAATGTCTCCATTTGTGCAAGGCGTGTGCAACTGTATCCAACACAAGATCATGCGTTATGTAAATCCTATCATGTGGCCTCATCTTTCAAGACCCGTATGAAATGACTCATTTCCCTTGTATAATAATTCATCTCAGACTGATACATAACACATCATAGTAAATTTTGTAACTCATGCCTAACTCCCAAAAAATCAGTATCCATGCTGAAGTGAACCTCTACATAATCATATGAAAACCTGAAATCCAAGAATCATTCCACAAGTACATCACATACTTCATATTCAAGCATATAATTGGTGATGGTATGTGTGAAAATTATTGTTTAAACCATTTATAGTAACCATCTAGGACAAAAAAACCAATAACTAAATTTCAATCTTCATATGCTCCCATGAAACTAATGCTCTCACATTCTATGGGTCTACTGATTCTCTAATCTCATAGATAATATGACCAAATAAGTGAATCTGTTCTATCTAAATATACCACTTCGATGGAATAGATTATTACTGATGCCCTGTCAGTGTACTCAATAAGATCTCAAGTAGGGTGGAATAATCATGTCAATTATGGGAGTATACAAATATATTTTCCATGAAGACTTTTATATAATAATCCATGCAAGGATAGAGCACTTAGATTATCTGTTCCAATAAAATATATGGTACGTTCATGAGACCAAATGACATAACCAAAAACACTTATAGAAAATACTTGCTCTGAAAGATTGTAAGAGGTATATATTAAGGTCTATGATAAAACTGATGATAATCAGATTTCAAGTCAATCATTGGGACCACTTGAGTTTCTCAAAACTGATCAAATATATCATCAATCGTCGTTAAGGGATATCAGTTACTGACCATCAACTAGTTCAGCATCAGATAATCCATACAATGTCTGAGGGTTCCATCCTCCTTCTTTGAAAAAAGGACAGGAAAACCCGGAGGATTAGTACTGGGTCAGATGAAACCCTTTACCTAAATCTCCTCTAACTACCTATTATGCTCATGTAACTCTACTAGAGCCATCCTATATAGAGGAATGAAAATATTTAATACTATTGGAACATGATAAATAGTGAAATACACCTCTCTATCTATGGGTAACCAAGAAATCATCTAGAAATACTTCTTTGAAACAATCCACCACTTGTGGAAAGTAAATCAACAAAGTCCCCTAGTAATCTAGATATTGACATGAAATTTGGGATTTAATTCCACCCAACCCATGATTCTAGGCTCCATCATTACTCGGCAAGACATCACATTCACCCTTTTGTATAAAATACCCACCCTATGGTGATGTGAAGCTCAACATATATTTATAGAAGTCAACAAGGGCCTATAAGGGGTCCATCCAGTCCACTCCAAGAACGAAACATAAGAAATTCATCTCTATGAAATAGAGGTACCATATGAGCTGACACCCACCAACCTCATGTTGGAACTCCGTTCAGTGTTGTATACTATCCATCCTAATACCCAACAGAGTTTCTAACATCATAAGATCCTCATAGGTAGTGATACAGATCCCATGGATCTTTATAATGGAGAAAGATAAAAATAAATGGGAATCCCCTTCTATCCAAAAGAGGAGAAGCTAAAAATGTTGAAAGTAGAATGATATCTCTTATCGTTGATGGCCCAGCATCATGCTCTTGGTGGGTCTACTACACTAGAAAAATCTAACCTACACTACGACCATGAGACCATGCCTAACTACCATCAGGCGATCCACCCAACTAACACAGAAAACATGTCATCTGGCTACCACAACCATGACCTCCTCCCCCGCACGAACAACCTAATGAACTCCATCTAGATAACTAATTAGAAAGTAAAGGTCCTTCTCCTAAACATGGAGTCTTAATAAATCCCCTCTCACTCAATACTAGGGAGAACATATGGAAAATCACTAAATACTTCCCTACATACTGTAAGATCTTCACTGAACAGAGTCCTTCAAGAAATGTTGTCTTGTGTACACACTCTTCCCACTAATGATGCATAAATCATTGATACCTAAAGAAACATTTCATGAAAGCTCCGAGTGATGCTTCTTGCTAGCTGTCGAAGGAGTACCATCAGTAGATACTAAACCGCCCTGGCTTACAGCTCGAAACTCCATCAGACTGTACTCGATAATCAATATTGGGATTACTATTGTAGTTACTGAAGTTAACCTGAATACATTTACCAGTGATCATATATTGTACCTAAGACCATCAGAAAACCACCAAAATATATATATATTGTAAACTCCCAAAACATATGTGATGTGATGAAGCTCTATAAAGTGTGAAGAATAACCGTTCACTAATAGTTCACCCAAAATAATGTCCACTAACTCCCAAGAATCATCGGATCTCAATGTCATAGGGTATAAGTAATCATATAATGTCCTCTAAAACTATTCCCAAGACATATCCTAACGAATTTTCTTATGTGAGATATAATTTCATCATCTATATGAGGAATCATGTATCATGTACATCACGAACTTCAACCTCCTAACTGAAGGCATCTCCAGATGCTTGAAAATTGAATGTATAGTCTACAACCACGACTTTGTAGCCTATAGTCCTCAACCCCCTATAAATTATGAAGGATATTGTTGCTGGAACACCCGCACCGGCTCATCCATTGTCGGGGAAGGATGCGATGCTCCCTCAAAAGTCTAAATAATCCTCATAAAGCCTTCACTAAACTGTGCATCATCACATATGTCTAGTATAACATTTGGTTCCAATAGTGGGATGGTGATATGATCTACTTATAGTCCCTGATCAACCATTTCTAGTGTTTTTGTATTTCCATGTACCATGCATACAACTATATGATGCCATGGTGGCATAACTCTTCATAGTCCAGCGCACACATTAGTTCAATATTATCAAAGGCAATAACATAGTAGTGGAATAAAGGAACATTAGATGAGAGAATTAATGATTTACTAAAAATGGTTACATGGCATGTATAACCATTACACAGTGTGTTCCCCAAATCTTTTTAAAAGTTTGTGTACCTCTACCAACCTAGTTGTGCAACACCCCATACACAAAACATGTTATTCTAGACACATGGTGTATACTTGAATATTCCATCCCGCCCAAATTCTACATAATTGGTAGAACTACCTAGTTCACTCCTAGATTAACACTACATGGTGTGTTCACGCTAGACATGCGGTGTACCACCAAGGTTTTATCCACCCTTTTCATTAGTCATGATCTCGGATACACGATGTCTTGCAGTACGATGTGTACTCCCCGTACATGGTGTTCTCAAGAAAGCATTTTTAAATACCGTGTATCTTATCACATAGTCATTCACATGGTCCAGACTACATGTCATGTACATAAGGTACATGATTGGTACTTAAGAAAGCTTGTTTCTTCCTAGACAGAAGTGGATATGGTGTGTGTTCATAACAAGACATGTCATGTTTTCAAGGTATTTAGATAGTAAGCCTTTAAATCACATCTTGATCCCTTAGAAACATAATATTTATTCCATTTCATGAAAAATTCGGACCAGTTGGATCACATACTCCCCGCTAATAATATTTTTGTCTCCATTTTTACATCTTAAAATAAAAAATTTCTGTAAAGTTCAAACATGATCCATAAAATTCTGAGTCAAGAGGTCATATAACACCTTATGGAACAAGGCATGGATTCCATACAAATGAATCTTTATATATAACAATAACGTGTCATGATAGCATGTATATATATCCTGATATCTATCATATTAACATTTATATCAAACATCACATCTATCACAATAGCATGAAATTAATAACACACCATAAGTGGAATGAAAATTATGAATTGAATTTATAACTATAGAGTTCCTCTATAATAAATGAGATGGCATACCCTAATCTCCACAGGATAAAATAGAAATAGAACCACAATGATATAAATCATAACTTCACAAAACTTGTGAATCACCCAATGGTGATATCAAATAATCTTTAATAATGGAAAAATAAAAAAACAATATTCGAAGTAACATGGGTATTACGTGTACATAGGGTATATACACATGAGAAAAACATATTACCAACTACATATTCCTTCTTATCCTGGTCTATAGGCTCAAAATAGTAAGTCAAAGTATAGTGGAACTCATCTGATACCACATTGTAATGTCCCAGTTCTGGGTGCCACCAAATGATTCCCCAAAACCAGTTGTTCACATACCCTCAAGCATGATTACCCAAATTCCAAAGACCGCTAACTAGAAGTGATGGACATGGTGTGAAAATGGGGAAGATGTGGCCTTTTTGGAAGAGTACATAGAGTGGAAAACAATTAGTGAAGAATATCAGAAGTAGTAATGCAATAAAAAAATTAAACAACAGATGACTGATAGTAATATAAGAACTAGTGAATATATAAATGATTCATGTCATATTTTTCTAGGAAGGAATCCATTCATGTCACAATAATATAAATATAATAATGAAACCAAAGTACAGAAAATTTTAAAATCCAAAAGCATCACAAGAGAAGACTTGGTCTCATCCTTTTTAGCTACAATGACAATAATGTACCTAATGAGGAAGGGTGCTTTCATTTATCTATAGTTGCAACCATTTAATATTTTTGGGTTTAAATATTTGGGCCAAATAGGGTCTGAGACTATTCCTAGTAGGCAACAACAAAAATATATATTCTTAAATCTTAGTTAATATATATTATAAGTAATATGATGAAATTAAGCAATAAACTAGAAAGTACTAAAAAGAAAAGAGTCTTATTATTTTATATTAAATTCATTTAACATTCATTATTCATTTTCTGAATCCTTCAAACCTTGGGATATATCATATGGTATATATCCCTTATGTAATAGTAAAAACACATTTCTCAGTAGACCATCTAAATAATCATGTATGACTGAGCCCAAGCTTGTGATTTGGAATGGAAGACTCATCACCATCATTTAATTAATCAATTAGAACTCTTATTGGAATGTTCTCATAGTCTAATCCCCTAGTCTTATAGAACAACAATTCATTTAATATTGACCCTCTAGGTAGCTCTCAAAGTCTAACCCTTCTGGTGTAACATAACAATAGTCATTTATAGACGACCACATGGGTTTATCACATGGTCAATACCCCTTGGCCGACATAGCATAGCTGAATTATAAATGACCACATGGAAGATCTCATACTCAATACCCCTTGGTCAACAAAACAAAAAGTTATTTAATAAGGACCCTCTTGGTAGCTACCATAGTATAACCCCTCTATTCAAATATAAAAACAATTCATTCATAAATGAAACTACCTCGGGAAGCTATCACATTCAAATTCCCCATGGTCAAACATCCACATTTCATATCGTAGTCATCTCAAACCACCTGTAAATCCATACTTACAACACAGTGCATATAAATTAAGGCAAGGACTACATACATTCTATACCAAGTGATAATAATCAATCAAACAAAGGAAAAACACCCAAATGGTGTCACATTAACAAAATATCTAACCTCACTCACATGAAACAACCCTTTATCAATCTACTAGACCGTAACAGTTAATAAATGGGGTCTAATTCCAAACACACAATACCCCAAACATGGGTATATGAAACTTTTATAATATACAATCAAAATATTAAAAAACAATACACAAAACAGCTACCTTGATGTCACATGATTGATATCCTTGAATGCTGGCCCTTGAATCGTCTTTGATCAGCATAGATATACAAAAAAGTTAAAAAATAAACCTTGAATAACCAACTGTAGACTTTGAATCAAAATGAAAGGCTCTAGGGAAATAGGGAAATTGCTGGTTGGATTCTAATACACATGAAGAAATCTAAATCTAAAGATATATGGAGAAATTGGAGGGGTTAGAAGCAGTTGACTATTTTTTCAATCTCTTATATGATCCATGTAGAGAAGAAGACATTACTAACAATGAGATGTAATACCGATATTATTTATCAAAAAAAATGAAAACTATATAGAATTTTTTATAAAATGTAGATGAAATGTAGAATCCTTATCCTTCCATCACATTAATCGGCCTTCTATGTCACCTACACAAACATGTACTCGGCCGTTACATGTCCAGTACCTATATTTATACAGTACGTCGGTACACAGTGTGTACTAAAATGTAAAAATCATGTACATAAAAATCTCCAATTTCATCCTTTCTACTAAAAAACCTAAATAAAATCCATAACAGAAATTATGATCTAGGTTTTTAAACCAGCGGTGTGATAGGATTTTTGGGGTGTGTTAGTATTCGAAAAAAGTTTGGTAAGAGTAAGAAATCCAGAGACCTAGAAAAAAACCTCAAAAGGCGATCAGAATGATATGAAACACTCCATGGGGGATCAAATTCAAGTAGCCATATAAAAGTAATTTTTAGAACACATGAAATGATTGTCATAGTTTGCACAGACTTCCCAACCATCCCATACAACTCATCTAGTTGGGTAGCCTCTGTAACTATCCCAGCCAGACTACCCTTCCCAAAATTCCCACTTTGATCCTCCACCTCCGCGCTCATATGAAACTATATACTATGTTTTTTGGTTTCTAGAGATCCTCCTATTCATTTTTTTATTAGGACTCATGCATTTTTTGGAGGATTTCATACATCACCTTCCTATGTATTTGGTTAGTTTAGAGTATCAGTATTTAATATTATTCATCATAATTCTATACTTGCATTTAATAAAAAGAGATTACCAGAGTTGTGTATTTTTTGGGTCATTTTTTACATTATCCAACTATTCTTATTTATTATAATTTATATAAGGTATGTGTTTTTATAAATTTTAATTAAATATGTCTTAAAATTAATTATTATATTTTCTGACATTTTACATATATAGGATTATCTAAAAGAATAACAAACTGCACAATTGAATCAAAACTTTCAGGAATAATCGATAATAGATTCTTCTAATATTACAAATGGGCTACAAATAATTTCATATGATTATTCTTATTTGACGAATAACATTGATTTCCAAATGATGTATGATATATCCAAAAGTTACTATCCATTGAGATTACTCACATATGATATCATACATCTAGTTGATTTTAATGTTCTTGGAATGAATGTGTTATAGTTTATATCTGGAATGTAAATTAATATTGGAATTTATATTTCTATAATAAATGATGATTACAATTGACTAGATATATATTTTTTAAAATTATGTACAACACATGATTCCTCTAAAAAATTAAAACACAATCAATTATAGTTTCATAGATCCATAATACATATCCACAAAAGTGAAACATGTGAAGAATCCTAATAGATTTACAAATATATTTGTGAGAGATTAACACATATAGAGACTGAATGTTGGTTTTTTCCATTTCATGATATGTTAATAAAGAAACATAATTGTGTACTAATGATTACTATAGATTCGTGGATTGTGATTTATTTTGTATTTTAAGGGCATTATATATTAAGAATATTTCATCAAAGTGAATTAATTTTATATTAGATTTTCTCTTAATTAGAAAGTGTTCATAAAAGATTATCCACCTTATTAGATATGTAATTTTTTCTGTAAGAACCTAATGTTTATTCCTTATTGTTTATACATGTTTTTAGTTCATATATATGAAAATGATGTTCACGGAAAAAATTTAATCGATAGCACATGTCGAAAAATAAACCAAATGTAATCCAATATTTCAAAGAAAATGTAATTATATTTTATATTATAAATTTTTATGATTTTTTGATATATATATATATATATAATTATATTACTTTTTTTTATCATGTTAATATTTTATAATCGCATTTTCATCTTAAAAAAAGACATGTAAAATGTGGTTATTAAATACTATGACTCATGTATGAGATAATTAGAACTATTGTAACTTCTAAATTCAAAAGTATTGGTTATATTAAATTTTTATATTTTCTATCATAGTATTATATTTTTTAATATTATGTCTTTCAATGTTATTGTAGACATTAATTGATGGAGAGTCTTATACAGAAACTGAACATACCAAAATTTAATATTTGTTTTTGAACCATTTGTTATGTCTGATTACAATTTTATGTATATATACTTAAATGTTTAAGAATAATATTAAATTTTAAAAAAACATGTTTTCAAAATACTAATTCTTTTTTAATAATATGAGTTTTAATGTAATGATATCAAATAAATGATTTAACAATAACCAACAATAATCATGTTTTAAATTTCAGGGTCGTATATTTCCATTATATTTTATAATACATATTTTTGGAATTTTTTTTGATTAAATATATTAAATAATGATTGATTTTATGGATTTTTAGTCAATGTTAAATGTTGTTTGATATTTGTATTTTTTTTACTTACCAAGATTTTGATAATTTTAGAAGTATAATATACAGAATTTTCTAATTATTTCTAACAATTGGGATCAGTTTTCCTAAAAATGATTCTGAAAACAAATTTGTATTTTTTTACATTATATTTTATAAGAAAATGATGCGGAAAAGATGCATGAATTAGATTTTCATAGTCATTCTTGATAAGAATCGACACTGAAAACTAAAACCTACATAAATATTTCTATTGGTTTTGTGAAAACGTCACCAAAAATCATATTTTTTAATTTTATTTTATAGAATTTTGTTATGAACGGATGCAAAAAAATGAAAAAAAACCTTATGTTAAATCCTTCTTTTTCACTATTGTAGGTGTTGACCGCCACCTCCACTAACCAATATAAATCGATTTTCATTCCTCTGTTACACGGATACTAATAAACATAGATTTTATGTTTATATATGAAATATATTAATAAATAATTATTATTTAACAAACATGCATACCATCAATTAAAAAATAAATACAATGTTCATGCGTACATTCAACAAACAATCACTATAAAATGTATAATTAATATTTTATGACAAAATTAATAGATTAATGTAAATATTAATTTATTGGAAATATGTATGATATTTAAAAAATGAAAATAATTTTATATATTTTGGAACCATGATCAATTTATGATGAATAAAATGGAAAAACCAAAACATACATGTAAAATTAGGTAGATATCATAAGAAACCAGGACATTAATGATGAGTTTTTAATAAACAATTATGAAAATGTTATAGGTAAAAGAAATATTTAATGATGTATATAATTATGGTTTTGTAATATATTTATATTAAATATATATTCATTATACATGACGTGTATACTTGTACGATTGATGTTATGGCTGATGTATGGGTTTCTCCTCTCACTTTTACATATATGAGACAAATTCTATAATCACCACTTATTTATTTTTTTCTTATATATTTAACTTTGATATTTTTTAATTATGAAAATATTATGATCATTGTATTCGATGTTCAATTTTTTTCATTGTTTCATTGGGATTGTTATTCAACAGTGTCCAATGTGTAATTCGCATTTATAAAAATATCATCATTATTCAAGAGTTTATCTGATTAAGTTTAAATTAAGGGATTTATTTCATAAAAATATATTATATATTTTTTTTTATATTTATTTCTATAAAATTAAAATTTTCATTTTCTCATTATCTTTATGTATTCATGTCATCGATGTTTTGTTTTTATGGAAACCTGACATTATTTTTCTACTCGGTCAGAAATATTTTGCTTCTGTGAACATATTCTTCTAAAAATGACTAAAAATATGATATTATCATTTTAAAATTATGTATTTAATAAATTATTACACTTTTTAATCTTTATAAATATTTTATAAGGTTTATTATTTTTTTCCAAGTTATGTATTTTTTTTAAATTTCTACATAAGTGTAAAGGGAATTTTTTTTAAATTATATAGAATGAATATAAATGTTCACCACCATGAATTATCAGTGAAATATTGATTCCATTAATGCTTTCAAGGTTTATTTTTAAAGGAAATTGTAACTTAATATTTGGGAAATTTTTTAAATTTCAAATAATTGTGGTCAAAGTTAAAATTGATCTTTTCACATTAATTGTTTTTTATTATAAATTGATTTATTTTTCATTGATACAGACATGCATCATTAAATATTATGTTTTAATGATTTAATACTATTATAATACCATCGAATATATTTTATCTTGATGGATTGTGAGTATCTAGACTAGGGAATGTATTTATTATTAATATTATAGTTCTTACTATATTGAATGTTAATGATTTTTATTGAATTTTAATTATGTTATGAGTTTATTCATATAATGAATTTGTTTGATATATTATGTGATGGTTGGGGCCCAAAATTGAAATTCCCCTCAATTCATCAATAGGTACCATGTAAAAAATACATTGGGTATGCGGGTTATCCCTTGACCATTAACATAGATAAATTTAATTGTGGCCTTAACGGGATTATTATATTTTATAACAGAAGTCATCGACTATATGTTTAAGATATTAAGGAATACGCATTCATTAAAAATTAAATCAATTATTTATTTCCAGGGGACTGTTTTAATATTTATGATATTTATATATAAGTTAAATGTTTATCTAATCTTTTATATTACATTATTTCATAATGATTTATTACAACCATATTACCCATGTTTTATTTAATCTGTGTTACCTTATGTTGTAAATATTTTCATACTATGACAATGATCTCCTTCATTACTTGTATTTATAGTCCCAGTTATTTATGTAAATGGTTCATGATTAATATGTAAAAATTTTCTAGTGGGAATAAAGATGATCCCCAAGAAAAACTATGTTCTGTCTGATGTCTCCAAATGTAATTCTTATTTTTATAATATATCTAGTTTACCAGCACAACTAAACTCTCTGATCCTTTGGGATTTGATTAATTTTCATTACTATATGTGTAATAATGTAACCCTTGAATCTGGGTGACATTTTTTGCGAGTAATTACAAATATAATATGAATTTTTAAAAATAATTATGGAATAACAACATACCATCATATGTACTTGATCTATATCTTCTATCATAGATGTAAAGAGAACATAAGAAACAATCATCCAAGATAGAAGCTTTCCATATCAATATAGTAGAAATAAGAACTAATGACAAGTCATCCAAATCAAAATAGATAAATTGGATTGTTATTTTGTCGATAGAATAACTAATAAATCACATATTTTAATATTACATATATCATAACAAGCCTTCATATCCATTAAATGTTTATCATTCTAATTGTTATTGATTATGGGAAATGAATAGAAACTACTAAACACTAATTTCAATTATGAAATTAATCCTTTTCAAGAACACCAAAAAAGGTATAATTAGACTTTCAACCTCTAACATCATCCTAGATGACTTCTACATGGTAATAATATATCTAATTGAAACTCATACATTACATATATTATAAAGATTAAATACATAAAATAGAATAACTTTATAGTGCAATTCACTTCAGGCTCTCCATCATTTTTCTAAATCACTTCATGATATGGTGATTGAACAAATGGATTGAGCATTAGACATAATGACAACACATTCCTTCTTACTAAATACATACTCAACCAACTATGAAATCCTCACTTTCATGTTAATATCAATAAAAAATACCACACCAGTCATAAAAAACACATATTTTTATAATTTTCACTACTTATCTATTGTTATTTTTTTTAATTTCAATAAATGGAACCATCCTCTTCAAGAAACCCAATAATACCCAATTTCTCATCAGTGGCCTATTCCACATTTATATGAAGTTTAAATACCTAACCTCTTATATAACCCGACTATGTTTTTATGAAAGCCAATGGAAAATACTTAATACCTCGATCAACTAATCCCAAAACCCATAGGGGAACTTCCACCTTTTTTTATTATATTCATTTATAAGTTTGGAACAATTGAAAATCGATTCAAAATATTTCATTTAGGCCCATTATCCAATGGTTATATCCTTAATCGATATTTCAATCATGGCCTTCAATGTGATCAATATGAGGAATCCACTATATAGAAATATAAAGTTATTGAATGGAGTATCATCCTTATTAATTACATAATGTTCTATCTCCTTTTTTTATTTTCTCACATAATATCACTATATCAACATCACAATATTACAATACCCTTAAAATTTTTATGGGTTTTGGGACACCACTTTTATTAAAATTTGATACATATATCCCTCTACCCTAGTGAATAATTTAGGTTGATGTTATATATAGATAAAACCATTCCATAAGATAAATAGGATACATCCTTATTGGGTAATTATCCACCACTCCATTAGTTGGATACAAATATTTCACTAACCACTACTTCCTAATGAAATATTTTGCCAAATAGTATAACTCAAAACACCTGAAAAATAATTATATATCCGTTCTGAATGAAAGATAACCATAGTCCCCCCCCATAAAAAATGTACTTGAGAAAAATTAATAATCATAAAAATAAATAACATATATACAACCACAAAACATCAACAAGGACTTCTATATGTTGTGTAATAAGAAATGACTTTGGCAGGGTCATCATCTCTCACCATGCATATGGGGTTTCTACTTCATATTGAAGGAGGATCACATATCACCTTCTGTAATGTATATCAAAATTTAGTAGATGAAATATTAATTAATTAAATATAATGTTGATACTTATCAGAATCATTTCATCTGTGATGGAATCCTACAAAATATATTGGCTTTGTGAAGGGAAAACTCCATTTATCATAAGTCCTGATAAAACAATAGTATCCATCAATAATGATTCAATAGATTATAAGGGTCCCTCTAGGAGATTGATGTGAATACATAACTCATAAATAAATGATTTTTTAAGAAAAATATAACATAAATGATTGTTGTGGAGTATAAGTTCCAATTGGGAACGAAAAAAATTATATCCTCAAAACACAGTATTTATTACAAAACATTACATATATATTCATTATATCCGCATAGATCCCATTTTATGTACACTAGTGTCTACAAAAACTATAAAAGGGTAATAATGGTGTTATTAGACTAAATTTCAATCCATTACTAATTAATCATCAAGCATTATCTTTACAACAAAAACCCTATCCTAATAAAATTTTATACATTATAATGTAAATTCCATAGTCCTAGTATTGAATTTCTTATAATGGTTGTTCCATGGATTCACAATGTATAAATTCTAGGGAAATACAATCTTTCCTAAAAATAAGTTTTCACCAATATAGGTAAACTGTAAACTAAAATTTCTCTTTTGAGGAATCGAGTGTAATATTCAATTCACAATATGAAAAATACCAACAAATTTATCTTTTACATGCTTTTTATAAAAATCCATGATTGAAGATTCTTTAGGAAAATATTGTCCAAGGAATACATAATGATTTATTGGTTTCCATAAATACTCATACAAGGTCATGGTGTCCTATAGAGGGTCTATAATCTCTAGAAATTGAATAATCTCTTATATCTTCATATGAAACTACCTCCTAAAAAATCCACCAAAACCAATAATTATTGAAAATTCTTTTTAATAATTTTTGAAAAGTATCATCCATATATTTTTGATACATTATAATTGAAACCCACTAAAAAATTCTATTCAATAAGAGTATAAACTAGAGGAAATATGCGAGTCAATAGATCTAATAATAAATAAGAAAATACATGTATTAAAGTCATCTAACTATCTATGAATACTTTTATACTTGAAGTCTCATAGTCTAAACATCCTACATGTAGTCTCATCTAGATTATAAAGAATTACCATTTTCTCAAATGAGAATTTTATCATAATTAGGAAGAGTGGAGAACCTAAGACCACTTGTAAAAAATATATTTCTCCGAACTGATTCTCTAAATTCAATCATTATCGATAAATTGATCATTGATTAATGGTTCATGTACTAGAATAAGATCATTATAACTTTTTTTCTATACACATACACTATATATTTTGGAGGAATCATACATTTGATCAGATGAACCCATAATAGTTCAATAATTTTTGGATTATTTTACATGAGAAGGAGTGGAGGGATCCCAATTGAATATTATAAAATTCTAATATTATCCTGATTATACAATATAATTTATTCATTATTCTTCTAATGAAATAACAATTTATTTAGATTATTGGTGAATTGATAGGTCAATCCTCACACCAGTAGTGGGTTCCCTCATAAAAAACTAAATATAACAAAATGCTTAAAATAGTTGAATAAATTCAAAAAATAATTCTTATAATATAACATATTACAAAAATAATTATTAAAAGTAAAGATACAATAATACCAAATTGAATCATTTCATCCTATAAAAACCTACATAAGTATTGCGATGACTATATTTTTTCCATAGTAGGACTGCCTATACTAGCCAAGTGGTCAATAACTAGAAGCAATAAATCAATGAAATTCATCAAATACCATTCTGTATAATATTCCAGATTATATTGGAAAAACAATATGTATAGAGTAAACAAAAACAATAATCAGTAAAAATAAATAATTATAATCTATATTAAATAATACATGGTCAAAAACTATACAATAATATATATGATGGTAAACCACAACATATGACTAATAAAAATGATTAAATATAATGTACAGTAGGAATATAAAATTTAATATCTTCTCTCTATTATAATGAATCATATAAAAACAGTATTTATAGAAATTTTCACTATTGAGAACTATTAATTTTCCCCCATGATTCAATTATTCAAAAACAATTACATGTCTATGACCATCTGTACCATTTATATCATTGAATAATATCCATTACTAGAAAAAATATAGTGAATAGAAAATTGTATGAGTGGTTATAATCATAATTAAGAAGTCTCTTAAAAAGGATAATGGAAAACCAAACATCATGTCATTTCAAAATTAAGAAAAATAAATTACTTTAAAAAGTCTATAAAAGTACATAAATGATTCATAAGTATATAGGGATGTATCTCGTAATCATATCTTAGCTCCATAAATATTCATATATCTACATAATAAAGAAATATATGAAAATTTAAGATAATAAAAAAATAATGTCAATGAAACCAAAAAATTTTATAACATAATGTTGTTTGATATAATGAATGAATCCTCAAATCACTATAGATTTAATCAAAAAAATTTGATTACCATAAGATTAATAGAATATCATATAATAATGATGTTTTAACAATTCAATATGAAGTAACCAATGGTATTTATTTATATTTTATTGTATTTTTTTCTTATCAGATATTACTACAAATTTGAATAAAAGAAAATGGTAAAGAAATTCGTTTCCATAATAATGGAATGAAGAAACACACTTATTTTAGAAAAATTAGTTTTCCAGAGTTGTCTCATAGTCGTTATCCCCTAAAATGAATTAATTTTATAGTTTGTACTTATGATCATGAAATGCAATAATTAAATCATTTATGTCAACAACATTTAGGAAAACGGTACATAATCATTTTTAGAGAACAACATGAAAAATATTTTACTATCAGTGTTGAAAGATAATTTAATGGAATACTGAAATATTATATTTATGTAAAAACGTACTAGAAAGTTTTAAAAATTTTGATATATAATTTAAAGAATAAATCATAAGGATGAATGTTTTTTAAAAGGACTTGGTAGAAAATAAATTTGGATGAAATAAAGTGTTATGAAATAATATTCATATAGGGGTTTCCATGATGAAAACCTTTGGTATTATTATTATATATATTTGATAAGGAAAAAAATTCTGAAAATTAATCTGATATTATTTTGTGGATTTTATATAGCTATGAGTTTTTCTCATGTGGTGCTATATTAATTGGATATAAATATAAAAAAATTTCCATGTTATAGATTATTATGAAATAAGATTCATGTATGGATATATTCACATAAGTTATCTAGCAACAAAGACATTAATATAATGTGATTCACAAAATGTAAGACAGTCATAATTCCAGTATTTGGATCCATATAAGGGGATATATTCCATCCATATATAAAATGGAATCTATAATAGAGTGAATATTTATGTGATGAAGTATGGAGTTACATATCAATATAAGGGGATCCATGATGACATAAAGGGACCTCAAAAGCCTTCATGGAAATATTTTAAGGATTATAGGTGTTTCATATGAAAATAATGAATATGGCAACACTTCAACAATGGCCATAATACTAAAAAGTTATCAAACTTTTAGAGTTTGTGATTATACATACAGATTGTAAGACATTGTATGTATCATCTTATGACTATGATGATAAGAATGATACATTGTTTTGTTCATGGATTTATGGGATCATGTCTTAATCCATTACATTTTGTATGATTTCATAAGGTCTTATATTACTTCTTATAGGAATAAAATATCATTCATTTTCAAAATTTTGAGTACTTTAATTGCTAATTTGATTATTTTATAGAAAACATATTCTTATTAGAAAATTAAATATTACTGTTCCTATAATGAATATTAATGGTAAAAATGTCCTGAGGATTTATTTGTGATGTAATATTACTGTTGTAGAATTGGAAAATGGAATAATAAACAGTTTTTTATAATTAAATTAACTATAACACTGTAATTACAAATTTATATATCTATAAATCAAATTTTTTTATGATAATGTTGTGATTTAATGATTCAAAACATCATAGGTGACTTGGGAATAGTTTTAATTATTTATTTTTCATGAGATAAAGGGGAGTTCATATATGGTATTTATATATTAAAGATAAATCGAAATATGTGTCATCATATTTTATCATGTATCGAATGTGATGTTCCAATCCAAGTGTAATGAGTTGTATTTTTTCATAAATATTTATATAGTGAATTAAATGTGAAATTTAAGAGAAAAATTGTTATAAGAATATTTCAATAATTATTGATTCTACATGAAGTAACTAGATGAGTTTTTTCTATTATGTGAAGAGAATGTGTGAAATAAATGGATAAGGTTTCTCTTATAATTTATGAGGAGATATCAATTTCTATAAAATTTTATATGAATTTTCATCGGAGAAACTCTAATATATGTAGGTAATAAAATTATAAAATGCGACAATGAAATAAATATTCTAAAAGAAATATATTTTAAATATAGTTATAAAATTATTTTCATCAGTGTAAAAAATTGAAAATTCTAGGGTAACAAATGCAGGTAATGTTTGAAAAAAACTGATTGTAGTGTTCTGTTTGTAATAAATGGACCTCTCATAGAGACGTAAAACAGAGAAAATAAATTTTCATAAATATATAAATATTTTTGAATAATGTATAGAATAAAAAATAGAAATATAATAAATAACCAAAGGTCCTATTAAATGATCTGATTACGTGAGAAAAATGAGAAATAAAAAATTGAGGAGAAATGGAAACTACTACTAATATTCTAATTTACGGTGATAACAATTTCATAAATTGAGGTTATATTTTATTTATTTTTATAATTGGCTATCAATTTTTGGTGATAAATTAAGTGATTGTGTTTTATAGATTGTCTTTTTATCTAAACTGAAATAGTGATCGATTTTAATTAATTTTGCTTAATAAACTAAAAGAAATAAAATTCTATATTTATAAAATAATTTTATCAATTACTTGGGTATATTTCTATTTTTTTATGATAGAAAAAATATAAAACTAATGAAAGGAAATAATTTTGTATTCATAATTGAATGTTATAGAACTAATGTGGATCTAGATATGTAGGAAGAATATAGTGTAAATATGTTATCCTAGTGAGAATATAGACACCTTTTATTCAATATGAAATGAATATAGTTTTTACATCAAGGGGGACCCTTAAAACATTACATCCCACTATCAATTATTTTCTTTCCTATGATACATTTATAATGTATTATTGTAAAATTTTATGTATGTTTAGTTTTAACATTATATAAAATAGGAAAAAAATCATTAGAGGGAAAATACTTAAAATAGAAATATTATATTGAGACAAAATAGATTATGCCTAATGAAACACCAACACATCACTCATATGACATAAATCAATCCTTTGGGTTATAGAAATGGGAATTGGAGCCTATGTTTCATCAAGTTTCATTTTATTTTAATTTCATAGGAATTATTATCTGAATTGGATTTTGTTATTTTTTTGGATTTTGTAGGGTAGCCTCAAATTGATAGTTCATATTCCATCCGAATATAAAGAGAAATAATGCAGTTGACCAATATATTATAAAATATATTGATAAATAAGTCCATGAAGATAAAGGAAAATATTAATGAGGAAATATTTTATCCACTACTTGAGTTTGATTAACATTTCTTGTGTCCATCCGTATAAGCTGCTAATAATTAACCCTTTGATAACTAAACTAAAATCTATATATAGTATAAAGAAGTAAACCAATAAAATTTATTATCATATTTTACAATCAAGATACATATTATATAAAGATGGATCCTTTTAAACTAGTAACATACATAAATAAAATTATCAATTAATTATTAGAAAAATATGTGTTTGATATAAAAATATAATTTTATTGAAGTTTATTTGGTAAAATAGTTGGTAAATATATTAATATATCAAGAAAAGTAAAAAATAAAGGAGAAACATATATGATTTTAAATAAAAAATTCTATATTTGGTGAAAAAACTAATAGAAATGTTTTTACAAAAAAAATATATCCTTTTATTATAGAATTTTTATTTTTTATTCGAGTATCTATATAAATTCATATATAAAATAAAAAATACACACTTTTATAAAAAATATTAAATATTTAATGGGGTTTTCAATTCACCAATGGATAGATGAAAAATAAATGATGTCAAAATTTTGAAGCTAAAATATCAAAGGGATAGTAGGTTGAGATTTGTGGATGATGCAATGAAAACCATAAACTAGAATGGTCATGTGCCAGAAATGAAATTGAAAAACATCAAATGAACCATTGTTTGATATTTTCAAGATTCTAATAGGTGGTTCTCTAACACGTATCTTTATATCATATGTTTACATTAAATGGAAATGTAACAGGGATAAATATGTCTTCAGATCATATAATTATTGAAAAAAAATATACGGATTGAATCAGTATGAAATTTGAAAAGATTTAATGGAAAATATAGGTTCTTATGGAGGTTTTCACATGTGTGACAAGATTTATGGATAAAAATTTCAATGTATTCATGTTATATAATAACTAATTCTAGGGGAGTAGATATGAAAATAAATATAAACCAACTTTTCTAATTGTCGATGTAGAGAAGAATAAAATCATTGTTGTAAGAACATATATTATTGATTACATAATATTTATTAATATTGAAGTATTATGGAATTGGTATAGAAGTGTGTTGATATCTACAATCATAATACTAATCCAATGTTTATTAAATGAATATAATGTAATACAAGATAATGTAATATAAACATTTAATTATGTCTCCACTGAGGAGTTTATGAATGAATCATAGGGAATTGGCCACTCCTAATATGTGTACACCCAAGAATAAATCATTGAAAATGTTACAAAAAATTTAATAATTTTATATTTTTTCTAATAAGTTGGGAAGTGATACCTGATGGAAAATAGAAAAATTTCCATGTAACCCCATATGGTTAATGAAATTTATATTGAATAAAAAATAGAATACACCCAAGAGATAGAAAACTTGATTATATATGAATTCAACACTCTTTGGGAATAATATTCAAGGTTTCCTAAAAATGGTATCCCAAAATATTATAAATAGTTGGGGAAGGAATTAAATATCCATCAATATAGCTACAACATCTTAAATATTATACAGTAAAATAAATTGATGAAGAGTGAAAATGTTAAATTACTAATGATTCATAAATACTAAATCCTCCATAAATTGTGGGTTAAGACTGAAAGAGAATACTATGAATAAATATAATGTGCATTTAACAATATATACAAATCAATTGGAAGAATCTATGAAAAAAGGTCAAGGTGAAAAAAGTAACATTACCAGAATTATAGAGAGAAGAAGTTTTTTTCAACTGTCCAGAAAGTTGAAAAAAGTAATCTATACTTCTTAAATATTATAAAATATAGAATGATAAATAATATATAATCATAATAAAATACATAAAATTTTGATATTCAAATTAATTTATTATTCATTTGAGAAACAATCCTTATCCATTATAATAAAACTAAGGATATGAACACAGGATTCGATATTTATCATTAAAAGGGGAATTATTGTTATGAAAAAGTTGATATGTTGTTGAAGGAAACAATTACTATATAACCATTGAATAATATGTCATGGTGTAATATAATTTCAATTTTTTCATTTTCAATTTTCATATGACCTATACTAATTCTCAAAATTCATATAGGATTTCTAGTTCATGATGTATCTTTAAAATCGATGTGTATACCAATATAATGTTGAATTTATAGTGGGTAAAATAGTGAGAAATAAATATGGATAACATATAATTGTTGGTAATGTAAATTTTTATCAACACCAATAAAGGAAAAATATTGTGAAATTACTATTTATTCGGTATTATTATCAAATTTTTCTGTTCATCCATCCATCCCAAAATAAATACAATATGAAATTGTTCTAAAGATGAAAATAAAGGATAAGTTAAATAAAAATATACAGTGAATTGAGGGGGGTTTTTTACCCTAGTTTTAATTCCCTAACAAAATTTTCTATTAATTATATGGATTATATATTTTTAACTAATCCTAATGAATCCCTATTGGGTATAAAAACATTCTTAATATTAAATTATTACAAAAATGTTTAGGAGAACCATGGACATTTGGAGATTAATTATTATTGACCAAAAATCATAATTGGGTGATTTAACCGCCATTATAGATTATAGATTTACTAATGAATGTGTTTTAATTTTGATTCCCCAAGAGTAATGATTCAAAGATAATGATATATGGGGTTTTTTGTAATGAACATGAAAATACGAAAAATATATATTTTTTGAAAATGAGTTTTTTAGACATTAATGCTAGGTTAGAATTACCAAAAATAATATGATTGTTTTTTTGTTTGTTATGTGAATGATATGAATTGAAGAGTTTTTTTTTATCTAAAATATTTTGAAAAATATTGAAGAATATATCGTTATGAACTATATAAAAATATATTATTACCGTTGTAACAATCGAGAAAAATAGATTATTTATGTGTTTATAATATTCAAAATCTATCCAAAGATTTTATATATTGTAGGACGTTAATTTTAATTTTTTTAAAAGGATGGGGTTGAAGCCTAATTTTATTACTAAAGAAAATAAAAGACTTATTTTTAACTGGTTAGAAGGAAACACATTACATAACTTGAAGGACAAGTGGGTCTTTAGCCCATTACATGGCTCATAGTCCCAATTTTTTTGTTGAATGCCCATTTTGTGAATAGTACTACTACAATACCTTGTCTACTACAGTACCCCACATTACCATCCACTACTACTGTGTCCTACCACCGCTACAGTTCTTGTCATCTCTACACTATCTTCTCTACTACAGTAACTAGAGTGATACAACTGTACTGATCCCCAGTGGGTTTTGAACCCCCATTTTGAGTGGTTTTTGTGAACTTAAAATATTTTTGCACTAATGTTTAAAATAAATTTTACCCATAATTGAGTTTATTTTATGTAAGAACTTTGTAGTTCTTCTATTATTATTTTTATAAATCTGGATGAATTCACAAAATTCATTTGAGATAATTTGTGTAATTTGTGATTGTTCTATGTTAATCCAAAGTGGATCATGAGTCATTAGAAGGAATGTTAGAAAAAATAAAATAGTCAAAATTATATCCTATTGATGTTTATGTAAGGAAATTAACATAAGTTAACTAGTTATCCATCCATTATTGACAAAAAAACCCAAATACTTCACTGAAAGCCCTATGAATTTTTATTCCTAATCCCTGACATATTGACCTACATTTTTCTTCAGTACTATAAATTCTCTCTCCATATATATATATGTATATTTTTGTGGAAAACATGTAATGAAATATATTTTCATAATGTATTCCCGCACCATCTATTAAATTTATTCCTTTTCATTTTTGTAATAAATAAACAACCACCACTAGTCAACCTTTATATATAATCAATAAACAGATAGATTCACTTGCTTTTTTTCAGAAAAACAAATCAAAAAAAATCAATTTTATTCATTTGACCTGATATTCCTTGAGTAGCGGAATAAAAGAACAACTAAACATCAATGTTTGTTGAGGTATAAAATATTTTATAGTTCTTTCATCCCTCTTCAGTGAATGGGGATGTTCTACATTACCTATATTGTTTTTAATTTCCTAAAACAAATGGGTAAACATCATCGTGGAATTATGAACTCCACCACTCATAGAATTGGGGATTTCATTTGGGATATAACTACATTATCCATAAAAAAGTTGTTGGATTGATTTCTCCTAGTACCTTGAATTTTATTAAATATAAAATGTTTTTTGAAAATGTATCCATGTCATGAATATATATTAATTAGCTTTGTGCAAATTACTCTAAACCCATATATTGTGGTATACCTATGTTAGTAACATTTCATACACAACGATTCATGAGTTCTTTTATATAAAAAAACCTCTTACATAAGGGTTTTCCCTAATATTATCAAATATTATGTAAAAAATTATGTATATAGTGGTTACATAATAACTATATTGATCATACATTTATTATCTTATTGTTACATAATTTTAATGTTATACACCATAAAATTGGTTAAAAATAAGGATCCAATGTTTTAAAATCATAGAAAAATTATGACAAAACATAACATTTAAATTATAAAATATAAAGATGTTTAATTTCCTTATTCACTAGTTTTTATTTTCCCTATATAATCCTTAGTAAAAATAATTTAGTTAAGGATATAAATCAATGAAATGGGTGGGAAAAAATAATATTAGGAGGATAGATAATAACATGAATAAATATAATATAGTTGAGCATAGTCATCATCGCCATATCTTAAAATGGTATAATAATCATAATCATGATAGGAATTATTTGATAAATACATTGAATGAGGAAAGTCATAAATATGAAACATCATGTCTTAGTGGTAAAATAACACCATTTTTTGTGAACAAAAATGAAATCATGTTCTCCCTTAAACTATGAGATTAATCATAACACCATCACCATTGTGAAATATAAAGATTAACGTTCAATCATCATTCAAATTATATGAGGTGGTTCATTACATGAACCAATTCATCGAAGTTATGTATAATTATTGGTGCACACATCACATAATAACAATTACATAATCAATTATGCCATATATGACACATATCAGTCTATTCCATAAAATAACCCATAGAATATAAATGGGTTTTGTGAGAATTTCCTAATGAATAAATTAACGAATAATCATTGTGGTATAACAAATAAAAATCAAATAAAATACTTGGTAAATTAATATTTAGACATATGTGAATAGAAAACAAACTGAGGAGATGTAAAACAAGTGAATCTGGAGAGAAGATTTCTTTTGAAAAAAATATTATCAATATTAGTAAATTCATATTGTAACATTTATATCCCATAAATAAAAAATTATATTAAATGAAATTCTATTTTTTTATTATTATAATAATATCCACAATAAAATTTGGCTCAAAATTGGAAGAACCCACAAGGAGGAAATTTTGTTCCAGAATCCCTATACTATATATCTGAATGATTTATTCATTGAAATATCCTATAGAATCAAATTAGATTCAATAATTGATAAATGTATAAACACTCATGCATTTATTTGGTTGGTAATAATTTTATTATATTCATTAATAAAAAAATATTATGAGTTATATAGTTCCAATTTGACATTCATGAGTGCTATTTTACTTTATTATAATAACTAGTTCACATGTATACACACATGGATTATCGTCAAAATGAAGTTAATTATTAAAAATAGAAATTAAATATTATTAATGAACATATATAACTTTAATTTTTCTTATATATTATTTTTTTCCAAATATTAGGAATAGTCAACATTAGTGACAGGTCTGACTTTCTCCTCGGTTATACCTAAAGCGAAGAATCCTCAGGTGAGTGAGCTCCACCTAGAAGACCCTCACTTGTCCCTCTGGAGTTCTCCCTGTTGGTAGTGGAATTTTGTTGGTGCTGATGTACGGGCCCCGTCTATATGCTTGGGATGATAGAAAAAAACATCATTATAATCGTTTAGATTAATTTCGGCGGTCAATGAACTTGTTTTGATAAATTATTTAATACTATGTATAAATTATTGATATAGAATATAAAAATTTTATAACACAAATTTTAAAATCTATTTCAAATTTTATATTTTTTAATTATATACATAATTCATTAAAAAAATTGAAAAGTTTTTATCCTCAATGGACAAAAAACAACATCTCATGGATGACATATACATTTTTAGTGTAAAATGTATAGGAGAAGATGTTTGATGATAAATTATTTAATTAAAATAATAAGATTATATTATATATATATATGATATTTTAGATATAATTATCATTGTAATAGGGGATAATAAAAGATAATATGAAAACAAAAAAATATGACAAGAATTTTAGGGAGATGAAAAATGATTTTAACTCTTGAATTATACTCCTTCCGAACCTATAGAGGGTTAATGGATATGGTATTTAACAGGTAAAAATGATCTTGGATGAAGGGGAGTTGATTGTTAAGAGTATTTGGTAGAATTCGAACATGATTCAATTCTTTGGATGTGTGAAGAGATGGGGATACGAGGGGTGGTATTTATAAGAGAGGATATAGGAGTTTTTTATTATTATATTCATTACATTATTATTTTTCATCCAGACTTTCAATAGATTTAACCACATCATTAGAACAATATAAATAAGGAACTGTGTAAGATATTATCGGATTTCATCATCTATATATCATTTATGAATAAAAAATTCATCTATTTGTTAAATAACTTAAATTAATGTATTCTATTATCACAGAAAATTAAAAATCTGTGAAAAAATTAAAAAAAATTTACCCTAACCTTTTTTCGATATGTATAATTAAAAAAATATTTCTTTTTAATTAAATTAACTTTATAATTATGAAAATATTAATTTTCAATGAAATCATAATTTATTAGAAAAATAAAATGTTTAAAACAATAATTGATCTTTTGGAACATTGAATAATTAATCCAGGACTCATAAATTTTTTTAATAATAATAATAAAACAAAATCTTAATTTATGAGTCTACTTTATGAAAATAAATTTTCATTTAAATAATGATATTATAAAATTTTCAATAAAACTTTCTATTTTTTAAAAATACGAACACATAATATCGCATTTTTAAATCATTTATTTACATAAACAGTGATATAATTATAACTTATGATCATTTATAAGATGAAAACAAATTTATTTATTCATTAATATGTCGGGTTATTTTTATATTTTTTGGATTACTATTCATAATGTTCATGTTACTATTTAATGTGGCATGTTACAAATGTTTTAATAAAAGATCCTAATTTTCTATTATTTTATTAATTCTCCATTAATAATGTATTTATTGTACTATTAACGTGAGGTTTTAATATTTATACAATATGATAAAATTATACGAAGATATTTTCCATTTATTTAATTTTGGGTTGTTACATGGAAAACACCTCACAACATATCCAATCATCAAAAAAAATTATAATTTATTTTTCATTAGAAAAATTTGGTAAATTAAAAAAATATTAATTAAAATAATAAATCTATGAACTGAAACCTTTACAATAAATAATATCCCACCCAGTAATAGAACCTCATTACAAAAAAAAATAATCAAAATTTTAGAAATTTCATTTGACATACAATATAGGATTTATATATATTCACAAACATGAGGTAAATATTTATTTATTGAATATATATTAAATAACCCTTTAAATTAAATTAGAATGATTCCAAACAAAAAAATTAATGTAATTTTATATAGATGTATTACAATTTATACATTTATAGGGACTAGAACATTGAATCTCATAATATATATTAGACACACATTATGAAAAACCTAAGTCACTATAATTATATTTAATAATACTTACAGAAACAAATCATATTCATGCACATATAAATGATAAATTCATGTAAAAAATAAAAAATTATTATTTATTATAATAGTTTTATTGTGAACTATTTGATACAAATAAAAATTACTTATAATGAAATATGATAAAAAATCTTTTTTTGTAAAATTATAATTAGATAACTATCTATTAAGATAAATACATGTTTATGTATATAGCGTAATGAGAAAAAAATCTATTAATGGTTATTGTTCTTAAAATAATTTAATTAAAGACTCCATTCAATGTGGTTTTATTTTTAAAATAAAAATTTTAAAACCATAAAAATTTCATATGGAATAAAAAACTTAATATAACAATCACCATAAAAAATCTATTAATATTATTATATCATGAAATGGTTGGTCATAATTAATAAAATATAGTCTTTTTAATTAGATAGTATTTAGAATTCTTACATTATTAATAAATCTTACTAATTGGCAATGTAATGGTGTATTAGTATGTAACAATCATATGTTGTTATACAAGATATAAATAACATGAGTAAATTTTACTATATTATTAATATGTCGTTTTTTCTATTATTATTTTTTCAATCAAGTAAATAATGTTCTATCTAATTTTTTTGATACTTATAAATTTGTGATATATTCTAAAATAATTCGTAATTGATCTTACATATGAATTTTTATTTCTCGATCATAAAAATTATGTATTTACTTAAATAATCATAGCAATAAACATTTATATTCATAGTTTTTGTATATACAAAGGAATTACTATTTTAATATTATTATATATTATTATAGTAGAATGAAAATATTTCTCGTAAATGTAAATTACATGTAATGCAATTAATTTTTCAATGATTTAGTTAAATGATAAAAATAATATAGTGAATTTTATAAGAAAAATTTCAAGTAGTTCATCAGAAAGAATTTGTGATTGTATAATATGAAATTTTGGAAAAAAGGACCATAAAAAATATCATATATTCCACATGGTTGTGATTGTATTCTTTAAGATATGATAAGAAAAATAAATCTTACAGAACCAAATTATTAAGTTGAGTTCATATTGGATAAACATTATTATCAAACAATTTTGAGATATTTCTAAACCTCAAGAAATCAAAAATAAACAGAATATATACTAATCATGTTTAGAAAATGATTGGTACACCTAAAAAGTTAGAATTCAGGAAATTTACTAGGCCATATAATAGAATACTGACATAGAGGAGATAGTTTCAACATATAAAACATTCTGGGAATGGAATAGTTATTACAAATTTTTTGGTGTTAAACAGAAAAAATCATATCATCACTATCTATGATATAGTCCATTAGGTGTTTTCATAGCATATTGATTTGTTTTTATTATTATATATACAAACTAGATATAAACCACCAATTATTTTATATAAATTTATTAATTTTTGTTTATTTAATACATCCTAATATTATTGTGGACTCAAAAAACGTTCTTCTAAAAAAATTTCAAAATAAATTTATTTATCAATGAAATAATGTCAATGTTCTAATATTATTTTTTTGGATGTAATATAATATTTTGGTTTCATAAAAATGTATATAAATATTTCATATAGAATTGAGATATTAGGATAAAATTTAATGTTCTAGTAATTTATGTAAATTAAATACTATTCATTGTAAACGGTATCCCTTTTTTAGTGTCTACAAATGTTTTTTTATGAAATAGAATTTCAATAAAATTTATGGGAGATATATCAAACATATTGGGAATGGAGATATGTAGTGATATATTAATGAGGTATCATATTTTAATCAATAACATATATATTATTAGATTACAAAAGTGGGATAGTATAGATAAATATATACCATTGTTTATACAATCATTATATTTTGTATGTTTGTCTTTGATAAATGGTTTCTATTTCAATACTAAGATAAAAATATATGAGTTTAATATATTCCAATGTTTTTAGAAATATTTTCATCCATTTAAATTTTATTATATACCTGAGGTAGAGTCTCTTATTCATTGATATTAACATGTCAATATAAATGAAATAAATTTGAAAGACACTAGTTTATAGTAGAAAATTTCTATATGATCTTGAGGAAGTGTTTTATATATTGAATTTCCTAAAATATGATGATGGGTTAATTATAAAGGGTTACATATGTTCTGATTTCCAAATTTGTTTGGATGATATGAGCTGTCAATATAGATTTGTGTTTAACACTAATGGTGTATATTCCTAGAAACATATATTGGTAAATTATATAATATAATTGAATATTTTATGCTGATATATATTAAAAAGAATAATTTATTGATCCAGAATATAATTATAAGGTTAATATTAGAATTTCAAAATTAATATATCTATAATATGACAACAACTATGTTATATTCCATTCTGTGGATCCCTATAATCACATAATGGCATGTCATTTCATTAGATAAATTATTAATATCGGTGGTTTAAATATTTTTTTGTGGATACAATAAACTATATAGAGTCTGCATGTATAAAATAATTTTCATGGAAATTTTTATGGGTATATAAATTTATTCAATTTTTAATGTTTTACATTGTTCCGTTAATGTAATTTAATTTTATATAAATTCATAAAATATAAAATGTAATGAAAATTTTTGTATTGTAAACTGAATCACGACTATAAAATTTAATTAAATTCCAAATTTATCATTTTTTTCAAGTATGATAAATTTATATCATGATTTTGAATAAAAATATACCCCTCATTTTTATCTATGATTTTTACAAATTAAAAACAATTCATAAGAATTTAGTTGTTCTGAAAAAATGTTAATATTTGACAACGAGCATTTACAATAGTGGTACAAACTCCTCATGAGCATCCAAATAACCTAGGATCAAACCCGGGTAGGGGTGAATTTCCAGGGGTACTGTAGTAGTGTTGTAGCAGCGGTGGAACTGTAGTTGTGGTGGCATAGTAGCAGAATGGGGACTGCAATAGTTACGGCAGCAGGGCAGTACTGTAGCAGGTACTGTAAAAGCTCGGGAATTGTTGATGTAATGATCGCCGAGGAGTACTTTGGGCCAAAAAATGGGCTTTCAAGCCTTGTATTCAGGCCACGTGGCCTTGGGCCTTCACGTTATGTATTGGGTCTTCCTCTACCCAGTTTAAAGAGGTCGTTTCTTTAATAATAAATTGATGCTTTGGCGATGAAATTTAAAAAAACAAAATTTTAATATTATCATAAGTAAGGGAATTAATGCAGATATGAAGTTCACTCATGTGAAACAAATTAGACATTTATTTATTTTTATTCCAAAAGTATATCACATATAATGTCTTATATAATGTATTTTATATTCTTAGAAATGTAATATTTATAAGATTTATAGTTATGTATCGTTAAACAATTATTATAAAAATGAACCATAATATATTGATACCTTTCTTATAACATCCTTAAAAAGGGGATAATAAGTTGTGGTTATGTATTTTATTGATCATGCAGTAGATTTAATTAATTAAATAGGATTTTTATTGTTTTATAATGGGCATAACATCTGGTTCATTGATTAAAATAGACTGTGGACACATTTTTTCATTCTTCTTTGACTCATAATTGTATTTTTCATAAACTTTTATGAATTAATTTGAGCTGTATTGATGAAAATTTGTGAATATCATTTAAAATTTTAAAAATATAGATTTATACATATTCACGATTTACATGGTTCATGTATTGTGGGTGTATGGGATGTGTAGTGATAAATTTGGTGGGAATGTTTATGTAGATGTTTATATCACTGACATAAATTATAGTAAATCCATTTATAGATAGAGTGGAAATAACACTTTTCTAGTTTATACATATCATTTATGGTTTTAAATTATTAATTTTTATTATTTACAATAGTAAAATATTACAAAGCATCTCATATGTGGATGTGGAGTGATAATTAATTCTACTAAAAATTATTTTACAAAAATATATTTTGATCATTATATTTTATCAAAGACGTCATTAATAAAATTTATCAAGTAATTATGAAATAATAAATATAAATCGTAAGTCTATTGTGCATCTATTAGTTATATTTCTTTTATTTATCTAATTTATCAGTTTATTCATAGTATACATTATGTCATAATGCATTTAATAAATTGTAACATATATATTTAATATTTCATGTGTCAATTACCATTTGAGTAATTAATTTTAATTTAACAATTAATAAAATTGAATGCATGAATGAAAAAAATACGGAATGTTTTTTTCATTCTATTTTTAAAAAATGAATAATGTTAAATGAGTTTCATTGAATCATTTATTTATAGATAATATTTAAATATGATATATATATACACATATATATTCAATATTTATTTCCTTATTTCCTTGCAAGTTGAGTGGGTAAATATAAATCTTTTTGAAATCCATCAATTTCATTACAATTATTTAAAGATTCTATATCCCAATGATTAGAATAAAATTTTTTTTTTGTTATATAGAAGTGGTAATAAACAACTATTGAAATTCAAAATATAGACTATTTTTTTTACATTTCATATATTATTTTTAAATTTGTTTATTCATAAACTAATGATAATTTACAATTTTCTCTTTAATTTTAAAATAATCATTTTATATTTCATTGAAATATATAAAATCCTTCCCTAAGGGGACTAAATTTATGTATTGATTTTTCATTTAAATTATATATGACTAAAAATTTACTATCATATCTAAAAAAGAGGGCATAATATAAATTAATAAAAAATATTTGTTATAATTTAGAAAGTAAAATTTTGAATCCCAAACCGTTGATGAAAGACATTATCCAACGGATTACTATGTTAATGTATTTTATATTAATGTCTATTTTATAAGATATCTATATTTTCCCATAGAGGATCATGATTTTGAAAACATTAATTTGGATTTATGAATTTAAATTACCTACTATGATTCATATAATCATTTTAAAATTTAAATTAAATTTTTAGGACTTGTACAAATATCAATTTAACAAAATAAGTGGACCAATTAATAAAAATAGGTCACTATGAATAGTGAAGGAACTACACAAGTTATGAGGGGAGTTATAGTTAGATGATAATTCGATCCACAACATCCTATACAAATTATTTTTGGATATTGTCATGTTATAGATGAAATATATTAAGAAAAATTAACATGGTTCCTAGTATGAGACTTAGTTTATTTACTATCACCTGTAATTTGATCAACAACATATTATAATACTTATTTATATGTACCAAAATTTTGTGAGAGATAAAATTTCAAGTGGAAGTATTGATCCATGAAAAAAATAAATGTATTTTACTATATAGGATTCATAATTGACTTTTATTTTTTATTGGTCCATGCTTATATTATGTTATTAATAGATTAATTAGGATCTAATTATCATGGATCAAGACTCTAGGATATCATTGATATGATTCATTTAAAGATGAACAATTGGGAATGAGTAAACCAAAAATTGAAAAAGTGATATGTATTTAATATTAAAGATAAAATGTTTCTTCACTACTATAGGAGATCCAAAAGTATATTAAACTATTATGAATCATACACTATTTAAATAATTCACATAGTTTCTAGATATAAAAACACATTAAATGGTCATTTAGTTGTAGTAGATTAAAAAATATATAAATGATTTTATAAATATGTTAACATGGGATATCCAATTCTAATTAACAATACGTGAGATTAATTTATTAAAATAAATTCACATTTGGAAAATACCAATATTAATGTTTCTATTTATAGAAGATTTTGTGGTGTCATTGGAGATTAATGTTCAATAACTCGTCAATCAAAATTAATGTTTTTCTTGTTTTTGTGAACTATAACAGTATAATGTATTTCTATAATAGAACATATCAATCAATGACTATGAATTGATTATTTTATTTAATTATATTGAATTTTTTATATTAAAACAATTAATAAGATACTGAATATATTTAAATAGTTTAATGTATCAAAGTAGTTTTCAATTATCAATTGTAGTCCATGTTATAATTAATTAATATTTTTGGATGATAAAATTATTTATTTGACATACATATTTATTTAAAAACCACTATGAATATTTTTATGTCATTAACTTAATCTTCCCAACCAATCATCAATAGTTATCGGTTTATATATTAATTATATACAAATTAATTATTTGATAAATTATGGCCATGTAGAAAATCATGATGATGATTTCATAACTACATTATATACACCATCACGGATATAAGATCATGATTTGAAACATATAAATTTTATTGGTTTATTTTTAATAATTTTCATTTCCATGTTTTCAGTAAGAATAAACCATAAACTATTAATGTTGTTATATTATGAAAACTACCTTTAACCAATGGTGAATGTACTATAATATTAACTATCTATCTTCCCTAAATTTTCCAATAGTCATCAATGAAATAAGCATGTATAACTACCTAATGAAATATTATAACCATTACTGTGAACTAATAAATATAAAGTAAAATAATAATAGTTAAACGAATGGGGCGTCAGTGTATCATTATGAAAATATCTCGAGGAGGTAATGCATAATAGGGTATACCATGTTATATTTGTTACTATTCATAGGTTTGTTCTATTTTTAGATTGGATTTTGTAAGCATATGACCCCATTAGTTAATACTATATAATAAAAATTATCCATTTCACTATATAAATACAGTTGTCATGGGATTTTATATAATGTAATATAGTAACTACTATATTAGATTTTTATCTCTGGTTTATATGGATCTCAATAGTCTTTGTTATATATTTGATTATATGTGCTTAAATATATGGTAAATAAAAGTGTTATATATTTATATGAGAAACATTTTGAGATTTAATATATCATTAAAAATGTAAATGTGGTAGTAGAAACCCTGAAAACAAACTCACGAATACATAAAAATAATTATGTGTATTTGGAGTAGATGATAATGTTGAAGCTCCTAATACTTCATTTTAATTAATAGAGGCTTGTTGTTCGGAATATATAATCATGTAAATATTAATGATAATTTGGCATCGGGGGGGGGGGGGGGGCATTTTTATGGGCCTATTTTTTAAATTGGGAAAATAGGATAGAGCAACGCCACTTCATGTTGCACTATGGGTAACAATCCCTAATGCGACACTTGATGTGTCACTAACAATTACACCCTCAAGCAATCAACACCACTTAATGTGGCACTAGAAACATAAAACCCTATATAAGCGTGATCACCCACTACCAATTTTGACAACCCATCTCCACACCACCCCTATCTCTCTCTCGCTAACTTCTCTCTGATCTGATCTCTTAAATTCCTCTCAGTGCACTTCCCCTCTTTCTCCAAGTAGCTGTTATCCTTTGAAGGATAAACACCTACCACAAATTTGAGGTAATTTTAATTTTCAATTTGATTAATATTCTAGTTTATTTATTTATTTGTTTAATTCACAATTAATGTAATATATTTATAAATAGTAACAGTTAATTTTAAGTAATTAGGTGTTAAATTAATATTCATTCGATGGTTCGTTAATTTTAATTAGCTATTTCATTAATGGTAATTATGTGTTTAATTAATTGCAATTAGGTGTTTAATTATGGGTAAATAGGAGTTTAATTAATTGTAATTAGGTGTTTAATTAATTTTATTTTGTTGTTTATTTAAATATAAATCAGTAATAAATTAATTTTAATTAGGTAATTAATTAATTATAATTAGGATATAAATTAATTTTAAACATGTATTTATTTGAATTTAATTAATTGTAATTATATTAATTGTAATTGTGTTTTTAATTAATTTTAATTGGGATTTTAATTAATTGTAATTTGGTGTTTACTTAACTGTAATTTGGTAATTAATGAATTGTTATTAATTTATTAATTTATTGTAATTAGGTAATTAAATAACAAAAATTCTGTTATTAATTAATTGTAATTATGTAATTATATAATAATTATTATTAAATTAAATAATTTTAATTGGATGTTTAATTAATTATAATTAAGTGTTCTATTAATTTTAATTATGTTTTTAATAAATTTTTATTATGTGTTTAATTAATTTTAATTAGTTTTTTAATTAACTGTATTTAGAAAATTAAATAATTATAATTCGGAAATTATATAATTGTAATTTGGTGTTTAATTATATTTAAATAGGTGTTCAATTAATTGTAATTGGGTAATTAATTAATTTTCATTATGTAATTTATTAATAATAATTTGAAAATTAATTCCTTATCATTATGAAATTAATTAATTATAATTAAGAAATTAATTAATTATAACTAGTGAATAATTAATTGTAATTATGTGTTTTTTAATTACAGTGAATAAATTAAATAATTATTCATTAAATGTTTTATTAATTGTAATTATGTAGTTAATTAATTGTAATTTGGTGTTTAATTAATTGTAATTGTGAGTTTAATTAACTATAATAGGGTGTTTAATTAATAATAATTTGGTGTTTAATTAATTGCAATCAGACCTTTAATTAATTGTATTTGGTTCTTTAATTTATTTTAATTATGTATTTAATTAACTATAACCAGGCCTTTAATTAATTGTAACTAGCTAATTAATTATAATTAAGGTTAAATTTATTTTAATTATGTAATTAATTAATTTTAACTAGGTGATTAATTATTGGAAAGTAGTTTATTAATTTTAATTAGAACATTAGTTAATTATAATTTTGTAATTAATTAATTATAATTAAGAAATTAATTAATTTTAATTTGAAAATTAATTGATTGTAATTAGGTTATTTATTAATTCGAATTTGTAAACTAATTAGTTTGAATTATGAAACTAATTAATGATAATTAGAAAACTAATTATATCAAATCTTGAAACTAATTAATTCTAATTAAGAAACTAGGTAATGGTAATTAAACATTTAATTAGTGGTAATTGCGAAAATAATTTATGAAAATTTGGAAACTAATAAATTATAATTATGTAATTAATTAATTATAATTAAGAAATTAATGAATTATAATTAAGTGATTCATTAAGTGTAATTATTGAAGTAATTATATTTATTGTAATTAGAAACATTATTAAATAAAAAAAATTAATTCTAATTTGGAAAAATAATTATTTCAAATTAATTATAATTAGGAAACTCCCTATTGGTAATTAGGCAACAACTTAATGGTAAATATCTATATATTTATATTAATACGTGATGTAATTATATTAATTATCTACGTAACAATATTAATTGGTGATGTTATTATATTAATTAGCAATGTCCATATATTAATTAGAAAAGTTATTATATAAATTATAGAATTATTTAAATTAGTAATTATAGTATATATATTAATAAGATATGAAATTATATTAATTAAATAATTAATTATATTAATTTTTGAAGTAATTATGTTATTTGGTGATGAAATTAAATTAATTAGAGAAGTAATTATTTTATAAATTTCATATAGAATATACAGTTTCATTACATTGTAGGTATGATAAAATATTTATCTTTTTATCTACCTTGACCTCAGTTTGAAATTGAAGTTAGGAACTAAAATTTGGTTTTTGAATGTATTTTGTGAATATTAAGTGTGAGAGATGACATTAATTGAATTCTCTGCTCCGTAAATTATCCCTATGTAGAAGTGATTTGGGTTGGAACACCTATATTCCTAGAGGATTTCCTTGTAAATTAATTTGAATGGGGTTGGCTATCTATCACTCCAAGATTATTCATGAGGAGTTTTTCAATCTCATATAACTCTATGTATTTACATGATGTGTTTGTGTACCATAGTCATATGATTCATGTGGATATTAATTAATTTTTTTGATTCTATTTTTGGGTATATATCATAATATTGTGGGTTTTGTAGTGTGTTACACGTCAATATGGTCAAAACATATTGATTTGGTGTAGTGATTAGGTTTCCAACCTAAATTACAAAAAGCATGTATATATAAACTGACTCTCTATTCATATTTAATAAATAAAGATGGTTTATTTTAGATAAAAAAGATGAATTTCTATATTTATTTCAATGGTCAGATAATTGAGACAAAAAAAGGTTGTAGGTATTGTATACAACCCGATGGTGTTTTGATGTTTAAAGATTGTACAACACTTGAATCTCTTTAAAGGAAAATTCATTGAAAGCAAAAAAAATTATGGGTAATCATGTGATAGAATCTATCACATAAAAACAAATACAATCTGTACATAGGTTTTATCATGTGTCCTATACAGTAAGATAGGATGAAGAATGGGAATACATTCTTTCATAGGTTAAGCATAAACATTAGAATCAAATGATGGATTTGTATTTTACAGTATAAACAATGAAGGTTCCGTTGACATTAGATTTCAGTACATCACATTATAATGAGACTCTGTCATATGCTCCTAAAATAACACATAAATGTGTTCAATAATTAATGGATATTGTTCTGTCATTTCCTCAGGAGACAGTTTCAATAGATGACTTCCATGTATTTAGATGCCTTGTCTGATGTTTTTGAGGATGCTGATAATTTACAACAAGATGATGAAGAGGAAGTTGAAGAAGATGAAGATAATGTGGAAGAACAATATGTTCCACCTCATGTGAGGTTCCACGTACCATTTAAACGTCCTACAAAATAGCCATCATGGTCGAATGAAGGCATGAGTCACTTGACAAAATATGATTTGACAGTTAATACCCCTAGTAATTAATTTCTAGGAATCATTAGCGGCACAAAACAAGTGTCTGATAAAGGTGTTCTATATATTTAATGTGATTTTGAGGGAAATGATGAATAAAAAATTATAAAAAATAATATCACATTGTATGACATGATAGATACGTTGTGTAAGAGTCAAAAAGGTCTTATTATTTGATCTATTGTGTCAAATATTATTTGAACTGTCAAATGTTTCTATGATCTATAATTTATAATATTATTCATAGCTATCATATCATTATATTTATTCCACACACATGTGTGAAACCATGATTTTAATTGGAACACTCTTCATTATATGTTGAGTTTGTTTCAACTATTATTGTGTAAATGATTATAATATCTGAAGACATTCCATATGCTTTTATGGTGGAGCAAATCAAACAAATATTTGGGTATCAAATATCTTACCAGAAGGAATGAGAGGCATAGAAAAAGAAGATTCTACGTGTCTACAATGATTATGATGTCTCTTATCATGTATTACCACAACATCTAGAGATATTTCTCCCCAATAATATACTGATCTATCGATTACATACTAATGAATATGTTAACCAACACAGCCATGTTGATCGATCGCTATTTGTGTTTGACATATTGTTTTGGACTTTTTTACAATGTATGAATGATTTTAAGAAATGACTTTAGTTTATAATTATTGATGGAACATTTTTTTATGGAAAGTATATAAGAACATTATTTATATCTTTACTAAAGATGGAAATTGATCCCATCTATCTTTTTCAGTTTCAATTATGGATATAGATAACTTCCTATCATGGATATTGTTCCTGACATGTCTTTAGGTTTTTGTTACAGACACAAATGGTTTGCTGTTATTTCATATTTGCATCGTGAAATCAAGGATGTTATAAATATTTCATTTCTTTCCTAGATACAACCCTATTCCCATTATTAATACTTTATTCACCACATTGCTAGAAATTTACAATAATGTTTGAAGAATGGGTCAATGATGAAATAAATATTACAAATGGTGTAAATATGCATTTTCAATTTTAAAAATAACCATCATAGTTAATTCTATATGTGTTCATAGTAGTTTTTTATATCACAGAGGCCTCAAAATCCAAGTATAGGGGATCATCTTGATGATATTCACTAAGCTAATCTAGAAGATTATGATTACATAATTCAAATACCAAATCCGAAATGGTTTTCTACATATGATAACTGGGGAGATTTGGAATTATGACGAAAAAATAATAGAATACTTAAATGGTGTCTCAAGGGATTTCAGAAATTTCCTATCGTAGGTAAATAAGAATATTTGATTATATGTTATTTAAATGAGGTAAAATTTTAATATAATATTAGTATAATTTTTTAAATATAATTTAATGTTTTGGTACTAGAGACTTCTTTCATAGTGCACACTATTTTCTGGAATGAGGAAATAAGGTCAAGGATAGTCTAAATAGAAGGATTCATTATGAACACCATTTCCAGCGTGAAATATATAGTGTTTTTCAAGAGGCTAAAACTTATTAGGTAACTGCATTTAATCACCCATAGAAATGATTGGAAGTCGCTGAGCTGAGTGATGTTGTGGAATGTATATTTTAAATCAATAAATTGTTAGACATTTTAGAATATTACTTAATTGAAGATCATATTGTAAATTTCAATTACCTTCTATGAATTTTTTTTGCAATTATTAAATAAAAAATAAATCATCATAATATGTCAACAAAAAATTATATCCTATATTTATCCACTTGATTTTCATAGTCATTTACATTTATATAGTTATTGTAAATACATCCAATGACATTAATTTTTGAGAAATTCAGCATGTTTAAAATTCATTTTCATTTGGGTTACAATTATCACATCATAATAGATGAACTCTCATTAATTAAATAATCCATGAAATTAACATTATATAAAAAAAACAATCATGAAGCTATAGTGAAAAAAAATATATGGGATATCTAATCAAGTGTCTTTTTCATCAACTATTCCATACCATTTTTATGTTTTATACTAGGTATTATCATCTCTAATCTGATTCCTTTCATAAAATAGAATTTCATAAATTTTATGTTGTAATTCTCACCACAATTATCATATTAAAATCATTATGGAATTTAAAAATATCATTTTAAACCACATATCATCGTCTAACGATTAATTTTAAATATCAGTAGTTAAGGATTTATGATGAGCACACACAATTTTTATAAATAATAATCGATGAAGAAAATATAGAATAATTAACTACAAAAGAGAATATATCTTAGTTGTTCCCCATTCACGAGTATAAATAATTGATATCATCATAGACATCCATCCAAATATATTTTAAGTAACAATATTCAGCTTTTCATGGATACAAACTTTACATGTCCTCAACCACATTTTATTGAGATTATATATTCCATTAGTATCCAGTGATTTAATCCTCTTACTAATAAAGTGATAATAATTGTAAGGAATTAGATGGGTATCACTAATAGATGAATTGCTAATCATTTACCCATGTTCAGTCCCATTAAGATACCTTTTTCAATTTTTTTAACATTCATAGACTACCATCTAGCTTCATTTTATTTCTTAAAATCTATTAAAAATATTCATAAAAATACATAGTTAATCATGCTGACATACTAAAATGAAATTACTTATTAATCAGGATATGTTTCACCTTACATGAAACATAATCTATTGTTTACTCATTTTATGAACACAAAAATCACTATTTCTGATATCCATGACTGTTTAATCATACATAAATGTTAATATAGTACATTTTATAAGAATATAATACATTATACAATCTCTATCTTATTTGGAATGAGGCGATTCCATAGAATTAATTACTCATGAGTCAAATCACATTATTGGAACCCAATAGTTAATCTTTTTCACCTTATTAGTAGTTTTATATATTAATGACCCTCTAGAGTTTTCCCTCTAGTCAATTTAATATATTTCAAATATACACTCTTCCCAAAATAACAACATATAACACCTTTACATGTCAACATAACTTAAATAATTCACCTTGATCAACTATTATTTTATTTACTTCTTTTTTAAGTTGATTATTCTCTACCCTCCAAATAAACTTCTATTTATTAAGTACTATTATATATCATTGTAATTATTTCTACAGTTAATATCAGATCATGTACATACTCAAAAAAATATGTTTATATTAATAATAAATGTCCCCACATTAAGAACTGTATCACCACAGGATTCTACCAAAGGTGATAATGGGATAAATTTTTATACAGAACTTAAGAACATTACATTTAAAAAATCTAACTATATTACAATAAATTGGAAATAAATTTTATTTTCAGCCATTGGTATTTTTTTTCTTTAGAATAATGTCCTCTTTATTAAATACATGTTGTCTACTAATGTACTCTATTCAAAAATGGTTTAGAATGATTACATCAATTAAAAAATAGTGTTCATATCATGGATATTTAATAAAATATTTCTTTCTAATTTCATCCATAAAACAATAATTTTTTTTCAATCATGCTTTTACAGATAAATTCTATCTATCATCTATAGAAAGAAACATATTAATGGATGATCAATATGTATTTAGAAATACTATTCCTTTTTCTATGTCTTCTAAAAATTATATCTTATTAAACATTTAAATATATTACATTATGATTATAAATTCCATAGCCACTAGAAAAACCCAAATAAATAGATCAAATGATTATATTTCCTAAAAAGAAACACTTATTGTATGTCTTCAACAACTCCATGTATAATGGATCCCCTGGAACCAACATCCATAATACCAAATTTAACTACCACATCATGGATCCACTATCTAAAATTTATTGAGTGGAGAAAAGAATAAATATATGGAGGGACACAATAATTATGTAAACATTACATATTTCATTCACTATATCAAAAAATGAAATAATATTAATGAATGTGACTGATGAATTTTGGTAGAGTAAAGAAAGAGAACACAGAAAACACTGACATATAATTAATTGTACACAATTTTAAAAATATCCTACTTCTACCAAGGGACATTATAACCAACTATATGATGTAGATAAAGGAAACAATCAAATTTTATTTCAAATTGTAAATATTCAATTATTGAAATAATTATAATTATTGAACATCCCGATATGACATATTATTTATAGGCAAAAGTATGATGTTTTTGAGAACCACTCTTAAAAATGGGGACACTATATTCTGAGAATATTCATTATACCATAATTTATACTATATCTAGATACACATAATTTATTATTTATAATAGAAAAACCATAATTGCACTACAAAAGATTATACATCCATTGATTATGACTTATTCCAGAACTCAAAACTAATCTATTACTTATTGTTTGTTTATTAATGGTCACCCACATTGAATTTTTCATCAAAAATCCATTTATCTAATTGATTCTTTTTTAGTGTCTGATTATGATGAAATAGGCTTCATATATCATCATTTTATGTCAACTGACATAAAAATATGATTTTTTTACTTTATATTGAAATAAATTATGAGATTTATATCAATTTTTAGTGCAATTCTATGATAAAAGAAATCATTTGTGCTATATAACCCTGATAATTTTTTATTCACAAATCATGTTTTTTATCTATTCTTGAATACAAGATAAAATTAAATTATTTCACTTATGATATGGATCATTCAGATAATTCTTTCTATAAATGCCTAGATTATATTATTTCATATATAAAATAGATGTAACAACTCAAAATGTAAATTTTCCTTGTTGGTTTAGAAACAAATGTGTAATGGCCCAGACCTATCTGGTCTATTCCTTTGTGAAAATTTGGTACTAAAGGTGTTCCGGGAAGTCAAGGTGACTTGGGGGTGCATTTGGGTGGACTTTTGAGGAATGATGAAGGGTAATAGTTTTCACATGGTTGGTGCACGGTTTTCCAAAAACGTGATGCGAAACCGTGTAAGGCTGGTCTTGAGGGCAGTGGCTAATCCACGGTTAGCCCATGGTTTTTCTAACCATGTGGACTAAATGTGCGAGGAGGGTTTTTTGAGGTAGAAGCTAACGCATGGTTAGCACACAGTTTTTTAAACCATGCAGACTAACCGTGTAGGCACATAAAGTTAGATCCTAAAATTGTGGATCTAACTCAATTTTCTTTTATTCACCTCGGTTAAGCCCTTAATCAGCCATAACTTGGGACTACCCTTCCTTGGTAGTGGAAGAACCTCTCCTAAGCATTTTGGTGGAGATTCGGAGGCTTCTCTTTGCAAATCGAAGCTGGTTTCTCGAGGTATGTGATCCTTTTGATTGGTTTCATAGATCTATGTAGATCTACTCCTCCTTTTCTCTCGGGATCATAGATCTATGCCCGTTATGGGTTGATCTATGTGTGTGGATGACGTTTGTGATGAAATTCGGTCTTGGTTGTGTTGGGAGAGGATATATAAGGGGGATTCTTGGAGAATCGACCCGGTTTCTTGGGCGTTCATCAACCGTTGTGGTTTCCCTCGAAAACCTTTGAGGTAGGGGATTCGTATCATCTCTAATTGTTTTTGTGAAATCATAGAGTTAGCATGATTTAGCGCTTTGGATCACAATGGAATTGACCTATTTAAATACTTGAACCAGATTAAAATAATTGGTTTGGTCGCATGTTGTTTCTTTGTACTGTGATAATGGTTTTCTTCTTGATTTTCTAGAGAAGTGTGATATATATGCCTTATATGTTAGCATGTTTTTCTTTATGAAAAATGATAAAGAACGTAATTCCAAAATTAATTGATAATTAATTGGCTAAAGATAAAGAGGCATGTAAATGAATCTGGTTGTTTCCATTGTTACAGTTGTTATAATTTGATGTTGATCAAATTTGGCAGAGTAATCAAGTTTAATCTTTAGTGATATCTTACTGAATTGGTTCATGATTTTGGAACCAATGAATTGAAATTGTTAATTGAAGATGGATTAAATAACTTAATTGTGTTCCATAAAGGGTTCGGAGTTACCCTCTTGTTGTGAATTTGTGATAAAATCCCATTTGATGTGATTGTTGGTGTTTGTTGTTTGAAGGTAGTATGCCTTGTTAAAGGGCCAAGAGCCGCTTTATTGTAATGATTCTTTTCCTACTACTTGTGTTGTGATGTGACCCTGGAAGTGGTATTGTGAAATCTTATGTTTTGATGTTACCCTAGAGGGGTATTGTGATATGTGGAGGGAGAGAGGCCTTGTGGTTGTGGCAGCTAATGATGCCAAGAGTGGAGAGATGCATAATTTTATGCATGTGGGTGTTAGGGAGGAAATTTGGGATTATGGAATTGGATGGTTGTGATTGTTGGATGTTGTTGATCCTTTGTTGTTTATCTGCATTACTTTTCCTCACTGCTCAAGGAAGCTGGTCTTCCAAACCCTTCTTCTAAAGGAGGCGAAGACACATGGGGTATGCCATATGCTTTCCGTGTTTAGCCTCTCACGGGTGAATGGGTCTACGCTCTTGCTATAGGCGGCAAAGACTTTACAGGTTGTACATCTACGCACCGTATTGATCCCCATTGTGTTTAGTAACATAGGTTTCTTTTCTAGAATGTCTGGGAATATGGGAAGGTAATTATGTAATGAATATTTGAATAAATGATGTTAACCCATGGGGTTGGAGTTTTTTGGATCTTAATGATGAGATTGAGAACTTTTTAAGGGATAGTGGTTTTTTAATGTGATGCCAAGAAAGTTAATGTGGGTTGTTCAAGGTTAATTAATAATGGAAGAATTAATTAACATACAGTGTAATTGATAAAAATGGAAGGAAGTAATCTATTGAAGTTCTTTAATTGCTTGTGTTCTAACAGGATACCTAGTCATAGAAATAGCATCCCGCAGTTCGAGAGATGTTAGCTGCAGTTGAGGCTAAGACTAGGTTATGCCCATAGTGTGGTTGTGAGTTATAATATATTCTATACATTTTGGATTTCTATATGCTAATCCACCCTATCAGTAAGGGAATCTTTCACCATGGGGATTCCGAGCCCTGGGGGGTGTTTTCTACAACATTCTGCTGGGAGGAAGAATGGATGACTACCCCCATTGACTCCACTCTCTTCTCTTGGGAGATACTAGTGTCGTTGGAACAACTGTTAGTTTCCCCCATATATGTGTGTAGAGGGCTGTAATGGATTGAGGTTATTTCCACAAATATATTCTGGATATAGTATCCTATGGACTGCTATAGGTGTAACATGTATAGGATGTGATGGATTGAGAATCCTTACGCAATGTATGGGTTGTAATGGATTAAGGTACAAGACCCGACGTATGATATATGTTATGTGGGTTGTGGTGGCTCCTAAAAACTACCTTGTTACTTTTGGTTATGAGGATGGTGTGGAGCTTAGTCCAGGTGTCTACGGGCATGCCTTTGTGGTGCTTGTGGTGTATATTGTCGAGCTTAGCCCATGTTTATACGGGTATGCCTTTGGAGAGAGATGCACAGGACGTATGTCGTTTGGGAAAAGCAGAAATCTAGTGGGGAAGTAGCAGCGGGGTACCGTTGATATTCATTACACTATTCTATATTCTTGTATATGTTAATTAGTGAGAGTATACATGGTGAGGTTGGGAACATAGTATACCTGTTAGGTGAAGAGTTAGTTTCACTGTTGTTCACTGTGCTTTAGCATGCTTTCTTACTTTTTCACGAAAGGCTTCGGGGAGAATCCTAGTGAGTATGTTGTTATAATCAACCTATGTATACAAATACTGTTTTTCAGGACACTTAGTGGAGGTTGGAGATTCGGCTGGTTACTACCATCATGTGGTTGTAGGAGCTGTTTGGGCTTGTGATCGCTGTTGTTTTACTTTCTTTTGGGTACTTTTATTTTCCCCTTTTAGTGTTTGTACTTTTTTCATTACATTTTATATATGAACTTGGGTTTTCTTTTACATTTCTGTTCTGAATTGGAGTTGGTTGGTGCCTGTCTTATCTCTCTCTTCCTCATGTGTTCTCATAGAGGGTAATGACTCCCATTTTTGTGTTTACTATACCCTCGGTGCTAGTCGCCAACCCGGGGCCTACTGGAGGCAGGACTCGGGGGTCATTATCTCCCTTCTCACATTGCCGGCGCAGGAGGGGTAAACTTTGTGGGGAGGGGGTCATGAAAAAATGTATTAATATTTTTTTCGTAAAGAATCTATATATAATTTACAATAAATTTGGAAAAATGTTTAGTACTTTTTCAAATAGAGATAAAACAACAAGAAACATTGATGTTTGAAAATGAATGTTATAGTGAAATGAAAACAATATCTCAAAAATAGACCAATATCTATCAATGATGAAAAACAATATATTCATTGAAATATATCTCAATATAATAATTATAACTGTTTTAATTGTTTGGGATACTAAAACTGTAGGGTGGATAATTATTAAACATAAAATAAGGAATCAAAAATGGAATTATTTTTCTATTAAAATTAAATAATGTATATATTTTAACATATTTAACATAAAATCAAAAATATTTAGTTTCCTTAAAATTTAATTTTAAAATTTATATTCATATTTATAGTATTGAATGTATAATTAATTTTAGTGAAAATAAATATGATATATCATATTTTGTACAATATATTTGAAACAAACTATCTTTAAAAAAATTTAATTTCTAAAAAAAGTATTGAGGATCCAATCAAGAGAATTAACTCATTAACACTTTCTAATAACATTAAATTTCATTTTTTTAATTCCATCATCATAAAATTACCACAGTAATGTTTTTCATATAAAAAAATCTATATTTTATACATTTAATTTTTATCCTATACATTATAGGAATAAAGATATCCAAAAAATGTTGGTGATTGTTTGTGGTAGATGGAAAGGGAACTTATATTAATTTGACTTGAACATATAAAACATAGAGAAGTTGAAAAAGGGTTTCATGATTTTTCCTAAAATATTGAAGAACAGTTTTAATGTTTATTATTTCACTTGTTTTTGAACATATATAATTTTGTTATATTAATAAAATTCAATAGTTTTATAAAATAAATGAATGTTCCTTCTCATAATTCTAATAATTAAGATATTCTGATGATTGATTAAGCCATTTATCAAGCGATTATAAAAAAATATGTTATATTATTAATATGATTCAATATGTTATATATAGTTAATTGAATGCTTCATTAATATTAAGATATAGTTGGTTTGATTATTTTATTGATGATTGAAAAAGATGACTCGGTTTTCAGTTATGAAGACTAACAGAGAATTAAGTCTCGTATTCTAAATATACTACAAAAATCGAAAAAAACATAATACAATGATTAATGTTCATGAAATAAATAAATTGTTGTAAAATATTAGTTCTTTGATGTAATATTTATTTGAGGATTAATGTATTTTTCCTTAAAAAATTTATCATGATATAGAAAAAAAAAGATATTTTAAGAGAAACATTTGATGCATTTTAGAAGTAGTGGGTTCTTTATTTTTCAGTTGAATTATGTAAAAAAACATATTAGATTTAAATATATATATATATATATATATAACATATTTGATTAATTAAATCCTTTCTTAGTCAGTTTTTTCAGAATACATATGAAACTATTAATAAATCTGTAAATGGAAAATCAATACCAAATTCGAAAAAAAAATTTCTCAATATGTTATTCTATAAAAATAATTTTGAAATTTTTTTTATATAAAATTAATAATATCTTATTTGATTTTTTCTTCCACATAGTCTATGTCATATACGGTTTACAAGACTTATAATAAATATATAGAGAATGTTATACACATTTGAGATGAATTTTCCTATGAATTGTCTTTTTATTCTGTATATGTAAAAAAATTATGGAGATATTTATAGTTAAATTAATTATATATAATTATATAACATCTAACATGATCAAAGAAAATAAATCCATGGGTTAAAAAATATATAAATCATTTGATTATTATTTCAATATTTTGGGTTGGGGTCCCAAGGAAATAGATTGCAGACTCAAAGGCTCAAAATGAGAATCTTCGCACCACACATACACAATTATAGAAGTGTTGGAACCACTAAACTATGCAATATGTTGATGTTATACATCTTATTTTTAAATAAGCACTTCATTAAATAATTAATTTGGTCCTAAAATAAATTCATTAGATGAAATGTTATACTTTTTTGATGAAATCGGTAACCCATCCAACAACATTTTTTTAAGACCACACCATTTTTAAGCACTAAGAAAATAACATTTCTATAATTACAGAATAATGATATTTCTAAAAAAACATTCAAAAAGTTAGAATATATTAATTTTTTATTATAAAATGATAGATTTTATCTAAAAATAATTAATAAAATGGAAAAATATTATAAACCCATTATCAATTAAATCGATACTTAATAATATATTATGATTTTTAATTTAATCAATGAATACAGATATTTTAAATGAGGATAAAATGTCCCTGAAAAATAATAAAAAATTCGATATAAATAATTATCTATATATAAAGAATCTACTAATATATATATGTTTTTTTAAAATATAAATCTTTGGTTACTATTTAATAGATTAAGGTAATGTTGATGGAAAAATTTTACACTCCAAATTAAAGGCTTCATAATAAAAATTTATTAACTCTAATAGTTAAAATTAATAACGTAATATTTTTGGTATCTTTCATTATTAGGATATATTTTACTTTAGAATATTTTAATGGGAATAATAGTTTCATATTTTTAAAATTTAATTAATAAATTGGTATGGATATCCTTTTAGGATTTATATTTACTATAAAAGGAGATTTGTGGGTTGTTTAGTCTTTAGAATTCTCTGTATAGAATAAAAAATTTCACCAACTGATTATTTTAAAATATTCAAAATTCTTATGAGATCTGATAGATACCTTAATAATAACATGAACCGTAACTGTTTTTTATAAAACAATAAAATTAAAATTACAACTCTAAATTTTCACATTAATTACATGATAATAACAGAAAATGGCACGGGGGTAATAAAATTACAATAAGAGTGTTTATTGAAGGATATTTATTTAGAATATATTCTATCCTAAAAATATTTTCTAATAATTTATGAATATTAAATAAATAAATATTTATGTAACGGCTGGGCTTCAGTTTTATATAAGTAAACTTTTATTTCTATAGAATCTATTACATAATGTCAATATATTTATTCATATTTATTTATTGAAACACATATTCCCCAATTATATAATTTTAATTTAATGAATGATTTATTTTGGAATTTATAAATGAAAATTTATATTTTGGAATGTTTTTAAATTTTTTGGAGATAACTAATTTTTTGAGTAAATAGTGAAAAAACATATTTTGAAAATATATTCATTGTTATGAATTTATTAGGATATAAGACTGACATAAATGTTTATGAAAACTTTTTTATATAATATATATATATATGATGACATTTATAAAATAAAATTTTGATTTAGAAATACATGTTTATAATTTTAGAAATCTTTGAGATGTTTTCAGTCAAATCATTTTTTTGAAATTGGAATAAATTTTATTTAAACACTTAAAAAAGATAACCAGGTCAAATTAATCAGACATTAGAAAGAAAAATAATTAATTTTATGAAATAAGAACAACGTAATTATTTATCACTGTCAATAATGAATAATATATATATCACCATAGATAAGGGTAAAATGAGTTAAATGGGGTAAAAAATGAAATTATGATTCAACATAACACAAAAAATGTTAATAAATATCATTATTAAATAATATTATTACCAAAACAATATAATTTTCTAAACTACAAAAATTTTTAACCACACAACATTGGTAATAAATATTTTATATAATAATAATTCAAGTATTTACCAACATTCTACCCACCTCACATATAAAAAAGAATCTCCTCCCCACATTTCTATAAAATTCATAAGATAGTTATATTTACCAAGACCTTCATTAATATCTCATTGAAATAATTTTAAACATTCTAGATATTTTTTATTCACAACTAACCACTCTTAAAGGATTAACAATTACTCTAATGGGGATTATGAAAATAAGATGTATATGTTGATACTAAGCACTGACTGGTTCCTTTTTAGGTAAACAACATACAAATATTAAATAAATATTTTAACATAATTAATGAATATATATATACTCTACATAAATTTTTATAATTACTATAATCTAAATTTTATAACTACATTATTTACAATGGAAAATGATAATATTTCTCAAGCATACAAATGGACTATCTTTTCCATGTTATAGTGTAATTTTATATTCACTAACACCTCACATAGACTGTAATAATTCATTTATTTAGGAATATATATATTATTTATGATATAATTATATGTCGATTGAGATAAAAATAATCTTTCTTATTACCCCTCCATCCATTGTAAAATAATAATTCCACTTCTGCATATGTGTCGAATAGGACCTCCATAAAGATAGGTGATTAATTTTTAATATTACTACATTTTATGTTTTATTTTAAAACTATTATTAATGATATAAAATATTGATTAAAATATTAACATTATGGTGATGGTGGATCAAATACATAATACCTCTCACTATGGGTAATACACCAATGTAATTTTGGATTAATTGATAGAGAAACCATAAGTGGTTGACGTAATTAAAAACCATCCATTAAATAGTTGTAAAATGATAATAAAAGGACAATAAATTTTTTAATAATGATAAAAATTGTTATTATACATGTATTTACTAAATATAGATTTTTTATTTTGGCGGATATAATGTATCCGACAAAACATTAAACGAAATTAAGTGGTTTTCCATCCCAATCCTTTCAATAAAAAAATATTTAATATTATGATCCAAATTTTTTTATATAGCCAATATAATATCCCTTTGACATATTATAAAATATATTCCTCTTTATATTTATAAATTAAAATTTCAATTCAGGTTTTCACTTTTTTGGTGTTTTATTATAATTTCTTAATGTTGTAATTATTATTGTAAAATCTCACTATTATCTTGTATTATTCAGATTTAAATTTACATTAGAAAAATCATATTATATTCATGTTCTTAAACATTCTATATTATCTTATCAATAGTTAAAATATGTTGATTTGATTTTTACTTATTTCATTTACCCAATTAAACAATCAATAATAGAATTAAATTTTTCTCAATACTATACTTATTTGTTGTTTTCTAGTAGGGAACAGTTATCACCCATAAGCATATTATTTAACTTGTTTTACTGATTTTTTGTGGATTTTTAAATTAATGGTTCTGATTTTGTATTTTTTACTTTGAGAATAATTTTTAATAAGATTATTTTATTTTTTTTCCCAAAAGGTCATTTTCAGGTTACTTTACAAAAGTGTTAATAGAATGTTGTGGTTAAAATATATGTTGTCAATTGATTTTCCTGTCTCTATGACCACTATCAACTTACTATACTGCACTATACTTTTCGATGAGTTATTTTAAATAAATTTATTTCCATTATTATTGGAATTTTTTATTTTCATTAGAGTTTTAATGTATAAATTTATAAATGTTTGAAATTAAATATTGGAATGAATTATACCAACATTTTTTCATGAACGTTACAAAATATTTAATGAAGTTTATATTTAAGGTTTTTATTCAATTTTACTATTTAATTATCATAACACTTTCCTTTATTACAAACAATTTTTTTTTTCATGAATTGATGGTCTTTTTTCATTTGTTATAGATTTTTGGATTATTCAATATTTTTTGATTCTTTACATTCTCAATATAATAATACCAACCACATTTCATTTATCATTATATTTTACATTAAACACTTATAAAAATATATTAAAATTAAAAAATATATTAGATATCACTTTCTATACTTCTATATTTTCTTAATCATAAAATATTTCAATATACTATTTTAGTTGAATAAAATTGATTATGAATGTTATTTCATTTAATAATGAAAATATGGATGTTACAAATTTTTTATTCAATATAGATATATATTTATTAATACAGAGTATCAATTTTGTATTATATTGTTCAATCAATATATGCGGATTTCATTTTACGTATAAATGTCTTAGGTTTGGTTCATTTATATACAATTCCCCAATGCATCGACATGCATCATGGGATTAAAAGTTGGCCAAATTAAGTAGGTGATTGGTCTATACCTACCAAATCATGAATATGTCATTTAATAGGGACCAGAATTATAGTTTAATGGTGCCTTGAACTATGTCCTCACTGGATATATAATAAAATATGGTATTTTGTAATTCCATCACTAATATTTCAGATATTATTTTCCATTTGATTTGATTTGTTAATACATCCAGTTGATGTATTTTAAATCATATTTTAATAACTGAATAGAATATATATTGATTATAGAATCATTTAAATTGATTATTAATTTTTTAATATAAATAAATTTAATTATATTCATTCCGTTACATAAAAACTGAGCTAACACTTTATTATTTTATCTTTTCCCTAGTATGTGAAGAAAGAGAAATTGAATGATCTTTAAGGATTCAAGAATGATTTTAATACTATGTTTTATTTTTCTTATATTTTATATATATTATCTTTTCATGTAGTCTTCCAGGGTTTCTATAATTAAAAATTAGTTATATTCGAATATTTATATTCTCATTTATATTTATTATAATAAAAATAATAATTTAGATACTAGAATCAGTTTCATCCATGTGTGTATCAATGAAAGTATAGTAGGACCCTTGGAAACCGTATGTTAATATAACGTATATATCATGAGTATGATATACCACTAGTGATACAAACTTAATTAAATTAATATAATGAAATATTTAATTAAAATACAATACTATGGTATTTTAGGTTTAGAGTTTCACATAATTAAGGACTAAAATTTACTTCCAAAGCACATATATTTTTCAACAAAATTACATTTCCACAATAAACACTACTAATTAATCCATTTATTTTCTTCGGTATCTCAAAAAAAATTATCCAACCCATATAATATTTTTTTTATTTTGGAATATTACGAATATAAATAACCCATTGAAATGGAAACATAATAATTAGGTGATTTCAGAAGACCAATAACAAAAAAACAAAAGTGATTACAATCAAAGATCTTAAGTTAATATAGGATGAGTATATTGGAAAAATAAATATTCTAAAATATTTTTATACCCAACGAATAATATATCCTAAATCATGAAATGAGGCATGTTATTATAAAATCAATAATCATTTCATTTTAATATATCAAGAAGAAAAAATAATAATAATTTATTCTATTTATAATATAATCATCTTCATTAATGTGAGAATAAAATAAAACTAATGAATATCTTATAAAAGATGAAATAACTAAGAATGTAGCATAACATAAAAATTAAATAAACTTATAATGGATTCAAAACCATAAGAAAAGGGAACCATATGAGAGATATAATTATAGTAAAAATTTGTGAAAAAAATAATTATAACAACACAGAAAAATGTGGGTAAAATCATTATACTCTATCCATTATGAACAAAATCTTTATATAAATATATTACAATATCATAATTTTTCAAACCTATTAAATGCATTATGGGTAGATATAGGACCTCAACTATGATCATATGTGTGTGTGTGTGTCACACAAAAACAATCATCATTATATCATAGATATACTATAAAAATAAAAGGGGGTTTTATATCCCTTTAAAATTTAATAATACTAGGAAAATATTCAAAATTTCATACATAATGAAGAAAATCCCATGTAATATAAATGGTTATCTAATGATACTAAATAAATTTATTCATATATATAATTCAATAAGGTATATGGTAGTTACAATATCTAGATATAGGTTATTTTTTTTAGTCTATAAATCCCCCAATCAATCATTTAATCGAATCTATGTGAAGACCCTTCAATCAATTGAATAAAATATAGTGTTAATATTGAAATGTCATTTAATGAAAAAAATAACCTTTAAATGAATAATAATACAAAGGAGGTAACTTATTTCCATGAGTATAATACAAAATTTTTTTAATTGAATTAAGAGGGTAATTTATGAATGTAAATTTATAATGGAATGAACATATTTTAGTTAATGGTTAAAATATAATAAAAAGATAAAATATTTTTTTAGAAAATATATTCTACACAATTATGAAAGAAAAAGATATAGGTCACCTATAAAATAATTTTTTCCGAAATATTAATTTAAAATCCATTAACATAATTTACATTTAAAAATATTAATCAATAATAGAGTATTAAAAATGATATAAAAATTATCCCATGGAAACATTTAGTGGGAGATAAATCAACAGATCATGTAATGATTTATTATTTTATTTTTTAAAATACCATCATTTGAACACAAATCATAAAAATAAATGATAAATAATGTTTTGAAAAGATGAAATTAGAAATGTGAAGGCCACAAAAGATAAAACATAATTTCATTTCCATATATAATGTTTAATATGGGTGTGATGGGAAAACATGTGAAATATTGGAAACCAAAATTAAAGAGGATATAATTAATTCCTGAAAATGATATTTTTTTTGAAATAACTTCATAAATGTAAAGGATTTGAATTAGAAACTAAATTTATTTTAAGGCGGAATAAAAATTACCTTGATATTTTTTATCCCTTTGGTAAAAACATATTATGGATGAATGATATTTAAGAATAATGTTGATTAAATGAAGGTAATTTAGTTTTTTAAACCCCATATAGCATCAGTATATTTTTAATAAAATGATATTTAATGAAATATATTAATATAGATTTGAAATCCCCATGTTTTACATTATTCTAATATTGTATATTTATTATTTATTAATAACACAATACTGAATATGTCATGTTTCATAATAATAATTCTACCTGAAATATTAAATTAGATACAAAATCTCTTACTACTCTTTCTTAGTTACATTATCATGATCCAACCACCTGTAAAATTAAATGAACTATATTAATCACTTCATCTATAACCTATATCAAATACATAACCATTTATACACAGCATTTATAAACATATATCACTAATATATTACCCAATTGTTGTTTATTTTCATCATCAGATGCTATGATTAATTGATTTTGTGTTTTATACGAGTTTCATTATGACATGGCTGATTTCATATTATTGATTCAATGTTAATAATTACTATATTTTTCATGATATAATAAGAAATATTTTTTATTTTTCATATCATATAAATTTAATTATGTTAAAACATTTATATGGTTCATGAAAAAGGAAATTTGGATTAACTACTTCTACCATATATAATGATATAAATGTGATATATTAATATACATATTAAATATTAATAACAAATTTAATGATTTTTTAAACTTATTAAATAAAATATAATTTATTTATTTTATCAATACATAATATTTCTTTTTCATTCGTGATTTATTCATTATAACATCATCCACTTATGTGGTAAAACTGACCAAAATGGCAGCGTTTTATAATGATTATAAGAGTAATAATTATTTTTCTATAATGTTAACATAAATTTTAATTAGTATTACTAATTTCATAGATATAATTTACCATTATTGTATATATTCTTATAACATTCAATATGGTGTAGTGAGGAAGATAAATGTCCTCATTCATGGAGGTGGTTGATTGCATCTATATGTGCATAACGATTTCATGTCCCAAAAAAATGAGATTTAATAAATGAAATGAAAAATTATAATTATATAACTAATAATGATAAAACATTGAAATATTATTTTGTTAAATATATATATATTACCATCCTTGAAATATAATGTAGAAAAACGAACCACATTGCTTCATGGAGGCAATAGTCTACACATATACATGACATATGTTGATTTATATTTATTAATAGATAGAATGGTTTTAAGAGTGGCTAATACATTTATATGATAAAATTTAAATAAAATAATAATAATGGAATAATTTCATCATATTTTCTAAAAAATTGTTTTTAATGGAAATTTTATGATGAAAAGTCTAATGAGTATGAAATACTCACATTGAGAACATTGGATATATTGTTTAAATATTCTTGAAAATTAACGTCATACACTCTCTAATTGAGGACATAGGTATTGTATATTAATATAATAATATATCAGGATTAATGATTCATATTTTAATGTTGAAATATTATGTTAAATTTGTAGTATGAAATGGTGGTAGTGATCCCCTTTCATTAGTCAAGAGAGGTGATATTTTGGATGTACCATTTGTAATTATATAATTATATATTACAATTTATTGGTTAATGAATCTGAAATTTTTTAATAATTGATTTCAAGGATATACAGTGACATGAAATCATCATACATTAATTTTGTGATATGTTTTAAACATGTCTAGGGACATTTAACACTATATTTTTAATCTAAACCATTTTTTGGATCTACTTTGGTAAATAGTTTTCATATTACTAAATTATATTTCAATAATAAATAATGAAAAAAAAACTATAAAAAAATTATAGTTATAACCTAAATTTAATCCCCATAAAATATAATTACATTTCTAAATAATTTTAAATAATCAATTAAATTATAAAAAATTTCATATAAAAATTATTTTAAAGAAAAAAATGTTTTCTCACCATTAATTGTTTTTTATATTATTTTAAATAAATTTCAAATTCAGTCGCTAATATTTATATTGTATTTATTGGAATAAAATATATCAAATCCATTATATAATATATATTAATTTAATATATTATATAACAAATTCCTAATATTAATAAAAAACAATTTGAAAATAACTCTTTCATCATTATCATTGTGAATAACTTTTATATTATTTTTAAAAACATTTACACATAAAAATTATATTTAATTCATTTATTAATTTTTTAATATTTATATATTTTTTTAAATAAACTTTCTGTATTAAATTTTACAAATGAAGAAAACTAATTTTTAATATAAGTGAATAATATTATCTATTATTGTAAAATGATACACGAGTTTCCAAACCAATAAAAAATGTTTTTATAAATTCATCATAGTATTTTAAAGATATTTATTTTTATCAATTTATATAATAAGATTAAAATATTTTATTTAATCTTATATTATAATAATATCATAAAAATTGTTGTTTTATCAAAATAATTTTTTTTAAATATTCACCTAAAAAAATATATTGGAAAAAATTTAAAAATTATCCTACTATAATAATGAAATAATTAATTTTAAAATAATTTTCAATTCATCAAATTTATATTTTAAAATTTTAAAATTTATCATTAAAACATGACATATAAAAATATATTTAATTGAAAAAATGTTTCTTTTATAAATATATCAATATTAAAAATGTATATAATACGTGTGATGATTGTACAATTTCATTAATAATTTAATGACCCACTCATTGTTAGTGGCATGAGAACAAAAGGAGTCATTACAGGGCTGTAGGTAATATCTCAAAGATGATGATGGAAGGAAATAAATTCTGAAGGGTTTCAAAGACCATTAAGACATGATATACCCTTTAAATGATAAACTATAAACCAATCAACCAAAATCTATAGCATTTATATGATGCATGAAAAAAATAATTACTATTCCGAAATTATTTTATACCAATGTAGGAATAGAAATATTTATATTGTATAATACCAGTAGATATTAATCTAACAATTGAAGATAACTGAAAAAGATAGCAATATTACCAAAACACTCTAGGATCCCCCCTCACCATGCTCGAAAACCACTAAACAGATCAACAACTCATGAAGTAGTGCCAAAAACCTATTTCCCCTACCTTTTACCTTGTCAAGGAAATTTAAATCTAAAAAATAACTAATTTTACAATGTGGGGGTAGTATTCAACTAATTTGGGTTTTCCAATGACATTACTACTCACTCCACTATGTTAGAAGAGTTATCTATGTTTATATAAAACAATTTATATAAAAAAATATCTGATAACAGTTTCTAAATACATATAAACACATTTCAAAATAGTATATAACTAAATATAAACTAAAACAATTTAAACCAATTTTACTAACAGATATAATATATATAAATATTTAAATATATATGAGAAGCACTTTCTAAAAACTATTTTTTTAAACGAATAGACTCCACACAACAACAAATAGAAAAAATTCATTCATCGTTGTGACTGTTGCATACTCAAGAGATATTTTTCTATGATATACCAATTCATAAAGTGTTAATTATTACTCATGTTCCATTTAACCATTATAAACCATAACATTATAATATTAAAACCATTAATATAAATTCAATATGATACATATAACATGTTTTCCCAAATCAAAAACTAATTTCTAACAATTTCACTGGATTCAATTAAAACACACATTAAATGAAAAGATTCCAACCATCTAATTCCAAAACATTAATGCATTTAAAATTAACATATATATTCTAGAATAATTTAAAATAAATTATTTTTACAAAATATTATATGATCCTAAATTGGAAAATCTTTATTTAAAATAAAATACTAGGTTTTTTCACAAAACCCCCAATTTTCGGTGTTTTCCATCCCCATTCAGTAAAGTGGTTTTCCTAATTGTATAATAGAAAAAAAACAAATTGAGAATTTTTTCTATAAATAAATTTAAATATATGCCAATATTTTAAATCAGGGGGTATTAGTGAGAAGAATACTACCATTCTCATTTTGATGAAAACCGATGAAGGATGAAGAACACTCAAGAATCTAGGTCAAGATTCCATGTAACAACCCAAGATATCCTCATAGATCATGAAAAAAACCATATATTACATTATTTTGCCTCAATAATCTTATATCTACCTATAATGGTCACATATCTATGACTAATAGAAGAATTGAGGAGTATATCTAAGAAACTGTGAAGAAAATGATCAATAAGAGGAACTTACTGTAAGAATCTGCATTCGATTCACCAATGAATGTGTTTAGATCACTCCATGATCAGTTGTGGAACAAAATTTGTCCCTTGGGGTATAAAACATTCATATTACTGTTGATTTGGGTCAAATATATCAAACATATGGCCAAACCTAATTAGATCCACAAATATAGAGAATTAGTTTTTGCCTTGTACTATTTGGAAAATCCATGGGATGACCATATACCCCCTTTTTACACAAAACCCTCCAAAGGAAGTCCACATCTCCCCCAAAATCCACAATAACCTTTAAAAATATTAAAAAATCATTGAAGGGTTACATACCTAAAAATGGGGGGGCAATATTCTCCCCACCATTGGTCTTTTCATCCCATGAATATTGACAGTGATCGCTGCCCTAAATGTGATCTAGATGTTTTACATAAATTATTTCTCACATTAGGAATCCCCTTACTTAATATATCCATGTTTCCATAAAACATGCACTATACTTATTCTTTTTCCACATAAGGCATTAACTTTCCTATCCTCAATCTGCAATGGGACATGTAGCAACCAAGTATTCACCTATTTGTCAACATGATCCCATCTGATTACATGGTCAGGATAATTTATATAATTTTTCAACTAAGATTTGTAAAAAACACTATTCTTGTCATTCTAGTCTTATTGGATAATCCATGGACAATGAGAGTCCACAATCCAACTACTGTTTACAAAACACATACATACATGACTCTCTGGTGACTTTATGATTAGAATAAAAAGGATAGATACCTATTTTTATGTTCTACATTTAATGTCACAACATTACTACTATTTTATATGGAAAAACCCAAAGAGTAGACAAGTATTATTCTAACTCCAAATCCATGAAAACTCAATACAACATATCCTACATAGAGGTTACCAAGATGATACCATTTGTATTGAACAACTCATTCTCTTTTACACGAGACCACAGTTATAGTTTTCATTGACTGAAGAAAAATCCATAGGATGCCAAAGTATAGAACAAAATGTTGAAGGAGTTCAATTATGAGTGTGTGATTATTTAATCTTATAATGATGATCTATAAACCAACCAACCATAATCTATGGTAGTAATAGTATTCATGAAAAAATAATGGTAAATCAGATAATATTTTATACTAATGTGAGTCTAAAAAATGTTCTATAGTGCATGAAAACTAGAAATAAAAATAAAAGTGAAAGATAAATCCATAGGAAACATAAATAACTAAATGAATCCAAGATCCACCAACTCCATTCTCCACCACCACCAGAAATCTCTACAACTCAAGAAGTTTTTCTAAAAACCTGATGCACCCTACCTTTTTCCACATCTTGGAAGATGAATTATACTAAGGCACCAATGTTCTAGAAAAGGGGTCAGTATATATCTCAATATAAATTACCTAATGACTTTCCAACACATTCCACTAGTATAAAAGAGTTATCCATATTTATATAAAACACTTTTTATAAAATGATTTCCGAAAATAGTTTATAAGTAAATATAAATAGTTGTCAATATAGTATATAAAAAAATATAAACTAAAACATGTGAAATATTTTTCCTCAATTTTGTACTCAATGTCTATATTTAACTAATTCATTAAAACACTTTTTAAAAACTAATTTGGAAAGGAAATAAACCCCACACTATAATAACTACCAAAAAATCCTGTATCATTATGATAGTTCCATACATAATAGCGGTTTGTTAGTGATGTATCAAGTCATCACATGATAATTATTCCTCATGATCCATTAATCCTTTGGATCCAAGAACTATTTTATATTTCAAAAATTCTCAATAATGATATTTGATATCAAGACCATGTTTTTCAAAAACCAAAACCAATTTCATTCAATTCCACATGTATCAATAACAGTGACAGTTTATTGAATACATTCCGATGATCCAATTTATATACGATTAAAAACCCCATATATATTCTAAAAGTATTCTAAATAAATCAATTTTACAAAATTTCAGATGATCAATAATTTAAAAATCCCCACTTAAAATAAAAAAATCATGTTTTTAGAAAATAACCCCAATTTTCCAAGTTGTCCCCCACTTATTAGTAAATATGGTTTGACTATTTTATATTATAAAAAACACAATTTAAATTACCTAAAAAATTATATTTTAATTCATTCCAATTAGTTCCCAAAAAAGGAGATGATATTTAATCCACATACATTGCTCGTTTCGAAAAATACCGACTGTGGATGAAGAACATTCATAAATCTAGGTCAACGTTTCATGAAATCAACAATGATATCCTCCCATGTCACAACCCAACCAGTACTGGGGCTTGAGACATAGCTTCCCCAAGCCCGCCTCCAAATGCCAGAGGCTGACAACTAGCATTGAAGGCATAAAAAACAAGAGGAAGACTTTTCCTATGTACCTATACACATACATAGCCAACTTAATGCAAAAGTGAAGAGGGAAAGTATAAACAAGATCCAACACTTCTATATATAAACCACAAATATACATCCCCATTAAATACTACAGGTTTAGAAAAGTAAACAAAAATGGGAAAGAGAAAAAATAAACACCCAACAAGAAATGTTCAACAACCAAATAAATATTTCAAATGTAAAAAAGATGATAGATCCCCACTCATGAATCCCAAGCTACGACCAACCAATGTGGTCCAAGAACCCCATATCCCCATGGTTTTCTAGATTCAAAATCATCCTGTCCATCGTCTGCAAGGGAAAACAGACTGCGGGTGAAGCCCATGAAGGGATGAGTATGAAAATAATCAGTAGAATTCCATGAAGGCTCAATGGAGCAGAAAGTGACGTACTGTAAGGGGAAGCTGTTGATAGAACATAGTACATGAAAATAGTACAACTAATCCCAACAAGTATGTGAAGTAAGCTCATCTAAACCCAATTAGCTAGAAACTGTTAGATGGTGAAATTCTCGTCACGTATTTGCTACCTATAGTAGGAGAGTAGACTTTTCTAACCACAAGATGGTAGAAAATGAAATCACATGGTATACCCTCCGCGTCATCGCCTATCCAGGATAGAGCATAAACAAATCACAAAGACTATGTAATTAAATACAATGTATATATTCTCAATAAAAGGAATGCAAATTAGAGAGTAATGGGATCTCTATATCACTAGTTCATCCCAGGAAAAGATTCACCATTAGTTCTAAAGGTAGACACCATTGATTCCCAATATCGCTCACATCTGTGTAGAACAATATGTCAAAGGGTCTCAATCACCACACAATGATACTATCAAGTCTATGAGATTTTGTCATGCTCGTACAGCTAAATATTGCATCACAAGGATGCATCGTGGTGGTAGAAGAACCCCTCTTTCTTGGGGGTCCAATGTCACATCAAGTATGTCTCATAGTTATGACGAATGGTCAAGAGATCTTGTCACAAAGTCCTGAACCCACTACCCAGCCCTACTGGAGGATATAATTATATAAGTCAACAATGAACACCACTACCTTGACCATATAGAGGGTATTCCATAAAAGAGTAATTGGAAATATCTAATGCCTAGTTGCGCTGGAGTGTAAGCCCTAAAAGGGATCAGTGAACACAACTTCCTAGCAACGCTAGTGGGTAATCCTTGAGAGAGTAGCTGGTTAACTAAACTACCTAGATGCATTAGTGAGTAATCCCAAAAAAGAATGGTGAACACTATTTCTATACCTCATTGGAGGGTAATATTTGAATTATATCGATGAATGCCAATTCCCATCCTCACATGAGGGAAATATGGGATTTCTATAGTGATTCTAAAAACATCGTTGTCATTACCATCATAGTTATAAATTTCCTCAAATAGGCATCACATTCATAACAACTCACATCGTATCTCAATAGCCACTACAGTGGGCATCATCACATCGTATGTGGAGAAAAACTCAGAATAGGATACTCGTAGGCCACAATATGAGTTCAGAAAGAATACATACAAGAGATAGAATATTCATAGTAGTGCATGACACGTATGGGGACCACACCCCATGTGACCCCTCTGCATCACCTATTAGTGTATGTAACTCTTTCTGGGTCCTGAATGGTGGAAAAAGTATCATGATGATTCATGGTACTCCTAGAGTACACGATACATTAGTCGGAAAGCTGATAAGAGCACGACGCTTATCGCTAAAACGAAGTGTCAGAATCATAGATTAGATGAATTTCCTCCTTAAACGGTCCCAAAACATCGAATGTATCTCTCCACACATCTTCTCAGCTCTCACATGAGCTGGAGACGACCTAAGACATGTATTATATTCAAAATTTCAAACAAGCCTTCTATTGATATTCATTTCGTATTTCAACATTTAACAAGTGATTGTGAATTTGGCCCCACACATCCAAACAAATCACATTGTCTTAATGAATGCAGAAAAGAATGAAAATTAGGATATACATTTTCCCGAAACAGACTTATGAATCATATTTCATAAAAATGCAGCATACATTCGAAAACCTCCTTGTGGGACCCATGCCTTGGCCATGAATTTATGAAGGGGAATAGCACTATTTCATTCCCCTCAGAAAAACACTTAAAAAAAAGTGCTAAAAAACCCCAAACGGTTTTCTGGTGACAAATTGACATTTCCCCATCAAACGTGGGAGCCATACCCTGTGGGGCCCACACCTTCTCTATCATGAATGCATCATAAAGCATCTCAAGAAGTTCACAAGTATACTCGGGTCACGGTGCCACTAACGACACGCCAATCTAACTATCCAAATGGGAGGTAGGTCTGATGCAAGAGTAATTAATTAATAAATTAATTAATTAATATCATAAATTTTTTCATGACACTAAGTGATGAAACTAAAACAAAAAGTATCTGAACTAATATTGGAAGAACCTTCTCAACTCCAGTGTCATTGTGCCTCTAATGGTGCATCAAACCGACGTCTGACTCTAAAGATATGTCTGTTACAAATAATAATAATATTTTATATTTATTAAAAGGAATGTTTTGAGCCACCTTCCATCAGTCTCGGAACTCAAAATCATTAAAATCTCATCTCAAATAGTCTATCTCAATGAGATAGACCTCTGGCCACAGACGGCGTGTCAAACTCACACGTCGTTTAGAAGTTATGCCCCATTGAATGAAAAGTAGCCCAACTGGGCTGGTCCAGCCCACATGGCCAAACCCACCTCTATTGGTCCAGCCCAACCTTGTTGGCCCAGTCCGATCTGATAGCTCATGACTATATCGCGGGTCCACTTCAGCACGTCGCAGTCCTATAGTCGTGGCCCGTGCCAACCTCACCTAGAAATACAAGCCAACTGGTGGTCTCATATGATGTGACAAGGTCCCACCTAACACTAATCATATCCCCTTTCTTCCCAAAGGTTAGTGCCTCGGGATCTATCCCACCATCCCGGAGAGCTCCCCACCAGACTCCGTTGCATGAGCCACATGCTCTGCTGAAGCCCTCCGCACCTCTTCGCCGCTCGGCAACACCTCCCTGGTGCTCCCTGCTCTCTACACGCCATATATAAGACCCATGGATCTCCTCTATTTGAGGGCCCCCCCAGCCTCCCCTGAGCCATTAGACAGTGCCACCCCGTTGTCCAACTCATCGCATACCATGATAATGCCAAGTGCCATGCGGCTCTTCCGTACTGGCCTAACGTCGTCTGCCCCAACCAGCTACACCACTCCATCCATTCCTCGACCAACCTATACACCAAGTGCCTCCAGTCGACATCGTCGCCCAACCGAGTGTCGGCTCCCCAAAGTGTCATTTTTCCACTGCAACCTCTGTCTCACTCCACCTCTATGCTACCGCGGCCTCCGGCCATCTCCCTTGCTGGAGCTGGGTCTTTCGTCAGTCGCCAAAAAAAATGTGGTTTCCCAATTTCAAATCCAATGGTGGGTTTGAGATCCTCCGGAAGAGGATTTCACAACGCCTACCCCCGATCGATGATCCATCGTGGTTTTGGAACATCTAAAAATTTAGATGAAGAACGACAAAGAACACATTGATCATGGGATTATGAATAGGGTTCAGACAATGGTCGTGTTCATTTGACCATAATCCATATTCTTAAATTATAGAATTTAATAGAATAATTTGATGAAAACTCATGAAATAGACAAAGATGAAAAAATTACCCAAAAACCCTACCTTGAATAAGTCGTGTATCATTGGCAGTGTTTCTATGATTCTCCTGCTTTAATCCACAAAGGTTCGGGCAGAGGTCACTCCATGTTTCAGTGAAGAACTGTGAAGAATGCCGAATAACAGTTGAGAGTGATTGGGAGCGAGAGAGATGGAGGATAGGGAATGAAAAAACCATAACTCCAAACTATTATTATTATATTTATTGAAAAATCAGTTTAGCGTAGAATCCATAACTGTTGCGCCCACTCATTTTATATCGAGCCAAATAAGAAAATCCCCTTGTAGAATTCAAAAAAAGTCTCAGTTTTTTATTCTGATCCTTCTTATGAATGTTATTAAAAAATAAACTGACTCATAAAATTCACTATGTGGTCAATTCAAAATGATTTTTTCCCCTAGGTGACTTTCCTCACCGTCGTCATGTGCCAACAATGTTTATACCCCTCTTATGGTAATCATAATGCACTGAACTCCACCATGGACATAGATTTCCGGTCTAAGGTCCGTTTGTGATTAAATAAGTTTTGAGATATTAAATATATCTATTAATAAATTAATTCATAAATTTAACTACCACTAATGAGAAAGAGGTCCGAACAACCCGTTCTAACATGATTTATGTCACCTATTGGATCAAAATCATTTTCCAGACCCAAACATGGTCTCATATTTCTGATTTGACCAAACGTTTGAGATATGTCCCCCTTTCATGGGGGTAATAGTACAAAAATAGTAAATATTTTTATGTAATTTATTCCAGGAACATCAGGCGTCAAAATTTCACAACGTCTTAGGTCCTGGGTTTGGAAACCCATGTAGAAATATTTCAAAGTCTTAAAGGGAAAATCGGGTCTGAAAATCATTCCCTCCTTTAATTTTTCTGTCCACGAAATGGAAAACTAGAAAAAACAACTCGGGATTCTAACCACACATTTGGCTATCCCACCCAAAAGAAGTCCTGCACAACACCATGTAGGCAGAACACATGAAACAAAAGGATGGATCTTACTTAGAAGTTCTTATACATTAGATGAAATGCATAGGAACACCCATGTATCTCATCAGATGCGACACATGGAAGATGTTGTGTGCCCACTCCTACTATTGGGATGATAGGGAAAAGTAGTACAAAATATATCTATATCATGAATGATTCTGAACGGCCCGATGAAACACACGGGACATCCCTGACTGAACCTCTATATTCCACATTGGGACTAGAATCACGGTTTGTTCAGGGAGCAAGGTCTCGTGATTCCCTTCATCAGAATATATATATATATAGTGAAACACCAAAGCATATCTGGTCACACAATATTTCAAAGTCATTGTTTCACAACCAATACTACATTAAATTCTTAAGATGTGATGGATTAAACTCAATCGAAAAAATATATGTTGCACCCTCATGCTCCACTATGGTCAACTATAGGTAAACTAACTACAATTAATCTCCCCGCAGACAGCGAGTTTGGGACTCTCTGCAAATGAAATCTTCTACAATGGTGCCACATTCCAGAGCATATACTACCTCAATGTCATAGTCTTTCTTGAAGTTCAACCAGCACTACCTTCTCAGTTTCATGTTCCTCCTAGTGATGATTCTCCGAAGACAGTAGTGGTCAAAGAAATCCAAAAAGCACTCTCCGAGAAGATTTCCTCCCCAAATTCTCAAAGAGAGCACTACCATTACCAACATGAAATAGTGAATTGTGTAGTTCTATTTTAGGGGTGTCCATCACCTTGACCTGTACTTGATAATAATATCAAGACTGACATTGAGAACACATTGTACCAACGAATAGGTTTGGCGAGAAAACTCATCAAACCACAAGAGGAATGACACGGAATGCACGTGGCCAAAATCGTGTTTCTTTTTCCCTATTGTAAGGAGATTAATCCCAAAAAAGGCTCTCTTCCAAACCCACTAGTGGAAACTAATGCAAAGGGAGGTCAATGATAAGATCCCCACTAGGAATTCCAGAACCTTATTTGACAATCTCTGACATTACCCAACCATGGATGCACATGTCAGAGGGAATCATCCACCGCACCACAATACTATCCTCTTTGGGTGGTACTGACTCCACCTCACGGTTTTGATCATGTCATGAATACATGACTCAGTGGGGGAAAATACTTTGTTCTTATTGATTCAATGCTACATCGAACAACAATGACATAGGGTTACACCGACACCCCACGTCACCCTCAGTAACTTATCAAACCGGGGGTTGGAAAAAAAGTGTACCTCACGCAGTGTCTAAAAAGTTCTACAAAAAAGGTAAAAATGGACACATCGTGTACCTCTTATCATCTCACATGATGCAGGGTTGTAGACATCCAAATCACATTACATTCTATGGTCCTAGCCTCCAGCACTCTAAGCCTGACATGGGCCTCCTAGTGGTGGTGGAAGGACCTCAAAACATCTTCCACCAACCACCTTTATCCCTGTATATATGCCAAATATTCCCCATAGGGACTACACTGTCCTCACCTAGGAGATCTCTGATAACGACAATGTCTCTTTCATGGTGGATCATATACCAACATCTTAGAAAACACATCAAATCTCTTCGGGTAGTCTCATGCCACATGACCTCACCCATCGCAGGCATAACACTAATTCACCATGGGTTGTCTCAGTGCTATACATATTCCTTGACCATGTACCTATGTTTTATCAAGGAGAGACTACTTGCATCGACGCCCAGCCAACTCACATCCCTCTAATAGAAATTTCACTTTCACTTGTACCTGATCCAGCAACCTGAGTTAGGTGAGTATACATGAGGGAAATATGTTGGCACGAATCTCCTATATCAAGACCATCCTAATACTTTTGTGCCCATAGGTTTCCTTCATCGACCACACCCAAAGAGTATCGAGTAAGGTCTTCGAACATAGTCCCATACTCAGACACTGTCATCACTCCCTAGTAAATCCCTAATAGGTCTTGAAACCTTATAGAGCGTATGAATAAGGGGTAGTACTCCTCACAAAATAGTTTCTATATGTCATCCCATGATAGTACTGACTAATCATGCATATTTCTAACCTGACTATACCAATTTTGAACTACTCTGTGGAAAAGTACTAGCTGTCAAAGCCACCATATAACATGTTGGTGTCTCAACAATCCTGAAAAGGAAAACCACCAACTCTAGCCGACCCGTAACTGCCATTGGGTATGTCTCACCACTGAACCATAGTGGTTTGTAATTCTAGAACTCACGTAGTCCACTCAAGATGCGCTCATCATCATCCTTCGGTATAGGTACTGACAGCAACTTCACTACAATAGTTTCTACTGGTCATCCTCTTGGAGAAATGTTAATCATATGATCAATCATGAACTGAGGCCTCTTCTCTCAATGAATCGTCATCATGAACTAGAGCGTGTATCATGGATGGCTATAATCGTGGAAGCATCATAAATATGATTAAGAAATACTGCATTCAAATGAGAATATATATATACATAAAAACAATGATGGGGAGCTGACATAAGAAGTAAATTCAACGACTCAATCATATATGATGCATGTACCAATGTTCCCTATAACAAGTGTCTCGGCACACTGTGTCATCTAGTGGGTAATCTGGGTCCTAGTGAAAGCCTATATCATCTGTTTCACAATTACCAGATTCCATTAACTAAGATTCACTCCCGAGATATTTTAACATGGATTCCCTAAAACCCAACCAATTCTTTTAATGGATTTTACGAACAATTTCCCAAGGAATGAACCACCTCTAATAAAACTTTTTCACGACCAGACCCATACTGGGGCTCGAGCTGAGTGTATCCCAAGCCCACCTCTATAGGTCATTGGATGATGACCAGACACGAAGTCCTAAAAAATGCAGGGAGGAGTTTTCTTATGTACCTGTACACACACACGCCGCCACGTCAATGAAAAATTGCAGATGGAACAAAAAAACAAGATACAACACTACTATGTATAAACAACCAATATGCATCCACATCTAAATAGTACAAGTACATAATGGTAATATAAATATGTAAATGGGTAAAATACATGCCCAACCATAAATGTGCCACAACCCGGTTATAGGAGGAAATGAAAAACATCAGATATAGCCTGGTTCCAAGATTCCATGATTTAACCACTACACCCGGTCTATGAACCCGGTATCCCTATGTTCCTCTGGATTCATGATCATAATTTCTATCATCTCCAAGGGAACACCATGTGCAGGAAAAACACAAGTAGGGGTGAGTATAAAGATACAAAGTAGGATGCCCTGAAGGCTTAGGGGGGAACTAGTGAAGTAATGAAGAATGAAGTAATATATAGAACAAGGTATGGTAAAGAAGCATAACTCAACCCAACAAGGAATTGTTTTATGCTCATCCAAACACGAGGATCTCTAAATGAGGATAAGGTGGACTTCTCGTCGCATCTTCGTCTCTTACAGAAGGTGAGTAGACTCGTCAAACCACGAGAATCTAGACAAAGAAATCATGTGGGAAACTCTGTGTGTATTTGCCTCTCCTAAAAGGATAGTAACCAAATCACAAAGAGTTTGTACTATAATATGATGTATAAGTTCTCAACCAAAGGAAAATAAATGAGTGAGAAAGGGGATCTCCATATCACTAGATCATCATAGGAAATGAGTCACCGATAGTTCTAGATGTAAACATCATTGAATTCCAACATCACTAACTTCTTCCATGAAATACATGTCAAAGAGGATCAATCATTACACCTTGATACTATATGCTCTATGTGGTTTTGTCTCACCCACATGGTTTTAGGTCGTTTCACAAGGACGCAGATGGGTATGAAAAGAGGCCCTCATTCTTGAGAGTACAACGTCACATCACATACATCTCGTCTCTATGCCACACATTCAATGGATCATGTCACAATTTTGTGAACACACTATCCAGCCTTGCTGGAGAATATAATCATAAGAGTCATCGGTGAACTCCACTCCCCAGCCCAAGTGGAGTGTAAGCCCTGAAAGAGTAACTGGTGAACTCCACTACCTATTTGCACTGAGGGTAATCCCTAAAAGCTAGAAGTGAACACCACTTCCCAGATGCGTTGTAGGGTAATCCCTGATAGAGTAACGGGAGAACTCTACTCCTCAGATGGGCAGGAGGGTATGACCAAAAGAGAATAGAAAACACCCCTTCCTAGGCTCACTAGAAGATAAGCCCAGATATATTTTACTGAATCCCACTGTCGATCCTCACTGTATGTTATACCGGGATTCATCTGGTTATTCAAAAAACACCATTTTCAAAACCATTATCATCAATAATTTCCTCAAATAATCTTCAAACTCATTACATCTCACAACGTATATTTAAGTAAACTACAGAGGTAAACATCACATTGTAAGTGGAGAAACACTCATGATAGGATACTCGCAGACCACATTACGTGTTCATACTGAAAAGATAAAAGATATAGAATATTTGTCGTAATACCCGACACTTTGTGGGGCCCACAAAATGTATGACCTATAATCATCGTCGGGTCATGTAACTAACCCTTTTCTTGTTCTAAAAGTGTGAACATATACCAAGAAATGTCATGGAACTACCAGAGTAAACGACACATTAGTCGCAATGTCGATGAGCGCACGACGCTCGACACTAAGCTAGAGGGTCAGAATCAAGGATTTGCTGACACACCACCACGAATGGTCCTAGAACATCGACCACATCTATGCACACATCTTATCCACTCTCACCATAGTCGATGGAGACCTAAGCCACAGATTCCCATCAAACACATCAAAAGAATCATCCCCAAATATTAGTTTCATGTTTCCACATTTTTCAAGAGATTACGAATAAGGCTCCTTGTATCCAAAAAATCACATTATCACTATAGTTGTGGAAAACATCCAATGTATAATATTCTGTGTTCCTGAACATATTTATGAATTATAAGTTCTGAAAACATAGCATACGTCTGAAATCTTCCTCGTAGGGCCAACTCCTCGACCCCAAATTTAGGAAGGTGGATTGCATCATTGCAATCCCCTTGAAAAAACACTTAAAAATGAGTGCTCAGACACCCCAAACTGATATCGGGTGAAAAGTTGTCATTTCATTGTAAAATGTGTGAACCAGGCCCCATGGTTCCCGCATATTGTTTCTAACCCGAACACTTCGTAATGTGCATCAAAATGATTGCACGAGGACGATGGTCATGATGCAATGATGGTGTGTCAATGGGACGCCCCAAATAAGAGTTAAGTACGACGAAAAAATAATTATTTATTTATTTATTTATTTATTGGCATTTATTTTTTCATGTCACTGAGAATCAAAACCAAACCACAATGGTTATAAAACTACTTTGGAAGAACCTCCTAAACTCACGGGTCACCGCGCTTCTGACGAAGCGCCAAATAGATGTCTGGACCATGAGATGTGTTTGTTACAAAAAATAAAAATATTTCATTATTATTAAAAAGTATTTTTTGAGCCACTTGCCCTCGGGGGCAGAACTCAAAATCTTTGAAACCCATATCAAAAATTCTGTCTCGATGAGGCAGATCCATGGCAGCAGACGACACATCAAACTAATGCATTGTTTAGAAGTTGCGACCCATTGAACAAAAAGGGTCCAAACTGGGATGGTTCGGCCCACTTGGAAGGATCCACCTCCTCGAGGCTGGTCCAATTGGCTTGGTCATACCCACCTCCCATGGGTTGGCCTACCATGGATGGCCCGATCTAATTCGTTGTCCCACAGCTCATCCGCTCGTGGACCTATTGATGCAGCCCATGCCGACCACCCCTGTAAATGCCAGCAAAATGGCATGTCCTATAAGTTGCACCATGGACCAACAGAATACAAGTCCTTCCTCTTTACTTCCCCTGAGTTCAGTGCCTTATGTTCTTGCACAATGTCCCAAATGGCTCCCCGCTAGATGCCACTGCCCGAGTCGTCTGCTCCATTAAATCTCCACGCTTCTCTGCGCCACTCGACCCCACCTCCCTAGTGCTCCTTCCTCTTATCTCACCATGCCAAAGACCCCCACCACTCAACTATTAGATCGTACCACATCCTCATGTGATCCACTCATCCGGGTCACCCCATATCTCTCATCTCGCTTCATGCTGCACCAAATCCCTGCACCCTAGGACTCCTCCGCATCAGCCTGTCATTTTCCACCCCTTACTTCTACAACACACTGATCCCACATCAACCTACCTCTGTTCTGAGCAACAATAGTAGATTACACTGTCCAGCCGAATGTCGGCTCGACAAAGTCTTGTGATGCCGCTATAACCTCTGGCTGGATCTACTACCGCACCACCTCAGACTCCAACCACAACCCATGCCAGAGTAGGGGCTTCCATGGACTTCCAAAACCAATCCAGATGCCAAATTTTATATCCAAATGTGGATTTGGGATCTTCAGTATGATTCATTCACATTAACTATGTAGATCGATGATCCATTGAGGTTTTGGCGCATCTGAATATTCGGTTGAAGAACGTCAAAGAATACATCGAAGATGAGATTTAGAACGGGGGTAGAACAATGGTCGTGCTCATTTGGAAACTGTCAAGAGAATAAAATTATATAATTTAAATGATGAAGTTTATGAATGATAAATAAATCAATGAAAATGTTAAAATTTACCAAAAACCCTACCTCGAATCTGCCGTGTGTCATTGGAGGAATGTCAACGACATGCCTGCTTCGATCATTCAAGGTTTCGGCAGAGGTAACTCATCGGTTCCATGAAGAATGATGAATAATGCTAAATGGTGGATGATGAAGAGTGGGAGGGAGAGAGAGGGGGAGGGTAGATACGGGATAACGATAACTTCAAACTCTTATTTTTCTATTTATAGAAATATCCTCTTAGCGTTGAATCTGAATCCATTGCGCCCTTTCATTTTATATAACACCTAGGAAGAACACCCCATTTAGAATTCAACAGATGTATCATATTTCTGTTCTGAGCCTTCATCTAGATGTTATTTAAACAGGATTCCAGTGATAAAAATCATTTAGTGGTCAATTAAAAATGACGATTTTCCCCTGGGTGAATTTTCTCATAGTGGTCCTACCCTGACAATGTTATACCCCTCATAGGGTAATCATAATTCCCTGAACTCAACTGTGGACTTGGATTTCCAATCCGAGATACCGTTTGAGATTTATTTGTGATTGATATATTAAATGAATAAATTACTAAATTAATTCATCAATTTATTTACCACTAACCAGCGAGGGGTCCGAATGTCCTGCACAAACATGCTTTATGCCACGCCTAGGGTAAACATTATGATTCCGATCTGACTATGGTCTCAGGTTTCTGATCTAATCATCCATTTAAGATATATCCCATTTCCATTTTTTAATAATAATAAAACACGTAATATTTTTTTATAATTTATTCTAGGAACCCCAAGCCTTAGAATATCTCGGTGTCTCAGCACCTGGGTATAAAAACCATGTAAAAATATTCTAATGAAATATATTGGAAAAATCAGGAATGTACATCCCCTATCAGGAACAACACCAAATATATTCTTATTTGTCTTCAACACACTTGGATCTACACAAAAGTGCCTATATCTAACAAAAAACTATTAAAGGTGGAGTAGAACTATGTAAATTTGACCAAAGTGTTGATGAATGGGCACTTACCACTTGAATCTTCCATCAATTCACAAAGGATTGTGTTCAGAACGCTTCAATATCAATGGGAGACCCTCTATTGGAATTTAGGATTAAAAATCCATGATATGGTTGATTTGGTTAAAAAAAGACCAAACATATAACCAACATAAACTAATCCAAAAATATAATGAATTAGTTTTGGATTTCCATGGTTTGGCCACACAGTTTTGCCAAACTGTGTGGTGACTATGCACATATTTTTAACCCAAAACCATCCAAGGGTACTCCAAATTATCACCCAACATCCCACATAACCATTATACATATGAAAAGAATCAGGAAAGGGTTAAATACTAGAAACCAGTGTTGACACAATTAATTAGTTTATTATATCACCCTAAATTATAGTTATATATAACCTCATGATCTCCATTTTATATGTACGTATATTTTATGATCTACTGGAAGTTTTTGGAGGTGATTCGACTATCATGGATCACGTGGTAGTTTCCAAAAGAATCAATTTCTCTCATATGTGATTTTTGTAATACAATAATTTTTAGAGACTTTCTTGCGTTTGGTGAAGGGAATACCAAAGTGAATCTAACTCATTTCCTTGTTTAGAAAAATTAACATCAAAAGGGTGACTTATAGTAATAAATGTAATGTCTCTCATTTTTTTCATAGAATTTTTAATATAGATAAATATTTTATACTTTTTAATTTTATGGCTATATTAAAATGGATCAAGTTAATAGTTTTATTTAAATTTTAACAGTTTTACATAATTTCAGTTGTTGATGTAGTTTGAGCCTTTAAATAGAGAAAATAAAATGGGAAAGAATAATAATATATCATAGAATTAATATCACAATAATTTAAAAAAATTATTACAAAAAAATTATAAATATTAATATATATTAATATAGTTGAGGGTATATATAATATTTAAATAACCTACAATTAATTTACAATGAGGCTTCATCCTCACTATCCTTTGTATGGATCAGGAACTCATATATCCTATCAAAACTAGAATATAACTATTGGTGATTTTTTCTTTGATCATTTTTTCTAAATTCCAAAATATTATGGGTTAATTTTTTTATAGGAAGTATTTTTCCATTCTTGAACCAATATGTGGTGACATGATGATTTTGATGTGATTATTATTATCTTGTAAATAATCCTTTCCTCTGGGTCATGAGATGCATCTAATTCCTAATATTAGATAAAATTTTACTAAAAAAGGATAATATGATTTTAAATGATATAAATTACTAGTAACATCTATTACGGATGAATTTTATACCTATGATATAATAGTCATAACAGATTAATTATTTGTTAATAATTCACTGTGTATTATTTGGGGTGGGTATTTTTGTATTTTAGTGACCATTATAGACATATAGTTGTAGGGTGAACTATATAAAAATTAAACACTCATAGTTATTTAGTAGGTATTCAGTGTTTCTCATTATATATCATTTTTGGAACCCATGTCCATATTTCTGGTTACAATTATATTCCATTTTCATAGATTTGTTTTGTTCTTATCATCACTAATGTGATCCTTGATTACCATTCATTATCATTTCATCATTTTATTAAAATATGTAACAAAATACACAAATAAATACCCATAGATTGTATTAGTTTAGTGGTTTTGGAAACATGGACCCCTAAAAATTATGCATAATAGGGATTCATTATCTCTCATTATGTTATCCATGACTGTAATACTTTATTAAAACACCATACATAATAAATTTCATAATAAAAATGGAAATTAATCCATTAAAAAGTTATATTGGATTCTCAATAATGTTAAAATAATAAAAATTTAATTATAAACATTATTATAATGGTGTGAGAATATGATATCAACATTACAAGATCATACCATACATATAAAATATCATAAACATGAAACATTGAATAATGATTAGATGTCAATAAGAAATTAATCATTAGGGAATCAAGAAAACAAGCCCTGAAATAATAACCTATGAATAAGCTATGGAATTGTGGATGTCACATAAATATTTAATAGCATTCCATATAATTTAAATCTCTTCGAAAAAAATATATTATGTAACTTCATGAGGACTGGACCTACGAGGTAGGACAAAAAAACATCCCCAATTGCTGTCATATGCCTTTTATCGATCAAGTTTCCCCATTTCCCCATAGTAGATCGGGTTTCAGCATATTCATACCTAGAATCAGGTTTCTCATCTTTCAGAGTAGATCAAGATCATCGAATTTATTCTGATAATTGCTCCTGAGATAAAAATCATTACCCAATGCATTGGGGGGGGATATAGGTGACGCCCATCTCAAAATAAAATCATACGTACATATTCTACCGGAACATTAGAAATCATCTCATAACACAGGAAATGAAATGGTTATCATAATAATCTCATCATATAATAATCGATGGAAAGGAGACATATTTCATTATCATTTCATCAAATCATATCCCATAATATAAATAGTCTTTCATAACCATAAAACTGGTGAAAAGGAAATGGTTTTCTTAAATATCATGCAATAAAAACAAAATAATATAAATTTAAATTAGTAATAGTTCCATAAAAAGGAATTAGTAACTTAAATGGATGTTATCTTTAATGAAAAATAATTTTTGGAAGATCATTTAAGCACATTTCAAATGAAAAATAGCCTATATATTTTTAAAAACGTTTTTTAGGAATTTTCATTTTAAAAAAATTTACTTAAAATAGGTTTATAAATTATTAAATTTGATTGGAAAAAAATAAAAAATTAAAATACATTTTTCCTCGAATATGAGGTCCAAATAAGTTTTTAAAATCTTTTTTGAGAATTTTTTAAAGCATTGTATTTGAATAAAACAAGTATCCTAATTATGAAATATGGGCATACTTTTTTAGAAAATATTTTCTTAAATATATTAAGTATCACATATAGATAAATTGATAGTAATAAATGAATAAATAATTAAAAACCAAAGGAGAATAAAATTAATGACTGTTATTGAAATATGGGTAATAATAGTTCATCAATGTAATCATAATTATAAATAATTATAATATAGGATATGATTATTGAAATAAACTCTCACCACTTGGTAACATTGAATTTGAATCCCCATATAGGAAACAAACAATAAATTAATCATAAAATAAAATTAAAATTATTATAATAATAATATAACAAGTCAAATCATAGTGTACTCATAGTTGAATATAGGTGCATAACATGGAATGTGTCTCAATGAAGCCAAATTGAAACAATATTACATTAAAAATTTAGTGGATTAAGAAACATAATCCCCATGAATGAATGATCATAAAAGTGATATTTTAATATCTTTAAAATTAGTGATAACAATATTGTAATATATTCAGGGAAATTATATACACTAAAAAAATTAAACTATTGGTCAATGAGGCATAAATATCACACAAATAAATTAGAGACTAGAAATCCCCTGACAACATGTCTTAAATTTTTTCATACACATTCAAACATATAATATTAAAACTTTAATTTTATTATTAAGATACCTCATAAAAGAATTATATCTAATAACATATATGACTTTATATTTCCTTCTTATTAACATTCATTGATAATGTTAATTTTGTGTAATATGATCCATCTTTCTCATATATGTTTTGACATATTATTCTCTATCCTATTACTGATTTAATGATTTACACATTTCTAAAATGTAAATAATGTTTTAAATATCATACTACATAATTTTCTAATATTTATAATAACATATAAATTATATAAAGGTTTAATTGATTAAACAGTTCCTATCGATGGTAGGTTGTATGTATTCATAATTGATGATTTTGTTTAAGTATTATTTAAAATGAATGAAATTAAATTATATTTATAAATGAATATATATAACAATTAAAGTATAATTATTATGTAATATATTTAATTTTTTTATTAAATCCATAATTAATACATTCCATGTACAGTTTTAACACATCATATATCATTGTAGATGATGTAGTCAACACTCCCACAAACATAGATATAATATTTACTCAAAATTGAAGGAATGATGGTATGTGTTATATACTAAAAAATAAACATAAATAATGAATAAATATCATATATATAATCTAAAAATAGAATGTAATAAATAATTCCAAATCATGATAGGTGGTAAACTAAAAATAAACAACATGTTTCATGAGGTTGTAGATTGTTGTACACAAGAATAATAAGTTCATTTCCCATTAAATGGAAGTATATGTATGTTGAGGTATAAGAAATATAATAAAAACATATTAGTATATTTAGGATAATGTGGTTATTTTATATGTATTTAATAAGAAGTGTTTTTTGGGGTGGAGAATGAAAATAAAACAAATGATCTTTGAGAAGGATTTACCACTCCTTTGGGTAATTACTTTTGGTTTTCGGAAAAGTGATTCCTTGGATGGATTTATTCCAAATGGATTATTATATAATGATGTTGTTGATTTTTTGATGATATTTTGGAAGATTATGTTCAAGAAATACATTATCAGAGGAGTAAATTAACAACAGGTGTGAGTGAATTTTTATAGGGGAAGAGTAACATTATTGTAAAATGTGTAAAAATCCATTCCAGCAACATTTTTTCAACACCACAAGGATTAAAAAATTTCCCAAATCCAACATAATGATGTATATTTTATAAATATTCACATAAAATGGATTTTGGAAATGTTTAATTGTGATTTTATGCTCATTATTAAGTTGCATTCCATAGTAAAACTAAATATTTCCTTAATCATTAACATTAATTTAATAATTATACCTAATATTTTTTGTCAAATACAGTGTTGGACTGGTTAGAAATTATAAATTATGATGATTATAAATATATAATCCATTTTTAAAAATTATATTAACAAATTTTGTGGAAATTAATTTAAAATCCATCCCATAGATGTGTTGAGTCATAAGGATTTTAGGTAACATTCTATAAATGTTTGGGTGTTTTCATATGCAATTTCACTCTGTAATTCAATCTAAAGTCCTACATTGGATTCAAATATTTCTTATATCCCTGATTAACCTTTTATAAAAAATCAAAATATAATTCACCAATACAAATAAATTATATGAGAAATAAAGTTCCAATAAAAATGATTTTTTTCACTATTCATAAAAAAATTGCAGTTTTTTTCAGAAAAACCCTAAAATTTATCAGAATAATATTATGAAATTTTTAATTAATAAATATATTTTATTTTAAAAATTTCAATTTCAAATGGAGTATAAAATTCATATTATTATTACTAACATTAAGACATAAAGAGGAGTACTTTTAAGAAAATATTATTTTCAAACATATACTAACACTATGAAAATCATCATGTGAAGTTATCAATTTTTATTTTTATATAAATACAATATTAATAATAAATAATGAAACTATTTATTAATATTCATAATATTATTGTTATGTACTGTTATAACCTTCAAATTTACATAATTATAATAAAAAAATATTGTTTAGTAGAAAATCAGTATTGGGTGTAATTTGAGCTAATTTGATGATGCATGTCTTGAAATATTATCATACTTTAGTGTATAAGGAATATATTAGTTAGTGTAACATGTAATGAAAGTCATCCAATAAAATTAGTTTATTCAAATAAAATGCTCCAAAAAATCAATGTGTTACATTCTAACCCACATAAATTTAATTTCAACCTTGACTATAACGGCCCATACTTTACATACATTGTTATTGATTAAAAATTGAAGCACACTTATTACAACATATAACAAAACCATGAATGTACCATATAGGTATAGTGTCTTTAGAAACTAGGAAACATAAACAACTGGTTCATAAATCATCTATATTGTCTCCCATTTATTTCATCATATCAAGAGTCCCTTTTTGGAATATCCTACTTAATAAACTTCTTCTTGACCTGGGGAAAGAAAACATACAAAAAGGGTGATCTCAAATTCTCAGTAAGGGTAAACAAAATAAATATCAATCACATCATATTCATAAGAACATAACATTTTGGAAACCATAACCTGTAAAAGAAATCATAGTTTCATAACATGGGATAAATCATAGAAGTGAAATGTAATCCCAATAATCATAACATAAAACATGAAACTTTTGTGGAATACACCCATAATCATAGAGAATCATTTCTTATTAGTCAAGACTCATTTCCAATACTATCCTAGCGGACAAATTCCATTTCTGAACTGAGTTCACGCCTCGTCTCAGTCCTGTTTCATTTAGCCACATTAACCTGCCGTTCTAGCCATGTCTATCTCATGAGATATAAATCTTTACCCAATGCCATGGAGGGAGATATAGGTCCCATGCATCTCATAATTAATCCATTCTTATGTGTGCCACAAAATCATAAATCATACATCATAGCATAACCTATGTAATAAAAATGGGATTCTTAATCATCATTCCATCATAACAAAATCAATATAAGATAAAATGACATCATAAAAATAATTCCATCATAACATAATAAAAACAATGTAAATTTTTTGATAGAAACAGAACCCTATATTATCTTAGATGGAATATAATTTTGATAAAACTCTTGAACTCCATTCTTCAGGAAAATATCCTTTCTACTTCAAAAACATTTTCCTTTCTTTACATGTCATATATTTTAAAGTAAAATAATTTTATTGAAAATAACTTTGATAATTTTAAAAGGAAGCTTCATGTAAATAATGTTCTAAAAATCCATTCATGCCGTATAAGTTAAAAAAAATTCATCTCGTACATTGGCCGGAAAAGTCAAAAAGTACCTCGTACCAAAAACGACAAAAGATTTATTTCATATCTTTTACTAAAAATTCACCAATGGGTAAAATTGAATTTAAACAATTGTAAGAGGATATAAATAATATTACATATTGAGGAAACATGTACGAGGATGATATATATTTCCCAATAAATTCCGAAGTATAAACAATCTCGGATAAAAACGAGATTGCGAGATTTTCCCTTACATTAGGTCGAATTTTATTTGTATGTGTCTGAACCTCCTGTATAATGATTTAAATAATGTCATTGACTTATTACAGAATCATATTAATTGTTATGATATCATATATGGTCATATTCCTTTCTTCTTATTAGTAATATTTGATTGCTGCTTATTATTCGGGTGTTCATTGCTTTATGTTCTTATGCATGACTTGTCGAATAAATTCTTATTATTATTTTTAGGTTATAGATAACACATTTAAAGAATGTTATTAGTGTAATATATATCATATTTATTCATTAAATTCATTTATATACTCATTATTAAATGAATATCATGTAGAACGAGTCGCATCACATCGTGGAGACGGTAGGTCATACGTACGCACGAGCGATGATATCGTTCCCATGATCGGGGAATTGTATTGAAGTGTATGTATACTATTTCAGAATTAATATCACTTTACAATAATAATATATAGTTATTATTTACACCACTATACGCATCCAAGTTAGGTGGTGGTGGAAAATAGATTACTCCACGGTGTGGAGACAGTATTCCGTACGTACACACGCGCGGTGATTTCGTTTTTTATAGGATGGATAGATGGTGAAATAGGGTTGTTTCATACTTATAATAAAATATAAGTATATGAGTGATACTTATGTTATGACTTCATAATGAAACAACTAAAGAAGAAGAAGTAGAAGAAGGAATAATGTTGAAAAAATCGGTAACGGACATTACCTCTTCATTGAAGTGCCTCTTCTTAACCTCCACTTTGGGCAGTAAATATGGTTTTTGAAGAAGACCAGAACCTCTAGTATGTTTCTAGGGAAGTGGAGAAGATAAATTTTCAGGGGTAGGACGTGTTTTAAGGCTCAAAGTGGTGTGAGGATGAGAGGGAGGAGGTTCCCTTTTATAAGGGAGGAGAGGGGCACCATAGGAAAAACTAAAAATATTACTTTATTATAAAGTCATATTCGGTATATAATATCTCCAAATTGATTTATATAGAAGCTAAGGTGGGTATGGGTCAAAATAATCTCATCCAATATAATTTAGACAAGTTTAGGTTTCTATTTTAACCATATCATTTATATTTAACTTCATGTTAAAGAATTTTACTTTTACCATGTCTTCTTGTTTTCTAACAGTATAAGGTTAATAAACATACTATAACAAGACAAACGAACCCGAAGTTGTTTATTATTAATATATATAACCTTATATAGTCATTTGGATGAACCATAGATTTTTAGAAATAAAATAACAATTAATAATGTAATATATGTTTTAAAATCTATATTATGTCAATTTTGACATTATATGGTAATTGATTTTTGTGAAAATCATAACAGAATGATTAGTTATAAAAAGGTAAATGAAATCAATACTAACATGACTTATTAACATAGAAAATTAGTGTAATTCATAAAAAGCCTCAAATTACATTTATTTCGGTATTTATAACATCAATTATGTTAATATTTCATTAATAAGGTTATTACTGCATCATCATTGTGTCATATATAAATTAACTTATATAATGTCTAAGAATTATAAATCAAATTACATTATGTAGTAAATATTTTTATATTTCTAATGAATATTTATAGTATAAATTATCGTATGTATAACCCTATATTATAAATGTTTTAGTTATTAAACATTGATTTTAACTATTTTAACACTTTAATGAAAATAATATTAAATGTCCTAATCTAATCCAAGTGGACCTAAAGGGTAATATTTTATCCCTAAGGTTGTTTTTGGTCGAATTACACTTATCCATTAGAATTAGGACATGTGTTAGGATAATAATAATATCATTTTTACCCTAAATTACCCTATTTATTTTTAACCGTGGTAAATAAAAGTAAAAAGTTACTATTCACCAAAAATTATTTTCATCTCATTGAACCAAATTTTACATACTGACATCAACTGTGTGTCCTAGGTTTTTGAAATTCCATTCACAGAAGCGGTAAAATTATGTTTTATGTAAATATGCAAATTCTTCTAAGAGGTGGGTAAAAGTCGGTGAAAAGTTCAATAAAATTTCTATATGTTATAAAATGACTCCAATGAATAAATTTGAACTTATATAGTTATTATGTTTCAATTTTGACCTAAAATAAATTTTAAAAAAAATAAAAAATTAAATAAAAAATTCATTTTCAAATAGTAACCCAGTGTTTTCCCTATTCATCAAAAATTGAATGTTTTCAGAAAAATACCAAAATTTAACCCTAGGCTAATTTCGATACTCCGAATCCAAAAATGAAGTCCATTTTGAATGATAAAATTTACAACATTTCAAAAAGTGGGTATTACTATTCATAACGGCTAGTTTTGATAATATTTTAATCGCATGTTGTTGTTTAGTGAAACTCGGTATTATGTACAACGCAAGCTATTGAGGAAGGTCGCGGTTCCATATAATGCAACCAAGCTAGTGTTGTGTGTAGTTAAGGATTAATTTGATGATGTATATAACATAAAAAAAAATATTTCTCATAAAAATCTTGGGTGTTACATTCTACCCCCCTTAAAATGAATTTTTCCCTCGAAATTCGTCACTTGGTAACAAACAGATGAGGATACCTTTCCCACATCATATCCTCAAGCTCCCATGTAGCTTCTTCTAATTGGTGGTTCCTCCATAAAACTTTCACCAGGAGAGTAGTCTTGTTCTATAGGACTTTTTCGCTATGATCTAGAATCTCTACCGGCTGTTCCCCATAAGAAAGCTCTTGCTCTTGTGATACAACTTTGAAGCTGAGTACATGTGAAGGATCGGGTATGTACATTCTCAGCAGAGATACATGGAACACATCATGAACTTGAGATAGATTTGGTGGAAGCTCCAATCGGTAAGCTACCTTCCCAACACGATCAAGTATTTCGAAAGGACCAATATACCTCGGGCTCACCATTCCCTTCTTTCCAAATCTCATTACTCTCTTCCAGGAGATATTCATAGGAACACATTATCACCCACTTCAAACTCAAGGTCTTTTCTTTGATTATCGGCATAACTTTTTTGTCGACTCTAGCTACTCTAATGTGTTGTTGAATAGATCTGACCTTTTCTGCCATCTCATCCACTAGATCAGGTCCTAATAGATTTCTTTCTCTAACATCATCCCAACAAGTTGGAGTTATGAATTTCATTCCTTAAATAGATTCATAAGGAGCCATCATAATACTGGAGTTAAAGCTATTATTATAAGAAAATTCCACCATAGGTAGGTGTTGATCCCAACCACCTATGAAATCCATAAAGCATGCTCTTCATATATCTTCTAGAGATTGAATTGTTCTCTCAGACTGAACATCTATCTAAGGATGATAAGTTGTGCTGAAACTCAACTCTATATCCAGAGTATGCTGAAGATTATGTCAGAACTTTGAGGTAAACCTTGGATCCCAATCAGATATAATGGAAAGTGGTACTCCATGAAATCTTACCACTTCATTTACATATATCCTTGCAAGCTGATCAAGAGATAAATCCTCTCTAATAGCAATGATGTGTGCCGACTTCGTAAGACGATCAATTATAACCCAGATAACATTATTGCCTTTGGATGTTTTAGGAAGTCCAGGGATAAAGTATACAGTGATGTTTTCCCATTTCCATACAGGTATGGGTAATGGTTGTAACATACCCTTAGAATTCTGTCTCTCAGCTTTAACTTGCTGACAAACCAAGCATCGAGAGACATATTCAACAACATATCTTTTCATGCCATTCCACTAGAAGTACTCTTTCAGGTCCCTATACCTCTTCGTGCTTCCTGGATTAATAGAAAATGAAGAAATATGATCCTCATCCAGCAAGTCCTTCATTAATTATGGGATTGGAGGAACACAAACCCAATTCCTGAACTTTATTATCAAATCACAATCAAGGCTGAATTCAAGAACATTTCTCAACTTGTTTTCTAAATCTACATCTTTTTTTTGTGCCTCTTTAATCTTCGCATGTATATATGGCTGAACATTCATTTGAGAAGGATAATATTTTTCCCCTTCCATTATAATTCGAAGATCCATCATTTGTAAATCCATAAATATTGGATCTTTTGTGATCCTCATCATGGATAAGCTGGCATGGTCTTGTCGACTTAATGTGTATGCCACCTTGTTTTCTTTCCCAGGGTGGTAATGAATTGAGCAGTTGTAATCCTTAATCTGTTCCAACCATCTTCTTTGGCGCATATTCTGCTCCTTTTGTGTAAAAATATACTTTAAACTTTTATGATCAGCATAAATATTACATCTTTCACCATAGAGATAATGCCTCCAAATCGTTAATGCAAAGATTACCGCAACTAAATCCAAATCATGAGTTGGGTAATTTTGCTCATGGATTTTCAACTGTCCTGAGGCATAAGCTATCACAATATAATTTTTCATGAGAACACACCCCATTCCCTTCTTGGATTCATCATTATATATCACAAACCTTTCTCCACTACAAGGCTGTGTGAGCACAGGTGCACTTGATAACCTTCTTTTTAACACCTTGAAATTTTCTTCACATTCCTCCGTCCACACAAACATAACTCATTTTTGAGTCAACCTGGTGAGTGGATTAGATAACCGTGAAAAATATTTCACAAAACGTCGATAATAGCCAGCCAAACCAAGAAAACTTCGGATCTTAGTTACTGTTGTTGGTCTCGACCATCTTTCGATAACCTCTATTTTTGTTGGATCCACAGATATCCCCTCTTTTGAGATTATGTGACCAAAAAATGTAACTTTTTGAATCCAAAATTCTCACTTGGTAAATTTGGCATAAATCTTTTCCTTTCTCAGGGTCATCAATATAATTCTCATGTGATCTTCATGTTTGTAACACCCCGAGATTTTATGAAAAATATTCTTTTTAATTTCATTAATGTCTTGTGTTATACGCTACACCAAAAAGAGCTTGCACAACACACATCCTTGACTTTCCTTGCATTAAACGCAATCACGACCTTCCTCGATAGCGTGCATAGTACGCAATACCAAGTTTCACTAAACAACGATATGCTATTAAAATATTATTAAAACTAGCCGTTATGTATAGTAATAACCACTTTTTGAAATTTTTTTAAATTTTATTTTTCAGAAAGGAGTTCGGTTTTGGATTTGGAATATCGAAATTATCTTAGGGTGAAATTTTGGTATTTTTCGGATAACATTCCTTTTTTGATGAATAGTGAAAATTACTAAATTTTAATTAAAAACAACTTTTTTTAATAGAAATAATTAATAGTGATAAATTATTAATTTTAGTGGTTTTAAAATATATTTATAATATTTTTTTACAATTTAATACAATATTGGCCATTGGATGTAATTTAACATTTAAACCAGACATAAACAAGTGTCAATCTTTCGATAGTTATTATCTCTTAAGAACACGCTATTTGTTTTGACGACGGGAATTAATTTTTAAATTATTTAATGAAAATGATATGTTTTGAATTTACTAAAATAGGCATCATTTTCTAGTTTATAATATCAAATATAGCTTATGCCTAATTTTTGGTGTTTTTCTGGAAACATTCATTTTTTGATGAATAGTGAAACCAATAAGTGGTAGTTAAAAAAATGAATTTTTTATAAAACATACTTATACAACTTCTGTGAGTGGAATTTCAAAAATCCCAGAGACGCGATTGATGTCAGTAAGTAAAATGTGCTTCAATGAGATAAAAATAATTTTTGGTGAATAGTAACTTTTTACTTTTTTTACCACGGTGAAAAGTATATAGGGTAATTAAGGGTAAAAATGATATTATTATTACCCTAACACAAGTACTAATTCTATTGGATAAGTGTAATTCGACCAAAAACAACCTTAGGAATAAAATATGACCATTTAGGCCCACTTGGATTAGATTAGGACATTTATTATTATTGAATTCAAAGAAGAGTTAAAAGAGGTAAAATCAAATTTTATTTACTAAAACATTTTTAATATGGGGTTATACATAAGATAAATTCGACTATAAATATTCAATATAATACTAAAATTATTTCCAACATAATGGTATTTTATTTATAATTTTTAGACATTAGATAAATTAATTTATTTATGATACAACGATGATGCAATAATTTTATTATTAATACAATATTGACATAATTGATGTTATAAATTCCCAAATAAAAGTACTTTGAGACTTTTTATGAATTACACTAATTTTATAGGTTAATATGACATTTTAGTATTTATTTAATTAACTTTTTTCGAACTAATCATTCTGTTATAATTTTAAAAAAAATCAATTACTAAATAGTGTCAAAATTGACATAAAATAGTTTTTAAAACAAATATTATATTATTAATTGTTATTTTATTCATAAAAATCTATGGTTCGACCAAATTACTTATATAAGGTTATATATATTAATAATAAACAACTTGGGGTTCGTTTGGCTTGTTATAGTAAGTTTATTAACCTTATAGTGTAAGAACACAAGAAGACACGGGAAAAGTAAAATTATTTAACATAATGATAAATCTAAATGATAAGATTAAAATAGGAACCTAAACTTGTATAATTATATTGGATGAGAGGATTTCGACCCATCTCCACCTTAACTTCGAAATAAATACATTTTGAGCTATTTAAAACCGAATTTGGCTTTATAATAAAATAATATTTTCAGTTATTCCAAAGGTGCCCCTCTCCTCCTTTATAAAAGGGCACCTCCTCCCACTCTTCCTCACACCACATTGATCCTTCATGCTCGGAAAAACCCTGAAAATTTCTTCTCTCCACTTCCATATAGAAATCCTAGAGGTCCTGGTCTTCTTCAAAGACCAATTTTTTTTCCCTAAAAGGAGGTCTCAAAGAAGCGCTTCAAAGAAGAGGTAATGCCCGTTACCGATTCTTTCATCTTTATTTCTTCTTCAACATCTTCTTCTTTAGTTTTTTCATCATGAAGTAATAACATAAGTATCACTCATATACTGATATGTTATTATAAGTATTAAACAACCCTATTTCACCATCTATCCATCCTACGGAAAATGAAATCACCGCGCGTGCGTACGTACAGAATACAGTCTCTACGCCGTTGTGTAATCTATTTTCTACCACCACCTTAAATGGATGGGTATAATGGTGTAAATAATAACTATATATGATTATTTTAAAGTGATATTGATACTTAAATGGTATAAATACACTCCAATACAGTCCCATTATCATGGGAACGATATCATCGCTCGTGCGTATGTACGGACTACCGTCTCCACGACGCGATGAGATTCATTCTCCACATTAACAATTCATGAATGAATATAAAGTATCTATAATAATTAATCATTAAATATATGACATAATATTGATATGGGATTTATGTGTATATATATGTAAGTCATCTACTTAATTTCATTCAACTCAATAAGGAAACAAAAACAGCGTTCATGCGTACGTACGGCCTACCGTCTCCATGAACGGTGTATTTCTTTCCATTTACTAATTTATTATATATATGTATATTATGAATATATATTATATATAAATCATTTTTTATATTCTGTAATTAAGTAATCATGATCTATGTAATCATATGAATATTTACAAGTCAAAACACGGACGATAAATGAAACAATTTTACCCAAAACGCTCTTTAACATGGAATTTACAAAAGAACGGGTAATATAAAGTCATAAGTGAACCATATATGATATCATTACAAAGAGTATGATTCTGGAATAAGTCAATGACATTATTTAAATCATTATACATGAGGTTCGGACACTTACGAAGAAAATCAGAACTAAGGTAAGGGAAATATCACAATCTCATTTTTAACCGAGATTGTTTATAACTTGGAATTTAATGGGGTGTATTTTATCATCCACATAAATGTTTCCTCAATATATAATATTTATATCCTTATAAAATAGTTTATATCCAATTTGACCGTTCGGTAAGTTTTTAGTAAAATATATTAAAGGAATCTTTTGTCGTTTTTTGTACGAGGTACTTTTTTACTTTTCTGAAAAAAGTACGAGAAGAATGTTTTTTTAACTTATACGACATGAATGGATTTTTAAAACATTATTTCCAAGATTCTTCCTTTAAAAGTTTTCAAGATTATTTTTAATCAACTTAGTTTATTTTAAAATTGTATGACATGTTATGATATGAAAATATTTTTGAATTTGAAAGGATATTTTCCTCAAGAATAGAGTTCAAGTGTTTTATCAAAATTATTTTCCATATAAGATAATATATTATTCTATTTCTATCCCTATTATTACATTGATTTGATTATGTTGTGATGGAATTATTTTTATTAAATCCTTTATCATATATGAATTGTTTTATGATGTCATGTTGTTTAAGAATCCCATTTTTATTAATGGGTTATGCAATGATGTATGATTTATGATTTTGTGGCACACATAAGAATGGTATCATTATGAGATGGGTGGGACCTATAGCTCCCTCCAATGAATTGGGTAAATATTTTATATCTCATGAGATAGACATGGCTAGAATGGCGGGTTAAACCGGTTTAGTGAAACAGGACTGAAACGAGGAGTGAACTCGGTTCAGAAATAGACTTTGTCCGCTAAGATAGTCTTGGAAATGAGCCTTGACTACAAAGAAATGATTCTATATGATTATGTGTGTATTCCAAAAAGTTTAATGTTTTATGTTATTATTATTGGGATTACATTTCACTACTATGATTTATCCCATGTTATGATATTATGATCTCTTTTGCAGGTTAAGATTTCAAAAATGTTATGTTCTTATGAATATGATGTGGTTGATATTTCTTTTGTTTACCATTACTGAGAATTTGAGCTCACCCTTTTATTTTTTCTTTTCCCCAGGATATAAAGAAAGGTTTTAGGTAAAAAAAGAATATCTTTATGGGAGATATTGAAGATCTTTTTCCACGATTAAAAGATTATATTCAGTGTTTCCAACGACACTAAACTGTTATGGTCCTTGTGTGTGTGTTTTTGTTATGAACTAAGTATTCCGCAAAGTAATGTAATGTCCATGTACATTAAGCTTAGGGTCTTTACAGTTGGTATCAGGGAAATATTTAGTCAACCTTTGGAAACTAGGATGCGAAAATGTTAGTGAGATCCCTAGAGATATTTCTAAGGTATTTCTAGGGATGTCCCTAAGGATAAGTATATGTATAGGATACAGTTTAGAACTATGGTAATGATCATAGAATTTAACCTAGGATGTTAGATGTTGAAGGTACTCCCCCGTGATTATGTTATTTTCCTTGTATGATTTTTGCCTCTCATAGAATTCTTTTTTTTGTATTAGTCAATGGAGGGAACCAGAAAGAATTCGCTTAGCATTGAATCCAATGGAAAAATTGGTGACTATGAGCAACAAAATTGCATAATGCCTAGAGAGAATGATATTGTGATTATGCCAAATCAGTCATCGCGATATATTATTAACAAGGTGAAATTTAGTGGTATGCTTAATTAATCAAATAAAAGGAAGATATACTTTTATGCATGTTCGCATATTGAGGAGCATAAAGGAATGAAGATTGAGATTTATAAAGAAGGGATGAAGAACCTTGAGGAATACCTCAAATGGAGGGACATATGTTATCTGTGTGGAGAAAAGGGACATAGAGTGACAGACTATTATGGAGTTCAATGTCTAATTTGTGGAGAACATGGGCATTACCCAACTCAATACCCTGACCTAAAAAGTTACTTCTAAATTAAGGAAGCATGTATTCGAGGACAATCATTGAAGATGATGGTTTGAAGTTTTTATGTATTGGTATTCAAGAATAATGTTATTGAGATACTTTTACGGTATATTGGAATTTCTATGTATTGGTCCATTGTGGTTTTCTATAAGAATATGGTATCGGTAACCATGAAAAGTGATTGAAATATTTTTGGAAAAAATGATGATATGCGCATAATGAATGGAAAATGAGAAAATGAAATGTTTGACAGTATTCATGAGCTCATGATTGATATAAGGACTAAGTGATATCATGGTTTGAGTATATTGAATTTTGAGGATTTTGGTATGTGGAAAGTGTTAACTTTTAACAGCATTCATGTTTCCAATAAGATTCAATGGGTATTCATTTTTCAAGAGAATACATGATTAAGGTATTCACAGGATTGGAATGTGACCAAAAATATATATGGGGGATAAATGATGATATTCACATGCTTCGTTGATGACATTTGAAGTAATTGTTTTCTTTATACTATGAGCTTGGACCAAAGTATTATACATAAGCCTAAATATTGGAATGGATTATGTTGGAAATAAGTTAGTATTGTTTAAGAATAAAACTTTTTTTCAATATTATTGATGGGATGTTATAGAAAAGTTGTTTTAGAAAAAGGACAACCTTTCGAACGGGTGATAGCCCATCGCGTCAGACAAGGCTGTGGGAATCGAACCCACAACCGAAGTGCGACTGGCCATTATCACCTACCACTGGCCTACAGGAAGTCCCTGTTTAGTAGAAACTAGTTTCATTATATTAAGCGGTATGATATATGAAGTATAAGTCCATTTTAGGAACCATATATGATTAATCTCATTATATATAGACTTATGTATTTTTTGATAACTTTTCTAACCTTTTGTTTGAGACAGATGAAATGACCCATCATTCAATCACATGATCTGCTAACACATCACGAATGAAAAATTCAACTTTATTTCATTAATAGATGAAGTGGAAATTGTCCAAAGAACGACCAATGGTGAGACTATACCAAAATCACGATAGTATTTCTTCTAATTCCAATTTCATCAACTTTGGGGAAATGATCTTGAAAACCAAAAATGTTGTCCTTGTGCTCTTATATCTGATGAATCAGATGGTTCCTTAGATCATCACAAATCTATGGCTTTGTGATTTCTAGATTTTCCGTAGCCACGTTCTCTACCACTCTCCATCAGAACATGATGGTTAGATTTCTCTTCCATATCCATATTTTCACCTATGTGGAAACCCAGTGATTAGTTTATTTGGGTAACCGTTAAGTTTCATACTTTTGTTTTTAAAGATTGGTTTTGGTATTCCGTTTTATGATGTGGGTTTCTATTAAAGAATCTTTTTAGTAGTAAACCATTTATAACCCCGATGAATTTCGAGGGCGAAATTCATTTTAAGGGGGGTAGAATGTAACACCCGAGATTTTATAAAAAATATTCTTTTTAATTTCATTAATGTATTGTGTTGTATGCTACACCAAAAGGAACTTGCACAACACGCATCCATGACTTGCCTTGCATTACACGCAATCGTGACCTTCCTCGATAGCGTGTGTAGTACGCAATACTGAGTTTCAATAAACAACGATATGCTATTAAAATATTATTAAAACTAGCCGTTATGAATAGTAATAACGAATTTTTGAAATTTTGTAAATTTTATATTTCAAAATGGATTTCATTTTTGGATTCAGAATATTGAAATTAGCTTAGGGTGAAATTTTGGTATTTTTTGGATAACTTACATTTTCCGATGAATAGTGAAAATTACTAAATTTTAATTAAAAACAACTTTTTTAATCGAAATAATTAATAGTGATAAATTAATAATTTTAGTGGTTTTAAATAATATTTATAATATATTTTTACAATTTAATACAATGTTGGTCATTGGATGTAATTTCACATTTAAACCAGACATAAACAAGTGTCATTCTTTTGATAGTTATTATCTCTTAAGAACACGCTATTTGTTTTGACGACGGGAATTAATTTTTACATTAATTAATGCAAATGATATGTTTTGAATTTGGTAAAATAGACATCATTCTTTAGTTCATAATATCAAATATATCTTAGGCCTTATTTTTGGTATTTTTCTGGAAACTTTCATTTTTTGATGAATAGTGAAACCACTATGTGGTAGTTAAAAAAATGAATTTTTCAGAAATCTTAATTTTACCACTTATGTGAGTGGAATTTCAAAAATCCGAGAGACACGATTGATGTTAGTAAGTGAAATGTGGTTCATTAAGATGAAAATAATTTTTGGTAATAGTAACTTTTTATTTTTTTTACCACGGTTAAAAGTAAATAGGGTAATTAAGGGTAAAAATGATATTATTATTACCCTAACACTTGTCCTAATTCTATTGGATAAGTTTAATTCAACCAAAAACAACCTTAGGAATAAAATATGACCATTTAGGCCCACATGGATTAGATTAGGACATTTATTATTATTTAATTCAAAGAAGAGTTAAAAGAGTTAAAGTCCAAGTTTATTTACTAAAACATTTTTAATATGGGTTTATACATAAGATAAATTTGACTATAAACATTCATTATAAATTTAAAAATATTTCCAACATAATTGTATTTTATTTATAATTTATAGACATTATATGATTTAATTTATTTTTGAGACAACGATGATGCAGTAATTATCTTATTAATAAAATATTGACATAATTGATGTTATAAATACCCAAATAAATGTAATTTGAGACTTTTTCTGAATTAAACTAATTTTATAGGTTAAAATGACATGTTAGTATTGATTTAATTAACTTTATTCGAACTAATCATTCTGTTATAATTTTAAAAAAAATCAATTACTAAATAGTGTCAAAATTGACATAAAATAGTTTTTAAAACAAATATTATATTATTAATTGTAATTTTATTCCTAAAAATCTATGGTTCGGCCAAATGACTTATATAAGGTTATATATATTAATAATAAACAACTTGGGGTTCGTTTGGCTCATTATAGTATGTTTATTAACCTTATTGTGTAAGAACACAAGAAGACACGGTAAAAGTAAAATTATTTAACTTAATTTTAAATCAAAATGATAAGGTTAAAATAGGAACCTAAACTTGTATAAATTCTATTGGATGAGATTATTTCTACCCATACTCACCTAATATTCTAAATAAATCATTTCGGAGCTATTTAAAACCGAATTTGGCTTTATAATCAAATAATATTTTTAGTTATTCCAAAGGTGCCCCTCTCCTCCCTTATAAAAGGGCACCTCCTCCCTCTCTTCCTAACACCACTTTGAGCCTTCAAGATCGGCCAAACTCGGAAAGATTCTTCTCTACAGTTCCCTAGAGAGATTCTAGAGGTCCTGGTCCTCTTCAAAGACCAATTTTAGTGCCCTAAAAGTAGGTCTCAAAGAAGCGCTTCAAAGAAGAGGTAATTCCTGTTACCGATTCATTCATCTTTATTTCTTCTTCCACTTATTCTTCTTTAGTTGTTTCATCATGAAGTAATAACATCATTATCACTCATATACGGATATGTTATTATAAGTATGAAACAACCCTATTTCACCATCTATCCATCCTACGGAAAACGAAATCACTGCGCGTGCGTACGTACGGAATACCGTCTCCACGCCGTGGTGTAATTTATTTTCCACCACCACCTTACTTGGATGGGTATAATGGTGTAAATAATAACTATATATGATTATTTTAAAGTGATATTGATTTTGAAATAGTATACATACACTCCAATATAGTTCCACGATCATGAAAACGATATCATCGCTCCTGCGTACGTACGGACTACCGTCTCCACGACGCGATGAGATTCATTCTCCACGTTAACCATTCATGAATGATTATAAATTATATATAATAATTAATCATGAAATATATGAAATAATAATGATTCTGGATTTATGTGTATATATGTATGTCATCTACTTAATTCCATTCAACTCAATAAGGAAACGAAAACAGCGTTCATGCGTACGTATGGCCTACCGTCTCCATGAATGGTGTATTTCTTTCCATTTACTGATTTATTATATATATGTATATTCTGAATATATATTGTATATAAATCATGTTTCGTATTCTGGAATAAATTAATCATGATCTATGTAATCATATGAATAATTACAATTCAAAACATGGACGACAAATGAATCAATTTTACCCAAAACGGTCTTTAACATGGAATTTACAAAAGAATGGGTAATATAAAGTCATAAGTGAACCATATATGATATCATAACAATGACTATGATTCTGTAATAAGTCAATGGAATTATTTAAATCATTATACAGGAGGTTCGGACACTTACAAAGCAAATCAGACCTATGGTAAGGGAAATATCACAATCTCATTTTTATCCGAGATTGTTTATACTTTGGAATTTACTGGGGTGTATTTTATCATCCACATCAATTTTTACTCAATATGTAATATTTATATCCTTCTAAAATAGTTTATATCCAATTTTACCCTTCGGTATTTTTTTAGTAAAAACATATGAAATGAATCTTTTGTCGTTTTTCGTACGAGGTACTTTTTGACTTTTCCGGCAAAAGTATGAGAAGAATGTTTTTTTTAACTTATATGGCATTAATGGATTTTTAGAACATTATTTCCAAGAAGCTTCCTTTACAAGTTTTCTAGTTTATTTTTAATTAAATTCTGTCAGTTTAAAATTGTATGACATGTTAAGAAAGAAAAATGTTTTTGAATTTGAAAGGATATTTTCCTCAAGAATGGAGTTCAAGTGTTTTTTCAAAATTATTTTCCATCTAAGATAATATATGGTTCTGTTTCTATCCATATTATTACATTGATTTCATTATGTTGTGATGGAATTATTTTTATGAAATAATTTATCATATATGAATTGTTTTATGATGTCATGTTGTTTAAGAATCCCATTTTTATTACATGGGTTATGCAATGATGTATGATTTATGATTTTGTGGCACACATAAGAATGGTATCATTATGAGATCGGTGGGACCTATATCTCCCTTTAATGCATTGGGTAAAGATTTTATATCTCATGAGATATACATGGCTGGAACGACGGGTTAAACCGGTTCAGTGAAACAGGACTGAAACGAGGAGTGAACTCTGTTCAGAAATGGACTTTGTCCGCTACGATAGTCTTGGAAACGAGTCATGACTACTAAGAAATGATTCTCTATTATTATGTGTGTATGCCACAAAGTTTTATGTTTTATGTTATGATTATTGGGATTACATTTCACTACTATGATTTATCCCATGTTATTATATTATGATCTGTTTTGCAGGTTAAGATTTAAAAAATGTTATGTTCTTATGAATATGATGTGATTGATATTTCTTTTGTTTACCTTTACTGAGCATTTTAGCTCACCCTTTTATGTTTTCTTTTCCCCAGTATATAATGATTGGTTTTAGGTAAAAAAAGAAGATCTTTATGGGAGATATTGAATTTCTTTCACCATGATTAGAAGATTATATTCCGAGTTTCCAAAGACACTAAACTATTACGGTCCTTGTGTGTGTGTTTTTGTTATGTACTAAGTATTCCGCAAAGTAATGTAATTTCCATGTAAGTTAAGCTTAGGGTCTTTACAGCCGGTATCAAAGGCAATGTTTAGTCAACCTTTGGAAACTAGGATGTGAAAATGTTAGTGATATCCCTAGAGATATTTCTAAGGTATGTCTAGGGATGTCCCTAAGGATAAGTATACGTATAGGATACAGTCCTAGAACTATTGTAATGATCATAGAATTTAACCTAGGATGTTAGATGTTGAAGTTACTCCCCCTTGATTATGTTATTTTCCTTGTATGATTTTTTCCTCTCAAAGAATTCTTTTTTTTGTTTTATTCAATGGAGGGAACCAGAAAGAATTCGGTTAGCATTGAATCTAATGGACAAATTGGTGAATATGAGCAAAAAAATTGCATAATGCCTAGTGAGAAAGATATTGTGATTATGCCAAAACAGTCATCGGGATATATTATTAATAAGATGGAATTTAGATGTATGCCTAATTCATCAGATAAGAGGAAGATAGACTTTTATGCATGTTCGCATAATGAAGATCATAAAGGAAGGAAGATTGAGATTTCTAAATAAGGGAAGAAGAACCTTGAGGAATACCTCAAATGGAGGGGAAAATGTTATCTGTGTGGAGAAAAGGGACATAGAGTGACAGACTGTTATGGAGTTCAATGTCTTATTTGTGGAGAACATGGGCATTACCCAACTCAATGCCCTGACCTAAAAAGTTATTTCTAAAATAAGGAAGGACTTATCCAGGAAAATCATTGAAGATGATGGTTTGAAGTTTTTATGTATTGGTATTCAAGAATAATGTTATTGAGGTACTTTTATGGTATATTGGAATATCAATGTATTGGTCCATTTTGGTTTTCTATAAGAATATGGCATCGGTAACCATGAAAAGTGATTGAAAGATTTTTGAAAAAAAAAGATGATATGCGCATAATGAAGGGAAAACGAGAAAATGAAATGTTTGACAATATTCATGAGCTCATGATTGATATAAGGAGTAAGTGATATCATGGTTTGAGTATATAGAATTTTGAGGATTCTGGTATGTGAAAAAAGTTAACTTTTAACAGCATTCATGTTTTCAATAAGGTTCAATGGGTATTAATTTTTCAAGAGAATACATGATTAAGGTATTCACATGACTAGAATGTGACAAATAGGATATATGGGGCATTAATGATGGTATTCACATGCTTGGTTGATGAAATTTCAAGAAATTGTTTTCTTTATACTATGAGCTTGGACCGAAGTATTTTAGATAAGCCAAAAGATTGGAATAGATTATGTTTGAAATAAGTTAGTATTTTTTAAGAATAGAACTTTTTTTCGATATAATTGATGGGATGTTATAGTAACGTAGTTTTAGAAAAAGGAAAACCTTTCGGACGGGTGATAGCCCATCACGTCAGACAAGGCTGTGGGAATCAAACCCACAACCGAAGTGCGACTGGCCATTATCGCCTACCACTGGCCTACAGGAAGTCCTTGTTTAGAAGAAACTAGTTTTATTATATTAAGCAATATGATATATGAATTATAAGTCCTTTTTAGGAATCATATATGACTAATCTCACTAGAGATGGACTTATGTATTTTTTTATATCTTTTCTAACCTTTTGTTTGAGACAGATGAAATGACCCATCATTCTATCACATGACCTGCTAACACATCACGAATGACAAATTCAACTTCATTTATTTAATAGATGAAGTGGAAATTGTCCATAGAACGACCAATGGTGAGACTATACCAAAATCATGAAAGTATTTATTCTAATCCCAATTTCATCAACTTTAGGGAAATGATCTTGAAAAACAAAAATGTTGTCCTAGTGCTCTTATATCTGATGAATCAGATGTTGCCTTAGATCATCACAATTCTATGGCTTTGTGATTGCTGGATTTTCTATAGCCATGTTCTCTACCACTCTCCATCAGAACATGATCGTTAGATTTCTCTTCCATATCCATATTTTCACATATGTGGAAACCCAGTGTTTAGTTTTTTTGGGTAACCGTTATGTTTCATACTTTTGTTTTTAAATATTGGTTTTGGTATTCCATTTTATGATGTGAGTTTTTATTAAAGAAACTTTCGAGTAGTAAACCATTTATAACCCCGACGAATTTCGAGGGAAAAATTCATTTTAAGGGGGGTAGAATGTAACACCCCGAGATTTTATGAAAAATATTCTTTTTAATTTCATTAATTTCTTGGGTTGTACACAACATCAAAAGAATCTTGCACAACATGCATCCTTGACTTTCCTTGCTTTACACACAATCATGACCTTCCTCGATAGCGTGTGTAGTACGCAATACCGAGTTTCACTAAACAACGATATGCTATTAAAATATTATTAAAACAAGCCGTTATGAATAGTAATAACCACTTTTTGAAATTTTGTAAATTTTATTTTTCAAAATGGATTTTATTTTTGGATTCAGAATATCGAAATTAGGTTAGGGTGAAATTTTGGTATTTTTCGGATAACATTCATTTTCTGATGAATAGTGAAAATTAGTAAATTTTAATTAAAAACAACTTTTTGAATCGAAATAATTAATAGTGATAATTTATTAATTTTAGTGGTTTTAAAGAATATTTAGAATATACTTTTACAATTTAATACAATGTTGGTCATTGGATGTAATTTCACATTTAAACCAGACATAAACAAGTGTCAATCTTTTGATAGTTATTATCTCTTAAGAACACGCTAATTGTTTTGACGAAGGGAATTAATTTTTAAATAAATTAATGCAACTGATATGTTTTGAATTTGGTAAAATGGAGATTAGTTTTTAGTTCATAATATCAAATATAGCTTAGGCCTAATTTTTGATATTTTTCTGGAAACTTTCATTTTTTGATGAATAGTGAAACTAATAAGTGGTAGTTAAAAAAATGAATTTTTCATAAAACATAATTTTACCATTACTGTGAGTGGAATTTAAAAAATCATAGAGACACAGTTGATGTTAGTAAGTACAATGTGGTTCAATGAGATGAAAATAATTTTTTGTGAATAGTAACTTTTTACTTTTTTTTACACCGGTTAAAAGTAAATAGGGTTATTAACGGTAAAAATGATATTATTATTACCATAACGCATGTCCTAATTCTATTGGATAAGTTTAATTCGACCAAAAACGACTTTAGGAATAAAATATGACCATTTAGGCCCACTTGGATTAGATTAGGACATTTATTATTATTTAATTTAAAGAAGAGTTAAAAGAGGTAAAATCAATGTTTATATACTAAAACATTTTTAATATGGGGTTATACATAAGATAAATTCGACTATAAATATTAATTAGAAATATAAAAAGATTTACAACATAATTGTATTTTATTTATTATTTTAGACATTATATAATTTAATTTATTTATGACACAATGATGATGCAGTAATTATCTTATTATTTAAATATTTACATAATTGATGTTATAAATATCCAAATAAATGTAATTTGGGACTTTTTATGAATTCCACTATTTTTTTACGTTAATATGACATGTTATTATTGATTTAATTAACTTTTCGCGAACTAATCATTCTATTATAATTTTAACAAAAATCAATTACTAAATATTGTCAAAATTGACATAAAATAGTTTTTAAAACAAATATTATATTATTTATTGTTATTTTATTCCTAATAATCTAAGGTTCGACCAAATGACATATATAAGGTTATATATATTAATAATAAACAAATTGGGGTTCGGTTTGATTGTTATAGTAAGTTTATTAAACTTATTGTGTAAGAACACAAGAAGACTAGGTAAAAGTAAAATTATTTAACTTAATGTTAAATCTAAATTATAAGGATAAGATAGGGACCTAAACTTGTCTAAATTCTATTGTATGAGATTATTTCGACCCATACCCAACTTAGCTTCTAAATAAATCAATTTGGAGCTATTTAAAACCGAATTTGGATTTATAATAAAATAATATTTTTAGTTATTCCAAAGTTGCCCCTCTCCTCCCATATAAAAGGGCACCTCCTCCCTCTCTTCCTCACACAACTTTGAGCCTTCATGCTCGGCCAACCCCTGCCAATTTCGTCTCTCCACTTCCATAGAGACATCCTAGAGGTCCTGGTCTTCTTAAAAGAACAATTTTAGTGCCCTAAAAGGAGGTCTCAAAGAAGCGCTTCAAAGAAGAGGTAATGCCTGTTACTGATTCATTCATCTTTATTTCTTCATCCACTTATTCTTCTTTAGTTTTTTCACCATGAAGTAATAACATCAGTATCAATAATATACTGATATGTTATTATAAGTATGAAACAATCATATTTCACCATCTATCCATCCTATGGAAAATAAAATCACCGTGCATGCGTACGTACGGAATACCGTCTCCACGCCGTGGTGTAATCCATTTTTCACCACCACCTTACTTGTATGGGTATAATGGTGTAAATAATAACTATATATGATTATTTTAAAGTGATATTGATTCTTAAATAGTATACATACACTCCAATACAGTCCCACGATCATGAAAATGATATCATCCCTCCTACGTACGTACGGACTACCGTCTCCACGACGCGATGAGATTAATTCTCCACGTTAACCATTCATGAATGATTATAAAGTATATATAAGAATTAATCATAAAATATATGACATAATAATGATACTGGATTTATGTGTATATATATGTATGTCATCTACTTAATTCCATTCAACTCAATAAGGAAACGAAAACCGTGTTCATGAGTACGTAAGGCCTACCGTCTCCATGAACGGTGTGTTTCTTTCCATTTTCTGATTTATTATATATATGTATATTCTGAATATATATTATATATAAATCAGGTTTCATATTCTGGAATTAAGTAATCATGATCTAAGTAATCATATGAATAATTACAAGTTAAAACACGGACGACAAATGAAACAATTGTACCCAAAAAGATTTTTAACATGGAATTTACAAACGAACGGGTAATATAAAGTCATAAGTGAACCATATATGATATCATAACAATGAGTATGATTCTGTAGTAAGTCAGTGACATTATTTAAATCATTATACAGGAGGTTCGGACACTTACGAAGCAAATCAGACCTATGGTAAGGGAAATATCACAATCTCATTTTAATCAGAGATTGTTTATACTTTGGAATTTACTGGGGTGTATTTTATAATCCACATCAATGTTTCCTCACTATGTAATATTTATATCCTTATAAAATAGTTTATATCCAATTTTACCCTTCGGTAAGTTTTTATTAAAAGATATAAAAAGAATATTTTGTCGTTTTTTGTACGAGGTACTTATGGACATTTTCAACAAAAGTATGAGAAGAATGTTTTTTTAACTTATACGGCATGAATGGATAATTAAAACATCATTTCCAAGAATCATCCTTTACAAGTTTTCAGTTTTATTTTTAATCAACTTCTATTAGTTTAAAATTGAATGTCATGTTAAGAAAGGAAAATGTTTTTGAATTTGAAAGGATATTTTCCTCAAGAATGAAGTTCAAGTGCTTTATCAAAATTATTTTCCATATAAGATAATATAGGGTTCTTTTTCAATACCTATTATTACATTGATTTGATTATGTTGTGATGGAATTATTTTTATGAAATCATTTATCAAATATGAATTGTTTTATGATGTCATGTTGTTTAAGAATCCCATTTTTATTACATGGGTTCTCCAATGATGTATGATTTATGATTTTGTGGCACACATAAGAATGGTATCATTATGATATGGGTGGGACCTATATCTCCCTCCAATGAATTGGGTAAAGATTTTATATCTCTTGAGATATACATGGATGGAATGGCGGGTTAAACCGGTTCAGTGAAACAGGACTGAAACGAGGAGTGAACTCGGTTCAGAAATGGTCTTTTTGCACTAAGATAGTCTTGGCAATGAGTCTTGACTACTAAGAAATGATTCACTATGATTATGTGTGTATGAAACAAAGTTTCATGTTTTATGTTATGATTATTGGGATTACATTTCGCTACTATGATTTATCCCATGTTATTATATTATGATCTCTTTTGCAGGTTAAGATTTCCAAAATGTTATGTTCTTATGAATATGATGTGATTGATATTTCTTTTATTTACCCTTACTGAGCATTTGAGCTCCCCCTTTTTATTTTTTATTTTCCACAAGATATAATGAAACGTTTTAGGTAAAAAAGAAGAAGATCATTATGGGGGATATTGAAGATCTTTCGCCACGATTAGAAGATTATATTCTGAGTTTCCAAAGACACTAAACTATTACGGTCCTTGTGTGTGTGTTTTTATTATGTACTAAGTATTCCACAAAGTAATGTAATGTCCATGTATATTAAGCTTAGGGTCTTTACAAAGTTCTTCCTTTCTCTTTTAATAGACAAGAATATCATCTTTAAAGACTACCAAAAACTGATCAAGATAGTCTCTAAAGACTATATTCATCAGATCCAAGAAGATAGTAGGGGAATTAGTAAGAAAAAATGGCATCACTATAAATTCATAGTGTCCATACTTTGTACCGAAATCCATCTTTGGTATATCCTCCCTTTTGAACCATATTTGATGATACCTTGAACGAAGATCAATCTTGGAAAAGTATTGAGCTCCGCCTAGTTGGTCAAATAAGTCATAAATGCGTGGGAGATGATATTTGTTCTTGATAGTGATCATGTTCAGTTCTCGATAATCAATGCAGATTCTCATTGATCCATCTTTATTCATAACAAACAGAACAGGTGCTCCCCAAGGTGACTTACTAGGGCGTATGAATCCATTATCAGGATTCTCTTATAGTTGCTTCTTTAAATCCTGCAACTCAATTAGGGCCATTCTATAAGGTGTCTTTGAAATAGGAAAATCACCTGGTATGATTTTTATTGAAAAATAAACTTCACGATTTGGTGGAAGACCATGCAATTCCTCTAGAAAGACATCATCACACTCCCGTACAATGGGAATGTTCTTAATCGTGAGTTTCTCACCAACCATTTAAGATAAATATCCTTAATTTTGTGGAATCAAGACCCATAAGATGGAAGAAATTTACACTGGAAGGTTATGTTCATCCTTGCATCGATAGATGATCATAGATTGATCTGGAGTAGGAAATGTGAATTCCATTCTTTGGAAATTGTTATGAGCTCCATATAAATAAATCTAATCCATGCCAAGAATCACATCATATTCCACTATAGGAAGGATCATAAGATTTACAGAAAGCACTTTCCCACAAAATTCAATCTGAGAAGAATTATAAACTTTTGATGCGAATGTTGTGCCATTAGGGGTTGTCACAGCTAACTCAACATCTAATTATTGAGGTAATACGACGATACCCTTAGAAAATTCATCAGAAATAAAAGAGTGGGTGGATCCAGAATCAAATAAAACATTTTCTACTTTAGAGTGGATGGTAAGTGTACCTTTCTCCACTTCGTTATCGTACTCCACATCACAGATAGAAATTGCATGTGACTTTCCTTTGACTTTGGCCTTAAGAGTTTCTTGACGTCGATCATCGTCAAATACCCTTGGATTATGGAATTGATTGGCATAATGCCCCATTTCCATGCACTTGTAACATTGAAGTGTAGGAGGTGAACCCTGTGTAGCCTTTTCTTTGTTCGCATCACTAGACATCTTCTTCCCATCATTGCGACATTAAAGTTCCCGATGACCTTCTTTTCCACATTTGAAACATTTATTTGTCCCTTTAAAACAACTCCCTCCATGTTTCTTTCCACACTTTGAGCATAAGGGAAATCTCAATTTCTTTTCAGTGTGGTCTTTAGATTTCCCTTTGATGTCCATTTTCCTTTTCTTATCAAACGCATATGACTGATGGGTTACTCCAATCTCCATCTCATCCTTGAGAGCACATTGAACGATTTCCTCGTATCTATTGAAGTCCCTTATAGCTAACGCCCATCGAAGACTTGGTTTTAACCACTAAAGAATCGATCGATCTTACTCTTAGGATGGATAATAATTTCGGAAGCGTACCTTACAAGTCTTGTAAATTTTTCTACGTAGGTACCAAAAGATTCATCATCCTTTTTCTTCAGTTCAAGAAACTCCTTCTCCATCGTTGTTCGAAGAATATAAGGGAAGTACTTTTTTAAAAATAAGTTCTTTAACTCGTCCCATTCCAGGGATTCAATTTCAACCCTTTTGCCTCGTATTCTGGATAGTATTCCACCATTGATTAGCTTCACCTTCCAAAATATATACTTCTAAGATGAAAATATCATGCTTTGAACATTGAAGAACTTCAGTAGTACTGATCCATTGTTCATCAACTAATGGATCAGTAGACACGCTGAATAAGGGTGGACACTGCCTCATGAAGAATTCAACAGAATGTTGCTACTTTATTTTCTTGTTTGGAATTCATACATGATTCATAGCTTTAGAAAGTTGTGTGAGCTTGGCAAAAAGATTTTTCAATCCAACTCCCATAATGTTTGGTTGCTCACGGGGAAAATCATTGCATTGCCCGTCGCATTCCGCGTTAACATGGTTCCTTCGGGTTCTAGCCACTGACTAAAACCAAGAAGAATACTGTGAGCAACATTAATTATAATAGGAAAACCACATAATCAGTAATAAAATTTTACACTAAAGGTCTTCTCATAGGTTTTTCAGGGGCATTTCTAAAACACTAAGATTTTGTTCTATGCTTATACCTATCCATATGTTTTTTACTAAATCTTTCACATCCTAGTTTCCAAAGGACGACTATAACTTTCCTCTGATACCAACTATAGCGGTCTAGAATTACTTCCATTGGAATATAAATTTTACCTATTTGGGTATTCCATGGGTGGATACACCCCCTGGGCAGGACACACCACCTTCTCCAGTGGAAACCATTTCCTCATGATTCCATTGGGTGGAGAGCAATGCTTCGTCCAACGCTTACATGGGAGAGTTCCCACGGATCAGATACATTCCTACATCCTTTTCCTCTGATACCAACTATAACGACCCACAATTTTCATACATTGTTATTGCTTCAAAATTGAAGCACACATATTACAACGTATAACAAAACCATGAAAGGACTGTATATGTATAGTGTCTTTAGAAATTGGGAATCATAAACAATAGGTTCATAAAGAATATACATTGTCTCCCATATATTTCATCATATCTAGAGTCCCTTTTTGGCATATCCTACTTAATAACCATCTTCCTGACCTGGGGAAGGAAAACATACAAAAAGGGAGAGATCAAATGCTCAGTAAGGGTAAACATAAGAAATATCAATCACATCATATTCAGAAGATCATAACATTTTGGAAATCTTAACCTGCAAAAGAAATCATAATTTCATAACTTGGGATAAATCATATTAGTGAAATGTAATCCTAATAATCATAACATAAAACATGAAACTTTTGTGGCATGCAAACATAATCATAGAGGATCATTTCTTTTTAGTCAAGACTCATTGCCAAGACTATCATAGCAGACAAAGTCCATTTCTGAATCGAGTTCACGTCTCGTTTAAGTCCTATTTCACTATGCCAGATTAACCTGTCATTCCAGCCATGTCTATATCATGAGATATAAATCTTTACCCAATGAATTGGAGGGAGATATAGGTCCCAACCATCTCATAATGAAACCATTCTTATGTGTGCCACAAAATCATAAATCATACATCATAGCATAACCCATGTAATAAAAATGGGATCCTTAATCATCAGGACATCATAACACAATCCATATAAGATAAAAGGACATCAATAAAATAATTCCACCTTTACATAATCAAAACAATGTAAAAATAGGGATATAAATAAAACCCTACATTATCTTAGATGGAAAATAATTTTGATAAAACACTTGAACTCCATTCTTGATGAAAAATATCCTTTCTACTTCAAAAACATTTTCCCTTCTTATCATGTAATATAATTTTAAACTAAAAGTAATTGATTAAAAATAAATACGAGAACTTTTAAAGGAAGCTTCATAGAAAAAAATTCTCTAAAAATTCATTCATGCCGTATAAGTTAAAAAGACATTAATCTCGTGGTTTGGTCGGAAAAGTCAAAAAGTACCTCGAACCAAAAATGACAAAAGATTCCTTTCATATATTTTACTAAAACCTCGCCAATGGGTAAAATTGAATTTAAAAAATTATAGGATGATAGAAATAATATTACATATTTAGGAAACATGGATGTGGATGATAAATATTCCCCAGTAAATTCTGAAGTATAAACAATCTCGAATAAAAATGAGATTTTGAGATTTTCCCTTACCTTAGGTCCGATTTGCTTTGTATGTGTCTGAACCTCCTATGTAATGATTTATATAATTCCATTGAATTATTAGAGAATCATATTAATTCTTATGATATCATATATGGTCATATTCTTATCTTCTTATTACTAATACGTGATTGCTGCCTATTAATCGGGTGTTCACTGCTTTATGTTCTTATGCATGCCTTGTCGAATAAATTCTTATTATTCTTTTTAGGTTATAGATAACTCATTTAAAGAATGGTATTAGTGTAATATATATCATATTTATTCATTAAATTCATTTATATAATCATTATTCAATGAAGATCATGTAGAACGGGTCACATCACATCGTGGAGACGGTATGTCGAACGCACGCACGAGCGATGATACCGTTCCCAAGATCATGGAATTGTATTGAAGTGTATGTATACTATTTCAGAATTAATATCACTTTAAAATAATCATATATAGTTATTATTTACACCATTATACCTATCCAGGTAAGGTGGTGGTGGAAAATAGATTACACCAGGGCGTGGAGACAGTATTCCGTACGTATGCACGCGCGGTGATTTCGTTTTCCGTAGGATGGATAGATGGTGAAATAGGGTTGTTTCATACTTATAATAACATATCCGTATATGAGTGATACTGATGTTGTTATTTAATAATGAAAAAACTAATGATGAATAAGTATAAGAACGAATAAAGTTGAAAGAATAGGTAACAGATATTACCTCTTCTTTGAAGCTCCTCTTCTTAACCTCCACTTTGGGCACTAATGATGGAATTTGAAGAAGACCAGAACCTCTAGGATGTTTCTATGGAAGGGGAGAAGAGAAATTTTCAGGGTTTGTCCGAGCTTGAAGGCTCAATGTGGTGTGAGGAGGAAAGGGAGGAGGTTCCCTTTTATAAGGGAGGAGAGGGGTACCTTAGGAAAAACTAAAAATGTTATTTTATTATAAAGTCGTATTCTATTTTTAATAGTTCCAAATTGATTTATTTCGAAGATAAATATGGTATGGGTCGAAAACTCTCATAAATTATAATTTATACAAGTTTAGGTTTCTATTTTAACCTTATCATTTAGATTTAACATCAAGTTAAATAATTTTACTTTTACCCTGTCTTCTTGTTTTCTTACACTATATGGTTAATAATCTTACTATAACAAGCCAAAATAACCCCAAGTTGTTTCTATTAGTATATCTAACCTTATCTAAGTCATTTTGCCTAACCATAGATATTTAGGAATTAAATTACAATTATTAATATAATACTTGTTTTTAAAACTATTTTATATCAATTTTGACAATATTTGGTAATTGATTTTTGTAAAAATAATAACATAATGATTAGTTCGAAAAATGTTAATTAAATAAATACTAACATGTCTTATTAACATATAAAATTAGATGAATTCCTAAAAATTCTCAAATTACATTTATTTTGGTATTTATAACATCAATTATGTTAGTATTTCATTAATAAGGTAATTACGGCATCATCATTGTGTCATAAATAAATTAAATTATATAATGTCTAAAAATTATAAATAAAATTAAATTATATAGTAAATCTTTTTATATTTCTAATGCATATTTAAAATTTAATTTATATTATGTATAACCCTATATTAAAAATATTTTAGTTATTATACTTTGATTTTAACTATTTTAACTCTTCTTTAAATAAAAAAATATTAAATGTACTAATCTAATCCAAGAAGACCTAAAGGGTAATATTTTATCCCTAAGGTTGTTATTTGTTGAATTATACTTATCCAATAGAATTAGGATGTGTGTTAGGGTAATAATAATATCATTTTACCCTTAATTACCATATTTAATTTTAACCGTGGTAAATAAAAGTAAAAAGTTACTATTCACCAAAAATTATTTTCATCTCATTGAACCACATTTTACATACTGACATCAACTGTGTCTCTCATATTTTTGAAATTCCATTCACAGAAGTGGTAAAATTAAGTTTTATATAAATTTTCAAATTCTCTTAGGAGGTGGGTAAAAGACGGTGAAAAGTTCAATTAAATTTTAATATATTATAAAATGACTCCAATGGATTACATTGAACTTATATAGGTATTATGTATTAATTTTGACCTAAAATAAATTTTAAAAAATAAATAAATAAATAAATAAAAATTCCTTTTTTAAATAGTAACCTAGTGTTTTCACTATTCATCAAAAATTGAATGTATTCAGAAAAATACCAAAATTTTACCCTAGGCTAATTTCGATACTCCGAATCCAAAAATGAAGTCCATTTTGAATGATAAAATATAAAAAATTTCAAAAAGTGTGTATTACTATTCATAACGGCTAGTTTTAAATATATTTTAATAGCATATCATTGTTTAGTGAAACTCGGTATTGCGTACAACGCAAGCTATCAAGGAAGGCCACAGTTGCGTATAAAGCAAGACAAGCTAGAGTTGTGTGTAGTGAAATATTCCTTTGATGATGTATATAACATAAAAGTAAATATTTCTCAAAAAAATCTCGGGTGTTACATTGAAATTTGTCATTATTATACAAATAAATGACGATAATTCTATATCATAATATCCTCACATTAAAAAATAACATTTTATTTTTGTTTAATTCTCCACAAAAAATTGACTTGGTGAATGGCCTTGATTCATATGACATTCTATATAAGATCCAAAATTTTAGCTGGTTGATCATTAAAAGAAAGAACATCCTTTAGCAGTATGAACAGTGAACTCAGTACATGGGAAGGTTCAGTGAAGTAATTACATATGATAAATACATTGAAAAACACGGATAATAGAAGGATTTGGAGGATGTTCTTATTCATAAAATACAGTCCCAATATGATAAATAATATCAAATTGATCGATATTACATGGGATTAGTTTCCCTTACTTTAAAATCACTATAACCATCTTCTATGAAAAAATTTGAATAAATCATTTCTCACCAAATTGAAATTCGAAAGCACAATGTTAGTTATACGCATACTGTTTCTTGCAAAATTGATCTTCTTTAATATGATGCTGAATTGTTTTAACCATATATTCCATTTTTTTAGTGATCTCAAGTCCCAATATCTTTCTTTCTCTGACATCATCATATAACATTGGATATATACGTTTCCTCCCATAGATGGATCCATAAATAACAATCTAAATTCTTTAGAGAAAGATATTTTTATAAGAAAACTCAGTTAGAGGAAGGTGCTGATCTATGAACCTATTAAAATAAAACAAACAAGAGCTCAACATAATTTTTAGGTTTTATTTTTTTTAGAATATCTGACCATTGGTGAATGATAAGTTGTTCTAAAACTCAACAATGCATCATTTAATTGCCATATATTTCAGAAAATCATTTAAGTAATCATTTTATCTCTATCAGATACAATTGAATGGTGTACTCTATAGATCAATAATAATTCCTCATTGTATATCATGGTTAGTTGATCTTGAAATAATTCTTCTCTTATAGAAATATAGTTTTCATAATTAGTAATTGGATCATGTAAAAACCATGTATTATTACACAATTTAGGAATATTGGGGAGTCAAATAAAATAATCCAATGTTAGGTTCTCCCATTTCCATTCTGATATAGGTAATTGTTGCAACGTCCCCACAATATTTTTTTTCATTAGTTACTTGCTGGAATAACAATAATTGAGATACAAAATATATTAAAAACATATTCATGAAATCCATCTAGAAGTATTCGTTATGATATTTATATATATTTTTACATCATTGATGAATAGAGAATGAAGAAATATGAGATTCCTCTGACTAATTCTTCTTTAAATCTAGTATGAAAGGGAAATATACACAATATCAGAACCTTATCATTCCATCCTGATGAAGGTCATTCTTTAAAACATATTTTAACTTCTTTTCTATCCATACATATCCCATATATTCCACTTTTATATCCACATTTATAGATGGTTGTACATTTTATTATGAAAGATAATATTTTTTCCCTTCCTTTGGGATTTCTATATCAATATTCTTCAAATCCATAAATACTAAATCATATTTATGTTCATCATAGATAATCCAAAAGTATCCTTTTGAATCAATTTAGTGGCCTACTAGTTATATTTCATGGGAAGTAATGTATTGGGAAGTACTAATAATTTTTTATCCCTAACGATATTATCTAGTGCATGTTTAACTCCTTTTTTTGTGAATATGTATTTCAAAGTTTTATGACCAGTGTATATATCACACTTTTCTCCATAAATATAATGCCTCAATTTCTTTAATGAAAAAATACTATTTATATAACCAAATCACGTGTTTTAAAGTTTTTATCGAGAATATTCAACTATAAAGAGGCATAAGCGATATCCATGTTATTTTATATAAGAACACATCCCAACACCTTCTTGTATGCAACAATTTATATTACAAACAATTATCTAGTATAAGAAAATGTATGAATATTTGGGTCAACAATCCTTATTTTTAGTTCCATGGAAGCTTCCACATTCTCATATTTCTAGAGGAACCTATCACCCTTCTAGGTTATCTTGGCCGGAGTATTATATAGTTCTGATTAATTATCAACAATCTATAGATAATATCCTGATAGTCCCAGAAAACTGTGTATATCACTCACTGTGGTTGGTCTCATCCAGTATTCAATATTCTATACCATTGATGGATATACTAATAAACCATCACTTGAGATTATGTTGCCCAAAAATTGACACTTTTGTCAATAAAATAAACACTCTATAAAAATTTCAAACATATTATATTTACATAGGGTCTTTAGAAATATTATCATGTGGTATTCTTATTGACACATGATCTTTGAATAGATATGAATCTCATCAATACATACTAGAAAAAACTAATCATGTGAATCTATGAAGACTCTATTCATAAAATCCATGATGATATCATGGGAATTAGTTAGACTAAATTGAATCACTATATATTCATATTTTCTAAACAATATATATTATTACATATTGGGTATATCATCCTTTTCGAACCTCAATTGATGATATACTGAATGATGGTAAATATTTTAAAACTATTTAGATCAACACATTTGATCAAAGAATTAATTAAAATGGGGATGATGATACGTTTTCATGACCATTATCGTGTTTGACACTCGATAATCAATGAAATGATGCATTTAACAAGAGTTTATTTTCACTAAAATAATTGGTGCAACACAAGGTGAAGCACATTTCTAAAAAAATTACTTGTCAAGGTTTTCCTAGAGTTTCTTCTTTAATTCCTTCAACACATTTTGGGTCATTCTACAGGAAGTTTTTGAAATTGGTGTTGCCCCATGTATGGGTTTTATCAATTTCTCAACATTATGTTTTTGTTGATACCATGTAATATTTTATACAAATACATACACAAATTCTCTAACAATAGGAGTATAAGGCCCCAGCCTTAAACCTTACTTAATATTGAGTTATTAAAAGATTACACATTGAGGGTCTTTTCAGGTTTGTAGTTTTAGAGAATTAGATCTTGAAACTTTCATTACATTCCACCTTTAAAAAAGTGGTTACATAAAAGACAGGATTCATTCTTTCCAACAACGGAAACATATTTAAAATAAAACTTGGATTCTTTCTTGACACATCCATGACTCTATCATCTTATCATGTACCTTTCCCGTGACCTGTGAAAAACATTTCAAAAACTTGGGATGAGCATAAAAAGCTCAGTAAGGGTTATAAAAATATGGAAAGGAAACATGAGTTCATATATACATAAGAATGAAATCATACAGTACCCATAAAACAAAGGCACTTTAATACTTCATCAAACCATGAATAAATCATAGAAATCATAAGACAAAAATGTACCTTGAGGCATTCATAACATTCTTACGTAGGGAGTAACCCTCTTGGTTACGTTTGGAATACCCATCACAGTATATTCCCTAAATCTCTTCGGAGAAACCTTAACGTTTCACTCCTTCGTGTTACCCAATGCATTGAAGAGCTATATCGAGCTCACCCGCCCTTAGTTTATCACGGAACCACCCGTTTTCATAACAATTCCCAAGAACCATAACAGAAATGTATCACATAAAACATGCATAAAGGAAACATAACATTTCCACATTTCAATCACAATATAACATTTTACTATATTGAAATAATGAATCCATTCAAAAAGAAACCATTTCCAAAACCATTTAAAACATTTCATAAAGAGATTTTGGAATCAAATTGTCCCATACCACCTTGAAGCTTAAAATTTTAAACCATTAATATCCATTTAAATAAATCCTTAAAACTATTTTGAAAACATGGATATTAATAAGAACAAATAATTAAAACATTTAAAATGATATTTTGGTTAAACGGGTTTTACCAAAATTAGAGACACTTGAATACAATAATTGAGGAATAACATTTAAGCAGAACATTATAATATCATGAGAATAAATGGATTCGTGATATAATACTCCAAAGGACAGTATAGACACCATATAAGAGTGAATAACAACAATGAACCCTCAATAGAAATGTCAAATGTGATGAAATCCCTTATAAATAAGTTATCCTTAAATTAAGGACAAATTAATCTCAAAAATATGTGTGAAAAATATAAATACACACAATATAAGTGGATATTAAGTGTAAAACAATAAAAGGTCATTCACACATATTCAATGGATGACATATTCAATGACTACATGTAGAACCCAAATATAACGAAATTGGGTAAAAAAGTTCCCTTGACAGCCTAACGGCATCACATCAAAATGAGTTGATGAGAGATAAAAAGTGTATCTCATCACTTGGACATAAAATTTACACCAATAAGGATATATGAGAACATATCCCAACATAACAATATGTAAATTTAAAGACCCAACAAAAGAAGTCTTTTAAAAAAGAGGACGGTGAACGGTTCCCTTACCGACTTGGGTATCTTTCAAAACATACACCCCATGAAAGAAGAACAATAGATCATTGATGTAAATACTCATAAACTAAATTATATTACACAAAGAGTAGAAAAATTGGCAGTACATACACCACTCAATGGAATTTGTGGCAAATGTTGCATAAATCTCATGGAAATAAAAGTGAGATGAAAAATCTCTTACGAAAACTCGGCAGCCTAACGGCGCCACATAAAACTTCCGAATATGGATTGATGAGATCAAATAGGCTATCTCATCACATTAAAATAAAATTTACAGAAAGAGGAATATAAAAGAACATCCCCCAACATTACAAATAGGAGCTTAAAAGATGTTACATAAAGGAGAGTACTTAAAAGGAAAGAGAGAGGTTTGATCTCTTACGAAAGTTTGGCAGCCTAACGGCGCCACTCAAAACTTCAAAAATGGATTTATGAGAGAGAATTGGGTCTCTCATCACATGAACATAAAAATTACAGTAATTGTAATATAAATGACCATCCCAATAACAATAAATATGAGCTTTAAAAGGAATGACATAAAAGTGTGTACTTAAAAAGAAAGAGAGGAGTAGGATCCCTTACATCGGGTCCGACTTGACTCGATCGTTCTTTAATCTCCTGAATAATAAACTTGAGTTAATTTCTACTTACTTAAGAACCTTTTTCATGTTAATTATTCCTTTTATATCACTTATTACCATGTCATAAACATTATGTAATCATTTATGTTAATAATATTTGTTTTGCCGATATTAGGTTCTTAAGTCGAAAGTGGACTTCTTACAATTACATGTTGTTCGTGTGGCCAAATGTTTATTATATAAAGAATTGTATTCATGATGTAGATATCATATATGTCATATATATCTAGTACATGCATGCATTTATAACATTACATAATCATTTAGAGGTAAGAAATGAAATGCACCGTTCATGGAGACGGTAAGCCGTACGTACGCATGAACGCTACTTTCATTTCTATTTCGTATTTTATAGAATGGAATAATAATGATATAAAGGTATATTATAATTCCAGTATAATATCATATATAATATCATAGTTACATCCTTTATACGTCCCACATATGGTATTTAACGAATCAAATCACTTTGAGGGGCGGTAGTCCGCACTTTCTTAAATGAAGATATCACGTTTACCCATAATGGAAACCATAAAGGAACCCCCAAAATGAAAAAACCAGAAGCTTAAGGAAAACATAAACATATTATATATCATATATAAAAATAGTGACATCATAATGGCCACCTTTGAAGGTGTTAAATGAGTATTGAACAATCATCGTTTCGGGAGGCAGAATTTCGCCATCCACGGAAACCGTATGTTCTTTACCCATTTGATGTAGTTGTGTGAGAGTTTATCTCGAATAAATCTTATAAAAACATCATAGTATATTTAAGATACTGGTTTTGTTACAAAATAATTAAATAAAAAGAGTTTATGGGGTTGGAGAAGAAAAATAAATCAAATGAACATGAGAGAATGAATTACCTTTAAAAGTTTAACTCCTTTTGATTTGAGCCTAATGGCTTCCTTTGAAAGGATTATGCCCAAAAGGAATCCTCTAGGATGAGTATAGGGATGTGGAGAGAGTAAATGGGCAGGGTTTGGCCGATCCAAAGGCTTGAGGAGTGTGTGAAATGAGGTAGAGGTGGGGGCCTTTTATAAGAGGAGAGGAGGGGCACTTTTGGAAAGTAAGAAATATTACATTATTTGAAAATGTGTTTCGGTTTTCAAAGGTCACACATTGATATAATTCGTGGATATGGTTATAAGGATATTAAATCAACCCATCCAATAAGTTTTGGACATGTCTAGTTCATAGAGTTTACATTATCTTTCCATTTTATTTAAATCGTCAAATAATGATGTCATCGCTACATCATTATTATGTCATAAATAATTTAATTTATTTAATGTCTAAAAATTATAAAACAAATACTATTATGTAGGAAATCTTTTTAGTTTTCCAATGACTATTTATAATAAAAATCTGACATTTATAACTCCAGTTAAAAATTGTTTTAGTAAAACATATCATGTGTGTGTCTTTTTTACTTTTACATTAAATAAAAAGTTCTTTATGGCATTTCCCAACCAAAGTGGATCCATGGGGTCCCCAAGTTGACCCATGGCTTGTATTGGTCTGCCATGACTCAACCAATGAGGGTAGGACATGTTTCAAGCTCACCTCATTTTATTAAAGCAATAGTTTTACCTTAAACTACACTAATTACCACTAATCGCGATTGAAAACGTAATAAGTTACTATTCACCAAAAAATTATTTTTATCCCATTGAACCACATTTTACTTCATAATGACAAACATGTATATCGGATTTTTGAAATTAAAAACACAAAGATGGCAAAATTTCATTTAAACGGAAAAATCAGTTTTTATAAGTACCACTTAGTGGTGTCACTATTCATCAAAAATTGAAGTTTTCCAGAAAATTACCAAAACATCACCCTAAGCTATATTTGATATTACGAATTCAAAAAAGAAGTCTATTTTACAAAATTCAAAATATATAAGTCACATTAATTAATTTAATAATTAATTCCCACTGTCAATGCAAATAGTGTGTTTTTATGAAACAATAAGTATCAAAAGATTGACACTGGTTTAAGTCTGATTTCAAAGGGAAATTAATTCCAATGACCACTATTGGATTTAATAGTAAATATATATTATAATTTCACTTTAAAACCGAATCAAAAGATAATCTAATCAAATAAATAAATTAGATTAAAAATAGATTTTGAATTGAAATACAACATTTTACACTATTCATTAAAAAAAATAAACTTTATCGGAAAGATACCAAAAATTTACACAAAGTAAATTTTGATGTCCCAATTTTAATAAGAGTTTTATTTGGTCCAAAATAATGTTTAAGAGTGAACAAAACTATATATAATTACGGTTCTCCATCAAAAGGAGATAAGTGAACCTTTAGTGAAAACTAGGACATATACACCTAAAATTGAATTCTTTCCGTATTTTAAGCATTTATCTTTTATTAGATAAATGTAAAAACATTTAAAAACATATATAATCATATTTTAGTTATTTCTATCAATTCCCGCCATTACAACAGCTACATGTAAACTACTATTTAAAATCATATTATTTTATTATTAGAGTGCAACGTAATATTCCCAAGAAGCGCGTTGTTGCATGTTGGGTACGCCATCGAGCATAGCGCCCCCTTTAAAGTCATATTAATATTTTACTCACAAATATGGATCAATATGAAAATTCCATATTCATTATTTAACTGGGGTGTTACATCCTTCCCACATTTTGGGAATTGCGTCCTCGCAATTTTAAAATTGTGTTTGGAAACATCCTTGAAAGTCCCAAATCGGAACAAGAGTCGGTAAAACAATCACTTTAAAATAAAGAAAGATAAATACAGAGGTCACCCGAGTTAACCCATACTAGGACCCCATGTAGGAAAACATGGACATGGAGGAGAAAACATAGGGTCATGTTCTGATGGAGAGTGATAGAAAACATGTTTAGGAGAAAGTTAACAATAAGAAAATCACAAACTTGTGATGGGTTAAACGGTGTTGGGTTCCCCAGTAGGAAAAGTTAATAGACAACATATATGTTTCAAGTTACTTAATATTGAGGAATTTATTCATAAGGAAACATAATCACTTATCATGTTGACTTTAAACTTTTACTAGATTCCTTAATCAAACTCATATTTTTTCTAAAAGACGAGTATTTAGGGAGACTTGTTCGAATTATGAGTACTATAATAAACTTCTAGAGAATCACATAATCCAAAAAAGAGAACTATATACATCCCATGTCTTTATGCTTTAACCAAAACTAAAACCAAAATGGTTAGTACAAGGTCAGATAATCCAGAAAAGGATAACCCATTAAAAAGAAAATCAATGCTTAATCTCCAAAATTTGTCCAACAAAACCCAAAGTTCAACGAGGACCATCCGATAAAAAATTTGTCCATAAAATTCTTCAAAGTAAACCAATCTAAGATTGAAACCCAAATATTTGAAGGATTTAGTCACATAGTCTTCCAAGTTAAATCGTAACATTTATCTCCAAACAACATCAGTTGCTCCTAAAGTCTCGTATTGAAAAGTAATTAACCTAATCACATATCCTCCATGATAGGTTAATAATTTTCATAAATAACCCAAAATAAACTTACTATTAATTCATAAAATCATATAACTAAAAAGAATCGGTCAAACTAACCAGGGTCTTCACGTAGTCCAGTGGTAGGCGATAAATACCAGTCGCACTTTGGTTGTGGGTTCGATTCCCGCAGCTTTGTCCGACGCGACGGGTTATCACACGGTATGCGTGTTGTCCATTTTCCAAAACTATATAATTCTAAAATCATTCCCCAAAAAGGGATAAAATCATCAAAAATAACCATAACATAATTTAACCTCAATTTTATCTCATGCCTTTCACTTCAATCATAAAATATAGTAACCCATAATTACCTCAAAAGTAAGGATCATATAAACCCAAATGGTTCTTTATAACTATGTCCACCAAAGAAAAGATAACTATTACTTGAATAAAATTTGCCTATATTAAACATCAGGGTTACACATAATATAAAAAGTCTTCTAATGTAACCCCATCATCAAAAGAGACTTAATACTCTTAAGAATTTCACCATAACTCTTGAAGCCCTTATATGTTGACATCTTACTCATTCAACATTCTTCATGATCCATTATCCATTCCTTTCCAACTTATTCCGAAATACCTCTTTCCTACAAACAAAATCATGAATCATATCCTAAGATTCCAAAATAGGAAAACAATAGTCATGAAATAGTACATACCTTTGATTGGTCATTGTCAGTTTCATCATCCTCAATCGGAATGGCATTAGGTATTGGTAAACGAATATTGGTATGCTCTTGGTGACCCCATTCACGAAACTTCTTCATAGGACATGTGTTTTCATAATGACCATGCACACCAAATTTAAAACATTCAATTGATCCCTCAGAAAGAACTTCTTTCCCTTTCCTCGAGTCAACTGGATGCTTCCTTTTTGCATGGCAGGTTCTTGATTTATGACCATAATTTCCACATCTATAGCATATTTATGTCCCTTTGAAACATTTTCCTAGGTTTTTCTTTCCACATCTTTGACACATAGGTTTTTGAACACACTTACCTTTATGATTATTACTTATACATCCGTAGGGATTTGTTTCTTGCATATATGATGCCTTAGAGAAATCTCCTAGGTTTAGGTGGTCAATCATGACTCTAGATAGTTAGTTGAGGATAATCACAAAAGTTCTCGTTGCAGCTCCCATATCATTCAGTTGCTTGCTCAAAAGACTGTCACAATTTCCTTCACATCCACTGTTACTTTGGTTCCTGCTAGATCCAACCATTTACTAAAACCAAAAAGGTCAGTGTGAGTATATCAAAAAAACCATCATGTACTAATGAGTAATATAAACACTAAGATATACTTACTCATTCACTTTATCTAAAACTAGGACTCTTTCTGAAATCCTAACCATTATGGTAATGTCACCTATGCTTAAAGTATACCCTAACCTCTAAAGTTATCTAAACTGACCTTTGATACCAACTATAAGGACCCAGCCTTAAACCTTACTTAATCTTGAGTTATTAAAAGATTACACATTGAGGATCTTTTCAGGTTTAGAGTTTTAGAGAATTAGATCTTGAAACTTGCATTACATTCCACCTTTAAACAAAGTGGTTACATAAAAGACAAGATTCATTCTTCCCAACAACAGAAACATATTTAAAATAAAACTTGGATTCTTTCTTGACACATCCTTGACTCTATCATCTTATCATGTACCTTTCCCGTGACCTGTGAAAAACATTTCAAAAACCTGGGATGAGCATAAAAAGCTCAGTAAGGGTTATAAAAATATGGAAAGGAAACATGAGTTCATATATACATAAGAATGAAATCATACTTTACCCATAAAATAAAGGCACTTTCATACCTCATCAAACCATGAATAAATCATAGAAATCATAAGAAAAAAGGGTAACATGAGGCATTCATAACATTCTTACGTAGGGAGTAACCCTCTTGGTTACGTTTGGAATACCCACCACAGTATATTCCCTAAATCTCTTCGGAGAAACCTTAACATTTCACTCCTTCGCGTTACCCAATGCATTGGAGAGCTATATCGGGCTCACCCGCCCTTAGTTTATCACGGAACCACCCGTTTTCATAACAATGCCCAAGAACCATAACATAAATATATCACATAAAACATGCATAAAGGAAACATAACATTTCCAATTTCAATCACAATATAACATTTTAGTATACTGAAATAATGAATCCATTCCAAAAGAAACCATTTCCAAAACCATTTAAAACATTTGATAAAGAGATTTTTGAATAAAAGTGTCCCATACCACCTTGAAGCTTAAAATTTTAAACCATTAATATCCATATAAATAAATCCTTAAAACTATTTTGAAAACATGTATATTAATAAGAACAAGTAATTAAAACATTTAAAATGATATTTTGGTTAAAGGGGTTTTACCAAAATTAGAGACACTTGAATACAATAATTGAGGAATAACATTTAGTCAGAACATTATAATATCATGAGAATAAATGGATTCATGATATAATACTCCAAAGGACAGTATATACACCATATAAGAGTGAATAACAACAATGAACCCTCAATAGAAATGTCAAATGTGATGAAATCCCTTATAAAGAAGGTATCCTTAAATTAAGGACAAATCAATCTCAAAAATATGTGTGAAAAATATAAATACACCCAATATAAGTGGATATTAAGTGTAAAACAATAAAAGGTCATTCACACATATTCAATGGATGACATATTCAATGACTACATGTTGAACCCAAAGAAAACGAAATTGGGTAAAAAAGTTCCCTTGACAGCCTAACGACATCACATCAAAATGAGTTGATGAGAGATAAAAAGTGTATCTCATCACTTGAACATAAAATTTACATCAATAAGGATATATGGGAACATATCCCAACATAAAAATATGTAAATTAAAAGACCCAACAAAAGAAGTCTTTTAAAAAAGATGAGGGTGAAAGGTTCCCTTACAGACTTGGGTATCTTTGAAAACATACACCCCATGAAAGAAGGACAATAGATCATTGATGTAAATACTCATAAACTAAAGTATATTACACAAATATTAGAATAATTTGAAGTACATACACCACTCAATGGAATTTTTGGCAAATGTAGCATAAATCTCACGGAAATAAAAGTGAGATGAAAAATCCCTTACGAAAACTCGGCAGCCTAACAGCGCCACATAAAACTTCCGAATATGGATTGATGAGATAAAATAGGGTATCTGACCACATTACAATAAAATTTACAGCAAGAGGAATATAAAAGAACATCCCCCAACATTACAAATAGGAGCTGAAAAGATGTGACATAAAGGAGAGTACTTAAATGGAAAGAGAGAGGTTATATCTCTTACGAAAGTTTGGCAGCCTAACGGCGCCACTCAAAACTTCCAAAATGGATTGATGAGAGAGAATAGGGTCTCTCATCACATGAACATAAAAATTACAGTAATTATAATATAAATATCATCCCAATAACAAGAAATATGATCTTTAAAAGGAATGACATAAAAGTGTGTACTTAAAAAGAAAGAGAGGAGTAAGATCTCTTACCTCGGGTTCGACTTGACTCGATCGTTCTTTAATCTCCTGAATAATAAACATGAGTTAATTTCTACTTCCTTAAGAACCTTTTCAAGTTCATTATTCCTTTTATATCACTTATTACCATGTCATAAACATTATGTAATCATTTATGTTAATAATATTTGTTTTGCCGATATTTGGTTCTTAAGTCGAAAGTGGACTTCTTACAATTACATGTTGTTCGTGTGGCCAAATGTTTATTATATACAGAATTGTATTCATGATGTAGATATCATATATGTAATATATATCCAGTACATGAATTAATTTATAACATTACATAATCATTTAGAGGTAAGAAATGAAATGCACCGTTCATGGAGACGGTAAGCCGTACGTACGCATGAACACTACTTTCATTTCTATTTCGTATTTTATAGAATAGAATAATAATGATATAAAGTTATATTATATTTTCAGTATAATATCATATATAATATCATAGTTCCATCCTTTATACGTCCCACATATGGTATTTAACGAATCAAATCACGTTGAGGGGGCGGTAGTCCGCACTTCCTTAAATGAAGATATCACATTTACCCATAATGGAAACCATAAAGGAATGCCCAAAATGAAAAAAAAGAAGCTTAAGGAAAACATAAAAATATTATATATCATATATAAAAATAGTGACACCATAATGGCCACCTTTGAAGGTGTTAAATGAGTATTGAACAATCATCGTTTCGGGAGGCAGAATTTCGCCATCCACAGAAACCGTATGTTCTTTAACCATTTGATGTAGTTGTGTGATAGTGTATCTAGAATAAATCTTATAAAAACATCCTAATATATTTAATATACTGGTGTGGTTACAAAAGTATTAAATAAAAAGAGTTTATGGGGTTGGAGAAGCAAAATAAAACAAATGAACATGAGAGAATGAATTACCTTTAAAAGTGTAACTCCTTTTGATTTGAGCCTAAAGGCTTCCTTTGAAAGGATTCTTCCCAAAAGTAATCCTCTAGGATGAGGAGAGGGATGTGTAGAGAGTAAATGGGCAGGGGTTGGCCGATCCAAAGGCTTGAGGAGTGTGTGAAATGAGGTAGAGGTGGGGGCCTTTTATAAGAGGAGAGGAGGGGCACTTTTGGAAAGTAAGAAATATTACTTTATTTGAAAATGTGTTTCGGTTTTAAAAGGTCCCACATTGATATAATTCGTGGATAAGGTTATAAGGCTTCTAAATCCACCCATCCAATATGTTTTGGACATGTGTAGTTCATAGATTTTACATTATCTTTCCATTTTATTTAAATCGTCAAATAATGATGTCATTGCTGCATCATTATTATGTCATAAATAATTTAATTTATTTAATGTCTAAAAATTATAAAACAAATACTATGATGTATGAAATCTTTTTAGATTTCCAATTACTATTTATAATCAAAAATCTTATGTTTATAACTCCATGTAAAAATTGTTTTAGAAAAACATATCATGTTTGTGTCCTTTTTACTTTTACATTAAATAAAAAGTTATTTATGTCATTTCCAAACCAAAGTGGATCCATGGGGTCCCCAAGTTGACCCCTGGCTTGTATTGGTCGGCCATGACACAACCAATGATGGTAGGACATGTGTCAAGCTCATCTCATTTTATTAAAGAATTATTTTTACCTTAAACTTCACTAATTACCACTAATCGCGATTAAAAACTTAATAAGTTACTATTCACCAAAAAATTATTTTTATCCCATTGAACCCCATTTTACTTATTAATGACAACCATGTATGTCATATTTTTGAAATTCAAAACACAAAGATGGCAAAATTTCATTTAAACAGAAAAATCAGTTTTTATAAGTACCACTTAGTGGTGTCACTATTCATCAAAAATTGAAGTTTTCCGGAAAATTACCAAAACTTCACCCTAAGATATATTTGATATTACGAATTCAAAAATGAAGTCTATTTTACAAAATTCAAAATATATAAGTCACCTTAATTAATTTAAAAATTAATTCCCGCTGTCAGAGCAAATAGCGTGTTTTTATGAAACAATAAGTATCAAAAGATTGACACTGGTTTAAGTCTGATTTCAAAGTGAAATTAAATCCAACGACCACTATTGGATTTAATAGGAAAAATATATTCTAATTTCACTTTAAAACCAATTCAAAATATAATCTAATAATATAAATAAATTAGATTAAAAAGAGATTTGGAATTAAAATACAACATTTTACACTATTCATTAAAAAAATGAACTTTATCGGAAAGATACCAAAAATTTACAAAAAGTAAAATTTGATGTCCCTATTTTAATAAGAGTTTTATTTGGTCCAAAAGAATGTTTAAGAGTGAACAAAACTATATTTAATGAAGGTTCTCCATCAAAAGGCGATAAGTGAACCTTTAGTGAAAACTAGGGCATATACGCCTAAAATTGAATTCTTTCCGTATTTTAAGCATTTATCTTTTATTGGATAAATGTAAAAACATTTAAAAACATATATAATCATATATTAGTTATTTCTATCCATTCCCTCCATTACAACGGCTACATGATAACTACTATTTAAAATAATATTATTTTATTATTATAGTGCAACGTAAGATTCCCAAGAAACTCGTTGTTGCGAGTTGGGTATGCCATCGAGCATAGCGTTCCCTTTAAAGTCATATTAATATATTACTCACAAATATGGATAAATATGAAAATTTCATATTCTTTATTTACCTGGGGTGTTACAAGGAGTATCATAGATATTTATTTTCTCCCAAACCATTTGAGATTCAAAACCATTCAGAAGGGAATTAAGACCCACACACTATATTTATCTACCATATAGTGTTCATACTTATAATCACATTAAAAGTAAAGAAGTTGTTACATTGAAATATCAAAGGTAACATACTTTTATTGAAAATTGTTGTGGTGTTTATGTAGAGAAATGTAATACTTAATTTTGATGACATTATATTTAACAAAATTAAGAATAAGAATATTTGAGGGAATCACATTCCAACAATGATCTCCTATGGAGGAATCATACACTATAGATGTAGTCATCATAAAATTAGGATATTTTACTACTAATTCCACATTGAATCATTTATTGGAATCATAATAGCTTTAATAGGTTGATAGCGTTGATCACATATTATATCACCTTATCAATCTGTTTAATAGGTTGATAGCGTTGATCATCAACCCCATCCCTCCAACATGGGAACTGGATAATGTAATTTGTATTCTCCTTAATTATGATGGACATAAGTGTTGGAAGTGAATTCTATGAAACTTTCCCGGTATTGGAATCTTTGTCCATCATCTTCTAATTTGGTTGGAAATCAATTTCCTGATAGACATATATTCTGAACATTGAAACCTTTATAAGAGACCACAATGAAATTCTATCAATGATTATTTATGTACATAGTGAATATCAGAAGGTCCATAATCTTCCCTCCATGGTTTTTGTATTATCTTTTGAAATCCTTTCTTTTCATGTTAAAACCACTATTTTCATACATAACTCCATCCTCTACATCAAAATTGATTTCACAATGAACAAAATATTCATATATAGAGATGTATATAATGATTAAATTCATTCAATGACTTGGATTTATGAAACAGAAGAACATATCATCAATACATTCAGGTTAGATGGTTACACTATAAGTTTACATCACATGTCTTGTACAATTTTCCTCACATGTGCCAATGGATTCATCATCATTGTTCATAAAATAGAGTTACTTGTTTTTTTATTTTTTTAAGAACACTATTAAAATAATTATTGATCATTATATTCTAAAAATCAACCCAATATATGGAATAAATTTCATATTTCATCCTTTTAATCTTGATTAGTGCATGCCACATGTCTGCTTCTCCATATAAGTGATAAAGATTCTGATGGAATTTTTCATTTTACGAAATTGAGGTATATAAGATATCATTTTAGTGGTTCCATTGAATTTTTCATCCATAATTGGATCATATGCCTCATTGAATGAATGTGTACATTGAGTCATGAAAAAATCAAGATAATTTTTCGATCCTTTTCTTATTTTGATATCAAATAAGATTCATATTATTAAAAATTCTTTTATCATAGTAAGATGAATTTTCATTCCATCTTTCATATAATTTAGTTTACCAGGATGAAATTAATTTCACATTCAACACATTCACTATTAACATGGTTCATTTAGGTTCATTCCATTGAATAAAACTATAAGGTATAGTGTATGAAAAATTTATCCTAGTGGGGAACCACATAAAATTAACACACCCCATTGTATTAATATATTATGAAAAATTATTTAATATATGAAAAAATGGGTTTATATTAGGTTATTCCTGTGCAACATATAGTTAAAACCATCATAATGGTTTCAGAATAGTTTGTGAATTCCCAAAGAATATTCCTTAGGATTATCAATCTATGTGTTCTGCAAGGACCATGGCCATGAAACAGTTGATGATTGAGTCTACCTCAATGTATTTTTTTGAGGATGTGACCCCTATGTATATCTATTCCTGAGCCACATCCACATGTAGTATGCAGGTATGGATGTATTTATAGGAAATCAATAACAGTGTCCTTTACCAAAATTCCAATACATTTTCATACACAATTCCTCATCAATTGTCTTATCCTCTATCATTTCATTTGGGTTATCACTATGGTTTTCTCATATTAGTTTCTATGGGCTATCTAAAATTTTTCTCTAATAATAACTATAGAGAACCTCACATTAAATAAATTATCATTACATCATTTTCATGGAATATTAATTACATTATAAAAAAAGATTTCCAATGAATGTATTAGTTTAGGTAATTTAAAAAAATTGGAAATAAAAACACTAGTACATAAGTGAGATAAATTATCTCCCACTAGGTTCTCCATGACTAACAATTTTTTTTGAAATGACATACAAAATCAATATATTAAAAACTCGGGAAAGGAAATATAAAACTAATTATCAAGGATTATCAATAAGGGTTAACATGGTAGATATGGAAGCCTAAACAAGCTAATAAGGGAATGATAATGTGATATTAATATTATATGTTTATACCCCACCAATCAATGATCTTAAACAAGAATCGTTGAATAATAATAGGTAGATAATAATGCATGTATCCTAAGGAATTCAATTGAATATTTCATGAAAACAGAACATAGGAAATACATGAAATATTGGATGTCACATAAAAACATAATATCATTCATTTTATGCCATTTATCATTTCAAAAAACAGATCCTTGTACATCATGTGGATAAATCCTACTAGGTGGGACTCGCCAATAACCGCATTCATATTCATTTCCTTAAAGGGACTAGGTTTCCCCATCTTCCAATAGCGGATCGAGTTTTCCAATCTTCTTATAGTGGATCAAGATTCCCCATCTCCTATAGTGGATAAAGCCAATCGACTTAATTAACGTTATTATGTCATGATTTAAAATAATTACCTGATTCATTTCATGGAGATATAGGTCCCACAAATCTCACAATTATATCATATAATAATGTTCCATAAGATAATAAAAATCATTTTATAAGCCCATAAATAAAACGGGTATCACAAACATGTAATTATATCATAACCAATTTTAAGGTTATATGTATCAGAATCATTTCAAAAAATAATATCCTAGGAACAAATATGGAAGTAATATGAATGGAACATTTGGGTCAATCCCTTCAAAATGAAAGAGTAATTTTTTTTATATAATATATAAAATAACTAAGGGTTATATTTCTAAAACCATTTCTTCATGAAAATATATTTTATGTTTTCAAAATAGATTTTTAAAACACTAACAATTTTAAATACATTTTAAATTGCAAATAGATTGAATAATTATAAAGGAATCCTCAAAAACCATAAAAAATTTATAAAATAATTTTTCATTAATAATGGGATCAAAATATCATTATAAAAAAATATTTGAAATAATTTTTTAAAACATGGTATTTTAATAGAATAGTGATCCAATATATAAAATAAGGTAAAATTTTATTGAAATCATTTATTTAATTATATTAATTATTAATGATTGGAATAATGATAATTATTCATGAATAAATAAAGAATAAATATAGGTGAAGAAAAATAATTATTGTTCTTCCTAAATGGATCATATTATTTCATTAATGAAATCATAATTGTAGACATTATCGATAACAGCTCAGATTACTACAATAATATCATACCACCTTGTAACATTGAATATGAATACCCTTGTAATAACATGAAATTAAATGTAGCATAAAATATCATCTAAATAATTAGAGTAATTATATAACAAGACAAAGAAAATACTATAAAATGATAATGAGAATATAGGTTCCTATTAAGGCATGTGCATCAATTATAGAAATTTTTGACAAAGATATATTAGCGATTCAATAACATTTGAATCCAAATCCCAATGAAAAAAAGTTCTTAAAATAAATATGTAAATCCCATAAATTTAAGGATAATAATATTTTAACATATTAATAAGATTTATATACACCACAGAAAAGAAACAATTGGTGATGAAGTCATAAATAACACCGAAATAAAAGTGTGATTGTCAATTTCATTCCTTATGTATCCTTTTCTTTATACTCATTCAAAACTAGTATATAATAAATATATGTTTATTACATATATACCATCGAATAATTTTATTATATTTAATACCACATATTTTATTGTATTACCTACTTATTAAAAATTCAATTTTATTGTTATTCTTAAACTAAAATTAGATTTTAATTTTCATACATATTTTGACTTATTATTCATGATCATATTAAATTTACAATTATTTAAAAATTTATAGAATGTGAAACATGATATAAATACCACATATATTCTTTATAGAAATATTTATTATAATATATAAATGAAATAAATATGAAATAGAATACATTTTTTATGAATAATCTTGGTTGTACATATACATAAATGTTTTTTTCTATCTCATTATGATTTTAAAAGAAAGAATGTAAATGAAATTTAGATATATATATATATAATTATAGTTTCATAATAAAAATATATATATAGTAAATTTAATAATCCATTCCTTAATACATTTTGTGTAGAGTGAAAATTAATCACATACCTTTTAGGAGTCAGTACTCCTCACATTAACTAACTATGTAATCTTATTTAAAAAATAGAAAGATTGAAGGTATATGTTATATAATAATTCAAAAAACAAAAAAATCATAAATTACATATATATAACATATGAATATATTTTATATCATAATTAAATTCCATTATTTGATTTAATGGAAAATGAACAACATAGTTTTGTGAGGCTGTTGTTCATCGTACACAAGAGTTGTATGTTTATTACCCATTAGAGGGAATGTCAGTATGTTTAGTTTAAAAAATAGAATAAAAAATTTCACACATTTCAATATTATTATTTTGTTATATAATCTTATAAAAATACAATTTTATTTATCGGTGAATGAAAATAAAATAAAATATCTTGAATAAGGATATTGCCCCTTCTTTGGGTAACTTTTAATTGATTGCAACAAAGGGATATCGTAGATGGATTTTAGGCCATGTAGAGGATTATAGGATGAAGGTAGATATTTTTGGATAATAATTGAGCATAATTTATCCATGAATATATATATATATATATATATATATATATATATGTGTGTGTGTGTGTAAATAAGTTGGAGGGGTTCGTTCATATTTACAGTAGAGGAGGACCAGCATTCTTGTAAATTTTTTAAAAAGAAATTACATCCATATTTTCCCATGTAAATTGCATCCAATAATGGTTTGAATCTAGTAAAAAATATGAGATGGGAGATATATGAACATATAATGGATTTTTGACAAGTTTATTAGCCATTTTGGACTTTATTTTTAAGGATTGGTGCATTATTAAGGTTATTTTCCCCTTAAAAGTTGTAGTTATATTAAAACAAATTAACTACATTTTTTCGTATAAACAAATATTTAAATTATTATGAAATATAAATTATATTAATTCAAAATATGAAATCAATTTTTCTAAATTATAATCTCATATTGTATGAAAATTTATTAAAAAATACTGAAGACCAGTGTCGATGACTAGTTTTTTTGCAACAATGTTAAATAGTTATGGAATTATTTATATCCAATTTCAATGAAAAATTGGTTCCAATTACATATATTGGATTAAAAATTTTAAAATGTGTTTAATTAATGTTTAAAACCAAACTTATTTTTAATTTTAATATATTAATAAATTAGATGAATTAGAAATTTTAAGTAAAAATTCATTATCTATCACTAATCATCCAAAGAAAATATTCTTTTTAATATATCATAAAAAGTCATTCTAATATAAGTTTGAAATTATTAATAAAAAATTATGTTTATTTATAAATGTATATTTATAAAAAAATTTCATTGAATTTTTTTTATTTCTCACTATATGACATAAAAAGTATTTCTTTTAGGAAAATAATATTTTCAAATATTTTAAAATATTATAAAAAATTATTTATCATATTATGAATATGTTTTGTTTATATAAAACCATTATATTTAATATTTAAAATTTTGATATTAATATTAATAATACAACATTTATTTAATATGTTATAACTATCCCATTTAAATAATTGTCATAATTAAACAATGTTTTTAGAAACTAATTATTGCGTGTAATTGAAGATAAGTCAGTATTGTGTGTAGTGAAGACATAAATTAATATAGAATATAAATAATACTTGACATAGTGTAATGTGCAATAGAAAGAACCAAATACAATTAATTCATTTGAATAAAAAAATCTCCATAAATACTGAGGGTGTGACACTACCACCCGTCAAATGAATTTCTCAATTGATATTTATCATTTAGATTAAATCAAATGTGGACAATTCTGCCATATAATATCCTCATGTTAACACATAGTTTCTTATGAATAGTTATTTTTCTAAAAATCATTGACCACGTGAGTTTCTATGTTTTGTAGAACATTATCTATACGATCCATTTTTCAACTCATTGTTCCTCATAAAAAACATCCAAATCTAGTCATATGTCATATGTGTTCAATAAATGTGAAAGGACATGTATTTACTTCCATGGTAGAGATACATGTAACACATTATTGGATTCAGATACAATTTTATGAAGATAATAATGATAAGATACCATCCCTATATGATCAAAAATATCAGAGGGACCTATATACCTATGGATTATTTTATCTTTCTTCTCAGACCACATAACCTTTTCCATAAATAAATTCAATGAAAAACTTCTCACCGACATCAAAATCTAATCATACCATTGGTTAGCATTATTACATTTCTTATGAATTTGAGCATAGATTATATGATTTTTAATGGTTATAACCACCTATATAATTTCTTAAGAAAGTTAGTTCCTAATAGATTTGTCTATCCAACTATATCACAACACATTAGAGCTCTAAATTTTTTCCAATAAATGGATTCATTCAGTGCAGTATCAATGCTTGAATGAACTATGTTTTTGCATGAAAGCTCAAATACAAGACTTTTATGATCTCAAAATCCTTTTAATTACAATGAAATAGGTCTCAACATATCCTATAACATTTTAATTATTGTATTATACTATAAATCTATTTATAGATGATAAGTAGTGATGAAACCCAATTCAATATCATGTTCTTGTAAAATATTACCCTATACCTTTTATGTATGCCTCATATCCTAATATGACACAATGTATTATAGTAATCCATGAATTCTTACAACTAACATAATTTATATCTTTCCATGATTATATTGATAGAATTATTCTACAATATAAATGAAGTGTGATTGCATGGTATGTTGATCAACTACCACCCATACAATATTATTTCCCTTTAGATGTTTTGAGGACTTCAATGAAAAAAATATTATATTGTTGCAATACTAACTACAGTATAGTATGGTTAATGGATGGAACATCACTATATGGATTTTTTTAATTAATAACATTTTGAAATACCACGCAATGAGGTAAAAACTTTGTGATATAAATCTTCTTTCCATCCATAAAAATGTATTCCATAAAATCTGTATACATCCTTTTAATTTTGGGATGAACAATTAATAACAAATAATTTTTCAAATATAATATTGAAGGAACACATACATATTTATTAAACAGTATCATTCCACCCTGATTAATTTTAAACATAAATAAATTTATATCCTTCAATTGCATCTCTACGTCTTCATTTTATTCCACTTTTATATTCATTCAGACTGAAGTTTTAACATTAAATAATGAAAGATAAGAATTTTACCCTACCTTAATTATATCTAGATATATATTTTATATATATGTAAATATTGGATCTTTTTATCCTCATCTTGGTTAATATTTCAAAATAATGTTGACCTGAAGTATCATCCACAATATTCTATTTGACAAGGTCGTAATGTATTGATAAATAATATTCCTTTATTAAATTTAATTGTATTGTTTGGAAGATGTTTAAAACATGCTATGAGAATTTATATTAAAAAAATTTATTATTAGAATATATATAAAATATTTCCCCATAAATATGATTCTTCCATATATTTTATGAAAAAATTAATATTTCTACCTCTAAATCATGAGTTGGGTAAATTTTATCATGAATCTTCATCTTTCTTGAGGCACAAGAAATTATCATGTTATATTTTTTAAAAGAAAACATCCCAGTACATTTTATTATAAATGAGTAATGAATAAAAACATTTCTCTACTACTATATATTTTAAGCACTAGATATATGACAAGAATTCCATTTTTTTCTATTAGATCCTCCTCACATTTATATGTCTAGATGAACGTGGGACCTTAAAGAGTTATCATGGTTGGAGGATTAGTTTATCTAAATAAATTATCTATAAACCATTGATAATATACATATAAATCATAAAATATATAGATATTACTCCCCATGGATATTTTAGTATAGAATTAAAAATCAGTTGCCTATGATGGATCTACTAATACACCATCTTGTGAGACGACCTGACCCAAAAAAGTAATCTTTTGCTTCCAAAATTCTAACAACATCAATTTCTCATAAATATTTTAATTTTTATGGTCTTTAAAACAATTATCATGTTTTATTAATTATATTAATTTCACATTGAATATGAAAATTATTCATGATCATGAACCTATTCAACTCCCAATACTTAACAAAAGGTATCATTGATCCATATTTTATTTTAAAAAAATAATATCTGCCTCCCATGGTGACCCAATTTTCCAAATAAATCCCTTATCAATGTTTTTTTAAATTTTCTTCTTTAGTTTCTAAATAAATTGGGGGTATTCTATATGATGACTTTTAAATTTGTGTGATGTACGATGTTATTTCAATAAAGAACTAAACCACTATTTTTTTAGGAAGGATAGAAATCTCTTACAGAAAGACCACATAGATCCTCATAAATGGGAGTAACATTAATGTATTTTTTATTTGATGTCATTTAAAATAATAATAGTTTTTATTTATGCATTGAGACCCACAAAATATATATAATATCCATAGATTGTTTATAATTCTCCTAAAATTAATAGATGGTTATTGATTTGTTTGAAATATTAGACATAACATCCTTTCCTAGAAACATGATGTGGGATTTCGGTAGAGAAATCAAATCCATTCATAATATAACATAAAATAAAACCAAATGAATAATAACACGATTCATAGGAATCAAATTTACACAAAGGTAAATGAGATAGGAATCATATACATGAGATGAAACAATCATACGATTAAGGGATTTCACTTCTAATTATTCATTTAATCATTTTTGTGGATTATTAATACCCTTACAAAATTAATTATATATTGTTGAGAACCCAATAATACATTATTAGTTCTAGTGTAGATAGTAAATTTAACTTTCACCATTCCATTTTCACAACCATCATCAGAAATTTGAGGACATGGGTATTCTCTACGTTCCATGGTTTCAAAGGTTACTGACATTGATCATCATCACCAACCCTTATGTTTTTAAATAAGTTAAAATATTTAAAATCCTCCTAACACATGAAGAAATGACTAGGGAGAGGCTCACTAATTTCATCTTTCTCTATATTTTAATTTCTAGTTAACTTCTTCCTCTTAGTTTATAAATCAATTTCTGATGTTCATCTCTTTCGTATTATAATCATTTATTAGACCACCTAAGACAATTAAATCCATAAATATTTAAACTCATAGAGAATAAAGTAATTGGAATCTTCATCACGCCCTGGTTTTTATATTTTTCTTTGAACTGAATATTATTTTTCCTAAAAAATCCATGAGACTGATATAAATCTCCCACTACCACATAAAATTTTATTTCAGAATTAACAATGTATTTATATAGATTAATTTTTATTATAGAAAACACGCATATGAGACATGGATTTAATATACTAAAAAAATAACAAATTACTATTTCTTTTGGATTTAATTTCATATTTTTTCCTAATATGATTTAATTGTTTCCACAACTTCTGTTCTTTATTTTATAAATTATAACCATCAATAATTAATATATAATGTTTCAAACATTGGATAATGGAAAATATATTTTTAGGGGTTTGATTCATTTTCCAGACAATTGTAGATTATAATAACCACAAAAATAAGGTATTCATTTTATCATAAAATAATCAACAAATTTTTTTTCATTTTTTTCTATTTTGGAATATTACATATTTCAATGCATCATAAATTTAAGTGAACATAGAAAGATGATTTTTAACTTCAGAACCCAAAGAATTTGGTTTCATAGGATAATAATCAATGCATTTTCAATAAATGTCACTATTAATGTGGTAGCTCCAGGTTGCATACTTTTTCTTAAAAATAAAAATCATGTATTAAGAAATAGTCATTATAGTGATAACAAACATAATCATGAAAACTACTCATTATATGTCTACAATATGACACCATATTAAATCAATAAAAACAATTATTTATCAAAGGTAATTCATATTTAATCCATTTATAATGATTCATTATGAGTTTTTGAGTTCCCAATGATTGTCCCCTAAAATTGTGAAACAATGTTTATAAAAAGTATCATTTTCAAGAAACATTTCCTGATTGTTTTTAGATTAATGTAGTGTTTTGGGGGTTTTCAAACCTACGTACATATATTATAGATTAACATACAACTGTAGTAACTAGACATGGATGTATTTCTAGGAAACCACTCACACTATCCTTTAACAAAATTTTATTACATCTTTTTATTCATTTCATAATATATAGGACCATCTTTATACTTATAATTATTGTTCAAAATAGGGATTTATCATGCTTGTTTTTAATGTCTAACTAATATTTTTCTCTAATAAAAACTATATAGACCCTTAATTAACATTCATCATCGATATGTTATTTTCCCAGAATAATTACTACCCTACAAATATAGATTTCAGATGACCAAATCAATTTAGTACCATTGGAATCATACAAAAATAAATAGTTTTATCAAATTGAACAAAAATATCTCCAAAAGGATCCCCATGGATTAAAATCATCATAGACAGATCATACATAATTTATATCATTATAATATCAAAAATGAAACAAAAAATTCAGTGACATCATATTCTTAGTAAAGGCAAAAAACGAGATATGTAATCATAAACATGAGAATAAGTGAATGATAATGTGATCTTAACATGATAATATCATGGTCATCATATCTATGTTCATAATCATGAATCATATAATTAATATTAGTTGATTATAAGACATGAATTATTAGTTAATCAAGTGAACATGACATTAAATCACAACAGTGGAACATGAAATATAATTGTGGAAGTCGTGTAAAAAATTTAATATCATTCCATATAAGTTTGGCCCCATTACTAAAAACAATTCTTGGCACATAATTGGGACAAAACAACTTGGTGGTACACACAAACATCCCCAATCATTTTCATTTCCATTTAATGGATTGGGTATCACCATATTACGATAGTGGATTAGGTTTCCACATCATCCAATAATGGATTGGTTTTCCGATAATATATTGTGTACTAATCCCATTATCATGAATCTCATCATTATCACATAACATATTAATATTTAACCAATTCATTATAGAGGGATATATGCCCCAATATTCTAATAATGAAATCAAACCTACATGTTCCACAGTATCATATACAATTGTATCCTAACACATTAAATGTATTTGGTATAGTAAACATGCAACCATATCTTATCCTATAGACTAGAGACTGATTTCATAATTATTTCATCAATGTGTTACATGTGAAAAGCGGTGGGTTTAATTAGCATACATCATGTGAATAAGAAATTTGTTTCACAACATTCCTTCAAATCATAAACCATTAATAAAATAATTCTTATTGAACCATAGTATAATTTAACCAAAGTGAATTATTAGATCCAATGGATTTCATATTAAATGTATAATAATTTGGAGAGATATATTTTGAACATTTCATCATGATAATATAAATTATATTTTAAGAACAATTTTTAAAACATTAATAATTTTTGAAACAATTTTGTCTAAAAATGACAATAAAACCTAAAAAATTACATTTAATGACCATATAATTTTTTAAAATAAATTTTACATGAAATTGATATCAAAATATTTTTTTATTTTTTAATCATATTAGAAATCACAGTTCTTTGAAAAAACATGGATCTAACCCAAGAAATAATGTCAAATTTACTCAATAACTTTTTAAAAAGTGTAATAAGAATAAAAGAGTAGAATAATGATACAAATATTATAATAAATTATTAGTAACAATGTGATAATAAAATTCATTAGAATTATTGAAATATGGAACACAAAATTTCAATATTGAAATAATAATCTTAAACTGTCACGATAAATGTTGAGATTCTTACAATAAACTCTTACCACTTGGTATAAATAAATTAGGCCCCCCCTGAATGAACATGACATTACATGTAGAGTATAATATTATGAAAAGTATTAAATTCATAATATAATTATTCAATGTTTAGTGTAGACACCTGTTATAAGAATATAGGTTCATATCAAGGCATGTGTCATGGTGATGAAAAAATTATACAAAACTGCATTACTGATTTTGTAACTATTGAAAAATACCCCATAAAAGATAGACGATAAACTGGATATGAAAATACCCATAAATATATTTATAATAATAAATTAATATATTCATGGGAATTATATACACAATATAGAAATGAATGAGTGGTGAATATGGAATAAATATCACAGTAATATAACTGGGATAAGAAATCCAATTACCATATATCTTGACTTTATTTTTACTCACTAAAGTCCCAATTATCATAAAAATATATCATAATAAATATACTATAGAACCATATTTTCATATCAAATACCATATACAATATTGTATTACAATATTTATAACAATTTCATGTTAAAGTTAGGTTTCGGGTAATACCCTCTTTGTTTTTCTTTCTTGTTTTGACTTCATATTATTTAGATTCAAACACAGTTAATGATTAAATTATTAAATAATGCTTTAAATGATTTTAATACCATATATATTCATTATATAAATATTTATAATTTACTATTTATTATATAAATATTATATACAATACACCATTCTTATTGACAAAAGGTCATTCCTACGCCTAAAAATTGTAACCATTTACTTATTTCTTTGAAAGAAACAAATAAAATACAAAAAATATTTATACTAATTATACTATCAATATTAATTCATATATATCATATGTATTTACTAAACACATCCACAATACATTACATGTATACTGTGTATAAATCACATCGCTTTGAAAAGGAGGTAGTCAACTCTTCTATAAATGACATTATTGTATATAAAAAGGATGTAATGAATAATGATATGTTATACCTAATAAATATTGAATCATAAATACATCATAAATATCATATATATCCTATAATAATATTTTTTATCATATATCTCAAGCATGATAGTTATTTAGGGACAAAACAAACAACATCATTTCATTATGAGGTAGTTCACTATACACAATAACCATAAGATTGTTACCCATTAGATAAGATTTTTGTTTATCCATAATTATAAACACAAGAAAAAATAAATATCTAATAATATAGTATAATTATGTTACCATATATTAATTTAATAAGAATATTAGAAATTGTGGATAATGAATATAGAACAAATGACCTTGAGGCCGGATGTTATCTATCATTTAGGTAATTTATTTTTGTTTTCCTCGAAGGGTCCCCATGGATGGATTTCATGCCAATGTGTGTCTTATATAATGAATGTAGTATTTTTTGAATATATTACAGAATATTTTTACTGATCCAAATGAAATTGTGAGTCACGAATCTGTGTGAGGGTTGAGTTTTTTTATAGTGGAGGTAATGTGGCATTCTTGACTATTAATTGATGGTGTTTTTTACTTTTTTGTTGGGGGTTTTCGTTTCTCTCTAATAAATGGATTTATCATATTTTATAGTATTCAATGTAATAAAATAATTTGATCATGGAGTTAAATTATGTAGGTATATGTTCTATATAATGGACTGGTTTTGGTGGTCCTAAAACAGGTCGTGGCATGCTGTTGTGGATCATATCCACTCCATCTCTACTATGGATCCATGTTTAATTACTCCTTTCAGATTAATTATAGTGATGTGGATTCAATTAATCATTGGGAAGTGTTATTCATGTTGTAATTGAAATTTTTGAAGGCATATCCCTTGTAAGATTTGTCTATTATAGTGGGATGATGATGGTGGTGATAGGTTGTGGAGCACAAGGACTGAGGAATGGGTTTTCATGTCTTTTGAAATTTGTATTAGTATTATTTTGTCTTTTTTTTTACATTTTAAATCCTTTGTTTCTTATGGTTTCATCGTTTGAGTCTTCTATTGTGGAATTTACATCTTGGATGTTGGAATCTGAATCATATTGTATTTTTATAAGGGTTCTTAATAAAACCATAAAATCAATTTTTCTTATAAATAATATTCACATAGAGGAGATTTTCTTCCTCCAAGAATTTATAGTAATAAATTTTTGACCACAGGAATCCCAATGGGGCAAAAAAATGGTAGGAAAAATAAAAATGATCAATGATACAAGATTTATTATTATGATCATAAAGGAAACATGGTAAATGTGAAACAACATAAAACATTTCATCCAAAAAATAGGTCAAGGATATCTACAAAGATATTATGATGTAAAACGTCCCAGAATGTAAATAGGTTCACTCCATGTCCCAACATGGTGTCTTATGAGCCTAAAAATTACCCAATTCATTGTAGCACTATATAATTTTGAGATCAACAAATAAATCCATTTTATTGTCAAGGTTATGTGTTCCACAAAGATCATAAAACATGGATTCATTCTACATAATATATTATTCCATGATCAAGGAGTGTTAAATACAGAAATTTATATCCCATGTAAATAATGTATATGTGTATAAATGTGAAAAATTATTTGCATAAACAGGATTTTTATTCGCTAAAAATTAGTTTGGAATGAACAAATAGGGGAATTATTTCACTATAACAGCATCGCATAAGAATTCATAAAATTGTTTCATTAAATTAAAATGGGTATATCATAATTTGGATAAGAAATTAGCACTAATATGGATTTTCAATTACATGTAAAATCATTATGGTTTTCAAATAGAAATAATAAGAGAATAATGAAACTTAAATCAAAGAAGAGAATGAAAAGATCCCTTACATGAGTATGTGACTCCAAATTCTTGAGAGAACCATCTATATAGATTTGGGGTATAATTATATAATTATAAAGAGGTGAAGGAAGTGTATTGAAGTTCCCTATGGACTATTATTTAAGAGAAATGGGATCTTGGGTGGGTTTATATATGAAATATGTGGGGATTGTTTTATTATTTCTAATACATAGGTTTTGGACACTATAATATAAAATAATCTAAATGGAAAAACCTTCCCATGGGGTTTTCCATAGTTTTTGAAAAATGGGAATAGTTTCATTATATTAAAAGTCTCGGGATTGATCATAATTAATTATTATCATTTCTTATATGGGATAGAGTCATACACATAATGAAAGGTATTTAAAACCTTATAATATATTATGGGTTTTGAAGGATTCAAAATAAATATAATAATATAATAATAAAAAATAAAACTATTTCAAATGGAAAAAATATATTTCGTATGATGTCATAAAAAAACTTATATTTATACCATATTATATTTTTTTACTGAAAATTAAGTTATTCCTATAAATTATGAATAATTCACCATTTGATAATTTAAACATTTTGATTTTGAAAACAATTTTAATTTATTATGAATAATTTAATAAAAATGTTGATTTTTTACTTTTAAAATGAGAATGGACATTTATTAAAAAATGCATTGTTTTTTGACAATAATTTTTTAACCCTTAAAAGATTATTATATTGTCTTATAATATTTATATAATCATTTATATTTCATAAATATTATTTAATAATATTTTATTAATATAATATTATTTAATTTAGTAAAACAATAATTCATCAGAATATATTGTATAATTGAATTATAATCATTAGTAAAATATGATTATTGTATTTTTCATTAAAATACACCATAAAATTTTATAAGGGTAAAGTATGTGATTTTGAATCATTCATATGGTATTTTGGTGAACATGGTTTGGGACATGATCTCGATAAGCATGAAATTATCTGATAAATTATTTCACATAGGAATATATTGTAGGATATCATATTGGGTGGGGTAAAAAAACGAGATATGATATCTCCCCTAGAATCATTGATTAATTTTCAACTTAGTGTATGCTCCTAATTAGTGAGGTCATAACTTGCTTTTTCTATGTAATTGGATTTTTTAAAATAATATTTTTATAATAATAATGATATCACTGTACAATGCATATATTATGAATAATAATTATTCGTAATGATCATTTAAATAGTATATAATAAAACAATTGAAGTTCATGATTTTTCTATTACCATATCATATAATAATAGATTTAACTACATCAAAAGGATGATTTTTATTTATAACTGCTTAGGTCATTACATTCATCCATTAATAAGAAATTTATCCTTCGTAATTTCCATTTCACACATTGTATAGAAGAGGGTAACATTGATTCATAACCTCCTCTAGTTCCCAAATTGATTCATCAAACATCTGGTTTCTCCAAAACACATTAAAAATGTTCATTGTCTTATATTCTAGAACATTGCCTCTATGATCTATGAATTTCAACAGCTTCTCATCATACGAAATTTGATTCCATAATTGTACCACCTCTGGATTGAATACATGTGAGTGGTCTAGTATGTAATTAATCAAGAGGGAGAAAAGGAATACATTAGGTACTTGAGATAGTTTAGGTGGGTGTTTTAGTCAGAATTCCCCCAATCAGATGTGACCAAGGATTATAAAGAGGTCGATGTATAGTTGACTAAGATTTTCATAATTTTACTATCTCATCAATTTCATTAATATTGTTATACAGAGAAATACTATGTCTCTAACATCAAACTCTAGGTCATAACAACTATTATCTGCATAGATAGTTTTTCAAATCTTAACATCCTTGATATACTGCTATATGGTATTGACCTCTTCTTTCTGTTCATAATGTTTTTGTACATATTAGTTTTAATTACCCAACATCAACCCAATGTTTATGTGTTATTCAGTAATTCCCAAAAAATGATTTATGGGGTCCCATTTTAATGTTGTAGTAGAGTACTCATGATGGGTACGAATTGAGTCTAAGAAAAATATCTTTTAAAAATTGGTTCCTTGAAGGATCTCCCCTATTAAATATTATCCATGTTATTTTTCAATAAATTTATAAGGGTCATGAATTTTAAATTAATTTCTCTAGGGAATTATTGTTTCTAATCTATAAAAATATAAAGATTAATATAACTTTTGAAACTGTCCTACTTGTTCAAAATTGTTATAAACACTTTGTAAACTAACTATCAAGGTTTAACTTTTATTGAATAATGATTTTGACAAAACATTGTAATTGAAAATAAAAATAGGCAAAGGTGAATTTTATGTAAGAAGTTCAGTCTCAATTTAATAAATATTTCAATTCACATGGTGATCACTTTCCACCTTGCAGTATAATTTAATAAACAAGTACGATTCACACCATAGATCATGGGACACAATAGCACATATGTTTTTCCTTGTCACACTCGACCAATACCACAATTCTTCAGGGGAAAAACAAAAAACAAGTTGCACATGACCTCTTCCATAGTTCTAAGTGGTATATTAAAGGATAAATAGAGAGTGAGTTTGGGTATATCATGTATCCTCTTATTATCATCCAGATTCATTGTGTCTGCCACAGAAGGATTAATACACTAATCACAAATGTAAAAAAAATGAACAAAACAGAGCTAAAATTGTAGAGTTAGGTATAATTTTTATGTGTGTTTTATAGTTCAGAACTAAAATTGTTTTATGTAGTGAAAATGATATTCGAGAATTCTTCTAGATGATGACTCCAAAATAGATTTTCAATGACATTGTTTTCTAGATTCCAAGAGTATCAGATGTTCACATTCTCATTTGAATGACGTTACTTTTATCTCATTAGGTAAAGAATGATTTATCGATCTCCTCATATGTTCTTCCTTTTGAGTTCCTGGGTTTTGGATCTATTCTTAACAGTTTTAGGGGTGCTTCTCTTCTACATTCTTTCATTTCTTACTTTTATTCTCTTTGTCAAAAAATATCCAAATTGCAATCCTTTGATACTTTGAGGTCTAGAAGGCACATTGATCTCCCCATGTGCATGTACCTCATATTTCCGTCAGAATATCATACAGAAAACAATAAATAATGTCTGAATCATTAATTTGACTATATATTACCATTAGATATAATTTTTAATTATTAAAATTGAAAATAAATTTTATGACTATCTATGATTCATAATTATCATTGAGTCAATAGCATCAGTCTATCATCATAGGTTTATCAACATCAGTTACACTCTATATCAGTGGGACCGTTCCATTGGTAATAGTTAATCTAGACATCAGTGAGTCATTTGTACTATTCGTCTATCCAAGAATCGATGAGTCATCATTGGTGACACATTTTGAACAATCATTGTGTCTCCCATAAGTTAGTCCTTTTAACTATTGGTCCTTCGCCCATTCGTAGCTCACCCATCAGCAAGTCATTTGAACTATCAGTGATTCCCCCATCAGTGGCTCATCCCTCTATAATTCCTTTGATATATCGTTGTGTCTCCCATCGGTATGTCGCTTGAACTATCAGTGTTACCAATCATTGGTAAATTTTCTATTAGTGTTTCATTTATTCTATCACTGAGTCCTACATCAGTGTCATCTTCGATCGATGATTCATCATCGATTAGTCATCCATCAATGAATTCATTAAACTAATCAGTGTTATGGACATTGAAAAACATACATATATTTTGTCATATATAGAAAAATACAAGATTAAGTGAAATTCATAAATGCACGTAAATATACACATATAAATATAATCAAACATAAATACTCATTGTTTATTTGCTTACAGATATGTATTATACAACGTGACATAATTTATTCATTTATAAATAGTCATTAAATGATTACCAATAGTTATAACATAATATGTGAATTATCATGATTAGTAAATTCGAAGAATATGTGATTATAAAAAAATTTATCTCAAAAAAAGTCCAACAATTTCCGCCTTGTTTATAATTATAAAACATGATATTAATGAGTTATATATGATGGTAAGAAATACAAATGAATTGACTTAGTATAATAATAGTGAGTGGGAATTATCAAAATAACTATAATGTCTTTCCTTTTATACTCCCCCTCAATATGTTATATTAGAGTAGTCTTACTAATTTATATAATAATAGGGATATATATATATTTTCTATTTATTAAATTCCATCATTCATGATCCATAGATAGTCTCCCACATGGGTTAATATTTTATGTCATCAAATGATTTCTCTCCCTGTTGGGATTAGAAAAAAGGTGAAAAGAAACGTAACAGATTAAGGAAAATAACACAATGAAACGTGAAACACATGTATGTCAAATTCAAATTGATTAAAGTACAAAGAGTAAAATCATTATAAAAACCCAAAAAAATTTATAGACCCCTATCAAAAAATAATCACAACTAAGGGTTGGGATTTGGTGGAGCATTTCCATTTTCTGTAGGGTCAATAGTATGTTTATAAGGTGGTTGTTTGGATTTATGAATGGTCAGTGTAATGATTACACTAGGTAAGAAAATTTTTATAGGTGAAATAGATGCAACTCTTGGTCTATTCTATGATAGAACACGAATTTGAGGATGCTCTTGTATCACTAGTCTGATATGAGATAATTCTAGAGATAATGTGATCTATGGAGGAGGTAGTGAACCTGGTCTTATGGAAGAACCTGTGGGGGCCACTATAGCCTCATATTGTACGCGCAAGTAGGGATTTAATATATTCATCAAATCATTGATTATTTTACATCCACACATCCTAGTCATCTCGAAATACACCTTTTTCATGATCTTCTCCAATGTGGGTGTAACTCATTCAACTATCTCACATGCTTTTAAAATTCCTATATCAGTTGTGGTATCTTGTGATTCTCAACCAATTTCATAATGATCATATTCAACTCTTACTTTTTATATATTTTAGAGAATTTCTTGTCCAGATTTTCACTGAACTACTTTTGGGAAGTAGTTTCCTCATTTGTACATTGTCTCACCAGGTTATATACATGGTCATTGTTCATGTGTCCTTTGGAAATGGTCTATTTTTTAGAATCATTTTTCATATCCTTGATATCATATATTAACATGGTCTAAATAGACTCCATATTTGTAGCAGACCTAGTATCACTAGAACTAGATACACCAGAAATCATCCTTCTAGGATCTTCTTTCATCATTTTCAAATCATTATTCTGAAGATGTGTAACATGGTTTCTAATAACCTCCATCACCCCACCATGAGTGGTTCTAAAAACAATTTCTAGGGATACTATTTCTTGACCAATTTTCTTCACTTCTTCTCTCATTATTGAATTAGTTCGCAAAATGGTTTTAGCTATAGTGATTAGGTTGGGTTGTATTTCATGAATTTCTATTCGAGAAATCCTAAAGGCATCTAACTTTGAAATACTCCCAGATGTAGAAGCCTTATTTCTGACTCAAATAGATGATCTCACGTATTCACATAGGTCATCGTTGAATTGTTCAAGATGGACATGGTGACATAATCACCAGTCACTGAAGGCACAAAAGGCTAATCATTGGTAGGCAGTTCAGGTGAAGTAGGACCAGTCATTTCCACATCAGCTTGTGAAGATGTAGGAGATACCATCTCCATATATGAATCATAATCTGGCCCAAATAGGATATACCATAGATCTCTATTCCACTCACCATTATAAGTCCAATCTATAGGATCCAAATTATCAATTCTCCCTCTATTCCTTTGATGACCCCCCTCAATATGATCATCACCTTCTTCCTATTTAACCTCAAAAAATATATCATTATGAGGCACAAGTACTATAAAAAAATCATATTCTTCTTGAACTCCAGGAACACCAGCCACATGGGGATCCTTATCATTCAGAAGAACAGGTGAAAAATGAGATTCATATTCTTCCTCTTATCCTCCAGCAAAAATTCCATATGTTCCTAAATGATACCTTGAGTATCATTACTGTGGTCATGTACATCCTCATTTCAAGCATCTCCTTCAACATGATCAACATCATCAATAACATTTTATCCATCAACATCAGCATCATTCTGTGTACCAGCCTCATCATCATCTCTATGTACGAAATATTCACATGAAATAGTTGCTTCATGTCATTATTTCAGTGATTCAATCACATTATCACCATCATGATACTCATTATCATAATAATCATCATCCTAATCATCATCATCGTACATTCTCACATATCCTTCAAAACTAGATACATTAGTCTCTTCCATAACAACTTCATCATTCAAAAATGGTTCATTGGAAGGTAATTATAATGGTGGAATTGAAGGTCTATATACCATTTTAGGGATTTCAGTGACATTTAGGTCACACTTATCATATATTGGAGACCACTATTTTATTTGAAACTCTGACTCATCTCATTCATTATCTGAATACAGAACCTATTCACATTGTTTAGGAAATGGACCAACATGATCCTTAAGTCTGGTAGGATGATCAATGGTATTAAAATCATCATAAATTTTCTCCCCATATTATACCCAAATTCTCTTCCATGTGTTCCAAAATAATTTCATCCATTTTTAGATATATTTATGCATGAAATTCCCATTCCATGTATTATTCACTTCATCCCCATCCTACACAAATCATATCTTCTTTAACATTACAGAAATCATCGTTTGATAAAACCAACTGGTGGCCTTCTTGGAAGGATTAATCATTTCACAAATATGATACATATGGTACCTTCACAGGTTAAAAATAACTTAATTAATTAAAAAATAAATCAAGGGGACGTCCTGATACTTCATGGAATCAAAATCATCATTTCTTCTGCGGTTTGTTGGTTGGATAATTTTGAAAAGAGTTTTGGCCTCTACATCTAATTCAGAAGCTATAAACCTCCTTGAATTCTCATTTACAGTCAAATATATTTAACTAATTTTCATAACAAAATAAATCTGATGTTTGTGGAATGTTACAATGGTAGTCTACAAATATTCCCTCATTTGGAATCTCCAATCATTTTCCCACTCCTTTAATGAAAACAAGTTCTCCTTTCCCGTTACTACTAATTTGATCAGTCCCTCCACAGCTAATTACAATAACATATCAAGGTATCCATAATGTTGGTGTACTAACTTTGAATATAAATTTACCCCATTTTCTAAAAACTAGATAATCCACCCCTATGATTCCAAAACTGTAAACATAAAAACATGCTTGAAATGAACCACACGACATAAACTTACTTCTCATGTGTTACTACGCGGTTTCTTAACATCATATTCGGAGAACAAGATTCAGTTCTTGAATCTCCTTTCTGGTGCTTATTGGACTATGAATCACATGGTCCTTATCATGACCTGACCCTACCCGGGCTCGAGCCGCAACTACACCAAGCCTGCCTCAATAGGCCAGGGGTTAGCAACCAACGCCGAAGGAACAACAACTGGGGGAGGCCTTTTCCCAAGTACCTGTGCACACGCACACAACACACTCAATGCAACAATGCAGCGTAAAAATAAATGGAAATGGAAATTGCTATAAATGTACCAAAAATGTGCATCGACCTCTAAACAGTACAAGTAAAGTGCTGAAAAGGAAAAAGGGGAAAAGCACGCGCCCAACCAGAAAAGGTGCCACAACCCGGCAACAGGTAAACAAAAGAAAAATAGCCAGAAGGGGGTCCCCCACCTAGGGCTTAACCATGACCACCACACGCGGTCCATGCTCTTGAACTCCTAAGCTCCAATGAAGTCACAACCAACATGTTTGTCGCCTGCAAGGGCACACCAAGTGCGGGAAAAGCCCAAGCAGGGGTGAGTATAAAAATACTTAGTAGGATACCAAGAAGACTTGAGGGAGCAAAGAAGGAGGTACCGAAGGGTGAGCAGTAGAGAGAACAGATAAAAGTAAAGGAGTACGACCAAGAGTGCAGTAAAGTGTACCGTAAAGAGTCCAGCTCAACCCAACAAGAGGAATGAAGGCAGACTCGTCCAAACACAAGGAGCTGGAAACGGTGAGAAGATGGACTTCTCGTCGAGTCTTCACTACCTATAGTAGGAGAGTAGACTCATCCAACCATGATAATCTAGACACGGAAGGCACATGGCATACCCCGCGCGTCTTCGCCTCTCCTGGAAGGAGAGTATCAAACCCAAGATGTGGGTACCAGAACAAGGTATATACAAGTCCATATGCTCAACAAGAAGCCCTAACAAGGTCGTAAGGTGATCTCCATCCCATAGCTTATCCCAAGAGAAGAGTAGCCAACAGTCCCAGAAGTAACACCATTGATGCCCAGCATCTCGCACATCTACCCCAAACTACAAGTCAGGGGCTCAATCACCGCACCTCGACACTATCCACTTTGGGCGGTAATGACTCACCCCCACAGTTTTAGGTCGCGTCACAAGGACGTGTCTCGGTGGTGGAAAGTGCTCCTCGTACTTGAGAGTTCTGGGGGAATGTCAACCACAACTCGTCACTGCCCCATAGTCGAGAGGTCTGCTCAAGTCAACAGGCGAACCCCTGCCCAGCCCGGCTGGAGGATCCCTAGAAGTCAACAGGTTCCCACTAGAGGGAGACCCCAAAAGTCGACGGGTGCCACACTGCCATGTCCCGTAACAGGGTAATCCACTGGAGGACGACACGAATAAAGCCAGCGATGGGACTACTGCCCAGCCCAGCTGATGGTATCCTGGCATCAGGGACCACTTCCCAACCCCGCTGGAGGTAAGCCCGGCATCTAGGACCAATTCCCGGCCCAACTAGTGGTAATCCTGGTATCGGGGACCACTACCAAGCCAATCTGGAGGTAAGCCCATCATCGGGGACCACTGCCCTGCCCAGCTAGAGGTAAGCCCGACATCGGGGACCACTTCCTAGCCCCGCTGGAGGTAAACCCGGAACTACTCCGGCCATCCCTGCTGGATTGTACTTCTTGGTGAACACCGCTGTTCTGGCCATCCCTGCTGGATGGTAACCCACTGCCGAGCTCTGCTCGAAACAACCTCAGCCCTGCTGGTTACAACCTCATCCCTGCTGGAAACAACCTCAGACCCGCTGGAAACAACCTCAACCCTACTGGAAACAACCTAATCCCTCCTGGAAACAACCTCAGCCCCATTGGAAACAACCTCAGCCCTGCTGGAAACAACCTCATCCCTACTAGAAACAACCTCCTGGGTAGAGGATCGGTTCCCGCGTAAATTGTTGGTCACACCGAATCCACAAGAACTCAACCAGTGAACACGTGGTTATGGGAGAAACTCCCCAGGCCTCACAAGGTGATCCCGCTCCAATCTGCTGAGTCCCTATCGAAGAGGACCGAGACATCTCATCCTAGAAAATGGGGAAAACACCCACAGTGCATGAACACCCATAGTCGAAAATGGTGCCACAGACCGGTGAAAGGGCATGCTACTGAAACCCCTCACAGCTGAAGAAGCAAAGGAACCAAACCATCTCTGCCGGCGAAACCATCGAGTACAAGACTAGGGGGAGACCACTCAACCCTGCTGGTCAGACACAAGAGCACCATGCCAGGGGAAACTCCACCCAGACGGTCAAAAAAATGAGCACAGAGGGACCCTATATGTCAGGAGAGGTCAAAGTATGTAAAGAAGAACACGACACGCACATGGGGCCCACACAACGTGTGGCCCCAAGTCAAAACCCAACCAATCGCACAAACAGACACATGTACAAATAACCACACGTACCTCCAAGCTTTCCCGTATACTCCCAGAGTTTACCACGTTCCAGCCCATAGGCTATCGTGCACCCGACACCCAAGGTCAACATGAAGGCATGACGTAAAAACTTCAACCTTCCACCTCATCGGTTGAGGCATAGCCAACCACATCTCTTCACTCACACAGGAGTGCACACGATCACACGCCAAGGGTTCTCTGCAAACACGGCGTGAAGAACCGCCATCAGTGTACCTTTCACATTTAACAAGATCATGTGAGAGGATCTGCAATACCAAACAGATCACATCGTTGTAATACTATCGAAAAAACATGCGAGATAGACAAATTACACGCCTCAAATGGATATCCGACGGAAAATTCCCCAACACCGCCTCATGCCCGAATGACGTCCCGTGATCCCGAGCCTCAGCCCCGAAAACATTCGGGTGCATCACACCAATGTGATCCCCTTGGGAAAACACGTTAAAATGACTGGTCACTTGAGCGCAATGGATATCCGGAGAAAAGGATGCATTCCGGCGCACTGCACACGAGTAGTGCTCCGTGGGACCCGCATCGTGGTCTGGAGACTCAACGAACGGATCGCACCGTTGCGATCCTCTCGAAAAAGTACACGAAATGGACTAATCACATGTCCGAAATGGTCACCCGATGATAAAGCTATAAATCACCATCCACTCTTGAAATGGCCCTCGCGGGGCCCGCACCAGCATGCAGAATTAAAGCGGGCAGACTGCGCCAAAGCATTACCCTTGGAAAAACACCCAACATCGACTGTTCGCATGCCCCAAACAGACGTCTGATGAAAAGTTACAAAACGATGCACGCAGCTCAAAAGACGGGCCGTGGGGCCCATGCCTCAACTTCGGCCTCAACACCTGAAACCACCCTTGAATGCTCTGCCTCAATTCCAGGGTCACAACGCCACTGACGGCGCTCAAAACAGACGTCGGACGCGTCCCCGCCGTCCAATACAAGATCCTTGGAAGAAATGACAAAACCCCTCGACGTACATGTCTCGCCACCGAGACCACTCGTTTCGGGAATGAAAAATTCCAGAAACCATCTCAAAAATTCCGTCTCGTTGATATGGTTCCACCTCCGTAGACGGGCACTCAAAACAGACACCTGTAGCGGAAAATACAGGTGTCCGAACACCGAGGGGGCCAGGCCCCTGGGGATGGACAGGCCTAGACCGGCCGGTCCGCCCGTCTTGGGCCGGCCCGCGTCTTAGCCGCGGGGTCCAGCTGCAAACTTGCGGTCCATGCGCAGACCATCCATGAGGGGCCGGTCGCGGCCGCCGCCTGAAGAACCCGCGCGCGCGGGTCATTGTCCGCCGCACGGGGGGTCGCGCGCCGCGACCCCCGCGGTCGCCGGCTCCCTGGCGACCGTCGCCTCGCCGAAGCACTCCGCCTAAGCCTCGGCTCCCTCCGGAAGCCGCCCACAGCTGTGCCAAGTGCCTCCTCCGCCTCACGCCGCGACCCCTCCTGAGGACCGCCCGCGCGCCGCAATATTGCATGAGGCCGCCCGCCGCACCAGGGCTCGCCAGACCGCCGAAAAAAACCTGCAACATTCGACGATCAACCCTGACCTCCTCCGAGCTCGGATTTTTTATCCGAAATATGCGTTGGAAAGATCAAAAAGTATAATACGCATCTATGGGATTTTTTTTAAGATTTAACATCAAATCGTCACATATAATTGAACTCAAATGGGGTTTCGGAAATTAAAATGCAAAACGCATAATCCTACCTCGTGGGCATTGCCCAGAGCCTTCACCGTCGAACCGCCGCCTTGCAAGAGCTACCTCGCTGGAGCCGCCTCACTAGAGGTGGAGGAGGAGAGAGAGAGGAGGGGCTGCCAGGGGAAAGGGGAGGGAGAGGTGTGGGGTTAGGGTTTAAAAAAGAAAAATTAAATTAATTAAATTTTAATTAATTTTAATTCTCAATTTTGACCCGCACCCGAAACGCCCAAAGGGGTCGAGGTAAGCCTCCCATAGTGTAAACACAACATATATAGCATAACGGTGGTCTCATAATTTGATTCCGAGCTTCCGTTTTAATGTTATAAAGCCGGAAACCCAAAGCCGCCAAATTACGAAAATGCCCATGGGGCCATTTTTCACAAACGGCCCGCGCCCAAGAAACTTATACCCCTCCTAGGGTAAAGGGCACGCTCCAAACTCAACTGTGCACTCTGGATTCCAATCCGAGCCACTGTTTAAGAGATACTATCATTTCACCATTAAACGAATTAATTAATTAATTAATTAATCGTTTAACGTTCCGAAAGCGAGCGAGGGGTCCAAACGTCCCGCGCCGACAAGTTTTATGTCGTACCTAGGTAAACACACCATTCTGAATCCATCTATACACTCAGATCTCTGATCCAGATTACCATTTAGTAGTTATCGCATTTATTTGGCGTTTCTAGTTTAAACGCACTGAAAATTTAATTCCGGCCACTCCGGGGCTCGGAATCGCACGCCGTCCAAAGGCACTGCTCTGGAATATCATCAAGAATATTCCATATACTTTCGTAGCAAAAACTGGGTTCTTACGTCATTTCCTACTTCAATATTTTCGTCCCCGAAAAGCAAAAATAGGGAGCAACACATGGTACTAAGCCCACACCTGGCGTTCCCATACCCAGAAGAACCCACACACAGCTCTGAGTCACCGCATACAGACCAAAGCATTGATCTGTTCATGCGAGGTTGGACCTTTTTGATGTCGTGAACCAATTGTAGACTTTGGGGTTAGGTTAAGGTGGTACGGTACCTCACCATCCCTTTGCATGGTCTCAAACGGCCCGAAGGCTCTCAGGGGTAGCTCACCTCCGCTGTCGAACCTCTGCGTCACAGGCCGCGACTGGAATCACTGCCCGCACCTAGAACAAGGCCCAGTGATACCCTCCTTCAGAATATCCATATGTTGAAATACCCAAGGATATATTTTCACACAAGATTTCAAAGTCGATGTCTCACAGCCAAGGCCCTCTTACACGCTCGGAAGTGAAGTAGTTACCTCCATCGACTAAAGGAAAAAGGTCCCCACGCCTTTTACTTTACCAACACAGGGTTACACTCGATACCCTACGTCACCCTGGTATCAACTCAAGAAAGGAGCGGGGAGAAAAAGAACTTCACACACAGAGTCTAACAATTCTACTGTAAGATGTAGAAGAGTCGCATGAGGTACCTCTCATCATCCCATGCTCTGCAGGATTGTAGACATCCAAAGCTCACAACTTTCCGTGGTCCCAACTGTCAGCTCCCAGAGCCTGACGTGGACCGCTTAGTGGTGATGGGGAAGATCTCGTAATGTCGTCCCCCACTACCATCTCCTCTCGCTCCTCTTCTAGAACCACCTCTCTGGGTACTACTCTGATCACGGCGATTCCCCTGTCGTGGTGGTGCGCATACTGCTTTTCTGAATCTCTCTGCACGCCTAGTCGGGCAGTCCCGTGCTAGGTGACCTCACCCGTCACAAGCATAGCACCGACTCTCTCGGGTCTGCACTGGTGCCCTCCGGCGCCACTGTGGTGTACAAACACGCCCCTAAGTCCGGTTTTCATAAAGCCACATGCGTCGAGGTTTCTGGTTGCCGATGCCCACTAGTTGCGGCAGACGTCTCGGCTTCGACGCGCCTCTGCCGCCACCACCAACTCCAGAATGTGACAGGATGCTCTCGGTCACCAGCACCTGCTCTAGAACCCCGAAATATGTGGAAATACCCAAGGGTTCTATGATAGCATGAATCTCTCAAAGCAGACCCTGCTCAAACTTCCGCGCTCGTATGATGTCGTCATAGACCACGTCCAGGTAAAAGCGTGCATGGTTGGAAATACTAGCCACGTAATCAGCCACCGTCATCCCACCCTGCTGAAACTGAATGATCTCCTGAATCTGAACGTAGCACAATCAGTAGGGGAAAAACTCCTCATGAAACAACAAATGAAAGTCTCCCCCCATGAAAGCGATGACTCGTCAAGAAACTGAGTCACCAGACTCCACCAACGCCAAAATGCTCCACGAAAAAGGTCGGCATCCAAAGACAGCCATAAGATCTGCCGGAGGTCTGCAAAAGCCTGAAAAGGTGAACCACTGCCACTAGCCAAACCACTGCTTCCTGAGGCTCTGGATCACCACTTGAACCTCATTAGTCTCTGCCGCTGGAATTCACGGAGCGCGCTCAACCTGCGCTCAAGCCCCGCCTGCTCTACTGAAGCTTTCTGCTGCTCAATAGGTGGGGGGTGCTGCTACTGGCCCACCAGGAGAAAGGGACTCACATTATGGGTCCTAGACTGAGGCCTCGTAGCTCAGAGGGTCGTCGTCACGAACCAAAGCTGGTATCCAGGCTGGCTGTCCTCGCGGAGACATCCTAAAAATTATCAAGGAGTGCCGCGGTCAGATTAGAATATATGTATATACCAATAGTAACGATGGGGAGATGACTCAAGAAGGACAGTCAAAGACTCAATCCTATTTGATCCATAAACCAATTTTCCATAAAAAAAGTGTCTCAGCATGCCGAGTCTACAAGCAGGTTTTCGAGTACTTGGTGAATTGATATGTCGGCCGCCGCACCATCACTGGATTCCCTGGCCTGAGAGCAGCTCTCGAGACATGTTAACATTGTTGCCCTAAATCCCAAACAATTACTTTTATTTTAGGGATGTCTGAACAGTGTCCCAAAGAACTAACCAGCTCTGATACCACTTTGTCACGACCACGGCCCTACCCGGGATCGAGCCGGAACTACCCCAAGCCCGCCTCCATAGGCCAGGGGCTGGCGACCAGCGCCGAAGGCACAATAACTTGGGGAGGCCTTTGCCTAAGTACCTGTACATACACACACATCACACTCAATGCAACAGTGCAGATTAAAAAGAAAAGAAAAGGGACACTCCTATAAATATACCACAAATGTGCATCGACCTCTAAACAGTACAAGTAAAGTGCTGAAAAGGAAAAAGGGAAAAACGCGCCCATCCAGAAAAGGTTCCACAAACCGGCAACAGGTAAAAAAATGAAAAACATCCAGAAGGGGGTTCCCCCCACCTAGGATCTAACCACGACAACCGCACGCGGTCCAAGCTCCTGAACTCTTAAGCTCCACGGAATTCATGACTAACCTGTCCATCCCCTGCAAGGGAACACCAATTGCTGGAAAAGACCAAGCAGGGGTGAGTATAAAAATACTCTGTAGGATACCCCGAAGGCTCGAGGGAGCAGCAACGGAGGTACCAAAGGGTGAGCAGTAGAGCGAACAGAGATAAGTAAAGGAGTACAACCAAGAGTGCAGTGATGAGTACAATAAAGATTCTAGCTCAACCCAACAAGAGGAAAGATGTTAGACTCGTCCAAACACAAGGAGCTGGAAACGGTGAGAAGACGAACTTCTCGTTGAGTCTACGCTACATATAGTAGGAGAGTAGACTCGTTCAACGAGAAGCTAGACACGGAAAGCACGTGGCATACCTTGCGTGTCTTCATCTCTCCCGGAAGGAGAGTGACCAAACCCATGAAGGGGCTACTAGAACAAGGTATATACAAGTCCATATGCTCAACAAGAAGCCTGAAACAAGGTCGTAAGGGGATATCCATACCATAGTTCAGCACAAGAAAAGAGTAGCCAACAGTCCCAGATGTAACACCATCGATGCCCAACATCCCGCAAGTCTGCCCCGAACTACAAGTCAAGGGCTCAATCACTGCACCTCGACAATATCCGCTTTGGGCGGTACTGACTCACCCACACGGTTTTAGGTCTCATCACAAGGACGCGTCTCGGTGGGGGAAAGCGCTCCTCGTACTTGAGAGTTCTAGGGGAACATCAACCACAACTCGTCACTACCCCGCAGTCGAGAGGTCTGCTCAAGTCGACAGGCAACCCCCCCTTCCCAGCCCCGCTGGAGGATCCCTGGAAGTCAATGGGTTCCCACTATAGGGAGATACGAAAAGTCGACAGGTGCCACACTGCCCAATCCCGTAAAAGGGTAATCCACTGGAGGGAGACCTGGAAAAATTCGGCAATGGGACCACTGCCCAGCCCAGCTGGAGGTAACTCGGCATCGGGGACCACTGCCCAGCCCCGCTGTAGGTAAGCCCGACATCGGGCACAACTGCCCAGCCCAGCTAGAGGTAAGAACGGCATCGGGGACCACTACCCAACCCAGCTGGAGGTAAGCCTGACATCGGGGACCACTGGCCAGCCCAGCTGGCGGTAAGCCCGGCATCGAGGACCACTTCCCAGCCCCGCTAGAGGTAAGCCTGGAACTGCTCTAGCCCTCCCTGCTAGATGGTACTGCTCGGTGAACACCACTGTACTGGCCATCCGTACTAGATGGTAACCCACTAGAGAGCTCTTCTTGAAACAAGCTCATCCCTGCTGGTAACAACCGCAGCCCTACTGGAAACAACCTCAGCCCCACTGGAAACAACCTCAGCCCTGCTAGAAACAACCTCAGCCCCACTGGAAACAACCTCAGCCCTGCTCGAAACATCCTCATACTTGTTGGAAACAACCTCAGACCTGGTGGAAACAACCTCCTGGCTAGAGGATCGGTGCCCACGTAAAGTGTTGGTCACACTGAATCCATACAAACTCTACCAGGGAACACGGGGTGACTGGAGAAACTCCCCAGGCCTCACAAGGGGATCACGCTCCAATCCGCTGAGTCACTGTCGAAGCAGACCGAGACATCTCATCCCGAAAAGTGGGGAAAACACCCACATTGCACGAACACCCGTAGTCACAAACGGTGCCGCAGACCGGTGAAACGGTATGGTACTGAAACCCCTCACAGCTGAAGAAGCAGAGGAACCAAACCATCTCTGTCGGCTAAACCATAGAGTACAAGACCAGGGGGAGACCACTCAACCCTTTTGGTCAGACAAAAGAGCCCCAGGCCAGGGGAAACTCCACCCTGCTGGTCAAACAAATGAGCGTAGAGGGACCCTCTACGTCGCGAGAGGTCAAAGTACGTAAAGGAGAACACGGCACACACATGGGGCCCACACGACGTGTGTCCCCAAGTCAAACCCCAACCAAGCGCACAAACATCCTCTGGTACAAACAACCACACATACCTCCATGTGATCCCGTATACTCCCAGAGTATACCATGTTCCAGCCCATAGGCTATCGTGCACATGGCACCAAATGTCAACGCGAAGGCGTGACGTAACAACTCCAACCTACCACCTCATTGGATGAGGCACATCCAACAACATCTCTTCACTCACATGGGAGTTCACCCGATCACACGCCAAGGGTTCTCTGCAAACATAGTGAGAAGAACCTCCATCAGAGAGCCTTTCACATTTAAGAAGATCGCGCGGGAGTATCCGCACAACCAAATGGATCGCACAGTTGTAATTCTCTCAGAAAAACACGCGAGATAAACTACATACTCGCCTCAAACGGATATCCAATATAAAAGTCACCAACACTAGCTCACGCCCGAACGACGTCCCGTGATCCTGAGCCTCGACCCCGAAAACAATTGGGCACGTCGTACTATTGTGATCCCCTAGGAAAAACACGTCAAAAAGACTGCTCAAATGAGCGTAACAGATATCCGGAGAAAAACATGCATTCCAGCGCAACGCACATGAGCAGTGCTCTGTGGGACCCGCATTATAGAGACCCAAAGCCTGACGTACATGGACATTACATTACATTTGCGGAATACTTAGTACATAACAAAAACACACACACACAAGGATCGTAATAGTTTAGTGTCTTTGGAAACTTGGAATAAAATCTTCTAATCGTGGTGAAAGTTCTTCAATATCTCCCATAAAGGTCATCCCTTTTTTTTTACCTAAAACCTTTCATTATATCCTGGGGAAAAGAAAACATAAAAGGGTGAGCTCAAATGCTCAGTAAGGGTATACAAAAGAAATCAAAATCATATCATATCTTTTTGAAAATCATAACCTTCAAAAGAGATCATAATATCTTAACATGGAACAAATCATAGAAGTGAAAATAAGATCACCATAATCATAACATGAAACTTGAAACTTTGTGGCATGCACACAAAATCATGGAAAATCATTTCTTGTTAGTCATGACTCATTGCCAAGACTATCTTAGTGGACAAAGTCCCTTTCTGAACCGAGTTCACTCCTCGTTTCAGTCCTGTATCACTGAACCGAAATAACCTTCCGTTCCAACCATGTCTATCTCATGAGATATAAAATCTTTACCCAATGCATTAGAGGGAGATATAGGTCACACCCATCTCATAATGAATCCTTTCTTATGTGTGCCACATAATCATAAAACATACATCATCGCATAACACATGTAACAAAAATGGGATTCTTGAAACATCATGACATCATAAAACAAATCTTATAAGGCAAATGACTTCATAAAAATAATTCCCTCATAACATAATCAAATCAATGTAATTAAAAGGGATAAAAACAGAACCCTTTATCATCTTAGATGGAAAATAATTTTGATAAAACACTTGAACTTCATTCTTGAGGAAAATATCCTTTCTACTTCAAAAACATTTTTCCTTTCATAACATTTAATAAAACCTTAAAATAAAAGAAGTTGATTAAAAATAAACTTTAAAACTTATAAAGGAAGCTTCTTGGAAATAATGTTTTAAAAATCCATTCATGTCGTATAAGTTCAAAAAAAACATTCTTTGTACTTTTGTCGGAAAAGTCAAAAAGTACCTCGTACGAAAAACGACAAAAGATTCCTTTTATTTCTTTTACTAAAAACTCACCGAAGGGTAAAAATGGATTTAAACAATTGTAGGTGGATGAAAATAATATTACATATTGATGAAACATGGATGTGGATGATAAAATACACCCCAGTAAATACCAAAGTATAAACAATCTCGGGTAAAAATGAGATTGTGATATTTTCCTTACCTTAGGTCTGATTTGCTTTGTATGTGTCCGAACCTCCTGTATAATGATTTAAATAATGTCATTGACTTATTACAGAATCATATTCATTGTTATGATATCATATATGGTTCACATATGCCATTATATTACCCGTTCTTTTGTAAATTCCATGTTAAAGAAGCGTTTTGGGTAAAATCGTTTCATTTATCGTAGGTGTTTTGACTTGTTGTTCTTGACATTATTATTACTTATATAATGATTTACTTACTTCCAGAATAAAAAATATGATTTATATATCATATATATTCAGTATATATATACATATAATAGATAGATAAATGAAATGAAAAACACCGTTCATGGAGACGGTAGTCCGTACGTACGCATGAACGCTGTTTTTCTTTCCTTATTGTCTTGAATGGAAGTAAGTAGATGACATACATATATATATATATATATATAAATCCAGTAGCTTTATAATGTCATATATTTCATTATTATTTCTTATATATACTTTATAATCATTCTTAAATGGTTAACATGGAGAATGAATCTCATCGCGTCGTGGAGACGGTAGTCCGTACGTACGCACGAGCGATGATATCATTTCCATAAATATTGAATTGAATTGGAGTGGATTATACAATATATCAGAATCAATATGATGTTGTAATAACTATGTATAGTTATTCTTTACACCATTATACCCATCCATGTAAGGTGGTGGTGGAAAATAGATTACACCACGGCGTGGAGACGGTATTCCGTACGTACGCACGCGCGGTGATTTCTTTTTCCATTGGATGGATAGATGGTGAAATAGGGTTGTTTCATACTTATAATAACATATCAGTATATGAGTGATACTGATGTTATTACTTCATAATGAAACAACCTAAGAAGAAGAAGTGGAAGAAGAAATAAAGATGAAAGAATTGGTAACGGTAATTACCTCTTCTTTGAAGTGCCTCTTTGAGACCTCCTCTTAGGGAACTAGAATTGGTCTTTGAGGAAGACCAGAACCTCTAGGATGTTTCTAGGGAAGTGGAGAAGAGATTTTGGCAGGGGTTGGCAGAGCTTGAGTGCTCAAATTGGTGTGAGGAGGAGGGGGAGGAGGTGTCCTTTTATAGGGGAGGAGAGGGGCACCTTAGGAATATCTCAAAATATTATTTTATATTAAAGTCAAAATCGGTTTATAATGGTTACAAAGGGTCTTATTTCGAAGCTAAAGTGGGGATGGGTCGAAATCCTATCAACCAATAGAATTTAGACAAGTTTAGGATATTATTTTAACCTTATCAATTAGATTTAACTCTAAGTTAAATAATTTAACTTTTTCCATGTCTTTTTGTTTTCTTTCACTATATGGTTAATAAACTTACTATAACATGCCAAACGAACCCCAAATTGTTTATTATTAATATATATATCCTTATCTAAGTCATTTGGCCGAACCTCAGATTTTTAGGAATAAAAGAACAATTAATAATATAATATTTGATTTAAAAACTATTTTGTGTCAATTTTGACACTATTTGATATATGATTTTTTTGAAAGTCATAACAGAATTAAATGTTCGAACCAAGTTGATTAAATCAACATTAATATATCATAGTAACCTAGAAAATTAGTGGAATTCATAAAAAATCTTAAATTACATTTATTTTGGTGTTTATAACATCAATTATGTCAATTTTCATTAATAAGATAATTACTGCATCATCGTTGTGTCATAAATAAATTAAATTATTTTATGTCTAAAAATTACAAATAAAATACCATCATGTAGGAAATCGTTTTAGATTTCTAATGAATAATTACAATCGAATTTATCTTATGTATAACCCCATATTAAAAATGATTTACTTATTAAACTTTGATTTTAACTATTTTAACATTTCTTTAAATAAATTAATAATAAATGTCCTAATCTAATCCAAGTGGGCCTAAATGGTCATATTTTATTCCTAAGTTTGTTTTTGGTCGAATTACACTTGTCCAATAGAATTAGGACATGTGTTAGGGTAATAATAATATCATATTTACCCTTAGTTACCCTATTTACTATTAACCGCTGTAAAAAAAGTAAAAAGTTACTATTCACCAAAAAATTATTTTTATCTCATTGAACCACATTTTAGTCCTTGATATTAACCGTGTCACTCGGATTTTCGAAATTCCATTCACAGAAGCGGTAAAATTAAGTTTTATGTAAAATTCAGTTTTTTTAACCTACCACTTAGTAGTTTCACTATTCATAAAAAATTGATGTTTTTCAGAACAATGCCAAAATTTCATCCCAAGCTATATTTCATATTCCGAATTCAAAAATGAAGTCTATTTCACCAAATTCATAACATAAAAGTTTCATTAATTAATTTTATAATTAAATCCCGCTGTTAAAACAAATAGCATGTTTTTAAGAAACAATATCTATCAAAAGATTGACACTTGTTTATGTCTAGTTTAAATGTGAAATTACAACCAATGACCAACATTGTATTAAATTGTAAAAATATATTCTAAATATACTTTAAAACCACTCAAATTAATAATTTATCACTATTAATTATTTCGATTAAAAAAGTTGTTTTTAATTATAATTTAGTAATTTTCACTATTCATCAGAATATGAAAGTTATCCGAAAAGTACCAAAATTTCACCTTAGGCTAAATTCGATACTCTGAATCCAAGAATGAGGTTCATTTTGAAAAATAAGATTTACAGAATTTTAAAAAGTGGTTATTACTATTCATAATGGCTAGTTTTAATAATATTTTAATAGCACATCGTTGTTTAGTGAAACTCGGTATTGCGTATTACACACGCTATCGAGGAAGGTTGCGATTGCGTGTAATGCAAGGCAAGTCAAGGATGTATGTTGTGCAAGCTCCTTTTGGTGTAGCGTACAACACAATACATTAATAAAATTAAAAATAATATTTTTCATAAAATCTCGGGCTGTTACATTCTACCCCCCTTAAAATGAATTTCGCCCTCGAAATTCGTCGGGGTTATAAATGGTTTACTATTCGAAAGTTTCTTTAATAGAAACCCACATCTTAAAAAGGAATACGAAAACTTGGCTTTAAAAACTAAAGTATGAAATGTAACGATTACCCAAATAAACTAATCGTTGGGTTTCCACATAGGTAAAAATATGGATATGGAAGAGAAATCTAACCATCATGTTCTGATGGAGAGTGGTAGAGAACATGGCTATGGAAAATCCAGTAATCACAAATCCATAGATTTGTGATGATATAAGGTACCATCTGATTCATCAGGTATAAGATCACTAGGACAACATTTTTGGGTTTCAAGATCATTTCCCTAAAGTTGAAAATTTGAATTAGAATAAATACTTACTTTATTTTTGTACAATCTCACTGTTGTTCGTGCCTTGAACAATTTCCACTTCATCACTTAAATAAATGAAGTTGAATTTGTTATTCGTGAAGTGTTAGCAGATTATGTGATAGAATGACGGGTCATTCCATCTGTCTCAAACAAAAGGTTAGCAAAAAATTATATACATAAGTCGGTCAATAGTGAGATTAATCACATATGGTTCCTAAAATAGTCTTATACTTCATATATCATACTGCTTAATATAATAAAACTAGTTTCTACTAAACAGGGACTTCCTGTAGGCCAGTGGTAGGCGATAAAGGCCAGTCGCACTTCGGTTGTGGGTTCGATTCCCACATCCTTGTCCGACGTGATGGGCTGTCGCCCGTCCTGCAGGTTGTCCTTTTGCTAAAACTATATTACTATAACATCCCATCAATAATTTCGAAAAAAAACTTCTATCCTTAAACAATACTAACTTATGTACAACATAATCCATTCTAATCTTTAGGCTTATCCATAATACTGCAGTCCACTCTCATAATATAGTGAAAACGATTACCAGAGATTTAATACTATCGTTAATCCCCATATATATGTCTTGTTGGTCACATTCTAAACATTCAAAGGCCTTAATCATGTATTCTCTTGAATACCCATTGAACCATAGTGAAAACTTGAATGTAGTTAAAAGTTAACACCTTCCACATACCAAAATCCTCAAAATTGTATATACTCAAACCATGATATCACTTAGTCCTTATATTAATCATGAGCTCATGAATACTATTAAACATTTCATTTTCTCGTTTTCCCTTCATTGTGCGCATACCATCTTATTTCCAAAATATATCAATCACTTTGAATACCACATCAATAAATATTGCAATACTCAATGATACAACATTATTTCGAAATCCCATTACATAAACACTTAATCATTCCACCACATCGTTGTCATATTCAACATTGCCAATAGTGATCGCATGTGACTTCCCTTTATCCTTTGCCTTCAGTGGTTGCTCATTTTTATCATCACTAACCCTTGGATTAGGGCATTTATTAGCATAATGCCCCATTTCCTTGCACTTGAAGCATTGAAGTGTTGGTGGTGCGTTCTCTTCAGTGTTTGCTTTATTGACATCATTAGAAACCCTTTTTCCATTACTTCGACACTCAGCTGCTCGATGACCTTCTTTTCCACCCTTAAAACATTTTCTAGTCCCTTTAAGACAATCTCCACCATGCTTCTTTCCACACATTGAGCATAAGGAAACATTCATCTTCTTTTCACCGTTATTCTGAGATTTCTCCTTGAACTCCATCTTTCGTTTCTTGTCAAACCCATGAGATGGATATGTAACACCAACTTCCATTTCTACCTTGATAGCACAACGCACAATTTCTTCATAGCTACTGAAGTCTCTTATAGCTAATGCCCTTCGAAGACTTGGTTTTAAGCCACTGAAAAATCGATCAACTTTACTTTCAGGTTGGATGATAATGCCAGATGCATACCTTGAAAGTCTTGTAAAATTCGCTTCGTATATACCAACAGATTCATCATCCTTTTGCTTTAGTTCAAGAAACTCCTTCTTCATCTTCATTCGAAGAATACGAGGGAAGTACTTACTGAAAAACAAGTTCTTGAACTCGTCCCATTCCATGGAATCAATTTCATCTCTTTGCCTCGTATTCTTGATAAGATTCCACCATTGATCAGCTTCACCTTCCAAACGATATACTGCTAAGATGAATTTATCATGTTCAGAACATTGAAGAACTGAAAATATCTTTTCAGTAGTACTAATCCATTGTTCAGCAACTAATGGATCAGTAGACCCACTGAAAGAAGGCGGACGCTGCCTCCTGAAGGATTCAACAGAATGTTGCTCCTTCCTTTGCTCGTTTGGAAGTCTTGCATGATTCATAGCTTGAGAAAGTTGTGTGAGCATGGCTACAAGATTTTTCATTCCAGCTCCCATATCGTTTGGTTGCTCAGGGGGACAATCATTGCATTGTCCATTGCATTGATCAACACGGTTCCTTCGGGTTCCAACCATCGTCTAAAACCCAAAAAGAATAGTGTGAGAGGCAAAAATCATGCTAAGGAAAACAACATAATAAAGGGGGAGTACCCTTAATATCTAACATCTTAGGTTAAATTCTAAGATCGTTACCGTAGTTCTTGGACTATATCCTATACGTATACTTATCCTTAGGGACATCCCTAGACATACCTTTGAAATATCTCTAGGGATCTCACTAACGCTTTCGCATCCTAGTTTCCAAAGGTTGACTAAACCTTTCCTCTGATACCAACTGTAGAGACCCGAAGCCTGATGTACATGGACATTACATTACATTTGCGGAATACTTAGTACATAACAAAAACACACACACACAAGGATCGTAATAGTTTAGTGTCTTTGGAAACTTGGAATAAAATCTTCTAATCATGGTGAAAGTTCTTCAATATCTCCCATAAAGGTCATCCCTTTTTTTAAACCTAAAACCTTTCATTATATCCTGGGGAAAAGAAAACATAAAAGGGTGAGCTCAAATGCTCAGTAAGGGTATACAAAAGAAATAAAAATCATATCATATCTTTTTGAAAATCATAACCTGCAAAAGAGATCATAATATCTTAACATGGAACAAATCATAGAAGTGAAAATAAGATCACCATAATCATAACATGAAACTTGAAACTTTGTGGCATGCACACAAAATCATGGAAAATCATTTCTTGTTAGTCATGACTCATTGACAAGACTATCTTAGTGGACAAAGTCCCTTTCTGAACCGAGTTCACTCCTCGTTTCAGTCCTGTATCACTGAACCGAAATAACCTTCCGTTCCAGCCATATCTATCTCATGAGATATAAAATCTTTACCCAATGCATTGGAGGGAGATATAGGTCACACCCATCTCATAATGAATCCTTTCTTATGTGTGCCACATAATCATAAAACATACATCATCGCATAACACATGTAACAAAAATGGGATTCTTGAAACATCATGACATCATAAAACAAATCTTATAAGGCAAATGACTTCATAAAAATAATTCCCTCATAACATAATCAAATAAATGTAATTAAAAGGGATAAAAACAGAACCCTTTATTATCTTAGATGGAAAATAATTTTGATAAAACACTTGAACTTCATTCTTGAGGAAAATATCCTTTCTACTTCAAAAACATTTTTCCTTTCATAAAATTTCATAAAACCTTAAAATAAAAGAAGTTGATTAAAAATAAACTTGAAAACTTGTAAAGGAAGCTTCTTGGAAATAATGTTTTAAAAATCCATTCATGCCGTATAAGTTTAAAAAAAACATTCTTCGTACTTTTGTCGGAAAAGTCAAAAAGTACCTCGTACGAAAAACGACAAAAGATTCCTTTTATTTCTTTTACTAAAAACTCACCGAAGGGTAAAAATGGATTTAAACAATTGTAGGTGGATGAAAATAATATTACATATTGATGAAACATGGATGTGGATGATAAAATACACCCCAGTAAATACCAAAGTATAAACAATCTCGGGTAAAAATGAGATTGTGATATTTTCCTTACCTTAGGTCTGATTTGCTTTGTATGTGTCCGAACCTCCTGTATAATGATTTAAATAATGTCATTGACTTATTACAGAATCATATTCATTGTTATGATATCATATATGGTTCACTTATGCCATTATATTACCCGTTCTTTTGTAAATTCCATGTTAAAGAAGCGTTTTGGGTAAAATCGTTTCATTTATCGTAGGTGTTTTGACTTGTTGTTCTTGACATTATTATTACTTATATAATGATTTACTTACTTCCAGAATAAAAAATATGATTTATATATCATATATATTCAGTATATATATACATATAATAGATAGATAAATGAAATGAAAAACACCGTTCATGGAGACGGTAGTCCGTACGTACGCATGAACGTTGTTTTTCTTTCCTTATTGTCTTGAATGGAAGTAAGTAGATGACATAAATATATATATATATATATATATATACATAAATCCAGTATCTTTATAATGTCATATATTTCATTATTATTTCTTATATATACTTTATAATCATTCTTAAATGGTTAACATGGAGAATGAATCTCATCGCGTCGTGGAGACGGTAGTCCGTACGTACGCACGAGCGATGATATCATTTCCATAAATATTGAATTGAATTGGAGTGGATTATACAATATATCAGAATCAATATGATGTTGTAATAACTATGTATAGTTATTCTTTACACCATTATACCCATCCATGTAAGGTGGTGGTGGAAAATAGATTACACCACGGCGTGGAGACGGTATTCCGTACGTACGCACGCGCGGTGATTTCTTTTTCCGTAGGATGGATAGATGGTGAAATAGGGTTGTTTCATACATATAATAACATATCAGTATATGAGTGATACTGATGTTATTACTTCATAATGAAACAACCTAAGAAGAAGAAGTGGAAGAAGAAATAAAGATGAAAGAATTGGTAACGGTAATTACCTTTTCTTTGAAGTGCCTCTTTGAGACCTCCTCTTAGGGCACTAGAATTGGTCTTTGAGGAAGACCAGAACCTCTAGGATGTTGCTAGGGAAGTAGAGAAGAGATTTTGGCAGGGGTTGGCAGAGCTTGAGTGCTCAAATTGGTGTGAGGAGGAGGGGGAGGAGGTGTCCTTTTATAGGGGAGGAGAGGGGCACCATAGGAATATCTCAAAATATTATTTTATATTAAAGTCAAAATCGGTTTATAATGGTTCCAAATGGTCTTATTTCGAATCTAAAGTGGGGATGGGTAGAAATCCTATCAACCAATAGAATTTAGACAAGTTTAGGATATTATTTTAACCTTATCAATTAGATTTAACTCTAAGTTAAATAATTTAACTTTTACCATGTCTTTTTGTTTTCTTTCACTATATGGTTAATAAACTTACTATAACATGCCAAAAGAACCCCAAATTGTTTATTATTAATATATATATCCTTATCTAAGTCATTTTTCCGAACCTCAGATTTTTAGGAATACAATAACAATTAATAATATAATATTTGATTTAAAAACTATTTTGTGTCAATTTTGACACTATTTGATATATGATTTTTTTGAAAGTCATAACAGAATTAAATGTTCGAACCAAGTTGATTAAATCAACATTAATATATCATAGTAACCTAGAAAATTAGTGGAATTCATAAAAAATCTTAAAGTACATTTATTTTGGTGTTTATAACATCAATTATGTCAATATTTCATTAATAAGATAATTACTGCATCATCGTTGTGTCATAAATAAATTAAATTATTTTATGTCTAAAAATTACAAATAAAATACCATCATGTAGGAAATCTTTTTATATTTATAATGAATATTTACAATCGAATTTATCTTATGTATAACCCCATATTAAAAATGATTTACTTATTAAACTTTGATTTTAACTATTTTAACCTTTCTTTAAATAAATTAATAATAAATGTCCTAATCTAATCCAAGTGGGCCTAAATGGTCATATTTTATTCCTAAGTTTGTTTTTGGTCGAATTACACTTGTCCAATAGAATTAGGACATGTGTTAGGGTAATAATAATATCATATTTACCGTTAGTTACCCTATTTACTATTAACCGCGGTAAAAAAAGTAAAAAGTCACTATTCACCAAAAAATTATTTTTATCTCATTGAACCACATTTTAGTCCTTGATATTAACCGTGTCTCTCTGATTTTCGAAATTCCATTCACAGAAGCGGTAAAATTAAGTTTTATGCAAAATTCAGTTTTTTTAACCTACCACTTAGTAGTTTCACTATTCATCAAAAATTGATGTTTTTCAGAACAATGCCAAAATTTCATCCCAAGCTATATTTCATATTCCGAATTCAAAAATGAAGTCTATTTTACCAAATTCATAACATAAAAGTTGCATTAATTAATTTTATAATTAAATCCCGCTGTTAAAACAAATAGCATGTTTTTAAGAAACAATATCTATCAAAAGATTGACACTTGTTTATGTCTAGTTTAAATGTGAAATTACAACCAATGACCAACATTGTATTAAATTGTAAAAATATATTCTAAATATACTTTAAAACCACTCAAATTAATAATTTATCACTATTAATTATTTCGATTAAAAAAGTTGTTTTTAATTATAATTTAGTAATTTTCACTATTCATCAGAATATGAAAGTTATCCGAAAAGTACCAAAATTTCACCTTAGGCTAAATTCGATACTCCGAATCCAAGAATGAAGTTCATTTTGAAAAATAAGATTTACAGAATTTTAAAAAGTGGTTATTACTATTCATAACGGCTAGTTTTAATAATATTTTAATAGCACATCGTTGTTTAGTGAAACTCGGTATTGCGTATTACACACGCTATCAAGGAAGGTTGTGATTGCGTGTAATGCAAGGCAAGTCAAGGATGTGTGTTGTGCAAGCTCCTTTTGGTGTAGCGTACACCACAATACATTAATAAAATTAGAAAGAATATTTTTCATAAAATCTCGGGCTGTTACACGCATCCCGGTTCTGAGACTCAACGAACGGATCGCACCGTTGTGATCCTCTCGGAAAAGTACACGAAATGGACTAATCACTTGTCCGAAACGGTCACCCGATGATAAAGATGGAAATCACCTTCAACTCCCGAAACGGCCCTCGCGGGGCCCGCACTAGCGTGCAGAATTAATGCGGGTAGACTGCGCCAAAGCGTTGCCCTCGATAAAACACCCAACATCGACTCCTCACACGCCCCGAACAGACGTCCGATGAAAAAGTTATAAAACGCTGCACGCAGCTCAAAATATGAGCCGTGGGGCCCGCACCTCATCTTCGGCCTCAATACCTTAAACTACACTGGAAAGCTCCGCCTCGATGCCAGGGTCCCAATTCCACTGACGGCGTTCAAAACGGACATCGGACGCGTCCGCGCCGTCCAAAACATGATCCCCCGAAGAAACGACAAACCCATCGACATACGTGTCGTGCCACGGAGGGGGCAAGGCCCTTGGGGATGGACCGGCCTGGACTGACCTGTCCGCCCGGCCTGGGCCGGCCCGCGGCATAGCCGCGCGGACCGGCGGCGGACTCGCGGTCCGTGTGCAGACCAGCCACAAGGGCCGGTCGGGGCAGTCCCGTGAAGACCCACGTGGCGCGGGTCTGTGTCGCCGCACGGGGGTCGCGCGCCGTGACCATGCTGTCGCCGCTCCCTGGGGACTGCCGCCTCGCCGAACTGCTTCGCCTAAGCCTCTGCCTCCTCTGGAAGCCGCCCGAAGCCATTCCAAGTGCCTCTACCGTCTCCCGCCGCGATGCCGCTTGAGGCCGCCCCCGCGCCGCGACACCACCTGAGGCTGCCCGCCGCGCCAGGGCTCGCCGGACCGCCGGAAAAACCCGTAACCTTCGACGATCAACCCCGGTCTCCTCCGAGCTCAGATATTGATTCCGAAATATGTGTTGGAAAGATAAAAATGTATACTAAGAATCTGTGGGATTTTTTTAAGATTTTACATCAAATCGACACATATAATTGAACACAAAGGGGGGTTTTGAAATTAAAATGCAAAACGCATAATCCTACCTCGTGGGCGTTTCCCAGAGCCACGCCGCCAAACCGCCGCCTTTCCGGAGCTGCCTCACCGGAGCCACCTCGCCCGAGGTGGAGGAGGAGAGGGAGAGGAGGGGCTGCAAAGGGGAAGGGGAAGGAGAGGGGTGGTGTTAGTGTTTAAAAAGAAAAATTAAAATAATTAAATTTTAATTAATTTAATCCTCAATTTTGACACGCACCCGAAATGCCCGATGGGGTCGAGGTTAAGCCTCCCATAGGGTAAACACCACCTCTCGAGCACAATGGAGGTCTCATAATTTGATTACGAGCTTCCGTTTTATTGTTATAAAGCTGAACGCCCAAAGATGCCAAATTAGGAAAAGGCCCCTGGGTCCATTTTTCACAAATGGCCCGTGCCTGTGAAACTTATACCTCTTATAGGGTAAAGGGCACGCTCCGAACTCAACGGTGCCATCGGGATTCCAATCGGAGCCACTATTTAATAGATACTAGTGGGTCACCATTAAATGAATAAATAAATAAATTAATTTATACGTTTAGCATTCCGAAAGCGAGCGAGGGGTCCAAACATCCCGCACCGACAAGTTTTATGTCGTCCGTAGGGTAAACAACCCATTCCGGATCCATCCATACACTCGTATCTCAGATCATGATCACCGTTTAGGAGTTATCGCATTTATTTTTCGTTTCCAGTGTGAACGCACTAAAAATTTAATTTCGGCCACTCCGGGGCTTGGAATCACACACCGTCTGAAGGTGCTGCTCCGGAATATCATCAAGAATATTCCAAAGTCTTTCGTAGAAAAAAGTGGGTTCTTACAGTCCTTCCATCACACACTTTTCCCTCGCTATTCTAATATATTAGTTTACGATAAGGATTTTGGATGGTCGATGGTTTGAAATGAGTTAGTGTATTGAAACGTAGAAATGTAGAAGTGGTGTAGACTAGTTTAATTTTATCATTTAGGGATTGTACATTGTAAAAATATATAATAGAATAATAGTAATATTAAAAATGATAAACTATGTCATTTTATATAAATGATACAAACAAACATATTTACCAGGAAAAAAATCTCTATTGTTATCAGTTTCACCCTAATAGTATTTGTCTCGCCCAATTGGATTCCTCAGATTGGATTCACCTGATTAGTTTCACATGATCGGTTTTACCTGGTCATTTTTATCTAATTGGTTTCAATGTGATCAGTTTCATAGGAAAACTGAAATTTTTATGGGGATAAGTACATGGGGTCCTTATAGATTTATCATTTATATTTCTTGTCTGATATAGATCATTCTCTCAGAATTTAAGTGTTTGGAATCAATTTCAGCAAGTTGATGTTCAGTCCAAATAAACTCAAGAGACATATCACATTTTTTATAATGACCTATCTATAATTGATGTCGTATATCAATATGATTTGTTATATAATAATAAATAGGATTATTATAAATGCTAATATCACTCGTGTTTTCACAATTTATAGGAATATTTTGAATTGAAACCCATAGTCTAATAAAGTTTGTTTCATCCACAATATTTGTACATAGAAACTACCACCAGTAATGTACTCTACTTTAGTAGTTGATAATGAAATATAATCCATCATTTTTACTACACCATGAGATTATAGAGATTCCCAAAAAGTGACACATTCTAGAGGTTATTTTATATCTAATTTACATCCAACAAAGTGAGTATCAGAATATCTAACCGTATCTAAATTTTGTCCACTATGGTAGAACAATCCCAAATTAGTTGTCTATTTGAGGTATTTGATAACACATTAAATATAATTTAAATGGGACTATTTTGAGGATTCATGAAATATTTTACACATATATACACAAAACAAGATGTGTGTCCTACTAGAATTTATTTAAAGTGAACTCCAAATCATTCCTCTTTAAGCGATTTGATCAACAGATTTACCATTTTCATCAACATCCATCATACAAGTATAACTCATTGCTGTTTCACTACTCAAAATTCCATCAAATACATATGTTTTAAAATTATATTTAATATATCTACTTTTATTTATTATATTACCTTATTTGTTTTCAAATATATAAAAAACAAGAAAATTTTGGAGTTCACCATAAAACACATTTCAAACTGACTGTGAATGATTTTTGAAAAATCATTGTATAAATAATGTTTTTAATATCTAAAACCAATATAATGTGAATATATTTGAGCAATTAAAACATATTTAGAAATTATTTTTATAAATAGAGCAGGGCCATCGACTCATTTTTTAAAAAATTTAGAAATATGAATGTTACTGAACTTATCATACAAAAATCTGGGTGCTTGTTTCATGTTGTATAAAACTTTAGATAATTTGAAAACATAATTTGGAATAAGTGGATTTGAAAATCCTTTAGTTTTTTCAACAAAAAAATCAATAATTATGTAAAAATTTATAAATTCACCTTTGTCGATTATTTGAAAATTTACGAAATCCATGTGTGGTTTGTAGGAATGTAAAATTCTAATGGCCACAGGACTAGCTACTGGTGAAAAGGTATCCTCATATTAAATTACCTCTTATTAAATGTATCCATGTGTAACCAATCTATCTTTGTTTTGAAAAATATTTATATCTTCATCTACTTTATTCCTAAACACCCATTTAGTTACTATAGTTAGGGTATATTTTGGTCTATCAACAGATGTTCAGAATTTACTTCTCTCGAACAAATTAACCATTTATTTCATAGAAATTAACCAAAATTCATCATTGATCAATCCGTTGATATTGTTAATGTTCAAAATGTGACTAGAATACATGAGGTTCAAACTGATTTCTCAAGGAGGTTCTAGTTTTGTTTCTTCTGTCTAAATCTCCAACTACTATATCTGTGGGATGGTTTTTAGGGTTCTAGATGGTCTATTAAAAGAAGGGCTAGTAATATCAGGTTTATTACATGGTTCTGGTTCATTATGGCTAGAATCTGTAGAATTTCCAAGACTATAAGTTTTTACATAATCCATTATAGAATGGTTAGAGGGCTTATTATTAATGACCAGATTGTAAAATTCCACTTCTAGATTTTCTAAAGAGATCATTGGTTCCTGTGGATATGTTTTATCAAACATGACATGTACAAGTTCCCCAACACATGTGGTTGTTTTATTGAAGAAACTATATTCAATTCTTTTTTTTGAATATCCAATTAATATTCTTTCATCCTTTTTGGTAGAAAATTTATCTAGATTAACTTTTGTGTTTAGAATATAATTATTACATCCAAATAGTTTAAAATAATTAACCTTGGGTTTCCTATTATTTTAAAACTCATAAGGAGTTTTCTAAAGGATTGGTCTAATTAAGTCACTATTTATTATATAAAATGTTGTATTAACAACTTCAAGCGAAAAATAAATAGGCAGTTCATATTCATTGATCATGGTCCATGAAATTTCTTATAGGGTTATTTTTTATTACACTACACCATTTATTGAAGGTGTCCAAGGGACAGAGGAGTTTTACCTATTGACATTTTTTTAGAAAATTTATTCAAAGTTGTGATTTTCAATCTCACGGCCATGGTCACATCTTAATGAATTTATTTTATGTCCACTATGAATTTCTACAGTCCAAGAATACGTGGTTAAATGAGATCAATAATCACTTTTTGAGCTAATAAAAGGGTCCATGTATACCTACAGAAGTCATCTACAAGAACATGAAAACAATGCTTCCCATAGATGCTTGAAACTATAGATTTTCAAAACAATTCCATTTGATCTGTCTCAAGAGGTTTAGAAGTTGTAACATCTTTCTTTAGATTGAATGTTATTTTGTGTTTATTTAACTTTTGAGATGGATTTTTCACTTTATTATATAGAATCCCTAGCTTGTTCGAGTACTTAACTAGTCCTTTTTTGTTTAATTTGTTAAGGGGTTATACATAATAATGTAATAGTCTTCTGTGTGATATTCAAGATGCTTTATGAAAGGCACTTAGACAGGAAAAAAGTTGTAATGCTAGTGTGTCTATACTTAGAAAATGTACATTATCATTTCTAAAAGTAGTAAATACTAAGTTATTATTGGCATAAAAAATATTGAATGAATCATTTTTAAATTTGACATTAAATCAGTCATCACGCTGTTGATATTCTCTATGTATGTTATATTTTATTCCATCAAAATAAGGTAGTTTAGAAATATACATACTGTTAGGGTTACCAATTCGGCCTAAGCTGATGATTTTTTATTTACCATTGTCACCCAATGTTACATGTCCTCCATCAATCAGGATGATATTCTTGAATATTGACTAATATCCTATCATATGTCTTGAAAAATCTTTATCCAAGTACCAACTATTTTTATAGGAACTATTTAGGTAGTTTACCTACAAAAAGATCATCCAAGATTAGAATTTTGGTACCCATATTTTTCTCGGTCCAGAAATATTAGTAATTAAGGCTTTAAGAACTCACAATTTAATTATGGGTTTCATATATGATGAATTTGATGTATTTTAGAAATAAAAATTATTTGGTAGAGAAAAATATGATGCAATAACAGTGTTTTAGTAATAGAAGTTGTAGTAAAATATATATTTATGGACAAAGAAGCAGATTTTCCCAATTTAGATATAAAATTTGTTTTGGAAAAATTTATTTTTTCCGGCTGATATCATATTTTAGTAGTATGTCTTGGAGCTATCTATTTACCAAGAAACTGAGTTAGAGTGTTTATCCCATTCGAAAAAATTTCCATATCCTTCAATAATTGATCATTGGATAACATTATCTCATTATATTCCATTAGTTGTTATTTATTTATTCCATTATCAATAGTAAGTTCAAATTTAATATTTTAATAGAGTGCATGTAGTTTATTTTTTGATTTATACAAATCCTTTAATTCATTACAAGTTCCTTCAAGCATATTATCATACTCAAACAAGTCATCATTTTTTATTTTTCTGAAATTAGATTCATCTATAGAAAAATAGTCATTATGTAAAAGAGAGTATAAGTGTACCTCTAAGGTATTTTTCAGAAATCACATTTTTTCCATATCCTATTTTCTATTCTGAGAAGAAGAAGATTCGTGGGAGCTATCCATTGATGCACTACAGGTGGACTTCATTGCATTAATATATTTTATATCATTATACTCATTCGTAGTTTTATTCATTAATTTTAGACATTCAACTTTAATAGGCCGTCTCCATTTTCATTCATAGTAAAATATTTCTTCTTATTTGTCAGTATTGTTCCAGTCTGTTGTCTAATTGACATTTTGGTCATGTTTTTCTTTATAGTTTGGTATCTTGAAGATCTTTTTTTGTATATTTCTTTAAATCTCTTGGCCAGGTGGGCCATATACACAACACTGTCTGAAGTTGATTCTTTACTACATGTGAACTCAACAATAGCTTGATCATTGTGTTTGTATGGTCTCTAAGAAGTGGTTGTTTAGTAGGCTATATATTTTCTCTTTTAATATTCCTTTTCATGATTTACCTTTAATTCCTCATCATACATAATTAATTATCCAATTAGTTCTTTCACTAGTTGTTTAACTATATATAATGATTCTCTTATGGATGCGGATGTCCCCCACCATCTCTATTGTAAGAATCATAGAATCCTCATGATCTACTTTGTTGTTTTTACAACTCTTTCTAAAGAAATCATGGTGTTCACAATTTCAATGAACCTGAGATACATATCCGAAATAGATTTATCAAGCTTCCTTCTAAAATTTTCATTTTAATAGTATAAGTATTTAATCTCATCTCTTTCACATTTATTGTTCCATCATGGGAAATAGCTAATGTTCCCCAAACTGCATTGGTAGTTTTGCAAGATTAAATGAGATTAAATTCTTTATCAACTACTGTATAGTATAGATCATTAATTTCATTTCAATTATTGTTATAAGTAATATTGTTAACTTCATCCCAAGTGTTTCTAGTAGTTTTACAAAATGCAAATTTACATTCAATAGCTATACATATTTTAAATCACATTCTTTCTATATGTATTATAATATTAATATTCAACTGAGAAATTTTTTTTCTATTGAGAATATTTTTTCTATTTTTAGTATCTCTTTCTAATATACTATCCATAATATAAAATTAGAATATATTTTAATGAGATAAAAAAATTGTTATTAATATAAAATTTATGATATTTTAAATGAAACTATAATCAGAGTGTAAAATGTTTTAAAATGTTTTAAAATTTATAAATTCCAAAATGCATTTGATACCAAATATTGGTCAGAGTATAGTCCACAAGAGGGGGGGGGTTAATTGATTCCCTATAAATAATATTGTAAAAAATTGGTAATTTGACTGTTTCCCTCAATTAAATATCATCCATGTCAGTTTTAAATGAATTTATAATAGTCTTGAATATTCAATTAATTTCTTAAGATATTTAATTCATCTCATTTGTACTAATATATAGATTAGTATACCTTTTGAAAATAACCTACCGGTTCCAAACTGCTTTAAACACAATCTAAATTGACTATCAGAGTTTGAATTTGTTTGAATAATGTTTTTTACAAAACATAGCTAAATATACTAACAAGAGGAATAACTACATTTAAGACAAGGTGTTCAATCTCAAACTGAGACATAGTCCTCTCCACATGGGGATCATTTTCCACCCAGATGCTCAATTAATAAACAATTTTTATCCGCACCCTGGATCAGGGTTCACAACATTACACAAGGTAGTCTAGGACACAGTCAACCAATACCGTAATTATTCATTTTAAAATCCACAATCAGGTCACCCATGACCTCTTCCATAATTATATATGGGATATAAAAATATAAAAAGAGTCTAAAATTGAGGTTATAAAGTATCCTCTAGTTATGCACAAGGGTCATTGGGTGTTCAATAGATAGATACATACACTGCTAAGAAATTTAAATAAATTAAAATAATATATATACATTTTTGGAGTTAGGTGTAGAAGACTCTGTGTGTTTTGTAATGTCGCTATGGACTAGTTTGATGTAATGAAAATGAAGTTACAGTCCTATTATAGATGTTAACTTCATAAGAGAGTATCAAATATTCTGTTTACTACCTTCTAGGAGTATGATAAATTCAGATTCATGTTCTAATGATGTGCAAGTCACCTCATCAAGTTTAACTCGATTTCTTGATCTTCTAGTATATTCTTCATCTTCACATCCTAGGTTTTTGATGTATGCTCGAGAGTTATAGGGGTTTTTCTTTTTATGCACATTCTATTGTTACTGTTTTTATCTATTTCTAAAAGATCTAGCTTGTAAACCATTTATACTTCGGGGTCCAATTGGAACAATGATCTGCCCTTGTGCATGTACCATGAATTTTTTCCAGATTATCATACTGAAAATATTAGATAATGTCATAATAATTAATTAGTCTAAATAAAATGATTTGATATAAATTTTAATTAATAAAATAAAAATAGATTTTATTACTATCGATGAGTTATATATATCGCTGAGTATATAGAATCATTCTATCAACATCACTGAAATTTAGTATTGGTGAGTGTTTTCCATCCGTATTGGTTCCCCGAGACATTAGTTAGTCATTTTTAATGTTGGTCTGTTCGGGCATTGGTGTGTCATCATTGTTGAATCATTTTTTAACTATATGTCTGTCACCGATTGGTGAGTCCTTTGAATTATTACTGCTTCACCCATTGGTGGCATGTCCATCAGTAAGTCCTTTGATCTATCGGTGTGTCATTCATCGGTGAGTCTCTTGAACTATCGGTGTGAAAAATCCTCAATGACTTTTCCATTGGTTTTTCGTTTATTCTATCATTGAGTCTGGCATTGGTGTCTTCTCTGATCAGTGAGTCCCCATTTGTGAGTCATACATTGGTGACTCCTTTGCACCAATCAGTGGTGGAGACATTTAAAGATATTCAATTTGGTAGTCTTATATAGATCAATACCAGATTATGTGAAATTCAATAATGCATGTAAATATACACTTGTATTTATATTGAAACACAAATATCCAGAGTTTAATGACCTATTGATATGTATTATACCATATGAAATAATTTATTCATTTATAAATATACATTGACATGTAAAACATTAGTTATATCATAATATTTAAATTATCATGCTTTATAAATTGGAATGAATTTTGATTATTAATACAATTATCTTACCAAGAGTCCAACAAATTTTTTTCTAGACTGGAAACTGTTATTTTATGAAAACTAAAACATAGGGGGATGTTGATACAATCATCCTTTGATGTCAATTGAACATTCTATAAACATGGCATCATTATTTTCGATAGTATGATCAGATTAGATATTAGTTGGATGGTGATAATACAAGATTATCATCATCTCATTTTTTAGATCATGTTGGAGACTTTTCTAGAACATAGTAATAATTTTCAAATATCAGTATAATAATTATATTTTGGACATCCATTGAGCCTCACCACATCTCTAATGTATATTTTTGAAAGTTTATTTAGTGAGAAATTACCTTGAATCATACTGAAGTATAAAATAATTATTATATGTTCCACCACAACCAAAATAGTATAATACGATTTTAATTTCATTTAATGACCCGTGAAAATGTCCGCAGTTATTTTTTTCCAATTTTTGTGTAGGTATGGGTAATTGTTGAATCATCCCCTTTTATGTTTTCCATTAAACAATAACTTGATAACGTACATGAAATCATGTCATAAAATACATGATTTCCTTCATTAAATTTTCCGACAAATTATTCACCAATGGATCTTGAAGCACATTTATTATTCTAGGATGGTTGGAGAAAAAAACATTGTTCATAATCAAACAATTCAATTTTTTTACTCAGGATTTGATGGTAAACATAGTATTGACCAAAATGATAGAAACACTTATTCATTAATAATTAACTCTAATAATCCCCCATTTGTTATATTTTCCCTATTCCTTTGAATTCATAAATCATATCATTGAATAACAATTATATTTTAATGAATGGATTATTGAATAATCATCTGTGAATTCATTCATGTTGTTTCTTTTTTCATTATTAACATGTATAATCTTTTCAAATATTTGGTGATATGTTCCCTCTCAATTATAATAATTGATATAATTTTTAGATCGATTGTATGAAGGAAGTCATGAACCTTTTAATAATAATATGGATGGTAGTGTATTTAGGATCCATATTCCTTGATTAGATGTAACCACAATAATTGTTGTATATTCATCTCTTTCTATGTGAATGTAGATTTTATACTTTTGGGAATATTATATATTTCATACATATCCCCAGAGATATAACATTAAAATATTTTCAAATTAAAAATCATATAATCCTAATAGAAACCAATTGATAAGTAGTTTTTTTCATGATATATTATCTTCCATCATTTATTCATTCACTGATAACACAAAGACAAAGCCCATCCTCAATGCGTTGCAGAATACCATGAAAAATTCTCCACTTGTGGGTAATTCAAGTAAATAGGTACTTATAATCCTCAACTTTACCACCCTTAAAATCTATTCACATTCATCATTTATCAAAAAAAGACTCCATTCCTAGTTATCTTTGTTTTTTTGTTTGAAAAAGGTGATAATGTTTCTACAAATCACTGATAATATCAAACAATCGAATTAAACAAGGGATATTTGATATATATATATATATATTGGAATAAAAATACTTAAATTTCAAATATCTTTTAACATTACAATTATATCCCATGTCTTGTGATGATATTGCCCATGAATGGTACATCCTTTCAACAGAACTCGTAGTTTTTGTACTTGGAGTGAGGAATATCATTTCATAAGTCCCACAGTATAATAATCAAATGATCCTAATACTCATCCTTGGAAATTTAAAATATTACTATAGAAAATATAACAGTTACAATTAACTTATTGAGGTAATATCCAAAGATTAAATTCATCATTTTCATTGGTATTTATGGATCTTTAGTGAGTCTAAATGGGATTACAATGAACTCACAGTGCACATACCTTGTAAAAAAGATGTATTGGTTATATCATCCTTCACCCTAACATGGTAATATATCAACCATAAATCCAACTTGGAGATATAACAATCACTACATAGATGATCAAATAAGTCATCAATATGTGGAAGAAGATACGTATGTTTTTTATTGTGATCTTGTTGAGGTCATGATTGCCAATGAAAAGGTGATTTGACCCATCCTTTTTTTATTGATGAACTTGACTATTGCACCCCATTTTAAAGAACGTGGTATAATGAATTATTTATCTAGATTCCCCTATAGTCGTTTTTTCATTTCATCATGTTCTACAACATCCATTCTATTCAGTGTATTATTGAAATGTATTCTTTCGGTATAAAATCGATCTAAAATCAACCCCTTAGATATGTGGAATTCAATGAAATTCCTTGGGAAAAAGAACTCATTATAGGCACCTCTTAAAGGATATTAATTTTATTAGACTAATTTATTTTTGGATGATATGATATGATTTCTTATTTAGAAATAATATACATGGCTGATATGTTGGTTATAAGGATAATTTGTCCTCTTAATTTCACTTGTAAAAAATCAAGGGTCGATTTGTCTACTTCCATGCTTTGTGGTGGTGTTTTAAAAGTTCTACAAAACAGTAATGATATTAAGGAACACGAAGATCAATAATATTTTTTTTCTATTCCTGGATGAATAAGTAGTGTATCTATCACTAATTAATTATTATGATTATTGTCAATAGTCGTGATAGAAAAATATCACCCTTTCTACCATGGAAGTTATTACGTTCTTCATAAACTCATATTCTAGAAAATATATTTGAAAACACCCAATGTTTCATGTAGTTGATGAAAAGAAAATCTCATTGAGTATTGATCATCGCATTCTTATCCTCCAACAAATTATTTGGTTTCTCCAATCAGCATTCATTAACTATTTTTCTTTCCTTCCCACAAATAAATAATTTATCCATTCATCTTAAAAATTATATGTGTTTATTTATTCAACAACATTGGAAAGTGGGATGTTGAAATTTCCGGGAAACATTAGATTTATCCAACCAATCACAAGAATTAAACTCTAATTTCTTATTCTTATACCTATACTTCCCTTTAGATTTTTTGATCTCCATTCAGAATTCGGGGGAACTTAAAATAAATTCTTCAAAGTTATCAATGTCTTGAATTTCCAAGGATTTTCATTGAGTATGTTTTAGCTGACCAAAAAAGTGTTCAACCTTTCAACCTTGGGGATCTATAAAGCTAAGGGCATATCATTTAGCTATTGTTATTTTTTCAACAATTTTTTCTATAGATTCAATCTTTGTTTTCATTTAGGGAATGAAATTCCCTTTCCATTTTAAGATATAAAGTGCGAGGAAAATATATATCAATTTTTTTTCTAGATTTACTTCAACACCATCACTTTTTGTTCTTCCTCAAGATCTTATTTATCAATTTCCACCACTGATTATAATCTCACTCATTGATAAACATCTATTATAACATTCTCAATATAAAAAATAGAATGATAAAAATATAATCTCATTAGAGTTGATCCGTTGTTCCATGATTAATGTATGAGATGATCCATTTAATGTTGAATGTCATTGTGGAATAAAGGTATGTATAATAGATCATTATCACTTATGGGGATTTTGGGTCCTCCTCTTGATCCAGGATTATCATTAGAACCAGATTCATCTGAGATATTTTTTTCTTATTGTTTTCTATTCATTCTCTCATTGTCATTTAAATATCATTGGGGAAGTCATCAAATTGTTCATTTCCTTGATTATTTACCTGAATCCTCAAAAATCAAGATATTGGAATGAATAAAACGAAAATCAGTTATTATTATTTGTGAACTATTAAACTCATAATAGGTAATAACATGGAATTAAATGAATTCCTAATAAATTACATTTATTTTTAACTTATAAATTTATATGATTTAATATATGTTAACCCTGACTTATTTCGTAATTTTTGTTTTTATTTTATTTTTTATTCCCTTAATAAAGGTTAGTAATGAGGTTTATAATTTACCTTATCTTATACCCTATGATTTTTAAACTAGTAGTGTAGTAAGGCTTGTTGTCGTGTACCAGGTTACGCTATGTTAGACACAACGCACCTTGTAAGAGTTGTAACCCAGAGGTACATCAGTTCCCAAACCACATTTACTTGTGCTATCCTAAATGCGATTTATTTTATTTATAATAAAATTACAATATATTAACCAATAAATTTTATTTCTTCATATAAATAGTCGTATCCACATGTCTTTCTCTAGAGTTATATAATCCTAATACAAAAATGACAAAACAGTTCCTTTATACAAACTATAACAACCCTATTACTTATTTCACATTGATACATGATTTATTATATTAAATTAAACATAAAAAAACTTGGAATATTGAGAATTTTAAGGTATTTTTTAACTAGTTATATAGATCAACATCTTGAAAATGTGATACAACAATATTATTTAAATCCTCCTTAACATGATTCTAAAATTCCAAGGCTTCTAAAACACCTCTGGATAACCTATGGACATACATAAGGAAAGGTTCATCTATAAATCCCAGCAAGGGATTAAACCTGGAATAACATGAATATGGTTTTAAATGTTTTACAATTTTAATAACGAGGAATAATCAAATATTTAGGACACAGAAACATGTACAATAATAAATTATATAGCTTGATGATCATAATGAAAACATTGGAAATGTGGAAACGGCATAAAAATCATCATAAAAATTGTTCATGGATAACTACAAATATATCCTGATGAATGAAGTCCCATTATGGAATCAAGTTCATTCCCTATACCATACTAATGTCTCATGATAATATACATTACTCAATGTATTATAGAACTATATAATTCTAGGCACACATATCAAATTCTTAAAATTATAATGCATATGTGTACCACATATATCATAAAACATGGATTCATTCAGTATGTTTTTTTATTCAATGATCAATGGGTGTGGAATAAATAAAATCATGTCACATGGAAATGAGAAAAAATAGTATAAAGGTGACCATCCTTAATATGAAATGGGTATGTCATTCACTACCAAATTGTTTTGGCATGAAAAATAGATTGGAAATTTCAACATAATAATTACATCACATAAAAATTAATAAAATGTGATGATGATATTTAAATAGGTATCATATATTTTTGACATAAAATCATAAGAAATAGGGACTTGAAATAAGTATCCCATCATTATTAATTGGATACAGGAGGCATAAGACAACAATGAAACATGAATTAAGTTGGATAATGATGGGCTTGAATACATATGTGTGTCAATCTAAATAATAGAGAGAAGATTCCTATGAGAAATAATGCACCATATAAAGACTTTAGTGAGGAGAGGAAATTGTATGGAAGACCTATAATGATATTTATTAAAGACATGTGGGATACTTGGTGGGTTTTTATTGGGAATGAGTGGGGATTTCATTTCCAGTTCTCAAATATAGGTTTTGGTTTCTACATAATAAAATTACAACATCAACTACATTTTTAGGGGTTTCCCCATGGTTTTTTCTTAAATTGGTTTTATACATTTTTTTTATAATGGGTATTAATTATATAATAGTACATTTTCTTATTTTGAAGTGAGTGACACTCTAAAAGAATGGATTTTAATACTTAACAATATATTTATAGTTTTGGAGGATTCTAAAAGGCCTTATGAAATTAATATAATAATCATAAAATAAAATTATAATAAATATATAACATATATATGGCCTTATATACCCTTTATTATGTCTATTACATTACATTTGGGTCATTATGATGTCATAATACCCAATATATATTTATACTGTATATAATCATTAAAAAATTGATATTCTCATAAAATTATGAAAACATCCCCATTGGATAATATATTAATTCATTATCAAAAAATAATATCCATTTTATCTACATATTTTTCAAATTATACATATTTTCAGATTCAAAATAATAAATGTCATTTGTTGAGAAATTAATGTATTTTTACAATTACTATATTGGACACTTATAAAAAGTTTAAATCTATTTATAATTTTTTTATTATTTATTTATGATAATAATTACAGAATAATAATATTTTATTAAAATATTATTTATTTACAAAATCCATTATTCGATCAAAATATATTTTATAATTTAATTGAAATCATTAAAAAATGCTATTTTTTGTGAAAAATTAGTTCAGTTATAAAGTAAAAATAACTAGATTAAAATAAAATCATTATTATATAAAATATAATTTAAATACTCATATTTTTAATGTCTGGATAAATATACCTTTAATATATTAGATAACACTATAAGGGTATGGTGTGCAATAATTAGACATTCATTGGAGGGATAATTTATCATTTTTGGGGTGTGATATTGATGATCATGAATATCTTTCATTAACATTTTCTCTCATGATTAAGATGTGGGATATTCGCTTGTGAATGGAGAAAGGAAAATTCTAGAGATTCTAAATCCCTTACAATCTCTAATAAATGATATTTCTTCACTATGATCAAATAGGATTGGTCCATAACTTCCCTTTTCAGTGTAAATTAGATTTATTAGAACCCAATATTAATATTAATAATGTGATCACTATTAAATATCTATATTATAAACAATAATTATTATTAATGGAATTTTAAATATATAAAAAAAACCAAATTATTCCGTGTTTTTTCTATAACCATGTCCTATAATAATACATATAACTAAATTAAAAGGGAAATTTTGTTTTTAGTAGTTTAAGTAGTAACATATAATCACTATCAACCATTATATTTGAGAATTGACAAGTATAACATCCATTTTTCAATATATAATATATTAAAATATTAGTGGAACCTTCTAGAAAATATATATCCCTTTTTTATCCATCCTATACCATTAATTATTTTTGGAAAATAGAATTTATACACCCTCTATTTTAAAAAATAAAATGTCTTCATATGCCAATAAGAAACACCCTTAGTGTTTATTACTATATATTCAACACAATTGAAATTAAATCTTATTTCTTGTATCTTATTAATCACATGATCATATATGAAATATCATACTTATATTCTGTTGAATTTATTGAATAATGAATATGAACATGATGGTAATCATAATCCATGATACCTGATTAGGAATTATAGTAAAATTTTTCACTAATGTAATTAACCTATTAGATTTGTCTTTGGGTCACTCTCTATATTATCAAGGGTGTACATTGTTAAATTGATTCCTTAAGGATTTGAAAATATCCAAATCAAAAATGAATTTATCATGAGTGATTATAAGGAACACCATAATAGAATTATATTAAGATAATTATACAATAAATTCAATATCATAACGTTGTACTCTTAAAAATTATGTAAATATATTTTTCTTCAGCCAAAATAACACTTGGTTTAATAAAACATTATTTATGTTTATTTACCTAAAATTCATTAATCAAATTCATTACTATCATAAATAATGCATAATATATTCTAAAGATAATGTGGATAACTAAATAATATACTTAGGTGTGTCTATACAGGGGTATACTCATTGACCACTCCTCAATCATCTGTCTAAATATAGAGTTAATACTCAACCATATTTTTTAGGGTGATAAATCATAAGTGATTCATACACGTGACTGCTTCAATTTTATAATATCAAGATATTGATTTAATTTCTAGGAGAACCGTATAATCTATATTTTATGAATCCTTAATGATGTTATCATATAAATAGACTTATCCCTTTTACATATGTAGATTGTTTTCAATGATGTTATCCTATCTGAATATCTAAATATAATAACATGACCAATATTATTTAAAATTAATATTTTTTTGTTTATACCTTTAAATTTATGATAAAACATAACTTATCAACCATTAAATTATCCTAAACTAAAATCCTAACATAAGACGATGTATAAAACATTCTCTATTAGAAACAATTATAGCCCACATAAGATACAATATCAAATTCATGAATTCAAAGAAAATTAATCCTAAAAATGCATTCACATGATCTTATAGTTTTATAAATATTAAAAATTAGGAAAAAAATAACACATAATGATTATATCATATTTTTTTAATTTTTACTTCTTTGATAGCTTATGACATTAAGAAATGATTAAATATTATTATAGTTACCTCTTAGATTTTGTGAATGGATATAATCAATGTGATTAAATTAATTGTGGAAATATATGTTAAAGATGTCTATAAAATTAATTCATTTTTTACCAATTAATTATACGTGAAATCCAATTCAATATAAATGATTTATTTTTATAAAAACAAATTATTTTTATAATAATCATATTTTTTATAAATAAAATAAGTTAATCATTATTAGATAAACTTAATAATGAAATATAAATATTATACATTCAATAATATATTTTATTTTTTATCCCAAATATATTTAATGGTATAATATAGGAATATATCCAATTTTCACATAAAATTCAATATTTCTCAAAATATAGCATTACTACCTATTAATCAAGATGTTTTCCTAAATATAAATTTTTAAACTATTATAAATATTATTTCAAAAAATAAAAATTATTTTTTAAAAGATAATATCATAATTTACATTGGTAATATTTTTTATATTTTTCTAATAAGTTTCATTTTTGAATCATAATAATTTGACTTTTGATTACTAATTTGAATATTAAGAATAGTGATGTGGTCATTAGAACAATAAACATAAAAATTAATTTATAAATACAATTTATGATTCTTATAAATCAAAATATGGTAAATCAATATCATGGAATAAGTTGAATAATATTTTACAATTGATAAATTATGTTGTGGCATTTTTATAGGTCATAAATTATGATTTACAATTATAAAATTAGTGTATTTATTTAAAATAAAATATAATTTCTAAAAATAGACACATAAATAAATATATATTGTTTTATTTTGATTATAATATAATCTTATAAGACTTCAATTAGTATTTCAAATTTTTATAAAATTAGTTAAAATTTTAAAATTAGTGTTTTTTGAATAAATTATGAATTTCATTGAAAATTTATTTCACATGTACATAATTTTATTTATAAAATGGTGTTAATTTTTTAATTCTACCAAAAAAATTATTAGGGATTCTTTTTGAGATATTTCAAATCTAGATAAATTTTTGGAGAATAGTAAATTATGGTAATTTATGGTATTACTACAATATAAGTTATGTATTCTATTCCTTGACTCATGACTGTTGTAAACACCATAATTTCAAACTAATATTCATTATATGAATATGTAATTTGATAATTACCAGAATATTTATTTTCTTGAGGCTATATAAAAATCTAATAAAACAATAAATAGAAAACACCACTCTCATCCATTATAAATACCACCCCTCACCACTACTTCTCTACACAACTGAAATTTTTTAAGACTTATCAAATTTCTTCCAAATCCTCTTATGAATCCCCTCTACAATTTCCAAGAGATTAAATTCTCCAAAAAGCCCAAATAAATCCATTTAGGGAGGTTCTCATTGAGGAGAATTCAAGATGTAAAATTCAAATTTCTTTTCTTTTTTCATTTTCAGTTTATTTTATTTTTTTATAGATCCACCAACTACCCAATATAAAGATATCATACTACTCCAATATAATTTATATACAATAATTATATCCTGATAATGTAGGATACATCATTAAACATCCATCTCTCTCTTATTAAATGAATGAAAAATCGCCCCTGAGGTTTCAATTTACCGACCTCATGGATGGCGCATTTTCATTTTCTACTAACACCTTAATATCTGGTCATAAATACATATTTCAGGTTATTATAATTATAATATATGTTTAATAGTATACTTAATGTTTTGAAACCATAATATATTTAATATGTTAATTAATAAAATAACATGTTTATGATGATCACAAGATTTCCTAAATAAACTAAATGATTATGACTATCATCTTATGTAATGATTCATCATCACACAAAACTACCAAATGAAATATATAAACATTTAATCATATTGATGTTCATGAATAAAATACATCTTCAATTATGGTTATCTATTCCAATTATAAATTAACTTCCATTGGTATATACAAATAAACTTATAACAAAATCCATGGATGTGATTTCTAAGAAACGATAAAATTTTATATCATAACCGATAAAAAAGACAATAAATGAAAAGAATAAAATTATAGTAAAAAATATTAAGTTATAAATGTTCATTAGATAAATTATTAATGTATCAAATTTTATTATATTATAAATTAATGTAAAGCATAGAACGCATACATATATAAGGTATGGGTTTCGTCGTGAACCACAATTTCTATTTGGGTTATGATTTCTCCAAATCTACACCATTGTAATTATTCGTTCATTTTAAATAATTCATATATATTAATTTTATATTTTAAAAACACATGTATATATTTCATTTAATATTTTTATATGGAATATCATGTTTTATGATGTTACCATCATATTTATTCTCGATATGTTGCACAGATAAAAGGGAACTTCCAAATTTCCTAACCATGTTAATGTACCATCTGTAATCTGTTTTAATAAATAAATCACTTTTAACACTAAATTTTTCATAAAATTTTTTATCATTTTTATTTCTGGTTTAATATATACACTTATAAAATATATAATTTTTTTACAAAAGAACACTTCCTTCCAATTTAAAATGATTATATATCTCAAGAATTCCTCTTTTATATAATAATATTATTTACAACTATTTAGAAACCAATAACTAATCTTATGGTTTATTGAAATGCATATCTTATGATTATTAGATAAGATATTTTATTAAATGGTTTATGGTATGTTATATTGTGGATGTGCTTACTTGATATCATTCAACATTTTTCATGGAATGGATTGTGATTATGTTTTCAGACTAAGGGATGTTATTTAAATTTATTTTGTATATATGATACATGTATAATGAAACTCATATGAGGAATTCATTAAACTTATTATGTGATGTTTTCTAACCTCTATATCCCTTCAATTAATTATTAAGTCTCATTTAATAAAACAAAAATGTTTTCTGAAGAGACTTTAACCATTTATTTTTAGTTTTCTTTGATGTGTCCCTAATAATAAGTTTCTTATGTCCATAATATTGATTCCCTCATTATTCTATTAGTGAATAATAATCCATGTGAATATTTTACTATAATAACATCCTTTGTTAATATTGTTTATAATGTTATTATTTATATAGAATTATTTATTCATCTTTAAATAATAACATATTATGTTAAAAAATATTTTTTATTGGAATTTATTTTTAGTCCTTAAACATGAAGTATAGTATATTTTAGATTCCACAATATTTACTTCCATTACTGAGTATCTAATATCAATCCTTTATTGTTTTCTATTTTCCTCCAAGATTTGAAGATGTATATTATAGATGAATTGTATGGATTATATACGTGTTTATGGGTGTCTCCAATGGAGTTTCTATGTTGTATTTCATTTAAAATAGTAATGTAATGCGAATGTATGTAATATAGAGTCATAAATTACTAATCATGTAGGTTATTTTTATTAGTTTACTTTGTTCATGGAAATGTTATAGAGGATGGAACTGACACTAATCTACTGGTGTTAGGGTCCTTACTGTTTGTATCAATGAAAATTTTGTATTAATCCTTGGAGATATACATAGAAGACATATATTATGGACCCTAAAAATATTAAATAAATTGAGGTTACTTTTAGGAAAACTTCCTAGAATTTTGCTAATTTATTTATTTTGTGGATCTTCCTAGTAGTACATCCTAATATGAGGATATTGAAGATTAATGAAATAATATGTACACCTTGAAACACACTATATGTCTTCTAGATAATTCCTTTCATTGTATGGATCTAGTGAAACACATATGGTTACTCACATGTAAATCCAGATATAGTAGGTTTTAGGGCAATCTTATGTGATGATCCTAGAGATTTTATTCAGTATCATTTTGGACCTTGTGTAAATGCTTTATCATTGGATGTGGAAATGTCTAGTTTTATACAAGTAGTATTGTTGGTGAAGTATAGGAAGTGCATTTACATTTTGATTGAGTCTGACTCTACAACAATTTTCTAGAATATGAGAACCATACATATTCACCAAATCATTGAAAATGATAGAGAACTGGAATGACTACCTTCAGTTGATGTCATCTATGTACTACATCACCACACATGTATTTTGAGAAGCCAATATCCTTGTAGATGTTCCTGAATAAAAGGTTTGACTATTGAGGCTTGTTTATTGTTTATAACACATTATAATGATCTTATTATATAGTTATAATGATATTAATATACAAGGCCACCTTTTGATTTTTGTAATTTTATGTATTGATAAATGATCCTAATGATCAAAATTTTCTATGAAATAATCATATCTTTATATTAAAAGTCGATGATGGTATGGAACATATGTACATATGGGGAATAACACTAAATAGTAGTCTCATGTATGAATAAATGAAACACTGTATGTGAAAATGGGATATACTATTCACTTAGTTTGAAACTCCCTAAGAATTTTTTTAGGAAAATTTAAATTTTCATTATAAACTGTAACAAAGGGATTAAATGTAAACCCATCGAAAAAAGAATCTCAGGTTCTGATTAAGATACACCTATTAATAAATGTCCAATATAAATTATGTTTATTACTAGTATGAAAATTATGCATTTTGATTCATAATATAAGTTTCTATGTGACATTTTTAGAATTGTAACAGCACAAAAGGAATGGGATCTTCAACAATATACATGATATAGTCATTAAGAGTGTTCATATATTTTATGGTTATATGAAAATATTCTTAAGGGGAAATACTCTTAAAATTATCATAATATGAGAAGTTAAAGAAGTATTATCCAACATTTGATAATTTTGGAGAAAAAAACACATGTACATGCATCAAAGTAATGTTAGTTTGGTACATGTTTGGAGAGAAAATCCACCATTATTGAAATTTCAAGGGAATGAAAAATGTTTCTGATGTCAAATTCTTGAACTATAAAGAGATTAGACTTTATGAAATTATATATTTCAATGGTTAAAGGAACACATCCCAAAATGGGATAACGGATTATTATCTAGATTATGTAACTACAATAGATTAAGATAAATGAATATTATGAATTATTTTGGATTCAATAATTTGGTCAATGTCCTAGTTATAATAATAATGATAAATATAAAGATTACACTACTATAATTATTCTTAATAGAATTTGAAGAATGTGTTGATTATAACCAATAAGAAAGAGGAGTAATTATTGTTTATGTTAATTTGGTTGAAGACACATGACTTGGAAACATAAAAAAAATCCATGGTTACTGATTAGATAATAATAAACATAATTTTATTTGATAATATTGATGAACAGGATGGTGGTTAGTGATGTGATAGTTTATATTATATTGGAATTATTAGCTGTTTGGATTTAAGGGATTTACTCATAGACGCATTCATGATTGAAAATGGTTTTAAGGTGATTATGGTATTCATATAATTAGAATAAAACAAGAAAAGATAAATTATTTGTTAAATCAATGGATCATTTGGTTGGGTAATTTCAGATACCCTCATTCTTAATGATTTCTATTAGAACTTGGATAAACTTATTTATTATTTTTTATTAGTATAACTAGGTATGGAACATATTAAAGATATTATTTACTAGTATTAATGTATGATTTATTATATAGGTTAACAAGATCAAACCATTTTTGTTTTATTAATGATTTAAATGTCTAAGGACATAATTAAGGACTATAAGACTCATTAAAAGTGCTTCATGTTTGAAAAATTCCTCTGAAATAGTTATCATTTTGTTTAATAAATTATTTAGGAATACATCAAAGCACAAAAAAAGGATTATATTATAACATGGGAGTAATAAATTAGGTTTATTTTTTCATGTTCTTATATAAATAGTAAAATAAATTTTCAACAATAGAAAAATCATTCTGAATAGAAAAACATCATCTATTTAATTTTCCTTATGAGAAAGAAATTGTAATTTAACTAATAAAAATTTTATTATTTAGTGGATTATACACTCTAAAGAGAATTTTATATATCACTATCCATAATAAAAAGATTTTTATATATTTATTTAATATACATATTTTCATGCATGTTCATTTATTTAGGGAATATTATTTTTTGGTGACCTTCACATTTCTATTTACTAATTTTAAGATGATGTTTTAGAAACCAATTTTAAATAATGATTGGTTCGCAAAAATGAATCTGATAGTATTTACCATTGGTTTTTTTGTATAGTATAATGTTTTGAAAAAGAAATTAATTATTGTAGGGGAGAATGTAATACACCATGATTTTATCAAATGATTACTTATATAAAGATATTAGATAACTTAAAATCGTAAAAAATTAATAAACACTTATATACTAATTTTCTAGATGATCTGAATGGTTTGAATGAATTAGATTTTGTACATTATGAAAATATTGATTACACATGTGTCTATATTTAATACATAAGTTAAGAAATTATTAGAAATGAATACCAATTGAATATTAATGAAATATTTTAATAAAAACTTTTCTTATGCCAAAAATAAAATTTTATAATAATAAAATAAATTAATCACAATTCTTAAAAGGTATTAATGAATCTTTTATATTCAACATTCAATAAAATATTTTTACATTTATCCAAATTATTTTTTGAGGTATAATATATGAATAAATCCATTTTATAACCAATAATGTCTATATTTTTTCTAAATGTAGTTTTATCAGCCCTTAATGTAGAACATGTTTTCAATATAAATTTTAAAACATTTATAAATTATATTTGACAAAATATATATTATATTTAAATTATTAACATCAAAATTTACTTTGGATAATTTATTGTTATTTTTATGATATGTTTAATTGGTGATGAATAGTAATGTGCTCGATGGAATACTAATTTGACCATTAGGAATTGGGATTTGGTTTCTGTAACAATAACCTCACATATTAATATATAAATAAAAATTAAGTAACTTTTAAATGACTAAGAATAACTTTTTTTGTTATCAAAACACATTTAGTGAAAAATTGAAAAACCATGATGTCCATCAATCTTTAATAAACAACCAAAAGAGAATGTTGCCTATATCAAACAAGAGGATCAGATCCACACCAATCACTGTACCACAATGAAATTCCATCACACAAGCATGACCCTTCAGCTAGAAATCCCTTGAAGAAGTGTGCATGCACAAAACTGATGGAAAATCAATACCATCATCAACATTCAAATCCAAATGGCATGATCTGATGAATACTTAATTCTGTGATATGCATTTGAAGTGGATCCAAGTAAATTATTGGTTGCATATCAAAAATTCAGATCAAATTCAATTAAAAAAGAATACAATTAATTAAAAAAATGTCTTTAAAATAAGTAGCTTGATATTAACATAATCCAATTCTCTAAACAATTTCTACTGTATGGAAGAAAATGGGGGTGTTAATACCTCCATCATAAGCTTTTAAATCTTAGAAGTCAGTGGATCCTAGGACAATACATACTCCAGAATGCTGATCTTCCCTTTATTAAATCCCCTACATGAATTAGAGATTTTTTTTCAATAGATGAATACTTCTACACATTGAGATACACGCTTTATGGCCTCCCCATCATTTCTGATGCCTCCCCTTCAGTAGAATTGAGAAAAAATACCTACTCGATCACTTAATCTTAGGAACATAAAATCAAATCCAAGGGTAAATCACCCTGGTCACCTGGTCCACGATTCCTCAGGTTCCCGACTTCTATCTTTATATTTTTATCCTTTTTTCTAGAGAATTTCACTATATGAGGAGTTAAAGAGGATTAGTCCTTCCTCCCCTTCCTCCTCTTCAAAATATGTATGATCTTCGTGGTTGAGGCTTCATCTTCCGAGTGTCCAGGATCACATCCATTCATTTCCTTTATGTATACTTCATCTCCATCAATGAGGCTAGATGGAAAAACCTCAAAAACCACATCTCCATGTTCTTATAATAGAATATATATTTTTATAAAATATATATATAAATTAATACATAAATTTATAATATAATTTATCAGAAATTTATTTAGTTTCCAAAATGTTATAAAATTAGATATAATTTTGAAATCATTATTTATTTTAAAAATTATTGTTTTATTTAAAAATTAAATTTTCTAAATTTTGAAATTTATTTCCATAAATTGGAGTTCATGTTATTAAATTCTACTTGTTAAAAAATGTTTATCATTAATTTATCATATCTTTCTGAAATACTTAAATTTTTAGTTAATAATATAATACAATAATTTATGGTATAATTACATTTTATGTAAATTAATAAATTCATTGATTCATGGATTATTTAAGAACTATAATATATAACTACATTTAATTATTTCAATATATTTGTTTATAATTATAAATCAATAAATCACATTGATCCAAAATAACAACCAATGAATAAAATAAGTAGAAAACACCTCTCACTCCCACAATAAATTTCACCTGTCACCACCCCTTCTCCTCACACCATTAATTATTTTCACCTGGATGAATTATTTATCAATACATTTTCCAATCCCATTCCCCACATCCAAGATCATTTAAATACTGAAATTCTAAAATGTCAAGGAAAGATCCTTCAGGAAAATCCCTTATCTACATAATTAATTCTATATATGAAAAAATATAATATGATTTTTCAATTTATTGACATCAGGTAAGATGAATTTTTATTTTCCCTTAATTAAGAACAAAATAGTAGTTTATGATGATTGAAAAATCAAGAAATTTCATCTAAATGATTATCAGTAACATCTTATTTAATGATTCATCAAAAACCAAAAAAACCAAATGAATTTTTATAATAATTTCATAATATGTAGGTTAATTAATTAAATATAAAATCAATTTTAGAAATCTTTTCTAATTTTACAAAAAATGTTTTTATAGAAGAAGAAAATATTATTTTTCATTACAATTCACAATAAATATTTTGAAAAATAAAGATGATAATAAACATAATATCTTAGTATATAGATGATTATATAATTCTAATATGAACTTACATATCCCCTAAATAACTCGAAATATGATATAATCATATCTTACACACTTATGGCTGTTATGGTTGATTGATTCAATAATATAGTTTCTTCCATTTTATATATTCTATTTTAATAGCAATATTATAATTGTCTGATTTAATATTTTTGTTTTAAGTATAATGATTTCATTTTATTTTAGTTTGTTGTGTTGATCATTTTATTGAATGAAATATCTAAAAGAGAAATAAATATTAAAATATCATGTATTAATGATGATAAATTAAGATAAATCTCTAATATATTAAATAACATCAAGTTATTTTTATATTATAGATCAATATTCAGGATATTATGAGTTAATCATTCATGTTTCATTGTATAATGAATGAAAATTGTTAAAGATATTTATATTAAATCAACACATCTAGTTAATTTTTGGACATCCCTTACGATAAATTCAAAACAATGAATATTGTAGATAAGAATATCATAGAAATATAGGAGAAAATGAAAATGTTTCGGATAATTAGTCATTAATTTATGTATGAGACTATTTTTCCATAGAGAGATGCACCATTGTTAAATACAATTATTCAATAGATTCCCTTGTCATTTATTGGTTGTTTTAATCCATGAATAACCAAAAAATGGATGATGAAAATTGATAAAAAGTTATTATCCATGATATGTAGTGAAAGGTTAAATTTTATTCTTATATTATTTAGTCTTAATGTATATTGTTGGTCAGAGTGGATACTCACAAGGGGGGTGAATTGAGTTCCAATCAAAATTTTTGTTAAAATATTTTTTATTAAAATCCCACAATTTATAGAACAAGTTAAACTGTAGTGAATTTATAAATCTGTAATGGTTCAATTAGATTCTCAAAATATTGATTACTTCTCAGTTAATCTAATCAGATGATTAAATTATATTTTGAAACTAACCTACTGATTACAATAGATAAAAACACTTTCTAGATTACCTATCAATGTAAAGTGAAAATAAACTTGTATTTCAAAGTAATAAGAAGTGGAATTTAAATTATATACTGTATATTTTTAACGTAAAACAAAAATGCACAATAGAAATAACCAAGAGGTTCAGTCTCAATCTAAGACTTAGTCCTCTTAAATTTATATATATAATTGATCCACACCCTGGATCGGGGATAACAATAGTACCAGACTGTCCAGGCCACGCACAGACCTCTACCACTATTCTTCATGGGAAACAAAAATAAAGACCTGGACACACAATGACCTCTTCCACAATTGTTTTGGGTAAACAAGAGTAAGTAGTTTTGCTGTGAGGATTGCAATATCCGAGAGTTCAGCACAAGAGATAGCGTGTGTGTAAAATAAACAGGATACACACACTACTCGAAAGTAAATAATAAATCACATATAGATAGTATACAGAAGTTTAGAAAGCTCTAGTGATTGTTAGTGCAGCTCTGGACTCGTTAGATTCAGCATAAATGCTTCTTGAGTCCTTCTCTGGTGTTTCTATTGAAAAATAAAGTGTCGTGGTTCAGATTTTGAGTCTCCAGGAGAGAAGATGTTATCATTACTCTAGATTACTTCGTGTGTTCTTAAATAATGTAGTTTTTAATGTATGGAACTTCTTTGAGGATTGTGCAATGTCTTCTTCACAGTTGTGCTTAGGATTGTTCTTCGGTTCAGTACAGATCTTGTGTGTATTGTAATATGTGTGTCGAGACATGTCAAGTGCGAGAGTATCCTCTACTGCTGCTCATTCTTCTTTATATTCCATGAGCTCTGGAAATGGGAATGATTTCATTTCCATAGGTACGAGGTATAGTTTCCTGACTTGAAATAAATATCATTAAATAAAATTAATTGCATTAAAAACATCAAATATGACCGTTAGCAATATTTAAATAATATTGAAAAAATGGTTAGGAAATAGTGTCACAGTAGTTGTGCAAATAGTTCCTCATTGAACCGATGTCTCCTTCACGGAATGTGCTTCACGGTGTGTCCATGTCACAGTGTCTATTTCACGGTGTCTAACTCATGGTGTGTCATTCACAATGTCTGGGTCACGGTGTGGCCTTCACGGTGTGTCCTTCACGGTGTCTAGTTCATGGTGTGTCGTTCACGGTATCTGTGTCTTGTACACAGTCTGTCTTACTGTGTCAAACAAAACGGTGTCTTGATACTTAGAAAAATAACTATATTCAAACATAACAGTAATATACATAGTGTGAATTAAGCCTAACCAATATAAGGTAAGAGAACATGAAACATAAATACATAGGCTTGATAAGATAAGTAAAATTTTTGATCATGAATAAGATTTGGAGAGAATAGTGACATTAATTAACTATAATAAGATTTGTGATCATTAAAACATGATTAATACATGAGGAGTACAAAAATATCCCCCTTTTTTATGGTCACAAATCATGTATAGTTAAAATATAAATGAAATGCAATATTAGGGAAATTAACATATGTAATAATAAGAGATAAAAGACGAAGAGATAACTCTTCTCACTGTTTATCCCCCATTTGGGATTATCAAAAAGTAGATAGAATGGAGTGAAACACAACATTATTTATTATGAAGGTTTATAATAAAACATACATGATAAATAATAATAGTAACCAACAAATGGCATCCCATTAAAAATTAAGAAACATTGGTTGGCATCACGGATTGGATTTCTCTTTTCCTTTATCAGCAAGAGATGGAACCGATGTAGATGAAGGCATGGAGGTAGTAGACAAAGATATTAAAGGTAGACCTTCAAATATGGAGGGAGCCAATGTAGGAGATGTAGAACATCTAGTCTGTGGTTGATCAAGAATGAGTGGTTTGATCAGAGAAAGGGCTTGGCTGACGGACATAGCAGTTTTGGCTAGGGCAGGTAGACCAGGTCTAAGGGGTGCAGTAGCTGGAGCAACGATAAAAGTACTCTTCACATGAAGATACAACTTCAAAAGATTTGTGATATCAGTAATGATTTCTCCACCATATTGTATAGCCTTTTCAAAATCGTCCTTATTCTCCATCAATTTGACCATCAATCTGGTGAACTCTGTAATCTTCTGAACATGAGCTTTAAAAGCATGAGTCACAGGGGGGATTTTTAAATTCTCCATAAGATACATATAGTGATTGGTCATATCACTTTTTGAGAAAATCCGGTTGAGATAAACATCTATTTTAATGGTGATCTCTTGTTGGGAATCATTTGCAATCTTAGAATGAATTCCGACCAGGTCTAAAGCTCAGTCACTATTCATAACCACCTCTAAAAAAGGAGACAGATCTAAAACACAAAGGAAATTATTTATTTCTTCTTTGGTTATGGATCTAAATAGAGAATCATCCAAAGAAGGAACACAAGTCTTACCAAGGGGAGGTGAATCCTTTACAGCTATGGTGAAAACATTGAGCTGTTTCAAAACCTTTTGAAGACAGCCAGTGTACTCATTTGTGAGATTATTCAGATTTTATACAAGATCCCTCAGGCATTGCAGCATCTTGGTGTGTCTTACACCAATCATCTCATAAAACGAGAGTTGATATGGATGAACATGAGATAAAATCTCCCTATAATGATTGAAACAATTGGTTCCGGAGAAGTAAAAATATGTGTATGAGCAGAAATAGGAGCAGACTCGGATCTCGAAGTAAGTTCTTTCTACATGTCTGCTACCATACTTTTCAATGTTGCAACATCAGCACTTAGCAGCTTATTTTCAACTCTGACTTCTTGAATTTCACGGATCATCCTTGGTTGAATATGCAGAATGATGTTTTCCAAAAGAATCATAGAATCTTCCTAACTTAGTTGAGTCACAAGATGAGGTTGATATGATTTAATCTTCTCAACTACAGGTATGATAGTCTCTCCAAAGACTTTTAAATCATCATTAATTATAGAATATTGTTGGTCAGCTAAGGGAGTTGGAGAAGGTAGTGGTACTGGTTCTGGTAGAGATTCTACTTGTGGTTCTCGGACAGAAACAAGTTCAGGTTGAGGCTCTGGGACAGTATGAGCGAATGAATTCAAATGAAATAGAGAAGACATGTTAATTCTAGTTGTAGCCACCTGCTGTTATTCCATCAAATCATAAAAACTTGGAAACTCATATCGAGTGTACACATAATATGTGATAGTTGGTTGAGAGGTTCACCAGATCTAGCTTCATCAATCTCAAGGTTTTGATATTCCTACCCTCAAAATGTACTTCCATTTCAGATTCGTGAGGCTCTGGAATTGGGTTAAGATCCACATGTTCATCTCTAATATATTCCGCAAATTCTTGCCTTTCCACCTAAAAGGCAATTTCTATCCTCTCTTTAGCAGAGGGTATGTACTAAGGAACATATTTTTCCTCAGTCAATGCTTCCATATTTTCTTCCTTTTCAACAGGGAGATCCTCTTGATTAACATTTCCCCTATCATGGATTTCTCCAAGATCAGATTCTTCCATGACAGGGAGGTCTTCTACACCACCGAACTCTTCCATGGCTTGCTGCTCTAAAATAGGGATAATCAAATCTCTTGCAGCCTCAAGTTGAATTTCCTAATCAACATCATCTCTAAAAGAAGGAGCTTCTTCTATAAAAACAACAGAAACATACTCTCAAGAAGGTATTAGAGCAGGAACATCATCAGGGACAACAGTCCTTTCTTTCTCAATAGGAGCTGCTTCCTCTTGAGTTATTTCAATCTATTCTTCTTCTTCTTCCTCTTCTGGGTACTCATACACTTCATCTGGTTCCAAACCAGGATCAGTTATATTCATTGGCCTTCTTGGATAATCAACAAGATTATTCTTCTTATAAAGATGATCATTATCCTCAACGCATTGCTTCTTCCAGGGGTTCCAATTAAACTTCATCGTTCTGATGATAGGCTTGGATAAACAAAAATCAATATCCTCTAGCTTTTCTTCATTTGATCCAAATACTCCCTTGTAAACTAACATGGCGAAAATCATTCTTGTGTAAAATAAGGATGTGGATTTGGAAGTGACTTTAATCAGCTCACATATGTTTTGAATGACATATTTGCAAAGATTGATCTTATTGCTATTCATCAATAGGTGAATCAGGAACACATCATGATACTTCATCATATAAAAATATTTTTTTATTGGACTAATGAAATTCTGAACATATTTGAATATCAGTCTTGTCTCCCCATCCAATTCAGCTACTATGGCCCTTCGCTTGGTTCCATTTCCAGTCAGGATCTCTAGTGCATTTTCCAAATCAAATATGTCTGTTGCTGGAGAAGGGACTCTCTGGTAATCATCACAAATCCCTTCATGAGGAATTATCAGGCATGCAACCCATAACCTTGAAGAGAATGAACACTTTTTTCCACTGATCCATCTTTTCACCGTAAAACATTCTCCAACATCAATGGAAAACGTTAAATAATGGTAAAACTAAGAAACCAACCTCAGGTATATAGGTCTATCTTTTCTAGAAAACCATTCGATCCATCCTTGTTCTCTTAATAATTTTAGAAACAAATACTTACCAGATAATAGAAACTAAGGGAAAATCTCTTTTTCAGGTACTATATTATGACATACTAGGTTAGGATTTAGAGGTCTTTCAGGTTCAATCGCCGGTGCTCTATTCTGTTTCTTCATGTGGCGCTTATCAGATGAGGGTGAAGATGGATGCTTCATCCTGGTCATTAACTGAAGGTCCAGGTGAGAGAGAAGGAGAGAATGTTTTGAAGATTGAGAAGGTTCAGGAGAGAGTTCGAGTGAGGATTCGAGTGAAAACATTATGCTTTATCATTTGGTAATGTCAAGCGTCACAAAAATAAAAACACAGGAAATCAAATAGCAGTGAAATAAAAATAGCTGCAATACGGGATAATATAAAAGTATAAAAAGTCTTCATGGTGACACTGTGAGTTGGAATTATGGTGCGATGAAATGTAGTCATCATGGTGAGACAGTTGGTGGTTGTCACGGTGAGACAATGACCATTCTGTGCAGTCACGGTGAGACATTGAGTGAATTGTTCTGTCATGGTGAGACAGTTAAGGGATAGACCGTGAACACAAGGTGTTAACTATGAGACTGTAAGTAAGAAACAGTAACTAAGAAACAGTGAACATGAAACCGTAATGTAAAATATAGTCAAAATAGTAAACAGTAGGATCTATATGATGTCTATTAATGATTGATCATACCAAGATCATGTATGATGTAATCTAATATCTCTGAATTTAATGGTTTAGTGAATATATCATCAAGTTGATATTCATTACCAATTAATTCTAAAGTGATATCACCCTTTTGATAATGATCTCCCAAAAAGTGATGTCTTACATCAATATGATTTGACCTAGAATGTGAAAAAAGATTCTTTGAAATGTTAATAGCACTTTTGTTGACACAATTTATTGGTACATATCTGAATTGATATCCATAGTCTAGTAATGTGTTTTTCATCGATAAAATATGTGCACAACAACTTACAGTAGAAATTTATTCAGCTTCTGCAATAGACAATGCAATAGAATGTTGTTTCTTACTAAACCATTATACTAGTGAATTGCCGAATCGGTGACATGTTCCAGATCTACTTTTTCTATCTAACTTACATCCAGAAAAATCAGCATCAGAATAACTATCTAGTTCAATTGATCTCCCTTTTGGAAAGAACAGTCCTAAATTGGGAGTATGCTTGAGGTATTGGAAAAATCTTTTTACAGCAATTAAGTTTGACTCTTTATGGTTTTCTTGAAAACGAGCACACATACACACACGAAACATAATATCAGGATGACTAGCAGTCAAGTAGAGAATACATCCAATCATTCTTCTTTAAGTGGATTGATCAACTGATTTTCCATCTTCATCAAGATCCAACATACATGTGGTACTCATTGAAGTTTCACTACTTTTTTTGCTACCCAATCCAAAACGTTTTAAAAGATCTCTATTATATTTACTTCGAATTAAAATAAATCCATCATTGTTTTGAATGATTTGAAATACATGAAAGAATTTAATTTCACCAATTAAACACATCTCAAATTAATTCTGCATCATTTTAGAAAAATTAGTACATAAAGCAGTTTTTAATGATCCAAAAATAATATCATCTACATAATTTTTTTTAACTAAAACATGTTTATAAATTCGTTTTATAAAAGGAGTTGGATCATCTATAACTTTTGTAATACCATTAGAAATTAGAAAATTACTTAATCTATCATACCAAGATCTTGGAGCTTGCTTTAAACTAGATAAAGCTTTTGATAATTTGAAAATATGATTAGGAAAATTAGGGCATGTAAATATAGGTGGTTGTTCAAAAAAAACATCCTCCGAAATATAACCATTTAAGAAAGCACTGTTGACATCCATTTGATATAGTTTGAAATTTAGATGTGCTTCATAAGAAAGTATAATTCTAAGGGATTATAGTCTTGCTACTGGAGAAAGAGTCTCATCATAGTCAATTCCGTCCTCTTGACTATAACCTTGTGCAACTAATCTAGCCTTATTTCTAACTATGATTCCAGATTCATCTACTTTATTTCTAAACACCCATTTTGTGCCAATGGTGAAAGTTTCCTTATGTCTTTCTACTAGTTTCCAAACATTATTTCTTTCAAATTTATTAAGTTCTTCTTGCATAGAAATTACCCATCATTCATCACTAATAGCATCATCAATGTTTTTAGGTTCAATCTGTGACAACAAGGCTTGACGTTCAACCTGATTTCTAAGAGAATCACTAGTCGATGTCCCTCTATAACGATTTCATACAACATAATCTAAAGGACGATTCTATAGAATCCTAGTAGATCTAGTTATGGTAGGACTAGAAATTTCAGGTTCTTCTCTCGGATCGGGTTCATTAAGAGAAGATTCTGAAATATTTCCAGAACTGGTTGTCTTTATAGAAGGGTCATTGATTTTATCATTAAGGTTGAGAACAGATAAATCTTCTTCAATATTTTCAACATATTACTTATGTTCAGGTGGATTGTTTTTCATCATATTTTATGTGAACAGATTATTCCACACACTTGGATATCTTATTGCAAACACTATAGGATTTTCTAGTTATAGAATATCCTCAAAGGATTCCTTCATCATTATTAGATGAAAACTTATCCAGATTATCCTTTGTATTGAGAATAAAGTCATTGCAAGCAAATACTCTAAAGTAATTAACTTTAGGATTCATATTGTTCCACAACTCATAAGGGGTATTTTTGAGAACTGTTCTAATTAAGACTATATTGAATATATAACAAGCTATATTTAAATCATCAGCCCAAAAGTAAATAGGTAGGTCATACTCATTTAACATGGTTCTTAAAATTTCATGCAGGGTTCTATTCTTTCTTTCTAATACACCATTCTGCTGAGGTGTCCTAGGAGAATAAAAGTAATTAATATATCCATTTTGTGAGCTGAAAGATTCAAAATATTGATTTTCAAACTCATGACCATTTTCACTTCTTAGGGTTTTAATCTTAAGTTCACTAAGGTTTTCTACAGACATGGAGTATTTAACAAAATAAGAACAAGATTCACTTTTGTGAGCTAATAAATATACCCAAATATATATAGAAAAGTCATCTATTAAGACATAGACACAGTGCTTCCCATTTAAGCTAGAAAGTCTAGATGGTCCAAACAATTCAATGTGAACCAACTCGAGAGGTTGAGAAGTTGAAACATATTTCTTTGATTTGAAAGAGATTTTCTATTGGTTTCCCTTATTACAGGGATTACAAACTTTGTCATTTGGAAACTCAAGTTTGGGTAAGTCTCTAACTAAGTTCTTCCTAGTGAATTTTCTAAGTGAATGGATATTGTAGTTTCTTAATCTATTATTACAAATCCAAGACTCTTTATGAAAAGCATTTAAACAAGTAACATTTTGCTTATTTGAAGAATTTAAATCAAAAACATAAACATTTTCATTTCATAAAGTAAAAAATATTAAAACATTCTTAGAAAAAACATTACAAGAATGATTTTCAAATTTAATATTAAATCCATCATCAAAGAATTATGATATACTTAACATGTCATATTTCAATCCATCAACAAATAAAACATTAGAAATTAAAACTGAGTTAGTGTTACCAATTTGGCCTAGGCCGTTGATTTTTCCTTTAGAATTGTCACCAAAGGTGAAATAGCCTCTATCAAATTTTATTAAGATCTTGAAGAATGAATAATCCCCAGACATATGTCTTGAACATCTGCTGTCCAAATACTATGTCTTCTTATGAGAAATCTTTAAACAGGTTTCCTACAAAACAGTTTTAAATAGAGAATGATTTCGGTACCCAGATTCTCATAGGTCCAGATAGGTTAGCAAGCAGAGCTTTAGCTACCCAATATTGTCTTATTGGTCTCATATAATCAATAGATTCAACAGATTTTGAAAAATAAACCCCATTTGATTTATAATTATGTTAATAACTAGTTGAATCATATTAATTTCTAGAACTAGAACCAGCTGAATTTTGTCCAGATTTATGAATAAATCTAGTTTTAGTAAACTATCTTTTTCCAGGTTGGTAGCCTATTACAATAGTGTATTTTGGTGCCACTTTCATTCCGAGTATTTGAGTGAGAGTATCCTTTCCATTTGTGAAATTTTCTATGTTTTTTCGATGTTTCTCATTAGACATTTCCCTTTCGGTATTTTCCTTTAACAGTTGAACATTCTTTTCATTTTCTATATCAATGGAGGATTTAACAATTGCAGTGAGAGAATACTATTTCTTTAATGACTTATATTTTTCCTTACATTCATTGAATGTTTCCTCCAGCATGTTACAATATTTAGATAATTTAGATTTAGTCATGTCTTCAGAATCAGAATCAGATTCAGCATCAACTCCAGAATAATAGGAATTTAAAACTGGAGTATCTACGGTTACCTCAGATGATTTGGTGAGGAAACACATGTTGGCAGGATTATTTTTAGAATTAGTAGCTTCTGATTCACTTGTGTTGTCTTCTGCAACACTCCATGTTTCTTTCATGGCTTTCATATACTTATTGTCCTTGTAGTCATATTTCTTTTTGATCTTCAATCTTGGACAATCAGCCTTTACAAGTCCTTTTATTTTGCACTCATAGATTACTATTTCATAATTTTTTTTTTGGCTTTTTCCAATGATTTTTCCAGTGATCTTTGTTGTCATATTTACCTTTGTAGTTTGTTTTTCTGGTGAATTTCTTCTTCCAATAGAATTTCTTAAACCTCCTGGCAATCTCTGCAATTTCATCATCACTGTCAGAGTCTGAATCATCACTTGTAGAACTTTCAGTTTGTAATTTAACATTGTCTTTGTCATTGCTCTTTGAATCAATAGAATTAAATGCCATATATTTTCCCTTGGGTTCATCATCTTTCTCCTTAATTACTTTGAGTTCGTCCTCATACATCATAAGCTTACTAATAAGTTCTTTGAAAAGAAGATCTCAAATGTCACATGATTCTATGATTGAAACAGAAGTGCCTCTCCATCAGTCTTGTAGACGTCTCATGATTCTCATGATTTGTTCCTTTACTGGAAGAGCATTACCAAGTGAACTCATGGTGTTGACAATCTCATTAAACCTGAGATACATATCAGAAATAGGTTAATCAGTCTTCATTTTAAAATTATCAAATTTAATAGTATATGTTTTTAATCTCATTTCTTTAACATTGGTTGTTCTTTCATGAGAAACTCCCAATGTATCCCAAATTTCATAGGCAGTTTTGCCAGTAGATATTCTTTTAAAATCTCTATCTCTTAAATCATAGTAGAGGGCATTCATAGAATTGAAATTATTATTGTAATCAATTTTTGTAGGTTCATCCCTAGTTGTTATTTCAGTTTCTGGAATTTTATATTGAGGCTTTATAGAAGTACAGATATCAAAACCCATACATTCCAAATGAATTATCATCTTATGTTTCCGATGGACATAGTTCGTACCATTAAATAATGGTGTCCGATTAGTAGGAAAACCTTCTAGTCTATTATCCATAACTAGATTTTAGAAAATAAATGTAAAGAGATAAAATTTAGAAGTAACAGAAATTGATGATCATTAAAGATGCAACCAAAATCACAGTTGAAAAATAGAATGTTTTGAAAACATGTATAAAAACAACCTTTGATACCAAATGTTGGTCGGAGTGAATACTCAAGAGGGGGGTGAATTGAGTTCCAATCAAAATTTCTGTTAAAATATTTTCTATTAAAATCCCCCAATTTATAAAACAAGTTAAAATGTAGTGAATTTGTAAAACTGTAAAGGTTCAATTAGATTCTAAAAAAATTTATTAGTTCTCAATTAATCTAATCAGAATATTAAATTAGATTTTGAAACTAACCTAATATTTTATAATAGATACAAAAAAATTATAGATAAACTATCAAAGTAACTTTAAAACAGATTTTTATTTCAAAGTAATAAGCAGTGGAATGTAAATTAGATACTATATATTTTGAACATAATATCAAAATGCACAACAGATATAACCAAGAGGTTCGGTCTCAATTAGAGACTTAGTCCTCTCGTATTTATATTTGTAATTGATCCACACCTCAGATCGGGGTTAAAAATAGTAAAAGACTGTGCAGGACACGCAGGGACCTCTACCAGTATTCTTCGTGGGAAAAAAAATAAAGACCAGGCCACACAAGGACCTCTACCATAGTTTTCATGGGTAAAAAAGACTAAGGAGTTTTTGTGTGAGGATTGAAATATACTCTTTTTTAGCACAGGAGACAGTGTGTGTGTAAAATAAATAGGATACACACACTACCCGAAAGTAAATAATAAATCACTTACAGATAGTATATGGATGTTTCGAAAGCTCTAGAGATTAGAAGTGCAGCTCTGGAATCGTTGGATTCAGCAGAAATACATCTGAGTCCTTCACTGATTTTTCTGATGACAAACAGAGTGTCGTCATTCAGCTTTTGTTTCTCCAGGAGAAAAGATGTTATCTTGACTCCAAAGTACTTCGTGTGCTCTTCAGTATTATAGGAATGCATGTATAGAACATTTATGAGGATCGTGCAATGTGTTCTTCACATTTGTGCTCAGGATTATTCTTCGGTTCAGTACAGAGATCACTTGTATTGTAGTATGTGTGTCGAGACATGTCAAGCATGAGAGTATCCTCTACTGTAGCATAATCTTCTTTATATTCCATGATATCCAGCAATGGGAATGATTTCTTTTCCATAGGTATGATGTACAGTTTTCTGACTTGCAACAATTATTATTAAATAACATTAATTGCATTAAAAACATCAAATATGACCGTTTGAAATATTTAAATAATATTGAAAAAATTGTTAAGAAACGATGTCACATTAGTAGTGAAAACGGTGTATCTTTGAACCGGTGTCTCCTTCACAGTATGTGCTTCATGGTGTGTTCATGTCACAGTGTCTAGCTCACAGTGTCTGACTCATGGTGTGTCATTCACGGTGTTTGGGTCACGGTGTGTCCTTCACTGTTTCTAGGTCATGGTGTATCTTTCATGGTGTCTAGGTCACGGTGTATCCTTCACAGTGTCTCAGACTTAGACTTCACTATGTCTGTGTCTTGTACACATTCTATCTTACTGTGTCAAACTTCATGGTGACTTGATACTTAGAAAAATAAATATATATTAAAACATAACAATAATATATATAATGTGAATTAATCTTAACCATTATAATGTAAGTGAACATGTAACATAAATACAGATGATTGATAAGATAAGTATTATTTGTGATCATGCATAATATTTGGAGAGAATAATGAGATTAATTAATAGTAATAAGATTTGTGATCATTAAAACATGATTAATACATGATAAGTCCAACAGATATGTTGATCAATAGTGTAAAAGCACCAATATCATTATAGTTATAATGAAATAAAAAGATTCTAAAAAGGAATTTTTAATGTTATATTCATCATAAAATATTTTACAAAATAATATTGTATGTAAATAGAGATGAAGTTAGTCATCCAATCATGTAAGGAACAGGAAATGGTAATTAATTTGTGGTCAGGATTAAATTATTTAAATGGAATTTTGATATTTAGTATATGTAATTTAGAAACAATTATTAACTATTTCATTTATAGGATTAATCCTAATATTCAGATGAAACTATTCTATAATAAATTTTAATAATATATTGAAGTAGTATCATGTTATTCCCAGATATAATAATAATTATATTTAAATTATATATTTATGGGAGGAAAAGAAGAGTTAAAATGTAAAACAAACAAAAAATGAAATGTGTCGAATAAGAATATTGGAAATTTGGGATTTCATTAGTGTAATAATTGGGGAAATACATTTCCTATTATATTCCTAAATAGATGGGATTTTGTTAAAAGTTTTGAGAGAAGGATAATAATGATCAAGAATTTGGGGGAAATAAAAAACAATTATTATTAAATTATTCATCTACATGAAGAAGGAGAAATATTCAAATCAATTCATCAAACATCAAGGGAACCATCAACAGAAGTTGTTAAAAGGAGAATGAAAAATTATTTTATTATAATATATAATATTGAAGAGTCTAATTATGTGGTGGTAGGAAATTTGATCATAAACACAAGTTACAAAATTTTTTATTTTATTTTCAAATTTCACACTCTGTTATATTATACATGTTTTCAAATGTAATTAAATACCACTATAGCAATTTAAGAAGTGAGTTATGAAACAACACACATAATGAATATCTTATTTTAAAAATATATATCACTTAATACCCATTAAATTTCATAGACTTATAATATTTTTAAACATTTTCATTATATATATATCAATTAATTTCATATAATCCATGAATTGGAATATATTTCAAGGTATAATGCCAACAATTATTACCAAAATAATTAGTTTAGTATATGTGAAGAGGATGTGGATTCCATCATCTATAGAGGAGGGAATTTATCTTTCAAATGTATTATTGGACTAAATCATATAGGTCATCTTAATTAAATTATAGGGGATGAAATTAAGACAATGCCTATAAATGGGAAATCTATCCTTATAATAGAATATGTACCTATTGTGTAAGAATATATTGATTTGTTACATGTATAATTTCCTATTTATACACATAATAGTTATTATATTTTTCCATTGAACCAATCCTTGATAGAAAAACTATATCCAAAACATCCTATTAAAAGACCACAGTGTAATTAGTGTAATTGAATAAATAATTTCAAGGGTTTGGTAATAATGGATTCATTTAACATATTGTTTCCCATTAGGTATCCCATATTAGTTTTTCTAAGATGAATACTAGGTAAATGATGTTATACATAGTTTTATGGGAAATCCAATAAATTAATTTAAAAAACTATTGCCATATAACATTCATTGATAACTTTTTTGAACAACTTGATTGATATAAAATTAATTATAATATTGAAATTTGTTCTAGGTATCATTATACTTTTATTAAGTAATGAATATATTAAAAATATCTAATTTCTGAAAATATATAGACATTGAGTTTATATTAATTCCAATTGGATTAATTCATTCACAATTTCTTTTTATACATATGATGAACTATGTATTGAATGATTATAATGCAATATTTGGAGGTTTTTATAGATGATATTATGGGAGACATGAATTGTTATAAAGATCCAAAAATCGAATTGATAAAAATTATTAAAACCTATATTAGTGAAGGTGTTGTAATTTTAATATAGAAATATAAAATTAATTCTTCAATAACATTCTTTACATAGACTTATTATCACCAAGGATGATATATTTGGCGACCCTTCAATTACAATGAATGTTAGATAATGGAAAAAACGAGCATAACTAATATACATTGTTTTCATGGATTAGAATGTTACTATTATCATAGTATTCATAATATTTTTTCAAATTTAATAACCCCTTTAACATGCTGACATATGAATGGGTTAATATTATATTATAATAAAATTAAATATAATTATTTGAAGATATTAAGAGGAGATATATTAATGAACCTATAATAAAATTGTCACTATAAAGAAATTATTGTGTGATATATAGTAATAAATCAATGTAAGTTCATAGTTGTGTCCATATAATGAATTAAAGAGTAATTTGATATGAATAAAGATATTTAATCTTTAATAAATATAATTATCAAACTCATGAAGTTGATTTGTAATTATAAATCATTTCCCTCATGAAATCGAGGTATTATATCAATGGGAAAATGTGACATATCTAAAAATAACAAAATATTAAAATATATTTCTTTAAAAAATAACCATTACAGGAGACAAAATAAAATTTATACTCTTACTCATTGATTATAATTTCTCAATACACTACCAACAAGGGAAGGGAAATAATTTGGTAAATGAAATGGATTGAAAAGTTACAATAATTCTAACTAAAATAATGATTTGAAAAATTTATATGTTAATAGAATTAGAAATGATTGATATGGGAATCATTCAAGAAGTGTAAAAATCTATTTTTTGAATTGAGTTACAAATCTAAATTATTGGAGAAAATAATAAAATTCCAATATTGATGATAATATTTTACCATTGTAACTAAAAGACATGAAAATTGTGGAATTTGAATGATTTTATTATAAGGATGGTGGGATGAAATTTGGAAACAAACATGTAATCCATAAATACCTTAAATTATTTGGGAATTATTTGATATAAACCAAATATAAAATTTCTCTATGAACCCTAGAGACTACTTGATTTAAATTTGATTAAGATAAAATTCTCATTACAATAATATAATGTAGGAAAATATTTACTATATATCAATATACATGGTTTTTTATGGGGAATGGTTGGGAGAAAACATCATAACAGAGTCAGGAAAGTTATCCATATTTCTAAAAGTATGTTCGATGTTATTACTATGTTAATTATCATTATATTTTAAAAGACCCAATAATGAAATTATTCCATAATGGTTATTGATGAACACCTTACCAATTCATCAAATTTATTACGAATACGGGAAGATTTTCAACATTAGAACCTTAAACGAATCTATATTAATGATGTTGAAGGACATAATGGATTAGCTATTTCAATTATATCTTACTGGGAAACAAGATATACAATTAAATTATTGAAATTTGTTAAGGTGGCTCTTGATTTATAGGTATATTTGAGAACATTTTTTCATCCACTTATAGATGGACCTCCCAAATGGACTATTCAAACATTGTAATACAACGTGAGGTTATGATAACATGACTTATAATGAACATGGGATCAGTATCCACCATTGGTAAATTTTCACATAATTGTATCTTAAATTCATGCAATCAAGTTAAAATGTAGGTAGCAGTGTATGATAAAATATTTGACACACCAAATGATTGGTATGTTATTGGTGAATGGATGATTGTAGGCCCAAGGCATGTTGGGGAGAAAATGGTGAATGTGAGAAATATTCAAAGACATATCAATACATATCAAGGAAGGAAAATAGTAATATCTACAACCAAAAAATGGATCTATATTTTCATAAAGGGGGTCATTTTTCTCGAATATATCATTGTTGAAGGGAGTTATATTTTTTTTAATAAAATGAATCTATTTCCTAGGATCATCAAGAACTTTGATATTTCAGAATGAATTGGAGTTATGGATTATAATTTATAAATTCCCCCAATCCTCTCTAATGAGTATTATTTTATATATATATATAAATTTTTGGATATATATTCCAGTACCAATGAATATAATAACATATCATGAAATTTAATTACAGCCCGATTATTCGGATTATAATGAATCTATATAGATTACTAATAGTGGAGGATATATTATGCAAAATTTTATGAATTATTCAGTAATGTTACTTTGGAGAAATAATAATATATAATAAGAGTCATAGAAACCTAAGGATGGGATAATTATTGAAAACCTACATTTATTAATGATGTTACATTATATAAATTTCAATGGTCAATTTTAATTGGTTTGATGAATTTAAATCAAGTACATCAGTTTTAGTAACTGAACATTTTATTATAATTTTTTTTTGCATACTGGATAATGAATTATTAGAGAATGTTAAAAAAATTTATATTCACTGATCTTATTATATTAAATATTTTAAAAATCATTCATTTTTTTAATTGCATTGTCAAATTAGTTTACAAGGATTTTTTTTGTCTTTTAGAATAAAATTTTGTTTGGTTTAATAATGAAAATTGTCATTTTTGAAATATAAAAAATTTAATGAAATTAATATGTTAAAATAATTACATGAATAATTATGTAACAATTTTCAAGTATAAATATATTTTTAAATAATTAAATAATATTATAATATAATGTGGATCTTTTAAAACAATGCTTAACATTTTGGAAATCATGGTAATATTATTATTCAAATAACAACAATTATTTGTTATTTTCATTGGTTAGCTTGATTTTATCCCTAGAATTTTCATCATAGAAATAATATCAATATTTATTCACATTGCATGATTAAGATACATATATAGCCATGTTTCAAGTATTTATATGTTTATTTTCCACCACAATTATAAAAAGATGTCTCCTTCATATAATTGAACAATTTTATTATGAGACATAACTTGACCATTCCCAACCGAAATATATTTCTAGTATACATAGAAACACAATATAGTTTATTGCCTTCCCAAAAGTCCACCTCAATAATAAATAAGGTTTCATAAAAAAAATTACAAAATGAAGATGTATATTTTTATAATAAGAATTTTGAAAATCTTTTAATATTAAGCCTTCTAAATTATTAAATAACCATTATAATAAAATTACATTCTCATATTAACTATACTTGTATGTTTTTATATTAATGGGTCCTCCATTTTATATCTTTTTTCCATCCTTTGAAAAATGTAAACATCAGTCATGTGCTCATATAGACTACAATCTCCAAAAATCTGTTCATTTTATTGTTTATAACAACCTTATTTTAATGGTTATAAATATTGAAGTAATGAATATATATGATATATATGAAATTATAATTATTATATAAATATAATATATCATCTTCCATCATACGCTTCCACCCATTATAAAATAATAATGGCACTCATGAATATGTGTGTAATGCATTCTATAAAAAACAATGGGATTTATTTGTGTATTTCCACATTCATTAAATGATTATAAAATTATATATATTGATTAAAAATTATATTTATGAAATTATTAGTATTATTTATATTATGGAACAATTTTATGAAACAATTAACCATGGTTAATATACCAAACAAATTTTTGATAAATTGACTAAATAATATTCATTAGTCAGTGTATGCTTAAAAAAATCTTTGAACGGATGTAAAATGACAAAAATATGATAATTAAAATAGAAAATTGGTGAAAAATATTATTAATAATTAGTTCAAAATTTTTAAAAATATTATTGAGGTGGATATAACATATATGACAAAATAAGAATCCTAGGTATGGATTGTCCATTCCATTTCTTATCCATTGAGTCAAATAATATATTATTCCCCTATGTGATTTTATATGGTGTAAATACTCACCCATTTCCATATTATATCTATAAAATTACTAGAGGTTATTTAAAATATTGAAAGGATAGCAGTGAGTCATTTTTAAAATTAATTCATTATTTCTTTATCAATTTATCCAACTACAGTTATTCATTATCAATCCACATAGTCTTATGTCCCATAGCCTCACACATATTATATAATAAATAATTAAAAAAATAAACTCCCAATTAAAAAATTATATAGTTTGGAAAGATTAAATAATCATTTAAATATGTTTTAGATCCCCAATAAGTATTTTCTACTATAATCAATTTCATTAATTACAACTCGGGTAGAGCTGAGATAAACTGATAATTTCTGATCTAGAGTCACAAAATTATACCAAAAATTCATTTATTACATTATATGTGATTACATCTTCCATAAAAATGAATAAATTGAAAATATATTTGTTTTTTTTCAATTTAAATTTATTAGGATGTTTATATTATATTACTTTAAGAAATATTACAAAATATCACTCTCCCTCTATTTATAACTTAAATATGTTTTCATGGGTATAAAAACTATATTAAGGATTATAGTTTCTTATTTTTAATATAAATGAAACAATTTAATTATATTTTTATATTTTATATTTTTGAATATATCATAAATTTTTTAAATGCTTTTTTAATTTCGATGTTGCATTAGTGGAAGCTGTAGGAAAATTAGAAAATTATTTCAAAAATAATAATTGTAATATTTTATGAATGAATTATTTTTTCCAATGAATTTATAGAATATTATAATGTATATCTGATTTCAAAAAAATATCATATTCAAATTAAATTATAATATTGATTCCATAATAGTAATGATAAATAAATAGTTCATAAAATTAAATTAAATGGTATTTAATGATAAAATTTTATTATTAAACATTTACAAAAATATATTAATATTTTATTAGCTCAATGGTATCATAAAATTACTTTATAATAAATATTATTCAATTCCATTCCACATGGTTTTTTAATTACATTCATGAAACATAAATTGAAAAACAAAATGTATCCCAATTTTTAATGTTAAACACGGTTAACATGCGTGTTAATCCAAATAAGAACTTTCAAAATTTCCCCTTAACTTTGGTAAAATTTTTGGTTAATTCTTTATCTAACATAAACTCATTATATTGTTACAGAAGTCAGTCTGGATATTTTTTTCATGAGTTATTAAAATATTATATTATATTATTTCAAATAATTAGAAGTATCATAGTCCCCTAACATTTAAAATTTTATCTAATATCAAATATTCCTCATATCTATTGATATAATTAACTAAGAAAAAATATGCATGTATACCTTACCATATATCCTTACCATGTTTCTGAGGTTCTGATCTCCCCATAATAATTACCTAAGAATGAATAATATGTAGAAATGTGTGGAATTTTCATTTAATATGGGTAATTTATAACCATGATTTTCATGACTATAAAATCCCAAAAATCAGTACAATATTATGAAACCAAAATAAAATAACAAAATAATTATATTAAATGTATTAAAATGTTATTATTATTATGGTATGTTAATTTGTCATGATCTTTTCAATCTTATAATAATGTAAAACTTCACTCATCTATATGTGTGGAATACCTCCACCAAAAAGAGATTTCTTTCATTATGCATCAACACATCACATGAATTATATTTATGAAATAATAAGAGGTTATATAATATTTTTATGAAATTATATTTATTCTTTAAGGAAAAAATGTTACTTATATTCTTATATATTTTATTTGTAGGAAACTGATAACATCATTTATTATTACATATTGAATACTGCATACATGACATGATGTCATTTATTTTTCATTAATAGATCACATGTTCATAACAAAATTATGATTCTATAATGTATATAAAATATCATCTTTATGTATCTTCTACATAGTGGAATAAAAATATTGTTCATGTGTACATACATAATACCATCTTCAATAAATGATTTAAATAATTCGTCTAGAACACCATACATGGAATATTATAAGATTCTAATTATTTTACAAAAATGTTAAATATGTAATATTTAATATTCTATATATGATATAAAAATGTTTTCTTTAACAATTATCATCGTACCAATGCTATTGTCAGACATTGAACTAAATATCCTTGAAACTTCTCTTACGAAAATAATAAATTTGTTAACAAAATAAGATATAGTACAAAATGAAATAAAAAGTATTATGGTAAGAATGTAACAATAAAATTTTATTATTTAGGTAAATTATTAATACGATTTTATTAGATACACATTGAATAATTTACGTGTTGAGTGGGACTCAAATAAAGGATTTCCGATCCCAATTTTCTTTTATTCAAACTGTTCTATGTTTACCTCCATGTTTTGTTTATATATTGTATATACATCCATATGTTTGTATAATATCATTAATTTTTTTTAAAAATTCATTTATCATTTTCACATCCTCTCGATTAATTTCCTTTTGATTCAAATGTTACCAACCTATAATTGATTTTTCCTTGAATCCTTTTTTATTGAATTCATTTCAAATATTTTCCCACTTTTTCAATGTTCATATAAATGTGTTCAATAAATTGTTTTATGAATAAAATATTTTTAATTATCCCTTACAAAAACATATTTTTTCCTTATATAGGTTTCAAAAAAATTATTTTACAATTTTTTATATGGGCCACTTTTGAATAATTTTTTATTTGGGAAATGAATTTTATTTTTAATGTATACTACAAGAATGTTTTTTCTTATATTAATTCTCTTTCTTCATTATCAATATTAAAAATAAATTTTATATTATTTTTCAAATATCAAATATATTTTATTATTTTTTATTGCTAATAAAAGTTTTTACATGAAAGTATATTTCATCACATTTTTATATAATAAATAAATTTAAATTTTCTTTATTTGATGACATTCCCATACAATTATTATTATGATGAATATTTACAAAATTTAAATGTTCCATTTTCAATATATTATTAAAAGTTTATTTTTTAAAAATTGATTGATTTCATGATATAAAAAATTACGTAAATATTTATATGTTTATATTATAATGGATAACACCTGGATATCATTTATGAATGTAGGAATAGTGAGTGAACCCAAAAGATTATAGGGATATGTCTATTATGTGAAAGTTTAGTCCAAAATATCCCTCCAAATAAGTATATAAGTAAAAATAAATAAAATTTTTATTATCCACTTATGAAAACATTGATAAATATAATTACCAATAGGAATTTATACTAATAACTGATATATGTTATAGTAATGAGAATGTTTGATTTTTCATTTTTAGTGCTTCCATTAAAAAAGAATGTTTGATCAAATTTTGTACATGTAATACATATATATATGATAATATGGTTTCATGGAATTATTTTTAATTCAAAAGGTAAAAAAAATTTATTATATAAATTTTGTTTTTCATTATAATACGATGAACAGTTTATAATCATGGTAACAGATTGTTGATTTCTATTTTTTCAATTTATTTTTTATAAAAAACTATGAAAAAATGGCATTTGGATAATTATTTTATTAATAATAAAATTATATATAAATATATATTGATAACATATTAATCAAAAAAAATATTCCTTATGAGTTTTGATGAATTATAAATGTCTTAATGGGTTTGTATGTTTAAAATCCCTTATTAATATTTTTGAAGTTGTCCATAATTTCCAAATTTTTTATAGTGATAAATGATTAGTATGAACTGTTATGAATTATATATATAAATAAAAGAAATTTTCCTAGAATTATGGAATTTTGTCATGAATTAAATAGTGTTGTGAACATAAGAACCCTATTTTTTGGTGGTGGAAATTGAGTGCAATTTGCAGCATTGTTTTTATGAGTTTTTACTAATTTTGTAAATCTATAAAACAAAAAGATATAATACTAAAAAAGTGAAATAATTATTATAAATTAGGTTTGTAGGGGTTTAAAATTATATTGGGTGTTATATTTTCCATATCTATATAAAATTTAAATCACATTATATCTTTGTCGTGGAAGTGTTTTTATTACATCATCATTGTTTCACATGAAAATCTACATTGATTATAGTTGAATTTAAATAAAACTTTATTAGCTATTCAATTCTTAAAAAGAATTTAATCACCCTCTAAATAAAAAATATTTTAAACTTTGATTGATATGTAGGGTTTTCATTATTTTCATTTATATTGTACATAGAAACTACATAATTTCATTTTTTTCTATCATGAATGAATTATAGTGTTTATTCTACTTCACCCATCAATAATAAAAATAATAAATTGTTGATTATGTAATCATTATGATGGATCTATATCGAATGCACAACAAAATAATCATCCCATTTAAAATTTGTCCTTAAAAGAAGCATTTTTAAAAATATTTAATTTCTACCCTATATGCATAAAAGTTAACTTCCATGAATATTAGTAAGAAATTATCTTAAATGAACATATTCTATGTTTAATCCACTAAAATCAACTGAAATTCACTTTTGTGGTATAAAATTACATATTTATTTGATATCATTTAGGTGGAATTCATCAACATTGAAAATCATTCGGGTATGTGGTTCCTAGATTCTAATATGTAGTGGAGTTATGTTATATGAAATGTGTACATGATTAATTATGATATATCATTAAATTCATACACATCAGCTAAACCAATTTATATAGATTCTACCGCATGACCTAATTTATCATACTTTCTAATCCACATATATTAATTTCATTAAGTGGTTCCAAATTCACATATTTAGTGAATTTTCATTCATGGTTGTTTAGGATACCAAGATTTTACACATAGTTATATATTCATGATTTCCACTATTTCAATATTTGGTAATATGAAACCATTTATATTCATTCCCAATAGTCATCTAATAGAAACAAAATTCAATAATTATCAATTTTCTAGAGTGAAAAATAAATGATAGATTTTTTAGCTTTAGTAATCAATCAAACTCTTCCATTTTTTCATTCAAAATAAATATCATAATATTTTTGAACAATTATAGGTTGTCATCTAGATTAATAATTATCATATCATTATAAATAATAAATAAATTAATTATGAAAATTAAATACTTTCCATATAAAAATATAGGTGATCTAAAATTTTCTATTTCACTAAGACATTACACAATGATATCTATCCATATCATTATGGATCAATAATTCTCTATTATTTCATTTCAATTTAATGATGCTCCCATTTTATATCCACTAAAAAATCATTTCAATCACTTCGTAATAATTCATGAGAATACTATGAATCTGTATTAAAGGGATGAACATATATTACATAACCTATCCTCTTCACACACAAATCAGCTTAATTTTTATTGGAAAAAAATATATTAAAAATATAAACTAGTATCCATCAGTTCCCTGAGAACATTAAACTTTGACATTTTACATCATTTCAACTGAATCATAAATATCACATATATGTATATTTCTCTCCAGAATTTAAAAAAAATGAATATTTGGGGAATTTTATTCTGACCCTTGGTGTAAGGTTATTTTCTTCCACATGAAATAAAAAAATCTATATCAATGATATTTTATTATAGATAGAAATAAAATAATTATTTTATCACTCCATATTAGTTGACACGAGTGATATATTTAGACACTATGTTTTATAACTACCAAATTTTTACATAAATATAAGTTATATATGTCATTTAAAAAATACTTTAAACATTATAAAAATAGGCGCCTAAAGAATATACTATTCTAGTGCCTTGGGAAACATTAAAATAAAAACACATGTATATAAGTGATCTATAATATCTCACAAAGGATCTTATTGACAACCACTATTATTATAAATATAAAACAATGTATATCTCATCATAACATAATGAAGTAAAAAAATGGGTGAGCTAAGATGCTTAGTAAGGGTCATAAATGGATAAATGTAAGCATAAAAATGTGCATAGGTGTATGAAAACATGATCTAGAATATAGAATACCATAACATGAATATCATATATCATAGACATGAATCATGTCATAAATATTGTTTGTTATTATGACATGAATAATAAGGGAAAAAATAATCCATTAGTGCATAACTTATTAATATAATGTCGAATTGTGGAAGACATATAATCCTATAATATGATTTCCCAAGATCCCAATTCATCACTTCTGAGGCCATACTACTAGTATGGTTTCACTCCTCATACAATCATGGTAGTAATGGTTCACTCCCATGAACATCTTAGTTGAGTGAGTTCACCCCTAATATCATCTTGTATGTCATGTTTCATACACATGTCCATCTTAGTATCGATGGTTAAATCCACAGAACATATTAGAGTATCTCATGAGATATATATCTTAACACAATGAATTTAACGGTGATTTATGCTCCAACCATCTCTTAATGAAATCAAACATAAATATTCCTAATAATAATTAACAATCATATTTTAACAAATGAAATGAAATTAATTTCATAAAAATTTCATCATATAATAACATGTAGAACAAAATATACGTTTCATAATCATTTAATTAGAAGAATTACCAATAATAGATAAATTGATTTCATAAAAATACAACCCATGAAAGAGAAATAGGTTCCATAAACACCATGACATTATGAATAACCCATTCCATGAAATAAAATTATTGGAACCTTTAGATAATTTTCTAAAGAGTAATGTGTAACCTCAATAGAGGTTATCTTAGATAGAAAATAATTATGAAATAACATTCACAATCATTTCTTATGGAAATATAATTTATTTATTTAAAAATAAATTTTTATACATTAAAGCATATGAAAATCACATTCCTATAATGTAATTTGAAAACATTTAAAAAAGTCAAGAAATCATTTTGAAAACCTTTATCCTTAAATAATTATAAAATAAGATAGAAAAATCTTTTAAACATTTTTCCTTAAAAACAAATAAAAAAATATTCACATAATTTTAGAAATATTTGTAATGGAAAACAATTTATAAAAGAGATATATAAATATTTAAATTGTTGTGATGACCCTTTATTTTAAATATATCATCGGAAATTTATAATGAGCGCTTGAAAATGTTTTGAAACATTATTTACATGAAACCCTATGAAAGTACCATGAATTTTTTTATACAATATTTATTTGTAAATATTTTTAAAACACATTTTTTAGTATTATCAATTTATAAATTAAAATTATGTTTCCTATAAATGACTATGAGTAAATTCTTAGATTCTATATATGTAAAAAAACATTCATTTTTCATGGTAAAAGGGTAGAAAATGCCTTGTTTTGAATGCTTCAAGAATATTACATTGAAAAATGTTAGTAAAATAAAAAAGGTAGAACATTTATTTTAATGAATATAGGATGATTACAGGATCTTCATTGAATACCATTTTAGAAAACATAGTTTTCATGAAACACATATTTCTGACAGAAGAGTGGGTAATGTCAAGATTCTAAAAAACACATTCTTAAGAGTTATATTTTTCAAGAAGTTAAATAATGGTACAAACTCATGGATATAAAGTGAAATAAAATATTATAATTAATATTTAGAGTGTTCATGGGATATGGATAAAAATATATCATCAAAGGAAGCATAATTTTTAATAATCTCAATAAATTATTCGATCATTTTAATAAACTCATACTACTTGGTAATATGGGATCACAATCTCGATGCAAGAAAAAGAAGTTGAATGAAGTATTAAATATCATTTAAATAAATATATTCATGATATTACAAGTAATATAGATCTATATACACATCAAAAAAGTATTTATGTGAATAACAAAACATGAGTCACAAGGATGGAAAATTGAGACAATATTATCTTAAATATTTGTAATATTTTGAAACCTAAAAACATTATGAAATGTAATAAAATTGATATTTAAATACACATAATATTAATTATATGATACATATAATAAATTAATGGTAATTAAATATACCACACAAAATAATTGAGTGGTTAATAAGGTATGTATCTCAAAGAAATAAATGTGTGATGAAATTTACTTCACCTTGTTTCTTCACTCTCATCATACACGTTCAAGACACCTATATAATAAGTAGAAATTAAATATATATATTTTACAGAAAAAAATTATTTAATATAATTACATTTATAGATTTATTATAACTATATGTTAACCTCTTGTTAATATTCCTATTTTAAGGGTCCACTTATGGTAATATATTCTTTGTTCTTTTCATATGTCCTAATTTGTTATATATTCGGTCGTTATTCATATATCAGGAATCAAAAATTTAATATATGATTTAAATATAATTTATAATAATTATATTTTTGTAATAATTATATATATATAATATATATGTATGAAATGGAATACATGATTCGAGGAGACAGTAAGCCATACTTATGCGTGAACATTGTTTCTGTTTTAATTTTCATATTGATATAAAGAAGGAATATGAAATATATGTATATATGTATATAATAGGATTAAATTTTAAATATAGTTATATATATATCATATAATTTCTCTAAAACCATACTTAATACATTCAATGTACTATGTGAATTGTCACGACCCGCCTTCACCAAAAGGTGGGAAGGGTCAGCAGATTGCCAAAACCATCCTTCTTTAAGTTGAAGGAGAGATAATGACCCCAAGACCCACCTTCAATAGGTCCTGGAGTGGCGACTAGCACCAAGGGTATAGAAATTTCTCAAAAATGGAAGGCATTGCCCTTTTTATTTTATAGGATCGAGAGATGAGATGATGATACTAAACAACACCAAGGTAAAAAGGAAGTAATGCCAAAAAAATAAACCATTCCCACATGCATGTCCCAAATGTAAAGCCAAAAGTACAAAAGGTGACTACAATGTAAGTACCAAAAAGAATAAGAAAAACAACAACTGCAACTTCTCCAAAGGTCCGAGCTAGTAAGGTCCTGCGTGATCCCCTAAGTCCTCCTGAAACCTGAATGAAGCTTTATATATGTAGGGTGAGCATACAAGTACATTCATTAGGGAAAACCAAAGACTCTCGTGCCCAAGTGGGGGAACGTACTAAAGTCCTGTGAGAAAAAGAGTAAACTAAACACCTATCAAGGTAAACTATCCACCCCAGGCCTCACCAAGGCACACTCCCCAAATAACGTAAGGCAAGTAATATATATAATAAGAGCACATCGATGTTTGGGTACCCCACGACACTTTCCCACTGGTTATTGAGACATCCTACGCATCAGACCAATCCCGCCATTCTCACCGCACTCCCACTGACGCACCCGCCCGCACACACCTGGGCCACAACCACACACAGTCCCACTGCCGAAATCCCGACCGCACACACCTGGGACTCAACCGCATGCAGTCCCACTACTGAAACCCGCCCACACACACCTGGGCCACAACTGTCACATGTAACAATGCCTGCAAACACCTAGTCCAGAACAACCACCACCGCGCCCAAAGACACTTGGGCTAAAGGATCCACTGCCACGCCCAAAGACACATGTGCCTCATCCCGAAGACACATGGGAAACCACCTACCGCACACACCTGGCCAACCACCACACTACCCCGTCCGAAGGTTCCTGAGCTAATAATGGACCTCAAGCCATCACAGCCTGCCCAATGTTACTTGGGCTATCCGGGAAAGGGAGCAGAAAAGGAGCTAATAACCGGCCACTATGAATAGTGCTGGGAAAAACACCACCCCCCATGAAATGGGGGTGTTCGGCACTGAGTGCTCAACTTGGGTGGGGTGATAATAAGAAACACAAAGCTACAAGTATATATATATAGGGTAACAAGCACTCACCCACGCTAGGTTTTTCTTCAGACTGCCTACAGATCACAACATCACTCAAGTCCGAGTCACGACTCACGCTAACAACCCATTTGTCCCCTTTCTTATTTCACGTTCAGTAATAATGTTTACGTTTAAGCACTACTGGGAAACTAGTGGGCATAGGAATCAGTCCAGGAAAGTAAATAGTCAAGCATCAGCCAAGACGCCCACACCTGGTTCTCAACAATAGAGGATTCCACCCCAATTCGTGATATAAACAAGTAACCACCTGGATTTAAAACTCACAACCACTGAATCCATACCAACAAGAGATCACATCCCCACTTTCACACGACCACCGAGGGTATAAAATAACAGGAGATCCCATCCCCTCCCACATCTCCAGCAATCGGCCCGAAAGGAAAACAACCAACTACCACCACCAACACAAGTCCGGGATTTCCGGTATTTTCAGATTTAAACGACTTAACACACTCCATGATTCAAATTCCGTGTGTTCTAACCGAGAGTTATCACAGAAGGGTTGATCCTGGTGCTTTCAATTTATTCAGCCGGATATACATGATTAACCAATTCACATTTCACAGCAGGAGTTTAACACCACAAACAAGCCATTTAAAACATCACCAGGGTTCATTAGTGCACAAACAACGACCACCAACGACCTCGATTTTCAGGAGGCATAATCCAACACAACTCAGAAATATGGTCATAGAAGAAACAACATCAAAATATAAAACACCATCAACAATCATAGCCCCCCCCTCTTTCTTTATATAATTCGTTCATTATCTTATTTAGGTCTGGTTTACCCAATTCAACAGAATCAAAAGCACTCCCACCACACATGATACACAAAAAGAGAGAGAGGCAAAGGAGAAATTCCCTTCTTGTTGATAGATGATTGAAATTCACGCCGGGGGTGCAGAACTTTACGGATGACGATGCCGCGAGCCCGATGCAACAGAAGCTATTTGTGGAAATCCATGATCGAGGAAAGGAGAAACCACGACTAACCCTTAGTTTATAAGAGTCAAGGACGGTTGAGGAGAAAATGCGAAACCACATAAGGCGCGGGGGTCGTGGGTTGACCACGCGGCTCCACTCGTCATTAAAAAGGGGGTCGGATGGTTTAAGCCGACCCATGAATTGATTAAGCATTGAATTAAAGATCTTATGCGCGTTACGGGTCATAAAAACACTCTTAAATGAGTCAGAATAGGGTTTTAAACTCTATTTGCGCAGAGGAGCGCTACTTGAAACAACTTGAGAAGTCCGGGTGTCATCGATCGGTCTCACCGATCGGTCGCGCTAATCGGTCTCACCGATCGGTCTCCCCGATCGGTCTCCCCGATCGGTCTCACCGATCGGTCTCACCGATCGGTTTCACCGATTGGTCTCGTCGATCGGTCCCACCGATCGGTCCCTCCGATCAGTCTCACCGATCGGTCTCAATGAGACGCCACTCCTTTAGAACCCAGATTTTGGAAAAGGGAAGGACCAAGAGAGTCTTGGTCATCACATCAGATAACTCTCAAACTATTCTCGTCCCCGAGAGTTTAAACATCCCAGAAGGAAAGAGCAGGTCCGAACAACCACCCCAAAAGATACCTCTCAAGAGTGAACCTCATCATTAACTAAGAACACCTTCCTGTCACGAACCAAGCAACATACCATGCCAAACTGCCCGGACACGTGGGTTGGGGAGTCTCCCCCCCCCCCATGTGAAGATATTATCTGATTTGGGCGGCACTGACTCGCCCGCACAGGTTTAATCGCATCCACCTTAGTGCGTCAGGATTAGGGGTCGGGTTCTCTCCTTCCCCATAGCCGGTGCTTTTCACACACAAGAAAAGGAGGAAAACTAGTACATTTCATAGCCAAAAGACAAAACATTCTATCACAACTGGTACAACAAGGAACAGAACTTAAAACAACTCTGGGTACTAGGTACACATATGTGCTTCCCTCTCCCACGTACTCTCCTCAAGCCCACCATGTCTCCACAACATGTGAACCAAGGGAATGGTTTGCCCGTGAAGTACCTTTTCCTTGCGATCCTCGACCCCCACTGGTCTCTCCACAAAGGTCACATCGTCCTCGATGTCTAGCTCACCCCAATAAAGGACGTGTGAATCGTCGTGTAGATATCGACGGAGCTGGGACACATGAAAGACATCATGTATCCTTAGTAGCGGCGGTGGGAATGCTAGATGGTAAGCCACTTCGCCGACCCGCTGCAAAACTTGGAAGGGTCCGATGAAACTGGGAGAAAGCTTACTCCCTTTGCCGAACCTCCGCTACCCATGCCGAGGGGAGACCTTTAAGAACACGTGATCCCAAACATCAAACTCCAATGGACTCCTCCTGGTATCAGCATACGACTTCTGTCGGTCCTGGGGCGCCTTCATCCTTTCCCATATGAGCTGAACCTTCTCTGTCGTGTTCTGCACAACTTCCGGACCAAGGATGCCTGCCTCTCCTACTTCGGTCCAACACACAGGCGAACGGCATGGCCTCCCGTACAAAGCTTCAAACGGGGCAATGCTAATGGTAGAGTGGTAGCTATTGTTTTAGGAAAACTCTACCACATGCATGTATGGGACCCACGATCCTCCTGTGTCCAGAACACATGCTCGAAGCATATCCTCCTAGGTCTGGATGGTGCGCTCAGTTTGTCCATCTAACTGGGGATGGAAAGTAGTGCTAAGGCGTAAATCGGTGCCAAAAGCATGCCGCAATCCTCTCCAGACTCGCGAGGTAAACTGTTCATCCCTATCTGAGACTATAGACCTCGTAACTCCATGAAACCGCACCACCTCATCCACGTACTTTCATGCCAAAGCATCCACAGCACTCGACTCCCTGATCACCAGAAGGTGAGCCGATTTCGTCAACTTGCCAACTACCACCCAGATGGCCTCGTACCCTCCTTGGGCCTTGGGTAGTCCCGTGACGAAATCCATTGAGATTTCATCCCACTTCCACTCGGGGACATCTAGGGGTTGTAGTAGGCCGCCTGGAACTTGTTGTTCAGCCTTCACTTGCTGAAACACTAGGAACTTGGCCACAAACTCTGCCACCGCTCGCTTAACTCCGAGCCACCAAAACTGCCTCTTCAAACCCTGGTACATCTTGGAAACTCTTGGGTGTACCGCCGGGGGTGAGTTGTGGAACTCACTGAGAACCTTTCCGTGCATCGCCTCCGGGACAAATAACCTTTTCTGGAAAAGCATCTGGTTCTGACCATCCTCTGTCCATCCTTCTGGAGCATTGCACTGGTCAACTTGGTCACGCATCACTTCACACTCTAGGTCTCCCCACTGAGACTCCTCCACTTGCTGAAACAGGGATGAATGCACTATCATCTGATATAGGCAGCCTCTGCCGCTATCCATCTTCGCATCCAGGTGTAGGGCAGCCAACTCTTCCATTGCCTTCCAGGCGTCCGCCGACTCTCGGACCGCATCTTTCTGCATCCTCCTGCTCAAGGCATCGGCCACCACATTTCCCTTGCCCTCAGTATAAGATATCTCAAAGTCGTAATCCTGGAGGAACTCCACCCATCTCTGTTGTCGCAAGTTTAAGTCCCGCTGGGAGAAGATATACCTCAAACTTTTGTGATCCGTGAAGACCATAAAGCGTTCCCCGATGATGTAGTGCCGCTATAACTTTAGTGAAAAAATGACCACTGCAAGCTCTAGGTCGTTGGTGTCATAATTACGCTCATGGGAATGCAGCTTCCTGGACCCATAAGAGATCACCCCTTGTCGCTGCATCAACACGCATCCCATTCCCTATCCCGAAGCATCACAGAATACCTCATTGGCCACCCCTTCTTCTGGTAATCTCAGCACTGGGGCACTGACCAACCTCTCCTTTAGATAGCTGAATGCTGACTGGCACTGCTCACTCCATACGAAGGCCTGGTCCTTCTTGGTCAGAGCCGTCAAAGGGGCTGCTACCAGGGAGAAGTTGGGCACGAATCTCCGGTAGTAACCCGCCAGCCCGATGAAACTTCAGACTTCTGCCACATTCTTGGGTGCTGCCCATGAAACAACTGCCTCAACCTTTGATGGGTCGACCTCTACCCCCTGCTCAGACACTACGTGCCCGAGGATGTGCACTTCTCGTGTCCAGAACTTGCATTTTGACAACTTACCATAGAGCTGGTGCTGTCGGAGGACCTCCAAAACTGTCCTCAGGTGCTCTGCATGGTCCTCCTCTGATCTAGAGTAGACCAGGATGTCGTCGATGAACACAACCATGAACCGATCTAGGTACTCCCGGAAGATGGAGTTCATAAGCCCCATAAACACAGCCGGGGTGTTCGTAACATCGAAGGGCATGACTAAGAACTCGAAGTGTCCTTACCTGCACCTGAACGCTGTCTTCGGGATGTCGCTCTCTTTCACCCTCTACTGGTGGTACTTAGACCGCAAGTCGATCTTCGAGAACCATCCCGCCCCTTTCAGCTGGTCAAAAAGATCATATATCCCTGGGAGAGGGTAGCGATTCTTGATCGTCGCCTGATTCATCCTCCTATGGTCTATGCACAACCTAAGACCACCATCTTCCATCTTTGCAAACAAGACCGGAGAACCCCACGATGATGTACTCGGACGAACATAACCCCTCTTCATCATATCGTCAATCTGTATCCACAACTCTCGTAGCTCTGAAGGTGCCATCCGAAAAGGAGCCATCGAGATTGGACGAGCGCCAGGCTATAGGTCTATCCCAAACTCGATTTCACGTCGAGGGGGTAGAGTCATCACCTCCTCAGGAAAGATGTCCATAAACTCGCGGACGATCTCTGGAACTTACACCATTTTAGAATCTACTGATTCTACTGTCAGCTCGGTCAACAAGGAGAGGAGAGGTACCTCTCTCCTATTTCCCTTCGGACTGCTCCGCTCGCCGGTGAAGGTAACACGCCGGCTGTCCATGTCTGAGAACACCACCCTTCTTCGAAAACAGTCGATGATGGCACACACAGAAAATAGCCATTCGATGCCTTGGATGACATCGTATGGCTGAATCTGTAGTAGAGGAAGATGCCTAACCGACTGGTGTGGCCCTATCATCAGTCTACATCCCCGACAAACGAACAACAAGTCGGTATGACCTCCGATTGGTGTGCTCAACACTAGGGGCAATGGAAGTCTCTCGGAATATAGACCCAAGGTACGGGCTAGACTGGGTGCAACAAAGGAGTGAGAGGCTCCGGTATAGAAAAAAGCATAAGAAAGAGTGCTAAACAGACTGATCATACGTTGAACAACCTCTGGCCCTGGTGGAATTGTTGCCTCTGCAGCATGCAACTGTTCCCGCCCAGCTCCCCTGCCCCTCGGCTATCGGCCAACTCCCCGACCACGCCCTGGTCGAGGTCCCTGTGGAGCGCCCTGAGGTCAGCCTCCTCCTCCTACGTCTGCCCTCAGAGGAGCGAGAACTCGCTATCCCTGCTGCTGTTGCTGGAAAGGTCTAGCTGGAAGCTGCTGTTGGGGAGGGTGCTGGGGCTGACTACCACTGCTATACTGCACCCGGTCTCGACACTGACTCCGGAGATGCCCAGGGCTCCCACATATGAATCACTGCGGTCCCGGGCCCGTAGGAAAAGGGCGAGGGCCGGGGGATCGAAACTGAAACTGCTGCGGCCTGCTCCCTACGGGTCAGAACCTAGAGGGTCCTGACACTAGAGGCCTGGTGCTAACAGCCTTCCCCTTCGATGGTCCCACCTGGATCCCCTCTCGCGACAATCCCCATAGAGCATGCATCCGCTCCACCAATCCGGCCTTCTTCTGGACCTCCAAGTACGTCGGCAGGGTAAAGGGGGTAACAGCATACTGGAGGGAGGATCGGAGTGCCTCCTCCAAACGTCTTGCCTGAGACTCCTTACCGGGAAAGAGGTCCGGAGAAAAACGTAGGAGGTCCTTGAACATGTTCCCTAGCTCCGTCACAGACATACTCCCGTGCTGGAGGGAGAGTAGTTCCTGCCTCTTTTCTGTCTTCATCGTCGAGGAGAGGAATTCCGCCCGGAAATCCTTCTCGAAATCCACCCAAGCCACCTCACACTCTCTTCTCTCCCCCAGGTAAAGCATCCACCACTGACGTGCCGCTCCCCAAATCTGGATAACGGCCAGAGGAACCCAGTACTCGGTCGGGGCCCGAATCAGGCCGAAGGCCATAACAAGCTCCTCTAGCCAGCCTTCTGTCTTCATATCGGAGGTGCTACCCTCATACTTCTTGAGGGCCTTTCGCTGGAAGGCTCAAAGAGACTTCTTCCACTGATCGTCCTCTTCCTCTCGATCATCTTTCGGCCGATCGACCAAATTAGTCTTCAGGGCCTCTATCGCCTGTACCACACGTGGTCACCTTCCAGGTGCCATAGCTGCAAGGTAAACAAGGAATGCATAAGCCCAAGTAGTGCAGAATATCGTTCTTAAAACTTCTTAAAATTTAACTAATTCTTAATTCCCATGACATCCCAGAAACACAAGAACACAAGTCATTATGATGCATGTACCATTCCTAGGGTCTCTACCCTGCAATCAGTGTGGCCTCACTTGGTCGTTCGGTAGGTCCAGAGTCCTTGCATCGGATCATGGGGGGCCCTAAAATACCGTTTCCTAGCCGGTCTTCCCTGGCCTAATTCACGCTCCAAGGTCACCCAACACCATTGCCTTACCATCCCATGAAATCCTCACTATGCCTAACTCCAGACTCCATCCTATCTCTCAACCATCACCTCTGATACCATTCTGTCATGACCCGCCTTCACCAAAAGGAGGGAAGGGTCAGCCGATTGCCAAGCCCTTTCTTCTTTAAGTTTAAGGAGAGATAATGAACCCAGAGACCCGCGTTCAATAGGTCCCAGAGTGGCGACTAGCACCAAGGGTATAGAAATTTCTCAAAAATTGAAGGCATTACACTTTTTATTTTATAGGATCGAGAGATGAGATGATGAAACTCAACAACACCAAGGTAAAAAGAAAGTAAATCCAAAAAAATAAACCATTACCACATGCATGTCCCAAAAGTAAATCCACAAGTACAAAAGGTGACTACAAGGTAAGTACCAAAGAGAAAAATAAAAAAAACAACTACCACTTCTTCAAAGGTCCGAGCTAGTAAGGTCCTGCGTGATCCCTGAAGTCCACCTGGAAACCTGAAAGCAGTTTTATATACGTTGGGTGAGCATACAAGTACACTCAATAGAGAAAACCAAAGACTCTCGTGCACAAGTGGGGGAACGTACTAAAGTCCCGTGAGAAAAAGAGTAAACCAAACACCTATCAAGGTAAACTATCCACCCCAGACCTCACCAAGGCACACTCCCCAAATAACGCAAGTCAAGTAATATATATAATAAGAGGACATTGATGTTTGGGTTCCCCGCGCCACTTTCCCACTGGTTATTGAGACATCCTACGCATCAGACCAATCCTGCCATTCTCACCGCAGTGCCACTGCCACACCCGCCCGCACACACCTGGGCCACAACCACACGCAGTCCCACTACCGAAATCCCGCCCGCACACACCTAGGCGTCAACCGCATGCAGTCCCACTGTTGAAACCCACCCGCACACACCTGGGCCACAACTATAACATGTAACCATGCCTGCAAACACCTAGGCCAGAACAACCACCACCGCGCCCAAAGACACCTGGGCTAAAGGATCCACTGCCATGCCCGAATACACCTGGGCCTCATCCCAAAGACACATGGGAATCCACCTGCCGCAAACACCTATCCAACCACCACACTACCCCGCCCGAAGGTTCTTGGGCTAATAATGGACCTCAAGCCATCACAACATGCCCGAAGATACTTGGGATATCCGGGAAAGGGAGCAGAAAATGAGCTAATAACCAGCCACTATGAATAGTGTTGGGAAAAACACCCCCCCATGAAATGGGGGTGTTCGGCACTGAGTGCTCAACTTGGGTGGGGCGCGAATAAGAAACACAAATCTACAAGTATATATATATAGGGTTACAAGAAATCACCAAAGCTAGGTTTTTCTTTAGACAGCCTACAGATCACAACAACACTCAAGTCCGAGTCACGAATCCCGCTAACAACCCATTTGTACCCTTTATTATTTCACGTTCAGTAATAATGTTTACATTTAAGCACTACTGGGTAACTAGTAGGCATAGGAATAAGTCCAGGAAAGTAAACAGTCAAGCATCAGCCAAGACTCCCACACCTGGTTCTCAACAACAGAGGATTCCACCCCAATTCGTGATATAAACAAGTAACCACCCGGATTTAAAATTCACAACCACCGAATCCATAAAAACAGGAGATCCCATCCCCACTTTCACACGACCACAGAGGGTATAAAAGAACAGGGGATCCCATCCCCTCCCACATATCCACCAATCAGCCCGAAAGGAAAACAACCAACTACTACAACCAACACAAGTCATGGATTGCCAGTATTTTCAGATTTAAACGACTTAACACACTCCATGATTCAAATTCCATGTGTTCTAACTGGGAGTTATCACAGAAGGGTTGATCCTGATGCTTTCAATTTATTCAGCCGGATATACGTGATTAACCAATTCACTTTTCACAGCAGGCGTTTACAACCACAAATAAGACATTTAAAACATCAGCAGGGTTCATTAGTGCACAAACAACGACCACCAACGGCCTCGATTTTCAGGAGGCATAAGCCATCACAACTCAGCAAGATGGTAATAGAATAACAAACATCAAAATATAAAACACCATTAACAATAACAGCCCCCCCCTCTTTATTTATACAATTCATTCATTATCTTATTTAGGTCTGGTTTACCCAATTCTACAGAATCTAAAGCACGCCCACCCTGCATGATACACAAAAAGAGATAGAGGCAAAGGAGAAATTCCCTACTTGTTGATGGATGATCGACGTTTAGGCCAGGGGAACGGGACTTTACAGATAACGATGCCGTGGGCCCGATGCACCAGAAGCTGTTTGTGAAAAGCCACGATCGAGGAAAGGAAAAACCACGACTAACCCTTAGTTTATAAGAGCCGCGGACGTTTGAGGTGAAAATGCGAAACCGCGTAAGGCGAGGGGTCAGGGGTTGACCACATGGCTCCACTCATCATTAAAAATGGGGTCCTGTGGTTTAAGCCAACACATGAATTGATTAAGTATTTAATTAAAGCTCTTCTGCGTGTTACGGGTCTTAAAAACACACTTAAACAAGTCAAAATAGGGTTTAAAACCCTATTTTCACAAAGGAGCGCTACTGGAAACAACTTGACAAGGTCGGGTGTCACTGATCGGTCTCACCGATCGGGCGCGCCGATCGGTCCCACCGATCGGTCCCACCAATCGGTCTCACCGATCGGTCTCCCTGATCGGTCCCTCCGATCGGTCTCACCGAGACGCCACTCCTTTAGAACCCAGATTTTGGAAAAGGGAAGGACCAAGAGCGTCTAGGTCATCACATGAATGAAGCACGTCGCCTAGAGTGTGTGGTAGTCCACACTTCTCAAATGAAATTTTCACATTTAAAATAAATATATAGTAAAATAATATGTGGTATAAAATTAGTACATAATATTAAATGAAAATAACTAAAATATATAAAATATACTAACATATTTTCCATCTTAATTTCCACCATGAAATGTGGTTGGGGATATATGAACAATAATCGTTTAGAGAGGCAACATTTCAAATTACACGTAAACAGTTTGTTCGTTTATAATTAGATAGAGCTGAGTTTATGTTTAGTTTATAAAATTTTCATAAAATAAAACTATTATTATTATTATATTGGTTCTGTTATACATTCATGTAATAAGGAATGTGGAGGTGGGGGTGAATGAAAATAAAAGAATGGATCAATTGAGAAGAAGTTTCCTCTTAATTTCAAAACTCTTTTTTATACGATAATAATTCATTGTATATCATTATTCCCGAAGGTAGGATTATATTTTGATGTTATAGATTGTTATATATTATTTTAGTAGAGGTTTTAAATTACAATGGGATTGAGAGTTCTGAATATGTGGTTGGATTTGAGTCATTTTATATTGGAGGAGTAGTGGCACATTTTAAATATTGGAAGAGAGAACGCAACACACGTTTTTTCATGTTCCAATAGCATAAAATTATTGAAAAAAATTGATAAAGGGATGATAAGTTCTAAATATTACCCCATGTTTATTTTGGACAAGTTTTTAGGTCATTTTGAGCCTTAAATTTATGGTTTAGTCCTTAGTTAAGCAAAATATTCCCTCTAGTGATGTAATCAATTGTAATATCCTTCACTGATATTTTAGTTTAATAACATAGTGGAACCTATTGAAAATTATAAATAATTATTATTCAGATTATGGAACAATTTTTTGAAATTTCAAGGAGATAAGTGGCAGAAATTTATTTAATCATAATCCCGGTGATGAGGTGATACTGTGTGTTTTAAATGTAAAAAATATAAAATGTTTTATATGTTTTTATATCCAATTAAAAATATGGAATTGGTTTCAATTAAATAAATGGGATTAATTGATAATAATATTATGTAATTATACATTGAAACAAATTCAAATTTTAATTAATCCATATAAATAAATTAGACGAACTAAAAATCAGTATTATAACTATATAATTTAAAAAAATTATCTACAGATAAAAATACCAAAAATTAACTCTAAAAAAATTATTATTTTCCATACAATATGATTTATTTTATTTTTACATATTAATTATATACATTTTTTTAAAATTTTATTCAAAATTGTTTCTCCATTAAAAGGTGGAAAAACTACCATTATAAAAATATAGGGTTTTCATCATTAAATTGGGTTTATTATTATCTTATGTGTATATAATCTAGTGGATAAATATAAAAAATATTATATTGAATTTATAACATATAAAATTAAATAATATATCTAAATTATTATAATTAATTTAATTTAACCTGTTAAAAATATTTGTGACAATAAAAAAAAATAATTCCATTATATTTAATGAGTTTCAATATTAATTTCTAAATAATTTGGAACCTATGAATTCATCAGATATTTTTAAAAACCATATTTTTCAGAAATTATTTAATATTATTCATAAAATATAATTTAATGGCTAGGTTATATATTATTGTATTAATTAATAACACTTTAATGGAATATTATTATTCTGTAGAACTTGTTCTTGCGTGTTACACATACCATTGCGCAAAGTAATTATTTCATGTAACGTAAGGTAACCAAGATGTTTTATATAGAGAAACATAATATTTATTTTTTCATTCAGTGTGTGACTAAATTGGATTTGCCTATAACCAAATCCATAAAATTGCATTAATATAAAATAATCAATTTTTATTGATTCATTAAATGAAAAATACAATAAAACGACACATTAATTCAAATGTAATTTATGAAATATTAGGGTGTTACATTCTACCCACCATAAAATGAATTTCCCTCTCTAAATTCATCTTGGATATAAAATGTTGATTACTTGATAGTTTCCATCATTGAATCCCACATCGTACAAAGGAATACCAAAACATCCATAAAAAGGTAAATTTGGGACAAAAATGGTTACCCCAAGTAACGTATAACTAGGATTCCACATAAGAGAACATAGGTTAGAGTGAATATTTTTCATGGAGGAAAAAAATATATATATGTAGTGATTTAGTTTGTCAATCATAAATTAGGGAAAGATCAATGAAACATTGAGGGCCTCAAAATCATAAATCTAGATGATTTCAAAGGCCCTCGGTTAAAAAAATTGAAGTATTTGAACAACACATTTACTTTTTATCATTATCCTAACATTGAGTTTTAATTTTATTGATTAAGAAAATAAGGAAATATTATTACATGAAATATTTCAAAAAAAGGTTATATTGGTGATATTATTAATTTATAATTCATCAATTACTTCATGAAATTCATGTCTTTAAATTACCATTGATTCCAAAAGTGAATAAATACACATTTAATATATCTTAAAGATAATAAAAGAATAAAAATGAAATCTAATTATATATGACTATTCATAAAATCAATATGGATAATATAATATTTTATCATCATAAAAACTAAAACAAATGTTTCAAAAAAAAACTATTCATCAAAATAAATTATAAAATAACCATGAAATCAGGTTGTCTTGTGGTGGGTTTGAAACCCTTATCATCAATCAGACATGGGATCAAGACCAATGGACTTACGACAATTGATTTCTCTTTACTCGACACACTTGATGTCATTTTTTAAAGCCATACAAATATTATTATCAAAATATGTTGGAAATATCTGATATAAGGTTAATCACTAAATATTCTTTTAAATGAGGTGTTCAATAAAATCACAATACATAAATACTTCATCCAATGATTTCCATAAAACATTTCATGAATGGTTAACCTTAAACCCATTCTAAAAGTGGAATATCAATAAAATTTATATAGAATTTCATGAAATTGGCTTAAAAATTATTCCACTATATATCAAAAATTACATTTTTTCCTCATTTCAAACTTGGGAATATGTTCATCCTATATTCTCTTATAACATGGTCATAAAATGAATTACCATAAATCCTTATCGAATACATGATTGATTAATTATTCTAATTATATTGGATTTATTCATTAAATCCAGAAATGGTATAAAATTCTTCAATGATAGCATAAACAACATATCAACAAGTCTTTTATATTTTATTAAATAATCAGTACAATCCAATTTTCAAAACCATGTCTACCATATAATTATCCAAACAAAAATATCCTTACAAAAGTGACATATTATGCTATATCACTCCTTTAATCATGAGGTTTCCAAAGACATCACCTTCCATTATATCACATTAATATTCAATCAGAAACATTCAATGGGTTCATGTAAATCTGTTTTGGAAATCATAAAATGAACCATACTTATATAACTCACCATTAATATAACATAAATATATAATCCAAATTCATAAAATATTTTTTTATTTTACATCACCAATATTCCATTAGTAAGGTTGCCTCATCCAATTAGATAATACCATTTTCAATTCACATTTTATCTGTCGTATCTTTATCATCATCAATAAAACAATTACTCATACCGTCTTGATGGAACTCTTTATGACATATTTTATTATCACCATTACATGAAGAATAAATAATTTTTCCACAGATAATATAGTAACAATTGATTATGTCTTACGGAGGATTATATTTTCAAATATTTTTTTAACTAAAATCATCATTTTTTCATTTTAGTCACATTCTATGTATCCTTATTTTTCACAGCAAGAATTTTATTTTTTAACTATAATATGTTCACATAGATTATTATTTCTACAATATTGACACAATGGAAATAAAATCATCTTTTTTATATGGTATCTATTTCTTGAACTATTAGAAAAATCTTTATTTCTCTTCCTTGCTGATTCTGAGAGATGGTCACGGTACACTCTCTTAATATTGCTTATCACAATTTTGATAAGATTGATTGAAACATCCTACTCCATTGAAAATATCACTCTACTTATAATTAATAAAATTTCAATCACATTCATCATTAATCTAGTCTATTCTAGTTCCCACCATTGACAATAACCATAAACATATATTGATCAGTACATATCATACAATAAAACAATATAGTCATGAAAATAATTTCATATAGGATGTAAGAATCATGTCACATTACATAATTAATGACACCAAAGGTACATACAAGTTGATTAATACCCAACTTCTATTTATATCCTTCATTATAGTTTGTGAAGTGTTTGGTGAGTTCCCAAAGCATGTCTCCTGGGAATGTCAAACTGGGTGTGTTTTAAGGACCATTTCTATTTACCAGAATACCCTGAGTGTGGCCCATAACATCTTTTCCAAGTTGTTACAGAGAGTTAACTCAATACCAAATCCATATCAAATAGTATTATCATGAAAATTATTTATTTCTAGGAAGCCACTCACTGCATCCTTTACTAAAATTAAATGAAAGTTTCCTAAATGGCTGTACAACCTTATACTTTTTCTTATAGACAACCCTAGAAATATCTTTAAAACAATACCTACATATCCCACTAATGTTTTTTCAACCCTATTTCAAATGTTTAAATAAAATATTTATATGATACCATCTATATCAACTCGATGATTATATACATAGACATGTCATATCTTTTTCATTATATATACAACATTATAAAAACTGCCCATCAATCTCTATAATAGTCCAATGCCATTAGAAACATGGAAATGGAATATTTATTACATAAGTGTACAACATTATCTCCCACTATGTTCATCATGACTATTACAATTCATATAAACATAAAAAATAATACATATCATCATAACATGGAAATGTAATATAGAAAGGGGTGATATTAAATTCTCATTATAAGAAAAAATGGAGAAATCTAAGAATAAATACCAGAATAGGGGGTCTGAAAACATGATACAAAAAATAAAAGATAATACCCAATTTATCAATGACCAAAAATAAAAAACAATTCATAAATATTATTTATTTAAAAGGAAAAAATCATAATTAATTAAATAATATCATCCATGATGTCATAACGTATGAATAAAATATGAAATTTTGGATGAAACATAAGTATATAATATTATTTCCATAGTATCCATGGAATCCAATATATAGTGATATTGGTAGTATTGTTTCAATCCACATAAAATATTGGTAGTCATGGTTCACTCTTAAGTCTCTCAAGTAACATTAGTTCACTCCTCATAATTTTTCTGCCAAAATGGTTCACACCCATGGATGTCCTTATAGAAAATGTTCACTCCCAATACCATTTTTTCTCTAATGAGATATAAATCATTACCCAATGCATTAGAATGAGTTATATATCTGAAACATATCATAATGAAATCATATATACAAGGGAAAAAATCATAAGAAATCACAACATAACCCATTAAATTAAATGGGTATCATAAACAAGTAATAATATAATAACCTATAGAAAAAATATTGGTTTCATAATAATATTAAGGAAATAATAACCCCTGAAAGAGAAATGTATTTCTTGAATAGATAATCCATGAAATAGAAGTAGGTTTCACAAATATGTAAAATTAATCATTAACCATTAAAATAATGAATATGAATGTTACATTATATCATTTCCAAGAATGTAATGAGTAATATTAATTTAGGGCTTCCTAAAAGGAAAAGAATTGCAAAATATCTTTCAAAAAAAATTCACAAAGAAAACATATTTTCTTCTTGGAAAATGAATTTTCAATACCGAAAACCATTTGAAAATCATTTTTTATAAAATAAATTTAAAACAAAAAAATAACTCGAATTGTTTTGAAATCCATTCTATAAGAGAACTTATAAAAGATTTTTAAAAAAATTGTGAATAAAATTTTCAATGAAAATTTAAAAAATAAGATTCTAAAAATTATGAAAAAAAATCATAACAAAATTTACAGTATTTTAAAAAAATATTGAAATGGTTTTGAAAAAATTTGTTTGTAAATTAATTTCAAAAAATATATAATAATCTTAATAATATTTTGAAAACCGTTATAATTATTAACATATAAATAATTTTGAAAATATTTTGAAAAAATTTATTTTAAAATACATTTAAAAATTATTTAATCAAAATTATACTTTTAAACATGAAATTGAATCTTTAAAAATGATGTTGGTTAAATTTTTACATGTCATTCATGTCAATAAAACATTCCTTATAAATTTTATAAGGGTTGAAAAATTCCCAGTTCAGAAAGAGACAATATTTAAAAAAAGTAGTAAAAGAAAAAAAGGAATAAATGTTTCGATGGAACAAAGAACCCGACCGAAGCGATCGTAAATTTGGGATATCATAAAAAAATCATAAATTTATTATGTATGAAAGTGTGAAATAATATTACCAAAAAATAAATATATCATTAAAAATCATAGGAGAAGGAAACTCATAATCATTCTTGAGAGATGGATCACAACATTTCTTCAAATGAAACATAATCCTAAAAAATATCAAAAAATTATTAGATTGTTTCATAAAAACCATAACTACTTGTTAACTAAAGAGCACATTTTCCATTAATGAAAACAAAATTTCATGACGAATAAATTATAAAAAAATAATGGGATTTATGATAAAACATGTAAAATGTATGTATATACACCTCAAAAAATAATTTAGGTGCATAATGACACCTAGGTCCCAATAAAAGAAATTTGAGACCAAACTATCATACAGATTTGGTAAAATTTGAAAAATAAACCACATTAGAAAAATATCATAAAATAGATATTTAAATAACCACATATTTATTTATAAGATACATATAATACATTCATGGGTAGTACAAATTGTGAGTTGTTAAAAGGACATGTATCTCACATAAATAATAGTGAGATTAAATTTTTCTTACCTTGTGTCTTGACTCTCATCTTACTCAATTCAGGTACCTATATAAATCAATCAATATATAGTGATTTTATATGTGATAAACTATTTTTAGGGTTTCGTGAAATGAAAAATATAAAAAAAATTATATTATTAATAATATTAATAATAATTCATAATATCCCTTTGTGTTACATAAATATATAAAAATATTTCATGATTTAGGTATTCCACACTTATGATATTATATCACCCCAGGTATTTATAGAATAATAATTTTTCATTCCTATTAATATTTATGAATAATATTTTATTTTTACATTATAAGGGATTCTTTTTTGAAAGTGTACTCAACACAAATCAACCAATTTCCTTGAAATCTTATGTTCCACAAAACAATGTGTTATACAGAAAAATATTAAAATAATATTATTAATTTAAATGGTAGATAATGACAAACTATGTTATTGGTGGGAATGATTAGAACTAACTATAATGTTATTATGAATTTTTTCTAAAATTATTTAAATATATCTGATAAATTTTAGAGGCCTAAAATGAGAACTAATCTAATTTTAAGTATTGAATACCGTAATTTTCATAAAAGGTCAATTTTAGACCTTTTGATGGAGTGACCTTTAAAAATATATGATTTTTTAGATTAATATATTCTACATTAAAAATTAAAAAATCTCTATATAATATTGATATTAATATTATCTTCGGATAAATCCTTTGTAATTTTCTGATAAAGTTTCTTTTTTTATTGAATAGAAATGATATCGATGTTTTAAGTCAAAATTTCAATTTCATATAATTTATTTATATATTTAGAATTTACTTTTACGATTTGTTATGTTTAATTGTAATATATTAATATAATTTAGAAAAAAATCATTGGATGTAATTTCACTATGAAAATTTATATAAGCATATGTCAAATTTATGGTAGTATTTACGTCTTAAAACAAGCTATTTGGTTTTAAAAATGAAAATATTTTTTAAATTAACTTATGCAACATCGATGTTTAAAACATGGAGAAATCGATTACTTATTTGGAATAATTAGTTCCATTTTGTGAAAATATATACTTTTTATTTTTAGACATTATGAATTGTAACTCCTATAATTATTTTATTTACCATGGATAAAGGATAGAAATCTTAAATAAGGAAAATAAATGATATTATAATTGTATTAAAAAACTCTAACATGTTTTCTAAACTAATGGGATGAGATATTTCCAACCATGGACATCATTGGGTTGATTTTAGTACCCCATGGAGCCACACTGATAAGAAAATTACACTTTATAAGAAATATTTTGATGTTAAGAAAAACAGAACATAAACATGTCTTTTTTAACAAAAACAATTTTCATTTTGGGTTATATATGTGATATATTTGAAAATATTTTTTCATTATATATATAAAAAAATTCCTAAATCATGTTATTTTATTTTAAAATATTATACATCAAATGAATAACTATATTTTTGAAACAATGGTGATTTAATAACTACCTTATTAAGGAATGATATAAATAAATGAGATTATAAATATTAGAAAAATTGATTTTAATACAACTTTTGAAATACATGAAATTTATGGAGGATTATTTCATTTCGTCTTTTAATTAGTGAAGGTAGTCTAAAATAATCAAGTTGTTATGGATTTTTATAAATTCATGATATTCATAGTACTAATAATGACATAAATGATTTTTTTAAAACAAAATTTATTAAATGTCATAATAGTCTTAAAAACCTAATATTCATAAAAATGGCATATATAATGTTTAAAATTTTAATAATTAACCACATAATTTATATTGTAATTTTATAGTAACAATGATTTCCATACTGTTTGAATATATAATAGGACATGATAGGAGTTAAATTAGTTAACTGAGGGTTAATGCTTAATGATAATGATATATTTGTGTCGTTGACATATATAAAACCTATTGGTTAAGTTTATTTTTGACCCAAAACCATTTAATGTTTGAAATAAATGTCGTTGGGAATATTTGCAAAAAAAATTAATTTTATAATAAAATAATATTTCAAAACATTTCGTAAGTGCCCTATTGCCTTTTATGAAAGGGCATCAACTAAAATAATTTACTAAAACGTATCAATCTCCATGAATCGTCAATCCTCTTCCAAAATAACTTCTAAAAATTCTTATATTCCTGTTATAATCCTTAAATTGGGAATAAGAAAATTCAATAATTTCTTTTGGTTCAAATCAAAGTGAGTTACTTGATTTAGAGGTAATATCTTATCTCATGATCTTACCTTTTTTCCCTTCTCCACTCCATATTTTTTTCTTATTCTTTGATTAAATAACAACACTGTTATCCTTAATATGTGATGATTTTGTTATGAGATTTATTATATCTAAAATTACCCACACCTCCATCTAATGGATACGAACAAATAGTTTCTGTATAAAGTGATCAGTTTCCTCATGAAATGATGTTTTTTCGATTTTCCACTACCGCATCTCATAGTGTAAATTATTAGAGAAGTATATTTATATATGATATATATTATCTTTATATTGTCACTATGATTCTGTTTTTTATATAAATCATACATTTATTAAATCTATAATCTGTAAATACGAAAATTTAATTTGAGAAGTGTGAACTACCTCCCCCCAAAGTGATATTACTCATTCATGTCGTACATGGAAGATATAATGTATGGAATTAATTAAATTACATAATGTATATAAATTAAAATATAATACTACAATTATAATGTACATATGTATTATTTAGTTTTTATACATTGAAATTTGAAAAGGAAATGAAAGTAGTATTCATGCGGATGTACGACTTGCCGTCTCCATGAACGATGAATTTCATTTCATATATTTAAATGGTGTGTAATGTTATAAATAAATATATATACAGGATATATTTTATATATATGATATCAAAATCATGAATAATATTCTATATATGATGGAGTTTTGACTACATTAACAATTATCATAAAAAAAGTTTATTTTTGACTCAAGTAACGAATATCGACAAAACTACATATATTAACATAAAAATAATGTAATGTTTATAAAATAGTAGTAGGTGATATAAAATTAATAATAAACTATAAAATGTTTATGATCATTGTATAAACTATCTTATTTATATAATTCAGAAAGAATACAGAACATAAGTGACGAGTCATACTCAAACTAAGGGACTTCATCTGAATATCCATTAATTAAGGCATATTTTCATTTGTACATTACCTTAATTTTTATGGTGTATAATTATACAATTTTATATAAATTAATTCAAATGTTTTTCGAATGGAGTATTTTTATTTTTAAGCATTTTAAAATATGATAGAGGGGATATTTGTTTTTAACATATGCGGTGAAAACAATGTTTCCTCCTCCGCAAGAATTATTTGATATTTGGATTTTAAAATAAGCTGTAATTTTGATAAATAGAATAATAAATACCATATACACTATTTATGTCATTATTTATTGAAAATAGTTATGATAATGGATTGATTATTTCAATATGTTAGACTAATATCTTGTGATTGTGATGTGGAAATTTTATCATTATATTATTCTTGTTTTATGTGTTATGATTATGTTATGGTTCATGGGAATCTTTTATGTATTCGGTCAGTTTCGTAATAATACAAGGGTGGGCGATTCCAAGATAGATCTCTAATGCATTGGGTAACATGAAGAATGTAAACGATAATGTTTCTCTTAATAGGTTTAGGGAATATTACATGACGGGTATTCCAAACATAACTCCCTATATTACTTTGAAAGCTAAAATGTATGTATGTTATGGATTCCTCAAATTTCCATTATGATTTGTGATTTATATTTGTTCTTCATAAATCATATGATTGTATGAGGTATGTTAAAGAGCTTATTTTTTATGATTGAAAAATATTATTTCATTGATTTGTATGTCTTGATGGTCTAATGTTTTCTTTCCTTATTTTATGACCCTTACTGAGATTTTAATGCTCACATGATGTTTTTGAAAAGTTTTCACAGGGTATGAGAAATGGTAAGGGAATATAATAATTCCAGAATATATATATCAAGAAATAAATTTTTTATTTATGGGGTAATATTTTTGTAAAAAATGGGTAGATTAAGAGTGTATAATTTATAATATTTTACATGTAATATAATAGCTATAAAATAATAATCAAATCATATAATCATGAAAAGATCCTTAATGTTTAATTCTTCACCTAACTCAATATTATGTTATGTTTAAGGATATGACCTTATAATTATTATCAGATGTCTATAAAAGAAAACTTTTGAAGTAAGGATATTGTTAAATTAATATCCAAAAATTTTTTATGTTAAGATTGAAATAAGATAAAATTTAAAATTACCATGTTGTTTCGCCTATGATATTTATGTCTTCATAATTGTTTTTCATAGAAGAAAATGGGTAGCAATAATGGGACTCTATCAAGAGGGAAAAAACCTTCAAGATCAGCAACCTGAGAATGTCAGAATTGAAATTGAATAGTTTTTTATAGTGATGGCACAATTGACTCAGTCTATAAATTGTACTTGTATCCATGGACAAGATAACCTAGAGAAACCAGAAATTATCATGACAGTAGTGGAGAATTTCATGATTCAACATCCCCTACCATTCAGAGGACCATTTAACCTTGTGCTAGCTTAAGGGTGGATTATATAATTGGAAATTATTTTTGATGTCATAGGGTGTTAATAAAATAAAAAAGTTTTAATTGATGTTTAATATTTCAAAGGTGAAGAAAATCAATGGTGTTCGATGATTAAAAATATTAAGAATAGTGAGGATATTGATAGTATTTATTGGGATGAATTCATAGGTTAGTTTCTTAAGGAATATTTTCCTAAGGCTGTACAACAATGGATGGAAGTGAGATTTCATGGAATTGAGGAAGGAGGAAGAATCAGTGGCCTCTTGTGAAATAAATTAACTTGACAATCAAGTTATGATCTAAATTTCATATAAGATATTGATAGTAAAATAAAATATTTTTACTCAGTGTTAATGATAAAGTGTCAAACGACATTAGCTTCTCATGAGTTCAAAACTAATAAAAAATTTGTTCAATGTGTGGAAAATGTGAAAATATAGTTTTCTGATGATAAGATGTTCTTTGAAATATAAAAGAATAGATAGTCGAGGTGGTATTTAATAGGGAATAACTCTTAAAAAATCTAATGGTATGAAACTTATGTTTAATCTTTTTGAAAATTGTGGTAATAACACATTGGGGAATGCCTTTTGAATTCTTGTATGTTCATATGATGTCATAAAATGATACATAAGGCTCATAATTTCACTAAAAAGGATTAGGGTAATGGTAATGCCAAAATAGTATTTAATTTCATTAATATGATTTAATGGAAATGGAATGAGATATAATGAAATGAGTTTCCAACGAATATCTCAAATGACAGAAAGGAGTCTGACTACAAGAAGAAAGAGGTGGTGAAATCCTTTTTAAATACATTAATAGATGATGGGCCCTCAAATTATGTAATATCATGTACATTGTCTGATTATTCATATTATGATAATTTCTTGATTGATTCAGGGTCTACACATTCATTCATTCATAAAATAATTTCTACTAAATTGGGAATTCCATCTCAAGATATGAATCATGAAGATGTGGTAAAAACAAATAGATGAAATGTTGATAGAAAAAATTATAACGAACCATTCTATAATTTTTTTAAGAAAAAATATAAATTCAAAACATATTGTTTTTCCTCTAGTAGAGTATGTTGTTATTTTGGGAATGTATTGGGATTCCATTTATCATGCTAAGACTGAATACAATGCTAAAGGGATTTATTTTTTTAAATAATTTCAGATTGTGTACATGAATGAACACATACTTTTGATTATATATCTGGAATCAATGAAACTATTAAATTATGTAAATAAATGTATCTTTGACAAAATTATTGAAAATAAATGAACTATTCATATTAATGATGTTCCATTGGTAAATGGGTATCATTATATTTTTTCGGAATATTTGTCTGGTATAATACCAAATTGGGAAGATTCATTTATAGTTGATATTGTTTCTGATGTTATGCCAATTTCAAAAAACCCCCTTTATCGAATGGATAATTTGAACATTTTGTGTTAAAGAAGAATGTTTTGATGTTATTAGTTTATGGTTTGATATTACCTATCATATCTCCATGAGGTTGTCGTATATTTTTTGTTAAAAAGAATGGTGGTTAAATGATTTTTTGAATTGAGTATAGCTCCTTGAATAAAATAAATTTTATGAAAAAGTGTCATTTTCCTCAAATCAATGATTTTTTTGATCAGCTTATGGGATCACATTATTTTTTGATGATTAACTTGAGTTCGTGGTACCATTAGTTGATTGTAAATGAAGCAGACAATATGAATACCATGATTTGTACTATATATGTCCATTATGAATTTTTTATTATGACTTTAGGGTTAACAAATTCTCCTACTATATTCATGGATATTATGAATAGAATGTTCCTTGAGTTCTTACTTATGTTTGTAGTTGTGTTTATTGATGATATTTATGAATATTCCTAATGTAAATATGAAAATAAAAGTCATTTAAGTGGTTTATTTCCATCCTTAAATAAAAATAAAATATATGGAAAATTATAAATCTATGATTTTTTGTTATAAAAAATTTCATTCTGTGGTCACATTGGTTCTGAAGATAGCATAAGTATTGATCTTACTATAAAAAATCTCTTAATGAATGCCCAAGACCCAAAAATATAACCAATAATTGAATATTTCCTAGTTATGTATGTTATTATAGGTGTTTTGTTGAAATGTTTTCATGGTTATCTAGCCCACTGACTTTGTTTACTCAAAAAGTGTTTAGATTGATCTAGAAAAAATAATTTGATTAATTCTTTTAGGAATTGAAAATAAAATTGGTGAATGATCTAGTTTTTGCAGATCCTTTCATAAATGGAAACTTTTTTATATATAGTGATGCCTCTTTGAATGTAATTGGTTATTTCTTTGCGATTAATGATCATGTAATGGCTTATGATTTACGTTTGTTGAAACATCATGAGTAATATTAACCTACACAATATTTGGAAATAGCTGTTGTTATTTTTACTTTAAAAATATGGAGGCATCATATTTATGGTGTAAAATGTGACATATATACTAACCATAAAATATTGAACTATGTATTCACTCAAAAAGAATTAAAAATTTGATAGAAGAGATGGATGGACTAATCAAAGATTATGATTTCATGATTCATCACTATCTAGGTAAAGAAAATAAGGTTTTAGTGATTAAAAAAAGTAATTCTAAATAAACCATGTTTGGTTTGGAACATGAACAATTTATTAATGATTTGATGAACAATTTCCTGGATGTTGTTAGTGCTGTAAATTCATCTATTTTGTATTAGGTGGCAGTGAAATCATCTCCATTAGGAAGAGTTATGAAATAGCCGAATGTAGACAGTTATTTGAAAAAAAAATTAAAATTGGATTAGAAGGGTATGTTAACTGAATTTTCATTTTGTAAATATTTTTTATGAGGTTTGGGAGGATGTAATTTATAGATTGTGATTCACAGTTGAAGAAAGAGTTGTTATGTGAATCTCAATGTTCTCTATTTTTAGTTCATACAGGTAGTACTAAGACGTACTGAGATCTTCGGGAATATTACTGGTGGGATGGAATAAAAAGTTATATTTTTGACATTACTATTAACTATTTAACTTGTAAAGAGGATAAAGCAGAATGACAGTTTCTAAAAGGGATGCTTCAGCATTTTCCAATGCCAGAGTAGAAATGGAAAAATGTTTCCATGGATTTATTAGTGGGATTACCAATGGCTTATCGAGGTAACAATACAATATTGGTTACTATTGATTGATTGACTAAATATGCTCCTTTTATTCCTATTTGAGATACTAAATCACTATATCAACATTCATGATTTTATATTAAATAGATAGTCGAGTTACGTGGACTTACCCACTACATTGTATCTTATCATGATCCAAGGATCACTTCTAACTTTTGTAAGGGCCTTCATAAGTTATTTGGAACTGAATTAAATTTTAGTACATCTTTTCATCCTCAATCATATGGATAGTCAGGATGAATAATTCATATATGTTATGTGCTTCTTCAATTAATTACCAGAGATGTTTTGACCAACATCTTTCTTCACTTGAGTTTTATTATAATATTTATTTTATTCTAGAATAAAAATGGCACCATTTTTGAAATTATATAAAATGTTTTGTCGAACATTATACTTTTGGGATGAAGTAGCTAAAATGATTTTGTTGGGTCCAAAATAGGTAGAAGAGAGGGCATAAAAAATTAGTTTATTCAAAAGAATATGAGAATATCATAGAGTAGACATAAAAGTTATGAAGACAAAAAATATAATCATATTTTTTTTCTAGGTAGGTGATCATACCTTTCTCCATATTTCTCCATGGAAAAGTGTGATGCGTTTTTATTAGATGGAAAATATGACTCAGAGGTTCATTGAAACCTATGAAATCAAGGAAAATGTATGATTACTTTCATATAGAGTAGAATTACCTTCTTTTATATCCTAGGGTTACAATTTTCTTCACATTTCAATGTGGATAATGTATACTCTTGGTCTATCTCATGTTCTGGAGTCCAAGGGTAGATCAGTTGGAAGTGAATCTCTCTAAAGGGGAAAGACTAGTTCAGATTCTAGACCGAAGAGATAAATTATTGTGGAATAAGGTAATTAATTGCTAATGGTTTTCTCAAAATAATGATTGAAGATTCAAAATAGAAATATGAAAATTCTATGAGGGAGAAATACCCCCAATTATTTTCTAAGAGAATGGAATTTTGAGGATTCAATTCCCATAAGTGGGGAAGGATGTAACATCCAAGGTATTTATAGAATAATAATATTTCATTTAAATTAATATTTATTGATTGGAAATTAATTTTACATTAAACGAGATGCTTGTTTCGAAACTTTACTCAACATGTAAAAATATGTTTCTTTGAAACCATACAATGCACACAACATTGAGTTATACCGATAAATCATATAACATATATTATTGTTTAATATTTTATTTAATTCCTAGCCATTGTTTTTGTGGGAATAAATCGAAACTAAAACAATATGATTATATATGTTTTTCAAATGTCTATACATCTATCTGATAAATTTTAGAGTCTTAAAATAAGAACGAATCTGAATTTCAGAAAGAAATAGTCAAATATTTTTTAAAGAACATTTTAAATCCTCCTGATAAAGAACTCTTTCTAAATATTGTTTTATTCTAAATTATATATTCTATTTGAAGAACTAATCTTCATATATATTATCAAGACATCAATATTTACTTTAGATTTTATTTTTCAATTATTTAATAATGTTTATTTTTTAATGAATAGTAAAAATTGCATTTTATGTCAATAAAAAATTTCTTCATGTTAATTTTTATAGTTATATTATACTATTCATTAGTTTTAAAGATTAATTGGATTATATTTTTTTATAAATTAATCCAATTTTGGTTATTTAATTTAATTTTCTCATTGAAATTTGACACAAACATATGTCAATCTTTTGTTGTTTTTACATCTCAAAAACTAGCATTTCGATTTTGACAGTGGAAATTAATTTTAATTTAATTTCATAAACATATGTGATTTGAATTTGGAGAAATGGATTAAATATTTGGAAGAAGGTGGTCAAAATTATTTCAATAAGTACCTTTTATTTTTAGTCATTATGAATAGTAACATTAGTAAGTATTATATTTTCCATTGTGAAAGGGAAAATTTTGTAAATAAGGGTAGAAAATGCCATTTTAATAATATTATACTACCATAAAACATGTTATAATCCTATTGGTTGACATATGTATGACCTTGGACATTTAGGGGTCGATTTTGGGATCTCATGGAGCCACTTTGATGTAAATATTCCATTTTATAAGATTTATTTTAAAGTAAAGAAAAACATAACATATACATTCATTGTTTTACGAAAACAATTTTTATATAGGGTTATTTAATCGATATATAAAACAATAAATAGTCTTTATAAATATATAAGTATTTCCAATATCATGGTATTTTATTTACAATTTTAAGAGATCATATAAATAAGTATATTTAGGACAAAATGATGATGTAGTGATTACCTTAATAATAAATGATTTAAATAAATGACATTATAAATATTTAAAAAATATTCTAAAAATTTTTATGTCATCCATGAATTTAATGGATGGTTATGAAATGGTATCTTATATTTATTGATTTTTTTATAATGAATCTTGTTTTTATGGATTTTGAAAATTTCATGATATAAATAGTATAAAAACTAACATGATTGAGTTTTTAAAACAAATACTCATTAATTAATTGATATAATGGTCCTAAAAATATATGATATGGCCAACTGATTTATATAATGTATAAAATGTTATCAATGAACCACTAGAGGTTATATTGGAATTATATTGTAACTATATTAATGATATAGTTTGAATATACAAGAAGATATGTTATTAGTTAAATTAGTTAACTAAGGGTTAAAGCTAAATGATAAGGTTAAATTTGTAAACTCAGATTGTCTAAAATCTATTGGTTTCATGTGTTTCAACCCAAAATAATTTTATCTTTCAGATAAACTAATTTTGGACCATTGGAAATATAATATAATTTTATAATAAATTAATATTTCAAAACATTCCAAAAGTTTTCTCCTCCCTCTGATAAAAGGTCATCAACATTACCCATTTACTCACACATCTCAAGCATCGTTTCTCATCCAAACTCTTCCCAAATAATATATGTACATCCCTTTCTTCTTGCTTGAACCATTAACTTGGGTTTAAGGCATTATAATTAAGCCTTTTGTCTCAAATCAATAGGGTTACCAGATTTAGAGGTACCATCTTCTCTCATGTTTTTTTCATTTATATTCCTTCTCCAAGACATATTTTATTTTTATTTATTTATTACATAACAAAAAATGTATACTCAATATACTAGTATGTTTTTATGAGATTAAATATAAATTGGCATACACACACCTCCATCTAATGGATATTAATATATTGTTTCTATGTACGACGAACTAGTACCTCATGACATGATGATGTTTCGATTTTCCCCTAACACCTTCCATGGTAGCCATTATGATAGTAATATATTTATATATAATATTTATAATATTTATAATATCACTATTATTCTGTTTTTTATTTAAATCATACCATTAATATTACCAAAATGTGTATATATGAAAATTTATTTGAGTATGTGTGGACTACTGCCCCATCAAAGTGATATGACTCATTCATGACATACATTGAATGTAAAAATGGTTTAATTAATGAAATTATGTAACATATAAAAAATATTATATTATACTGAAATTATAATATTCCTTTGTATCATTTAGTTTTTATTCCATTAAATTTGATAAAGAAATGAATGTGGTGTTCATGAGTATGTATGGCTTGTCGTCTACATGAATGGTGCATTTCATTTCTTATCTCAAAATGATACATACTAATATAAATACTTATATATACAAGATATATACGATATATATGATATCTAAATAATTCATAATATTTTGGATATGATTTAATTTTTACAACATGGACAATTTACCGCAAACAAGTATAATTTTGACTCATGTACAATATATTGAAAAAATGGTCGATATTAACTTAAATAAGTGTGTAATGTTTTTAATGTGGTAATAATTGATATAAATTGAATAATAAACATGAAAAAGGTTCTTAATAATGTTTATGATAACATAATATTAACATATATGAAGAACAAGGAACATACCTGACGAGTCAGTCTCACGTTAGGGTTTTCATCTAAATATCCATTCATTAAGTCATATTTTAGTTTATAGACAACATTATTTTATACAGTGTACGATAATAAAAATATATTCTATTTCATTCAATTGATTTTGAAAGGGATTATTTTTTCCGAAGAATCATTTTACAAAAAAACAATGGGGATGCTTCTTTTTAATGTATGCGGTGATAATGACATTTTCACCACCACAAACATTTTTTGATATATGTCTTTATTAACAATCTAAAATGTTTTTAAAAAGGAAAAAAATACTGTATACCCTTTTTATGTATTTCAGAATTTAAAATGGTTTTGATAATGGTTTGATTATGTCAATATATTGAACTGATATCTTTTGATTGCTATATGGAAATCTCATCATTTCTTTATTCTTGTTTTATGTATTATGTTTATGCCATTGTTATTCATAAATGTTTATGTAGACGTGTGGTAGCATGATAATACAAGGACAAGGAGCATGTGATAGCACATAAATTCATTGGGTAATGTAACATAGGTAAATGTTAATATTTCTCTGAATAGATTTATGGAATTTACTATAATGGGTATTCCAAATGTAACTCCCTACGTGGATGTGAATGTTACAATATATGTATGTTATTGATGCCACCTGTTAACATAATGATTTAATATTTATATGTGTTATTCATAAATCTTATTATTTCATCTTATTTGTTAAATAATATATATATATATTATGATTGAAATGTATGATTTAATTGATTTTTATGTATTTATGGGATACGGTTTTCTATCCTTATTTTATAACCCTTACTGATATCTTTATTCTCATCCCATGTTTTTAAATGTTTTCACTTTGTGTAAGGAAGGTTATGAAAAAAGAATAATTCTAGAATATTTTATCATGAATATATTTTATGTGTTATTTACGGAGATTTATTATTGTAAAAAAGTCAGATATAAGATAAGTGCTTACCTTATAATATTTGAGATGTAATGAAATTGTTATAGACTAATTCTATAAATCTCTAAACAAAAAAAAAATCTTTAATGTAAAATTCTAGACATAACTAATGATTATGTTATGCTTAAGGCTGGGGCCTCATATATATAAAGCCAACATCTTGATTAACATAATATAGACATGTTAAAAAATTATGAAAAACGAAGTCAAACATTATCTTTAATATTTTTGATGAGGAACTCCATTTTAAATGATTCATTATAACTTATAAATTTTTCATAGTGCCTTAAAATTTTAGATCTCCCCCTTAGAGAAACACTATAGTCTTCATCACCATTCCCACTAATTATTTAAGTAACAAAAATAACTATAGGGTGTGGGTAAACCATCTAGTTTCTCATTAGAATTAGTTATAAAGAAGATAATGTTGTTTAAACAATCAAATTACATTAATTTCATGTGTAAAATTTATAAATCACAATATACAACAACCATGTTTGACTTTCCATATTTGATCATTTTGGGGATGCATGGAATTATAAATTATATAGATTCATTCGAATTAAAATAGGATTATTATCCTTCGAAAATAAAGTAAAATCAGTTAATTAAGGCTAAAAGAATGGGAAATGTCACAAAAAAATCGCAAGAAAATAATTTATTACATTATAGTGGTTTTATGATATACATAACCCCATACCGTAGAAAAATGGAAATTTTGATCCATTTAAGTTTGATTATGATATATATTATTTTATGTTATGAAAATTTTCAAAATTTCACCCTCTCTCTTTTCAAATCAATAAATATTTTCATAGGGATAAAAGGAATATATGAATTAATATAATTTTTCACTTTATAAGTATATAATTTATTTTTTATGTTTATATAGTTTTATCCTTTATAAATAATATATTCTTCTTGAATGCTTGTACAGTACGGATGGAGTGCTCAAGAAATCAAAGATAAAATAAATAGATGAATTTAAAATTAATAACATTAATATTTAGTTGTTTAATTTTTGTTTCTGAAAATGTTATCGAAGTATTATAATGTATATGTTATTGTAATATAGTTCATTTTCTTACTTAATTGTTGTCTCAAAACATTTAATGTAATTATATATGAATGATTTTCAAAATGATGTGAAATTGTTTCTAATGATAAAACATTATAATAAAATTATTATAAAATAATATAAATATTATATTAACACAATTTTTTGAGAAAATTATTATAATTTATTGATTGATTAATTTATTTTAAACTAGGGTTTTCAAAATTAAATTCATGACAATTAATGTGAATGAAATTATTTAAAATTATTGATGTTAAACATTTTTATCATTGGGGTTAATAGAAATTATATGGATCAAACTATGCTTTAAAACACTATAAAAATGATCAGTTTATTATGTATCATCCATATACTACTTTTATTACAATATAAGTAAGTTTGGATATTTTTTCATTGGTTAGACAGTAATTATATTTTAATATTTCAAATATTTGTTTCTTTTCAAGTCCCCACACTGATAAAATAATATCACTTCTCTAGAATTACACACTGAAATTAAAATATTTATGTAGGAATTTCCTTAAACATATGAACTCCCAAACATCCTTCCCATGTCCTATAGGTTTTGGTATCACAAAAACACATATTTAAATATGTTTATGGTTTAGTGAAAGGGAGGTTCACCAAATAAAAGGTATAATTCATAACTATGATTTTCATTTATATTTCTTCCAATAAAAAATTAAAATATTATGTAAAATATATACAAAATGTAATTATATAAAATATATTTAAATGTTATTAGGTTTATGGTAAGACGATATTTTATCTATTTTTCCATCCAATGGGTAAAAAATGAATCTCATTTGTATACGTGGACTACCTCCCCCAAGAAGTGATTTCATTAATTTTCCATCAAATCCTCAATAGAATTATCGCAAATTTAAAATCAATAATTATAAACAATTTGTATGAAAATATTAATATTCGATATTTATAATATATTATTCAACTTCTTCTGCTTTCTATTCATTGGAAAATGATAACGTATCTCAAATATAAGTGTGGAATACCACATACACAACGTGATGTGATTCATATTACATTATAGAAACAATTGTATGGTCATAAGTTTGATTAAAATGATGAAAAAATAATATTAAATAATAATAATAATAAAGAAAATGAAAATAATATTTGCATATTTTATCCTCTACCTAGTCCAAAAATTATAACATTGTCCATGCGTACATACAGAGTATCATATCAATGAATTAATGTAATTCATTTTTCATGAAGACTATAAATATAGGATTATAATATTTTATAAATTTATTAATATTATTAATAATTCATGATTATTTTTCAATATATTATTGAACAAATACAACTTTTACATTGTTCATCCTAAAAGTGTTCTTTTTTGGTTTATGAAGTGAACATAATCAATATGCCTGATGAAAACTTAATCAATTTAGCATCTATATTATACATGTTTTAAATGAAATAATATTTGTTTTGGTAAGGTAATAATTCTAAAAAATTATTTTCTTCGTAAATAATAAATATAATATTAGTAAATTGGAGCTATATAATTTATGTGGTGAGTAAGACTCTAGTGCGGGTATTTATCATCTAAATTTTCATCCATCGAGACTCATGTAATGTTCATCATATTTTTTGTTTTATCTATTTTATATAACCCATATGTGTGTATTATATATTTACATTTATAAAGTACATGTTTTTTATTCATCCATTTAAATTGAAGTCCTTCAATTAAATTTTAATTCAAATTTTACCAAAGTGATATGGAGTTTTTCCTCATATCCTCATTTTTTATTATTCATTTAAAATATTTTTATACCATCTACATGTTATTAATGTTTTTTATAAATAACTAATTTATTTTTATAGTATTATAATATATCATAATTTTCTATTGTGAATTAATAAAAAATATTTTTAACATTCTCTGTATGATTCATTTTTTTGTAATTTTATTAAATTATAAAATTATTGATCTTTTTAATATATTTTTCATAAATGGATTTTCTATTCATAATTTAGTTTCATCATTATCAATATTTCTCATCAATATTCAATGACTTTTTAGAGAGGGTAAATTTATTGATTTGTTTTTAAAATTTTTAGTTGTTAATTTTTTTCTAGTGAAATGGATATTTCTTATTATTTTATGTATTAAATGAATGTTGGTTCTCTGATGGGATTAAAATGAAATTTTATTGGTTTTATATTGAAATTATCAAGATTGAAAAAAAAATATTTTAAATATATAATGAAAATTTAATATTATATATTTCTTTTATTTTAGGTTATAATAATAAATTCATGTTTTCAATAGTTTTAATTAAAACAAATTGCACTTGAAAATCATTTATTGAAGTGGGAATGAGGTGTCGACCCAAAACATTTTATTGATAAGTATATTGATTGAAATATTGGTAAGTTAATTACCTCCTTATGCAGAGGATTTGACTAGTGTGTCAATGTCGTAAGAGAATGTGTGTAATGATTATTAATTATATGATGTGACAGTTTTAGCTGATATATGTTTCAACTATGAGAAATTTTAATTATCATGTTTGTTGATTCCTCATTGAATGTACAAATCCCCATGATTCATTAATTTTTTCTATATTCATGATAATGGTAATTCATTTAAATCTAGTTATTCTAAGAAGTAATAAAAATTTACATGAATTAACATAATTTTTATAATCTTATAAATGGGAACATTTTCTATTCATGAGTAATAATTCCTAAATTATGATTTATCATTAATGATTTCTTAAAAATATTAGGAAAACAATTTCATTTAAGAGTATTTCATGTGTGGGTAAATGAATATATTTATCATGAATGTTTCTTATATAGATTGGAAAAATGATTTATGTGGATACATTTGTTTTATATGGATTAATGGGTTTCTTTATTTAAAATCCCTAATTGCTATTTTTATACTCAACCCTAGTATCCAAATATTTTTCATAGATATGATATATGAGTATGAAATATTTTGATATCCATATATAATTCAGTGATATTATTCTTGAATGTTAATCTTTTGAAATAATTGAATTATTAATATGAATATAAGAATTCTATTTTTATGGGGGTTGAAATTGAGTCTATGTTTCCACTTTGTAAATTGTGTGTTTCTATTAATTATCAATAACTATAAACCTATTATAACCTTAAGATTTATATATGGAAACTATTTATTATAAATAATGTAACAATGGGTTTTATAATATTACAGGGTGTTGTAATTTCAATAGCTATATAAAATATACAACACATTAGATCTTAATTCATGGTATTCGTTTTATTTCATTTTTACAACATAACATGAAAATCCTCAAAAATTATAGTTGAATTCCTCAAAAAATACTGTTAGTATTAACTTGTTAAAAATCATTTAAAAATCTTAAAATCTCAATGATTTTATCCTTGATGGATATCCTGGATTATTTGTAATTTCATCTACATTATTTTCTAAATCTATGTTAAAACCATTAAATTCTTAAAGAATTACATGTACTGTTTCATGTCTTTCTCCATCCATTAAAACAAAACTAGATCATGTATTATGTATTCTGTATGATTATTTCACTCTGATTGCACAAACAAATATCCTTACCATATAAATATCTCAATTAAATATGAAATTCTAGAAATATTTAATTTCTATCATCTTTTTTATAAAAATTTCCTTCCATGAATAATATTGTCGAGTGTACATAAATTCATATATTTTACATGGGAATCCACTAACATCATCATGAATTTACATACAATGTCCAACTATCTATATATCTATTATATCATCATTGTGGAATATAGTAACATGGTACTTCATAAATGTAAGTTCTCCCTAAATTCTGATATGCAGTATAATTTTGATACATTAAACGTCTACATGATGCATTAAGATATGTCATTGAATTCTCATAAATCATCCCAAACCCCTCACATGGATTATCAAACAATACTTCATTATCTTATATCATTATTCAAAAAGATGAATTCAATTATGGAATGTAAAAAGTACTTATGTTTCTAATTTTATTTCATTATCATTTTTTCTACATCGATTGTAGGAAACTGAATATTTTCATGTTTTCCTTCATTCTGAATTAAGAAAACAACAATCCATATATAATCATTTTAAATACACCTGAAAGTTATATAAAAATCAAAAAATTTCATCCTTCTTGATTGAATAATAAGGAATGGATCATAAAGCATCAATAATCTCTCAGAATCATTGAATATGTTTTAATAATTAAAAATGACGGTATATATGTTATTCACCTGTAACATATCATCATAACACATTATCATTATCATATAAATCATAATATTAAATACATGGACTATGAACCTTTAATACATTCCATAAAAATCGATTAATAACTCACTATTTCCCTAGTATGTTAATCAATTCAAACCATCCATATCATTAAAAATCAATTGTTTTCCCCTCATTCCATTTCCAATATACGAGAAATGATTTTTATTTCCAATAGAAAAATGTTGTTTTATCAATATCACATAATTCATGATCAACACATTCATTATCCATTAAATGGGTGTACATATATTTCCTAACTAGGAATCTTATTATCTACATATAATTCTAATATATTTACATTAAATATGATTAAAATAATATTAATGATTAATTTTAAATCCATTAGCAGTTCAATACCCCCCATTATATTATTCGTTAATTCTATTATACATATCATGTCACTGTGTATTACTCACCATAATATAAAATAAATGAATATTTGGGAACATTATTTCACATCCTTATTGTATGGTTTGTCTCATCCATTTGAAATACAAAAATATCTCCCAACAATAATCCATTGTCCATATAGATGGAACACTACATGGAACACTAATTATTAGATGAAAAGTGTGATATGTTTAGAAATTATTTAAAAAATAAATAAATTTCATACTAGTTTTTCCTTTCATATATTTCATGTTACCACATACAAATATATGTGAAAATATTGGAAACTATGCTCACATTGATAAAGAAATCAAAATATTCCATGTGTATGATATTCCACAATAGTTAAATAAAAACCCAACATTGATAATAATAATATTTACTTGTTAAAAAATAGGATAAATGAATAATACATCATAAATAATATATTTTAATGTGTTTTACATATTTAAATATTCAATATAAATTATAAATCATTGACCACATCTAAAATTTTTAGATGTCCCAATGAGGGATACTGTATAGTGTTAAAGTACTTTAATTCCAATCATTTAATGAGAAAAATAAATATATCATGTTATTAGATCTAATATATTTTATTTATCTCGATTAATAGTGATGGAAAATATTTTTCAACTATGAAAATCTTTTAATTTCATCTCAATATTTTTAAATCGCATTATGAAATAACCATATTTGACTTTCTATGTGTCACACATAGTTTTTTATCATTGTATTGATTCCGTCCATTGGAAATCCCGATCATTTTCCTAGGTATTTGGTGAGATGAATATTGAGATAATAAGTTCAATATATGTCTAAAATTCCTAATTTGGGATCCACATTTCCTTTTTAAGAGTTTTTGAAGAAAGGGTGGTTACTTCATGATTTGGGCCAACCATGAACCCATTTCCAATTTTAAAAACCGAAATTGTTTCTTTTATAGCTCTTTTTTTCATCCTTTTCCTCCCACTAAAATTCTATATTTTCCTATACATACATATTAAAAATTACATAGCTTTTTTACCACATATAAAATCATTAGTATGGTGAATTGGGGTTACTTATTTAGGCATAGGACCATCCCATGGGCCAATTTCCAGTTTTTTTAAAAATATTTTTTTCTTTTTTATATAATACAATTTTTAATATTTTTCAGTGATTCCACCTCCCCCTATAATCAAATACCCTATACTGACCTCCATTGTCGATTTACCCTCTTTGGAGCTCATATGGGTCGTAGATTTGGGAGAAAGTTCTCAAGTTACCTCAAATCGACCAGAATTGATTAGGCAAATCGTTTTATACTTAACCCATTAAATTCATGCTCTTTTTCACTAAAATCATTTTTCCATGGTTATTTTAGACCTTATTCGACTCTCCAATATGTTTCATCCCTTTGACTTTTTTCTATGGGTTCATATCTAATGGAATACGATGAGTTTTCTAGTGGAGAATGTGAGATTCTAACTCCTTTATCCTCCCTCATCTTCCTTCATTCAATATTTCTTGGTTTTATAATCTCCCCTAGTAATTATAGACCTAGGGTTATGTTATAACATTTTGTTTATGTATTTAATATTCATTTAGGTATGGTCTTCATAGTTTTAGGGTTTATAATCTCGCGACGGGTGATTTCATGTGTGCGTTTCCATTACGCCAAGGATTTGAGGTAGGATGTCCCTTGCACAATACTTTATCATTTATGTTTCATCATTATCATACTTATATAACATTATTTAAATTATATTTTCTACTGTGAAACATTGGTTTTAATGTTTTTGAGTGCAAATTATGTTTTATGACTTATTTTGTCAAAAATATATTTGTTTTGCTATAAACGTGCACTCCTCTTGTTTGATAAATTATCTCATGAGGTTCTGCACTTGTTTTATGGTATCATGAATATGTTTTAGTATCTTGAATAACTTTATGGAATGAAAATGTTATTTTATCCCTTTTTAATTGCTTAATATAAGTTGTTATTTTTGAAGGGTGCATGCCACGTATTCAGTAAATTGTCCTGTTGGTTTCTATGTGTCTAGTGCAATTTAAAATGATTTTTATGGATTTATAAATACATTGGAATCATGTAAAAATTATTTTGGGATCATTTTATGGCTTTCCAAATGTTATTTGGTTTTAAAAATAAATTGATTTTGGTTTACAACAAGTTTTCGACCGAGTTGAAGTAAAATGGCATGTTTCACATCCTTATAATAACGGTTGTGTTTTGAATATGTAACATGAGTGTTTTAATAGAATTATGAATTTGGGTTTCTGCTTTAAATGTTGTTTATACACCTATTTAATAAAATTAAATTTATACCTTGGTCAAATGCTAGTTTTGAGAAAGTCTTAAAATCCCTTTTGGAATTTGTTTAGTTTTGTAAAAATTGTTTCCATGTGTATTTCTAGTTCTATCATTTTGAGAAATTTTATAGTCCATTAAAATGATTTATTAATTGTTTTTGGGGATACCAAATATGGGTTGGAATAGTTTTGATTTTTTTTATAATTTAAAGAGTGTTTTTGAATGAGTTTTATGTGCAAAGCCTCAATACACTCCTTGAAATTGTTTTACGAAAATATTTAGTGGTTTTGTTGAATCGTGAATGAAATGTGAAGAATGTTTGTGTTATGTTTGTGTTATTATGGTTTGGGAATATATTATTGATGTGAAATGTGTATTTGATAATATGTTTATGTTTATTTAGCACTAAAGGGAATCTCGGGTATCTAGGTGGGCGGACATGTACTAGTGTGCTAGTGATCATGTGGGGTTTGTCCCATGTTTCACGTAGCAGGTATGACAATGAAAACACTAACAAAAAAATGATGATGATGATATTGGGGGACCACTAGGTTATGGGTATTCTCCCTACTAGTGGATCGTGTGCACGAGAATGGTTATTTATTATGGTTACTTTCACCGAGATACGAGGCACCTGGGGCTCAAAACTAACTACTGCCTCGGGGTGTTCCCCTGAGTTGTGATCATTGGCACTTTTGTACTCACCATCGGCATATGGTGTGTTTGGTTGGTAAATTCAGTAGTGTGTGTTATTTATTTTAAATTGTAAAATCTTCAAAGAAGCCCCCATTAAAAATAATTTTCATTTTAAAGTTGCACCTCCATGAAAAATTGTAACTTGCATTTTTTGTTTATAAAACATGAAAGTTTTTTTTGATAACTATTATAGCTTGGACCCTAATTTGAAAAAAATACATTTATATCTTGTATTTAAAACATGAAATTTATGTTTCTTTTATTTTAAAGGAAGTGTATTGGAAATAGAATATCGGGCTAACCTACTGAGCTTTAATACCCACACCTATAGTCTTCTTCTTTTTTATCCCTTGTGCAGGTTTCAGTTTGATTTTATCGCCTTGCGAGACATTTGATCATTGTGTTGGAGAGTGACCAGTGATGTCACATGGAGTTAGTTGGTCATCGGGTATGTTCATTTGTGTTTTTGGTTTTGTTCTACTTCTATTTTCTTGTAAAAATAATAGTTAGTTCAATTTTTATATAAATGAATTTTGGGTTGTCCATTTATTTCTACTATTTGTTTGATTGTGTATATATGGGCTAAATCATTCCCTTGTGTACTCTATTGATTCCCTTGGTGCTTGTCGCCATCCCGGGAGGATCAGGAACGCCTCTTGATACTTATCGCGAGATGGCCTGGGTGACCGGTTGAGGGTCGACTCTGGATGGTTCGTGAAAAAATGGTATCAGAGGTGGTCGGCTCTTAGAAGAACTTTATTTTTAGAGTTCCCTTTATATTTTGGGGATGTCAAGGTAGATGGAGTAGTATTGTTGGGACTTGATGGGTAAGTCCAATAAGATTGTCTTGATCTATTTCTCGTTCTAATCCATAGGTTTCCATGGGAATTCTTGTTTTATTTGTGTCCTTTGTTCTTGTTGATTGTTTTGTTTTGGGATATAACAAGAGGTGTCTGAATAATGGCCTCCGTAACCTCGCATGTCCTAGGAATCCATGTGGATCTGGGGAATGGTCATAATAAGTCTCTCTGTGTTGGTGTTTTGTTTCACATATGGCTGCCAACCATATGGTCAAGTCACCCACTGACACTAGTTCCCTTTTTTTGGGTCTCTTGAAGCATTGTTGAATTCTGGATTTTTCATTAAAATTCATGTGTGAGAATTGTGGAAATGGGTTTTAACGGACGGATTAGATTTTGAAAAGTGAAAAAGGGGGTTTTGAAAAATTAAATATAAGAATGGTTTTAGAATGTTATGTTTTTTTAGAAAAAAGTTTTTTTGGAGGGATGTGGAAATGTTTTAACGGTATTGGATTATCCATAATCTAAACTTGAGGTTTGTAGGAATAAAATGTTTTGAAATTGGGAATCATTTTAATGTGATTCTGAATATTTGTTTTAAGTGGTGTATTTTTTGAAGTTAAAAAGTTTTTGAATTGGATAAATTAGTTTTGGAAATTGGTTTTGATCGTTTGGTGTTTTCCTAGAAAGGGTATTGGTCTCAATGGACCTCTGATTATGAAAATATACCTTGCTGAATTTTAAAAAAATGTGAAGGAGTTGAATGGAGTTGCTTGGTTATTTTAAAAGATTTTAAAATTGAAAATTGGTAGGTTTTTAAGAAAATGGTTTTTAATGAATTGTGAGTTTTTTTGAAATATGAAAATGGTTTTTTACTTGGTTGTTGGTGTTCCTGTTGAATGTAAATGATTTTTGGAATGATGTTGTTTTGTCTTAGCCTTTGGTGCTTTCATGGGTGCTCACATGCATGGTTTTATTGTTATCTGGAAGTATGGAATATATTTCATGGTGGTTGGGTTCTATGGGTGGCATGGAAATGTGCATGTGGGTGAGACATGATGAAACACCATTGGTGAATGTGAAAATCCAACAAGTTAGTTTTTTTTCAAATGTTTTTTTAGTGGACATTTTTTGGTGTTTTTTTTGAACTGACGGTTATGTTGATGGTTTATCCCATGTCTTAGATGTGTTCTATATTCATTATGATTCATTTTGATCTATAATTCATACTCTCGATTCATCTTGATATGGGATCTTGTTGGTGGCTCAGTTTGGAGTAATTTTCAGTGGGTTTCTAAAGATGTGTTGGATGTTGTGATGTGGCCATGGATAGTTCTCCGTTGGAAATATTTCCTATTGATCAACCGAAGGATTCATTTAAAATATTAAATCCACCTCTTTTGATGATGCCTCAACCTGTTTTTTTTGAAAATAGAGCTATTTGGGATCTATAAAATGTTCTTCTCGGTCGTGATAATTCTATTGGATAGAGCAGTTGTGTTCATTGATGTTGATGTGTTTCGCCATATTCCTTTTCCATTCTTCTCCTCGTTCGGAGTGAGACATAATTTTTATATGAATCTATGAGTTCCTATTTATATGAAGGTTTTTTGTTGAGCATGTGAGTTTTTTTAGCAGTGTAATCCTTAGAACCCAGAATGGGGGGCAGCAGATGCTTCAATAATCAGGGCTCCAGCCATAGGCCTTAGAGTTAAGGTTTTCACGCAGTTAGGAAATCACTAGAGGTGTGGAGTGCATGATTAGGATCATTCCTCCTCTGTTTTGGTAAGTTAGTTTCTATTTCAATGTTTTGCTTCCACATTTCATTTAATTTTCCTTTGTCGCAACAATCTTGGTGGATATACCCCTCACACAGTGTCTATGGTTATGCCTTCATGGATGTGGGTTTTCAATCAATGTCCCTGTGTGGACCGCCTATGAAAATTATTTTTAGTCTTGGTGTTAACTATTCATATATGGGGAGTTTTGGGTAGTTTCTTTTTTTATTTTTTGGTTTCAGTGGCCAAATTATTGGTTCCCCTTCCCTCCCATCCTTAAGTGGTGGGGGTCCAGATCTATACTGAAAGTGTTTGACATGTTCTTTTCCACTTCGTTCGGGAGTGGGTGGTTTATATGTTCATGATGTAACCCTATTAACTTGGAATTGTAGTTTTTTGTAGGAGTGTTTTTTTGGGATTGTGTGAGTGAGGCCAAATTCTAGCTCATGTAAAATTCTTGTCTGTTCGTTGCTAGTTGGTTTATAATGGTGGGGAGACCCACCATGGGTCTCATGGATTTTCATCCTAATAACTTTTCTACTGCTAGTTGTTTCTTAATGGTGGGGAGTAAATTCTGGAATCCCCTGGAATATTTGGTTTTTGTGAGTGCTCTTTTGTTTTGGTGATGTTTGGATTCATTGGTAGAAGACCCAACAATCGGGTTCTTGGCTAGGTTGTGGAGGTGGTGGCTTCATCTTTCCATTGATTCTCCGGATGTGGTTGTGAGTTGTGTTTTTTTTTGGGAAAGAGTATTAAGTTTCATTGTTGGGGATTCATATTTCCTTATATTTATAGGCTGGATTATGTTTATAAGGAATCCTTAGGTGTTGATTTTTTTTTTCATCTGGAAAGTATTATTGCTTTCCGGGGGCGGAAAGCTTTAATGGTGGGGGGAATTGTCAGACCCAGTTTTTTTGTCTTTGTATTGATCCGGTCCATTGGAAATCCTGATCCTTTTCATTGGTTTTTTGTGAGATGAATCTTGAGTTATTAAGTTTAATATATTTCTAACCACCATAATTTGGGATCCACATTTCTTGTTTAGGAGTTCATGATGAAAGGGTGGTTACTTCATGATTTGGGGCAACCGTGAGCCCTTTTCCAGTTTTAAAAACCGAATTTGTTTCTTTTATAACTCTTTTTTTTCATCCCTTTTCACCCATTAAACATTTCAATTGTCTTATACTGACACATTAAAACTTCCATAGCTTTTTTTACCCCATATAATTTCATAAGCATGGTGAATTGAGGTTACTTATTTAGATATTTGGCCAGCCCATGGGCCCATTTCCTGTTTTAAAAAATTCTTTTATCTCTAATTTAATCATTAATATTTGTCAGTGATTACACCTCCCCCTCGAATCCAATACCCTATAATCTTCCCCATTGTTTATTTACAATCTTTGGAGCACATATGGGTCACAGATTTGGGTGAAAGTTCCCAGGTTACCTCAAATCGCCCAGAATTGATAAGGTAAATTGTTTTATACATAACTCATTCAATTCGTGCTCTTTTTCTCAAAATATTTTTTCCATGATTCGTCCATATCAAAAGAGACTCTCCAAGAAGTTTCAACCCATTCCATTTTCTCTAGGGGTGCATATCTAATGTAATACAAAGAGTTTTCTAGTGGAGAAGGTGAGATTCCATCTCCTTTATCCTCCCTCTTCTTCCTCCATTCAATTTTTCATGGTTTTATAATCTCCCATAGTAATGTAAGACCTATGGATATGTTATAACATGGTTTTTGATGTAGTTTATATTCATTTAGGTCGAGTCTTCATGGTTTTTGGGTTTATAATCCCGTGACAGGTGATTTCGGGTGTGCGTTTCCATTACGCCATGGATTTGAGGTAGATTGTCCCTTGAAAAAGCCTTTATTATTTAATTTTGATCATTATCATACTTTTATAACCATATTTATATGATATGATCTGCTATGAAACATTGGTTTTAATGGTTTTGTGTGCAAATTACGTTTTATGACTTATTTTGTTAAAAATATAGTTGTTTTGCTATAAATGTGAACTCCCCTTGTTTGATAAATTATTCCATGAGAATATGCACTTGGATTATGGTATTTTGAATATATTTCAGTATCTCTAATAACATTTTTCCATGAAAATGGTATTTTATCCCTTTTTAAGTTCTTATCATAAGTTGTTTTTTAAAGAGTGCATGCCACATATTCTGTAAATTGACCGGTTGGATTTTTTGTGTCTAGTGCATTTTAAAATGATTTTTTTGGATTTATAAATACATTAGAATCTTGTAAAAAATTATTTTGGGATCCCTTAATGGCTTTCCAAGTGGTATTTGGTTTTAAAAATAAATGGATTTTGGTTTACAACATGTTTTGGCCCAAGTTTCCGGAAAATGGCATGTTTCACATCCTTAGGAAAACGGTTGTCTTTTTAATATGTAACCTGACTATTTTAAGGGATTTAGGAATTTGGGATGTGGCTATAAATGTTTCTTATACACCTCCTTAATAAAATTTAATTTATACCTTAGTCAAATCTTAGTATTGAGAAAGGCCTAATATCCCTTTTGGCATTTGTTTAGTTTTGTAAAAATGGTTTCCATGTGTATTTCATGTTCTATATTTTTGGGAAATTTTATGGTCCATGACAATGATTTATTAATTGTTTTTGGGGCATAAAAATATGGTTTTGTTTGTTTTTGATGTGTTTTTATAATTTAAAGAGTTTTTTTGAATTATTTTTATCTGCAAAGCCTCAATACACTCCATGAAATTGTTTTTCAAAAATATTTAGTTGTTTTGTTGATTTGTGAAAGAAATGTGATGAAAATTTGTGGGATGTTTGTGTGTATATGGTTTGGGAATATAATTCTGATGTTACATTTGTATTTGATAATATGTGTATTTTTATTAAGAACTAATGGGAATCTTGGGTATCTATGTGGGCGGACGTGTACTAGTATGCTAGTGATCCAATGGGGTTTGGCCCCTGTTTCATGTAACAATTTTGACGATGACAAAACTAAATAAACTATGATGATGATTATGTTGGGGGACTACTAGGTTATGGGTATTATCCCTACAAGTTTGTTGTGTGCATGAGAATAGTTATTTATTATGCTTACATTCACCGAGATATGAGGTACCTGGGGCTCACAACTAACTAGTGCCTAGGGGTGTACCCGTGAGTTGTGCTCATTGGCTATTTTGTACTCACAGTCAGCATACGGTGTGTTTGGTTGGTAAATTCAGTAGTGTGTGTTATTTTTTAAAATGTGTAAAATCATTAAAGCAGCCTCATTAAAATAATTTTCATTTTGAATTTGAACTCCTTTGAAAAATTATTACTTGCATTTTTTGTTTATAAAACATGAATGTTTTTATCTGATAACTATTATAGAATGAATCCTAATTTGAAAAAACATACATTTGTATCTTGTTTTTAAAACGTGAAATTGATGTTTTGTTTATTTTAAATGACGTTCATTGGTAATAGATTATCAGGCTAACCTACTATGTTTTAATACTCAGGCCTGTAGTCTGCTTCTTTTTTTTGGCCCTTGTGTAGGTTTCATCTTGAGTTTATCGCCTTGGGCGATGTTTGAACATTGTGTTAGAGAGTGACCAGTGGTTTCACATGTAGTTAGTTGTTCATCTGGTTTGTTCAGTTGAGTTTTTGGTTTTGTTTGACTTTTAGTTTCTTTTACAAATAATTTGAAGTTCAATTTTTATATAAATGCTTTTTGGGCTGTCCATTTATTTCTGCTAATTGTTTGATTGTTTATATATGGGCGAAATTGTTCCCTTGTGTACTATATTTATTCCCTTGGTTCTTTTCTCCATCCTGGGAGGATCAAGAATGCCTTTCAGTACTTGTCGTGGTCTGGCCTGGGTAACCGGTTCTGGGTCGACTCGGGCTGGTTTGTGACAATCTGACTCATCAAATTTGGGATAACATAGTATTACTATCTTTTCTATATTTTTTCTAGATATAAATGGTTTCTAAAACATAGTATATTTTTTATGATATTTATTTTAATGATTCTACAAATTTTAATCCAATTCCAATGAATCTTTCCATATAGATAGAAATACTTCAGGAATATGATCCTCTTTCCTTTCATATGTCATCTTATGCATTATAACAATAATTTTAGAACATTATCTGACTAGTGCATTCCCCTTATTCATGAAAAATTATTCTTATTGATTCATCCAAATGATAAACCTCATCAATCTATGGATTAAATTCTTACACCTTCCACTCACATTAGTATTAACATTGATGTTTCCATTCGTGGGTATCCAATCTACTTATTCTCATATAGATTCAACCACTATACTAATCATACTGCCTATATCTTTGATATAATATACTATAGCATTTATATTTCTTCTATTTCTTATCTTATTCATGTTCACATTGAAATGGTTCATGGTATTTAATTTCATACATTTATAGAATAACATCATCCATATAAATTGAATTTCAATGTTTCCATTGATAATTTGTATTCTTGGGTGAATTCGTTGTCATAGACTTTGAACACAATGAGAAAACACTTATATAATCAATATTATTCTATGATTATAAAATTAATCCTTTCTATTTAGTAAATATATAGTTAATAGAAGGATTGTACTAGTATCCATCATATATTTGACCACCTATGATTCAAATCTCACCGATAAACTCTAATATCTCAAATCTATTCATCATAAATAGATTTTTCGCATTCATTGAAGTATGACTCCTCCAAGCATATATTTTCTCTTTTATATTGGTTTTTTTAACAAATTTATTATGACTTAATTATTTTACATATTCTGAAATATAGTTCTAATTATATCTTTTTATGATTATAAACCAATAAAATAATTAACAATATCAAAACAATCACTATTTATTTATTATTAATGAAAAATGTACATATTTTTATACATGATAACCTTACTATTTTAATGATATTTAACAAATATTATATTTATTATTTGAGGAGAAACTCCTCATAGAATTTATAATTTACAAAAAAAATTATATGGGTGAGATTTCTATAATATATATATATATAAATATATATTGTAATTTTTATCCATCACAGGAAGGAATTTAATTTTTGGTGTGTACCAATTTAACAAAACTATTTAATATATTTTTCAAAGAGAAAAAGGTTGAAGGATTTCCAAATGTTTTAAAACTCTATACTAAAATTGTTCTATATTCCCCATTTCTAATGTTTTTATGCAATCAAATTTATTCTAGAGATATTTTCAGGTTTCATATTTTTATTCCAACCCATTATGTATGATTTCAACTCTATACACTTCTGGTTGCATTTGTTCTTATAATATTCCAATGATTTAAACATGCATTCACAGTCACTCTTATGTTTTATCATGTGAACCTCTTACCTTATTTTGTACCCTATTAAAGAATTATCCATATCCTTCAGACAATAGTAATTTACTACTATCATGGTCGTATTGAAATAAATATGGGATATTTTATTCTTATAACAAGAATTTACTACATCAATAACCACATTCATAACAATTAATTTAACATCAATAACTCTGGGAAATTATTCATGCATTATAGAAAATCAATAATAGAAATGTATGGTATATTCTCACATATATATCAATAGATTTATGTGTGTGTTTTGTAGAGACCCAAAAGATCACATACATGGACATTACACTAATTTTTCGGAATACTTAATACATAACAAAAATAGTCACCCAGGGACAGTAATAGTTTTGTGTCTTTGGAAACTCGGAATATAATCTCTTAATCATGGTTAAAGATCATTAACATCTCCCATAAAGGTATTCCCCATTTGATTTCATACCTAAAATGTTTCTTTATATAGTGGAGAAAAGAAAATTTATAAAGGGTGATCTAGAATTCTCAGTAAGTGTAAGAATGGAGAAAATAAAACTAACCATATACTTTTGAACTTAAAAAACATGAACATAATGTTTAAACATCAAATTATTGAGTTGTGAAAAAATTCATGGAAATACGTAAGGCATAGATCATAAAGGAACATCAATAATGTTAAAATATAAAAGGAACAAAACATATAATTTTCGAAAGCCATTAAGCAGAAGATATTATGTCCATATTAGACAAGGAATTGCTGTCAACACCATCAGTGTGGACAAAGTCCAATACTGAACCAGGTTTAGTTGTCGTTCTAGCCCTAGATTACTGAATCAGATTTACTTTCCGTTCATGTCATGTCTATATCATGAGTTATAAATCTTTACCCAATGCATTGGAGGGAGATATAGGTCCCACCCATCACATATTTAATTCATTCTTACGTGTTCCATATAGAAGTCATAAATCATTCACCATAACCCGGAGAGTAAAATGGGTTTCATAAACATCATCCCCTCAAAAAAATAATCCATATAATACAAATGGATATAATTTCATCATAAGAAAAATCAAACCATTTAAATAATAGAGAAATTATACATGTAACATAAAAATACAAAATAATGTTATCATAGGTGGAATATATTTTTGATAAAACAAATGAAATGAATTCTTGAGGAAAATATCCTTTCTTCTTCAAAATACTTATCTTTTCTTAAAATTCCATGAAATTTTAAAAGAAATGAATTTTGTTGAAAATAATCATGAAATCTTTTGTAATAAGATTTATGTAAATAATTAATTATGAAACTATAAAAATCTATTCACGCCATATAATTTAAAAAAACATTATCCTCTTACTTTTAACGGCAAAGTCAAAACGTACCGTGTATGGTAAACAAAAGAAAGATTCCTTCCATAAAATGTGGTAAATGAAAACACCAGATAAAAATGACTTTAAACATACATGGAATAATAGTAAACATTTTATGAAAACAGATTTTAATGCATGTACATGGATGATAAATATAACCCCAGTAAATACTTACAAATATATAATCTCGGATAAGACTAAGATTGGAATAATTATACCTTACCTTAGGTCCAGTGTCTTCCGTACATGTCCAAAGCACCTGTATAGTGGGTTTTATAAAATTATTAACTTGTAACATATCCATAAAAATATTTATCATATCATATATGATTCACTTATGACTTAATATTAACCGTTATTTTGTCAATTCCATTTTAAAGGAGCGTTTTGTGTAAAATCATTTCATTTTACGTACATTTTGGAATTTTTGATCATGATATTATTAATTATATCCTGATTTACATAATTCTATAATGTAAAACATGATTTATGTATAATATATATTCATCATATAAATATATATGATAGATCGATAATTGGAATTAAATACAGCGTTCATTGGGACGGTTGGCCGTACGTACGCATGATAGATGTTTTCGTTTTATTATTGAATAGAATGGAAGTAAATGACATATATATATATATATATATATATTCATAAATTCATTATAATTTTTATGACATATATTTCATTATTACTTATTATATATACCTAATAATCATTCTTGAATTGTTAACATGGACAATGGATCTCATCACATCGTGGAGACGGTGACCCGTACATACGCACGACTGATGATATTGTTCCCAGAATTATTGAATGGAATTAAAGTTGATGATATAATATATAATAATTAGAATAATTTTATAATATTCATATATAGTTATTATTTCTACCATTATACCTATCCATGTAATGTGGTGGTGGAAAAACTGATTACACCACAGTATGGTGACGGTATTCTGTAAGTATGCAAGTGTGGTGATTTCATTTTCCGAAGGATGTATAGAATGAGATATTGGGATATTTCATATTTATAATAACATATCAGTATATTAGTTATAATTATGCTATTAATTTATAATGAAACAACTAAATAAGAGGAAGTATAAGAAGAAATAAATTTGATAAAATCGATAAAGGATATTACATCTTCTTTGACGCGCCTCTTCTAAACCATCTCTTAGGGTAGTTAAAATGGACTTTTTTGAAAACAAAGACCATTAGTATGTTTCTGGGGAACTGGAGAAGAGAAATAGACATTTTTTGGCTGAGCATGACGGCTCAAAATGTTGTCAGGAGGAGAGGGGGGAGGTGCCCTTTTATAAGAGTAGAGAGGGGCACTTTTGGAAACCTCTAAAATATTAATTTATAATAAACTCAAACCCCACCTAAAAACCACCAAAATGACTCATATTCTAAGTTGAGATGAGATAGGGTTTAATAAAACCAGAAAATAAAATTTAGACATGTTGGAATTTTATTTTAAACCATATCAACATGATTTATCCTTATTTAATCTATTTAATTTTATTTTGGGTAATAATATTCTAAATTTTAATTTGTTATAAATAATTACTTATATGTTGTGATTTTTCCTAATTAGATAAATTATTAAATTTTAGAACATATAAATTTAAATTTATAATTTTTTAATATTTTTGTGATTTTTAATGAATTTAATAATGATTTATTTTTTTAAAATTACAATAGTGTCAATTTTGACACAATTTATTTATTTGAATTTAAATGAAATCCAAACAGAGGATATATTCTAAAAAAATGTATTTAATATATCCCTATAATTTAATATTCATCTTGAAAATTCATAGATGACATTAAATAGTTCATATCATAATTATTTTAATATTTTTAAAACCAATTATTTGATATTTCAATCAATAATGTAATTTCTACATCACTATTGTTTCACCATTAATGATAATTATTTTATCCCTAAAAATTATTATCAAATTCAAATGATGTATATACGTTTATTATAATTCTGGTGAATATTTCCGTTTTATGATTTATGAATATTATCACTAAATTAAAATTATTACACATACAAGATATAAGAGAGGGATATGTTGTAACTTTCTTTGGTTTTAATAATAATTACATTATTTTTATGGTAAAAAGTCAATTAAATGATTCTATTTCAACCCTTAGGTGATATGGGTTGACTTTTTTTCATCAAATAATATCTTTGCAGGTGTTTGGGTAATTTTATAATCTTATTTTTACCCTTAATTATCTGATATACATTTAACTGTAGTAAATAAAACTTACCATAGATACTATTCATAAAGTCTAAAAATAAAAAGCATCCTATTAACATAATTTGGTCCTAATAATTCAAAATATGGAATCCATTTTTTCCTATTCAAAATATAGTAGTTGTAGTATTTAATTTAAATTTAATCTCACTGTTGGGAAAACGAGTTTTAAAAGTTAAAACAATGAAAATGATTGAAATTTTTATACCTATGAATTCAATGTTAAATTATTGATGATGACATATATTATATTAAATTTTAAAAAAATATTTTATTTATACTTTAAATCTATTAAATTTTATAATTTATCCATATAAATTACCTTGATGAAAGAAGTTGTTTTTACAAAAAATTTAACATATTTTCACTATTCGTCATAATATGAAAGTTAACCGAAAATATTTAAAAATTATAAAATTAAAATTTTATATACTTATTGAAATTAATAAGTCTATTTTTTTATATTTAACTCTAACACTTTTAAAAAACTATATTTAATGTGGTGCGCTATCAAAAGGCAGCAAAACTGCAATTTTTTAAAAAACCATATCTAACCTGAAAATTTTATTTTGTTCTCATTACATGTTATAGAATATGTGTAGGTTGAATTATAATGTTATTAAATTAAAAATGTGGTTATTAATATTCATAATGGATAGTTCAAAATAATTTCATAACAATATATTGTTGTTTAGTGAAACTAAATATTGCGTACAAAACATGCTATTGAGGTAGGTCACTCTTGTGTTCAACACAAGCCAAGAATAGTGTTTACGTATACTACTGGCTAATATGGTGTTGTGTATAGTGCAATATAATCTTGGTGACGTGTTCAAAACAATACATCAATGAAATTAAAAATACTATTTCTCATAAAATATTGGGGTTTTACATTCTACCCCCCTTAAAATGAATTTCACCCTCAAAATTGGCCGGGGTTATAAATGGTTTAATAATTGAAAGTTGAATTCATAGAAAACAACATCGTCAAAAGAAGTACTAAAACATCAATTTAAATAATATCATATGAAACGTAACGGTTACCCAAATTAACTCATCATTTGGTTTCCACATAAGAAAACATAGGTAAAAATATGGATATAGAAGAGAAATCTAACCATCATGTTTTGATGGAGAGTGGTAGGGAACATGGCTATGATAAAGCCAACAATCACAAAGCCATAAATTTGTGATGATCTAAGGTACCATCTGATTCATCAGATATTAGGGTAATAGGTCAATGTTTTTTCTTTTCAAGATCATTTCCCTAATGTTGATGAATTTTGCAAAAGGATAAATAAATACTTGATTTAAGTGTAATATCATCGTTGGTCATTCCATGAAAATTTCCCACTTCATCTCTTTTTTTAAGGAAATGTTGTTGAAATTTTCCTTATTGAAATGTTATCATATCATTCAATAGAATGATAGGTTATTCAATCGGTCTCAAAGAAAAAGATAGAAAAAGTTATTAAATATACATAAGTCCATATTTGGTGAGATTTACAATATATGATTCCAAAAAATGGACTTATATGCCAACTATCATACCTCGTAATAAAATAAAACCAATTTCTACTAACTGAGGACTTCATGTAGGATAGTGGTAGGTGATAAATGCATGTCGCACTTCAATTGTAGGATCGATTCCCATGGCCATGTCCGACGTGATGGGTTGTCGCCCATCCCGCGGGTTGTCCATTTTCTAAAACAATACTATCATAATATCAAAAAGTATTAGCATTAATCAATACTATCTGATGTCCATCTTAATCCATTCCAACCATTAGGCTTATTCAAAATACTTCTGTCCAAACTCACAGTATAATGAAAACTATTACTTGAAAGGTCATATAACAAGAATGTGAAAATCATCATTTATCCCCCATATATCATTACATATATCTTGTTGGTCACAGTAAAAGCATGTGAATTCCATAATCATGAATTCATAAAACATTAATTACCCTAGAACCTTAGTCAAAACACGAATGCTGTGAAAAGTTAACTCTTTCCACATACCAAAATCCCAAATATTCTATATACTAATATCATGATGACATGTTGTCCTTATATCAGTCATGACCTAATTAATAATATCTTGCATATTAATTTCTCTTTATCCCTTAATTATTCACATGTAATCTTAATTCCAAAAAATTTTCAATAACATATCATGGTTACCGGTACCATATAATTATTGAAAACTACAAAAGAGCATAAATATTCCAATATTCCATAATACCATAAAAGTACATCTAGAAAATTATTCTTGAAAACCAATACATAATCACTTTGATCCATCCTCTTTAATAATTGGAATGGAACTGGTCCTTTATCGATTTATATGTAACCTCTTAGGTATGGGCACTGAGTTGTGTAACACCCATGTTCTCCATATATAAGATATTGAACTCCATGACAGTTCGTCACTCTATGACTCTTTTTCCCACATAGATAAAATCATCCCTTCCATTTGAGGTATTTCTCAATTTTATTATTTATTTCTTCATGATATGTATAAAGCTTCATCTTCATACCACTATGTTCCTCTCTATGGGAAAATGCATAAAATTTCATCATCCTCTTATTTGACGACCTTGGAATACCACTAATATTCACCTTGTAAATCGTATATTGTGATAAGTGATACAAAATATTCACAACATCATTCTCTCTAGGAATTGTGCTATTTCACTGCTCATAGTCACCAATTTGTCTGTCTGATTCAGTGTTAACCCAATTCTATATGGTTCCCTCCATTTACTAAAACCAAAAAAACATTGTTTAAGAAAGAGTTAAAATAAATAGAAATCTCAAAATCATAAAATGTCACTTATAGGATGTATAACTTATAAAACCTTATATTATCAATGATATCCTAGGTTCACCGTAGGTTATTCATGATCATTAACATAATTCTAGGGATTTATCCTATACTTATATGTAACCATAGGGACATCCTTCGACATACCTTAGAAATATCTCTAGGGATCATACTGAATATTTCACATCCTAGTTTCCAATGGTTAACTAAATATTTCCTCTGGTACCAACTGTAGATACCCAAACCATGACACACATAGACATTACATTACATATGCAGAATACTTAATACATAACAAAAATAGAAACCCAAGGATCGTAATAGTTTAGTGTCTTTGGAAACTCAGAACATAATCTTCAAATTATGGTGAATGATCTTCAACATCTCCCATAAAGATATTCCCCTTTTGTTTTCTTACCTAAACCCTTTATATATTTCCTAGGAAAATGAAAACAAAAAATGGGTGAGCGCAAATGATCAGTAAGGGTAAGAATGGATATAATAAAACAAACCACATACATTTGAAGATAAAAAACATCAATATAATGTTTAAACATAAAAATCATGAGTTGTGAAATAAATCTTAGCATTACGTAAGGCATAAATAATAATACAACATCAATAATATTAAAATAGCATGGGAATAAAACGAGTAATTTTGGAAAACCATTAAGCACATGATATTATTTCCATAGTAGCCAAGGCATTGCTTCCAATATCATTATAGTGGATAAAGTCCATTATTGAACCGAGTTTACAAGTCATTCCATCCCTGTATTACTGAACAACATTTACTTGTCATTATAGACATGTTAATTTCATGAGATATAAATCTTTACTCAATGAATTAGAGGGAGATATTTGTCTAAACCATATCATATTGAAATCATTCTTACGTGTGACAAAAAACAATCATAAATCATCCATCATAACTCATAGAATAAAATGGGTTTTATAAACAAAATCCCTTTATAACATAATCCATATATAAAATGGATATCATTTCATCATAAGAAAAATAAAACCATGTAAATAATTGAGACATTATACCTGAAACATAAACATAATAAATAATGTTATCTTAGATGGAAAATAGTTTTGATAAAATTCTTGAAATGAATTAATGAGGAAAATATCCTTTCTTCTTCATAATTATTTTCTTTTCTCCAAATATCATGCAATTCTAAAAGAAAATAATTCTGTTGAAAATCATCCTGAAATCTTTTGGAATAATCTTCATGTAAATAAGGCATTATGAAACTGGAAAAATCTATTCATGCCGTATAAGCTAAAAAAACATTCTCCTCGTACTTTTGACGGAAACGTCAAAATGTACCTTGTATGGTAAACAAAAGAAATATTCCTTCCATACCATGTGGTAAAAGTCTACAAAGGGTACAAATGATTATACACATACATGGAAAAATATTAAAAAGTTTATGAAAACATTTTTATTATGCATGGACATTGATGATAAATATAATCCCAGTAAATACTTAAGAATTAACAATCTCAGATTAGAATGAGATTGAAATAATTATCCATTACGTTATGTCAAATTTCTTACGTACATGTCCAAAACTCTTGTATAGTGGGATTAAACATATTATTAACTTATAAAAGAACGATAATAATATTTATGATGACATATATGATTCATATATGAAATTATATTACCTGTTCTTTTGTTAATTCCTTGTGAAAACATATTTTGGGTAAAATTGTATCATTTATCATACGTGATTGGAAATTTAGTTCTGGATATAATTACTTATATCCATATTTACTTAATTAGAGAATTTAAAACATAATTTATATATAATATATATTAAAAATATTAATATATATAATAGATCGATAAATGGAATGAAATACACCATTCAGGGAGACGGTATGTCGTACATACGTATGAAAGCGTTTTTGTCAAATGGAACTCATAACTGTGTAAAATACTATATTTAATGTGGGTGCTCCATCAAAAGGCGGTAAAAATGCATTTTCAAAAAAATTCATATTTAACACGAAAAAATTATTTTGTTCTCATACCATTTCTAGAATATGTGTAAGATGAATGATAATGTTATAAAATTAGAATTTTGGTTATTAGTATTCATAATGGCTAGTTTATAACAATATTATTACAAAATTTCATTGTTAAGTGAAACTCCATATTGTGTACAACACACCCTATTGAGGAAAGTCGATGTTGCGTGTAACACAAGCCAAAAATAATGTTTGTGTATACTAAAAGATAATGTGGTATTGCATATATCTCACTCTAATCATGGTCAACGTACATCACAAGACATCAATGAAATTAAAAATAATATTTCTCATAAAATCTTGGGGTGTAACATGTTTCATCTTCCAATTAGATATTCCAATTCATCCTCTACAATGTTATATTTTTTAACTAACTATAAATTTTTATCAAATTCATACATTATAAAAACTATTATATATGAATTAAATTAATAATTATAATTCCTCATATAAGCTCTACCATTAAATTTATATTTTAAAAATGTTTTTCTATTTTCATAATCTCCAAAACAACTCAAATCATAAAACATATGTTTATAAACAAATCAGATCATAAAATATTTTCCAACATCAAAAAATGGATGATCCCATATGTTATTTATATTTATTCATAACATGTATGCCTCTTTTAGAAACTATTTTGTCACATACTCAGTGTAAATACTCATTACTGATTAAATAAAAATAGAGATAGATTTATTATTCTCAGTATGCTTTATAAACATAACAAATAAACACTTTAATTTGATCATATCTAAGTGAACATAGGTTTTCTAGGACCCAAATAGAAACATGAAGAGTATTTTTGGACCAATGGGAGGATAGGTGTTAATTAGTGGTTACATGTTAAAATTCATTATTAATCATTTTAAACTCTTAATTTTTTCGATCATGATTGTGATACCCTTTTGCATCATAGCCTTACATGAAAAAATGTAGAAAATAAAGGCCAGAGAACACATGTAGTTGCAATTTTTATCTCTATGACCAACTCCATACTATGTTTCTTAGATGTACTAAAATTGCTTCTATATCATATCAAAATAATCAATTACAAGTTAACTAGATCATAGTCACACATATCCTTACTCAACCTGAGTCTCACTAGAATTATTAATAATTCTCACATGATTTTTATTTATAGAATCTCATTAGGCTTTATTAACAAATTCTTAATTTATTTTTCTAGTCATATACTTATCTCCCAGCACAAACTAAGTCACACATGTTTTCTACAGTCACACCACATATATATAGAAGTTTCTTGGTAAAACATCCTTATATTTCAATAAATTAATAGAATAAGGATGTCATAATAAAAAAAAGAAATATCATTCCCCAATGTATCATTCACTAATTCTATAATATCTTCATAAAAATATTATATCTCTCTTTTCACAAAAAAAATTCATCTTTGACAAACATATGTGATATTTTATTTAATGGTTCACTCACTCAATGTGATCATATAATCTTCAAACCTAGAAACACCTAATTTCATAAAGTAACTCAATAGTGAATAAATATAAACAAATATACATGAATATAATCCTTTATTATATTATTCTTCTCTATATTCTATATGAAAATGTTTCATAAGATCATAATTTCCTCACATTTTCCTTGGATTCCATAATAAACAAGAAATCTGGTTAAAATTAAAACAACATGTATCATGTTTTTTTCTATAGTATATAGTTGACACTTCATCATCAAATTCTATGTGATATGTTGTTTTCATATTTTCCAGACACACATTATGTATTTTATTGTTAGCATTCAATATATTGGGATCATGATCCCTATCACTCTCCAGTATTTATTGGATATTGTTTTTCCCTTTTATATACACGTTTTTTGTATTATGGATATATTATGTATTGTTTCAAATACTTATATATTTTGTTAACATTATAAAATGTAAATATGTGGTTCTATTTAAAGAATATTATTATGAATGTTGTTTTATTAAATAAGGAAAATTTTGATATTCCATATTCATATTCAATACATATATCTATTTGATGACCTGACATATTGTTTATGTATTGTATTATTGATTCAATATATAAATATTTCACGTGAAATATTTCAGTGATGGGTGTGGATTGATTATTGGTATCCCATCGATGAATCTACAAGCCTCATGAGACAAATAATGGTCCAAATTATTAGTCTAGTTTCTTAATAAAAACCTATTCAGTAAAATTTACTAGAATATAACCCTGATATTAGGGTTCATTATGTGTTGGAATGAGTACAATATTTGACATTTTTTTTTCATGTTTAACCCTCATATTATACCTTCATATTTGTTATTTATTTATGGTTATTCCACCTATATTAATTTATTTGAGAGTTAACCCTTATATGACCCATGTGTTCATAGGAACATAAGGCAATACATGACATAATGGAATAGTTACGTAGGGCCATATCCAGGGCTTAATGGCCCAAATACCAGGCGATTATAGAAAATTATCTCCCAAAAACACCTCCATTATTAATTTTGTTTAGCTCCCACATAACATAGATGATTAACTCGCATCCCCCATGTAGATATGCATGATGACTTGTACCAATGATGATTATCATTCCATCTCATTTTGAAATGTGGTTAATCTAGTTTAGTTGATACAACATTCTAAAATTTTTCTTCTTGGGACTTCTACTATGTGGCCACCTTGAATGCTTCAGGATCGTATGGCTCAAAAACCCTATACCCAGGAAGCCATGTGGCCAAAAGTCCCGTGAATTATTATGCCAAAACCTATGTCCCAATGGCCCAATCCTAATAATTTTTTTTGAAAACTATAGTACAACACAATACCAGATATTGTACTACTATAGGAACATGAAAATATCCCTCAATGAGTATTTAATCCATATGATGTTTTTGTTTATGTATTTCAATGATATATTTTGAATGCGTAGTTAATTATTAAAAGTAATATGTCATGAATATCAACTATGTCCTATTTTCTATTTGAAATTTCCTCACTATATATTTCATTTTATGTTTTCCATTGACAATAATATTATCTCACACTCCGATAACTTTTCCATTCCCTATGACATTAAGAAATAATTATTAAATAAATTTAATGATTTAAAAAAATACTTCACAAAAAATTTAACATTTTAAATGTAATATGAAAATAATATATGAATATAGTTACCCAAAAGAGATAAATAGTTGATTATTTTTAGATGTGCTCCCCTAAATTATGTAAAAATTTAATATATAAAATATCAAATCATGGAAGTTGGAATTAGTGTCACTTGAATTTATATTCTAATGAAAATACTAGTTTCCCTTAATGGAATAAATGTTCAATTCAAAATTTTATCCATTTGATACACCAATGGGGGAGTATTCAAATTGTCTAGAAAATCAAATCAACTAATAGATGATATTGTTTTATATGACATGATTATAAAACTCCATATATTCTTTCCACACATAATATTGAATGTCATATAAATATTGAGTGTCATAAGATAGTTTATGAATAATATAGGATAATAGTATATAACAACAAGTAGGAAAATTTTATGAATCATGATGTATTCTCAAAAAAAATTCAAAATGATCACTACGGATAATTTTTAGAGTATGAATGTTTATACTGATCAAAATTTCCCTAGAGAAATATTTGTTTCCAGTTTCAATTTTTATCCTATGTCACCATTTAACATTGAAATCTTATCACATAGAGAATTATTAAGAATCATTTTACCACTCGATCATGTAAATATGTTTTATTTTAAATGATGATATTTTTACATTTTAAATATTTATGTATACATATTTTTCTACATGATTCATTTGTCCTACATTATATTTCCATTAAATTTTTTTGATTATAAATTAAAAGGTTATATTTTACCCAATACTATATAATTAAAATGATCCATTGTAGGAATTATTAGTTATCATAGAGGAATTATTAAAATACAACTAAAAAAATTCACTGGGTTTTAAAAAAAATAATACCCTTTCCAAAACTTCATATCTCATAACTTCTCTAATTTCTCCATATATCATTGACCCCCACCCACCTTACCTCACCTCCTCTTGAATTAACTATTACTCTTGTTTCTCCCTTATTGAAAACTCTTCCTTCTATGTCACAATCAGCACTCCCCCTGATTGTATCTCCATTGAAATATATAATTTCAATAACAAGAGTCATTTTAATTTTTTATCATTAATGTTTTTTCTTTTAGTAGTCCCCAAGTAAATTGTGGAAACATATCACATCCTCTGAGGGGATTTATTATAATCTTTTAAGTGTTTTTAATATTTTTTATTTAATCATAGATATAATTTTAGTGATTTTTTAGTCTTGTTAAATATATTTATACTTCTATTGATTTTTTTCTGTAATTACATATTTTTTATTAATTATTAATTACATACATATTTTTTCACATATAAATTGGAATTAACTATCTCTAATGAATCAATAAATGATTTTTAATAAATATTTTTTATTAAATTAATTTAATATATTTTGTGGTTTTTATTCATTATTATATACTAAAATTTGAATCTTGGTTATTGTTTTACATTTTATCTTATTAGATCATCCTCATTGGTGTGTAGTTAATTTGTAAATTTTTTATTTGTATACGGTCTAAAAACATTTAATATGAAACATAATATCTGATCAATATACTAAAATTTTTTGTATTTATATTTTAGTTTTTTAAATTAGATTTATAAAAAAATTTATTTAGTAAAGAACTCAAATTTTTTACTTTAATTTAATTGTAATTAAACTTCTTCCATTTTTATTTAATCATAGATAATACATTTTTTTGTAATGATTTTAATATTATTTTGATCTATTTAATTACACATGTGATAACAATTTTATATATTAGAATTTTAGAATAATAATTATGCCACTACTAAAATAGTGTAACACTTTATAAATTTCCCTTTATCTTATGATTTATTATTTGAAAATATGTTTTAAAATTTTATTTTATTTTTTGAAAAACAATACTGAATATAATTCGTTTCATTGTTATAATAATTATATAGTTTTTACAATAACATAAATAAATCGTTATATTTTTTATTATATTAATTTTAAAAAAATATTATATATATCTATATAAATATTGTTTATAATTGGAAATTCTTACCAAATATTCTTAAATTTTAATTGTTTATTTGAGTGGACTTGTAGTTTAATATTTATTGTTCATATATGTTCATTATTTATTATTCTATTTATATATTTGTATAATATTTTTATTTATTTTTACATTAAATTTTACACTAATTATTTAAGGGAAATAAGAAGTTTATTAATATATTACTTGTATTTAAATGAGATTTTATTAGTTTCCCTTAAAATTAAGAAAGAAAACTTCTTTTTAAACTCGATATAGTGAAGGTACATTTTTTATGAATAGATAATTGAAAAACAATTATAGTTGGACATGTTATCAGGAATAATATGAGTCTTATATTCAACATGAATGTGTCAAAAATAGATATTTATTCCATAGTATATGATCTTATGAATGTAACTCTAAATGATGTGATATGTAAGATTTCATTCAAAATGAGTAATATTAATAATAATGATTTTTATGGAGTAATGCCAATTTTGGTGTGAATGGATAAGAAATGATGATCTTTCAAACTCATTATTATTCTATTGTGGAATTATATTTCATTTGCATATGATTATGTAAAGTAGATATTATTATGGATATATTCAACATGATTAATTTGAATAAATTGGAAGATATTATGTTCAATATGTTATTGATATTCTTTTGTATGGTATCCCCAATCAGAGAGAAGATTCTTGATTCACAATACCATCCCCTAATATTGATCAAGAATGTAAGATTCACATATTAATCTATTAATCCAAATAAAAATAATTAGATATTTCATAGAAATTAAAACACATACCTCATTAATTATATCAATCTAAAAACTATTCAAATGTATGGACTATATTTAATTCAATGTTTTCAAATTATTTGTTCTAGGTTCGTAATGAATGTGTAGTGGATCACCGTGAAGTAGATGAATTAAATATAATTGGATTTATGAATTAATGGAGTTTATATGTCACCTAAAATTATTAAATTTATGGCACAAAATTTGCAAAAATTATTGAGAATGATAAATTTTATCACTATATAGATTCCTTGGTATAGAAATGTTTAAATGACACTAATTATTTACCATGGAGAGTTCTAATGTGATATTGGGCTTTCTAGTAGGTGGTTTTAAAAAAATTCAATATATATTTGTTTAATTCCTTGGTAGATAGATGATGTTTTTAGTCATATACAAGATTTCATTATAGTTGATATGTATCAACCATTTTTAATAATTTACACTCATATTTATTACCATGAGGTTCTACTAGTGAATTTAATTTTTATTTACAACTAATAATTAATGGGATACATTTATTTTTTGGTGGATGGTGTTGTATAATTTTACTCACTAGGTAATAAACAAATTAATATATGTTTTATATCATTATGTAGAATTTATAATTTCAACATATATATAAATTTATCAGTTTTGATTAATAAATTTAATTCCAATTTACATGATATACAAAATTTAAAAAATTGATATGTTATAATAACAATATAAATTATTTATATATTAGTGAAATATGATTTTATCATCACCATAATAGGTTCTGAAAAGATAGATATTTATTTTATGGGTGCAAGGATATGAATAAGTACCATAAATAATTAATTGGATTTAAATTTTAGTTATCATAACCAATAAATCATTCCAACTATTTATTATTTTATGGACTTATTAAGTCATAAATTAAAATATATCATTACAAAAAGTAGGTAGTGAAGTCATAATTATATTAATATAATTACATTTATCAAATTTCCAGTTTATAAAAGTAATTTAATAATATAAATTTTATTCGTGATAGATTTTGACAAAAAATATTGTGACAATATAGGATGGACCATTTTTAAAATAAATGGTAAATAACATGGTTGTGCAAATTAATGATGTGTTCTACAGAAATATATTTTAAAAACTGTTAATTGTATATATAGAATATGGTAACAAGGAATTCATTCCATCTACATGGTACACAATGTGTAAAATGGTGTGACACATTTCCTTCTATTTTGAAAAAACACTATAGCGACTAGTGATTTTTGTTATAGTAATCCAATGAATTTTAATGTTTTTCATGCATAATTTTTTTCTAGGTTTGGTTTATCTATTAATTTTAAATCATTACAATATTTTATTTCTAGTAGTATTATAATGAAATTTTGAATACAATAAATAATAGGAGTGCATAATTGTTAGAACAAAATTATTAGAAACTATATAAAAACAATTAAAAATGTCTATAATTTTAGAGAGATTGTATTTTTCTGGATGGTTCATGGTTTGACAACCCATAAAACCCAATAATGATTGTTACCAATTTAATAATTGGTGATCTATATGAACCACCATCTTCAGAATTTCATTTCGGTGTTTAAGATTATAATAATTTTCAATTTCTTCAATGAATCATCAAGAACTAGCATTCATTTCTATCTTTTAGATCCCCTGTTATCTTTTATATTATTCTATATTATAACATTTCATTACACCAATGGTTTTATAAATTCAAACACAATGGTGTTATCCTTGTTGGTTTTTGTTTCTTTTCCCTCAAATTATGTATCTTCACCTCTTAGATTATGTTTTCCAGCCTATTATTATTTTTATCTCAAAAGCTTATTTCAGGAGGCCTCATGGTCTTCAATTTTTTGTGTATTTAATATTCTTGGTGATTTTTTTTAAACAAAATCAATCATTTTAATGCATACAATGATAATTTATGACTATTAGTATATTTTTTGGTCAATTACTGTTATTTTTTCTCTTATATTGAGGTTTATGAGGATATATATTACATTATTTGTTCATTGAATGAATTGGAATTTGAAAATGAATTAAATGGATGGGTAATAGAACTTTCAAATCCAAAGTACCAATATGGGAAGATATGGACATCTAATTCTCATCACCATCCACCCTATCAAATCATAGAACTATTCTATAAAACTAACAATACATATGGATTTTTTTGGATCTATGTTTTGGTGTCACCGTAACAATAGGATCTTGAAGACTCTCTACCAAGTAACTACACGAACATGGAATATATTGAATTTATCAACATGAGTTTGATTATTAAAGGATGATTCCCTAGCCTTAATTACTATAAGGATATATTATAGACATTTTATTTTTTTCTATTCATTATTCAATTATTTTATAAATTAAAAGTGATTGTTTTCATATAATTTTTTTCAAAAATTGAATGCTTATTTTTTTCTAACAATAATTTCTCATGAAAATGTGATTGAGATATATTTATGTTATATATGGTAACATACTACATACACCAAGTGGGTTTTTATTGCCATTAATTTTTCAGAAATATGTAAAATAAATTAATCCATTTGTTTAATTTGTAACTAATGTTAGGGGAGATTTTGTGGTGGATGTCACATGGAGTGTAATTGGTTATCATGTCACAGAGTGATGGAAATCTTTATTTTAATATACATTTAATATAAATTATATAACCATACCCCACTATTTCATTTTTAATTATTTCCCAATCATATTCATTATATATATATATATTTATTATGTTTCTACTATGATTGCATGATTATTTTACTTGTGGGTTTTTAGGATTTGTTAATATATTATTTATAGTGTGTTGAGGAATTAATTTGGAAAATTATTTCATTGGTACTTCTTAATTCTCATGAACAATTTTTCCACATATACTGATAAGGAACACCATTTAGGCCTTTCCATAGATTGTATTAGGTTCCATGGTTTGGGATAACAATTGTGGTTCATGAAAATATTTCAATAAATATGGGATTTAATTATTTCTAAAATATGGGAATTTGGGTTAAATTAAAGATATAATGTTTTAGAAAAAAAGTGAGGTTGTGACGGAGTGTCTTCAAAAAGCAGCATAAAGTTCCTTGAGTACCATAGAATATTTGGATCTTGTATAATTTTTAAATTTTTAATGGGTATTACATTTTTATTTCGATGTGTAAATAGGATACAAAAAGTTCTTGGGAGCAGAGTACCCTGGGAAAATGTAATTATTTTACTTTCCCTTTTTCTAATTTTTCAAAGTGGTTTTTATATTTGAATAGTTTAATTCATATTTGATAACTTAATATGAGTGGTATGCCTTAATATGACAAAATAAACTAGTAGTTTATAACATTATTGAGGTAGTTTCTCAGGCTGGTTAAGCTATAGAACATGGGTAGTCTTCCATTCCTACACAAGATAAAGAATATGATTCATATACTAAGAATTATAATATTCATAATTCCACTTTGATAATCCTTCCTACTTTTGGTAAAGTAATGATCCTCATGATGTAGAGAGTTTTGTAGGTAAAATGATGTCTATAATTGAATTCAATGTTCCTCATTAAATATATAAGGTAAATTGTGTTATCATTATTATTTATGCCCCATGTTAGAAGTTATGTGAGCCAGTCAAACTGAAAAGTAGAAAGATAATTTGGAGTTGAATTAAATTGTGGTGATATTCAGTTAGTATATTTACAATAGCACCTTAATATTGGGTAAATAATGTGAATTTATGTACCTCCATTATGAAAATCATTCCCCTTTATAATATGTAATTTTTTTTGTTTAATTATTTAACTTTTCTACCAAAAAAATTTATATTTAATAGATGAATTCAAAATGCTTTGGGTAGGGACTATGATGTGGTATTTTGTAGTAGGAATTATTACTAAAGATCAACACCTATGGTGATGTTTTTTTATAAATCATTGTTGATTGTGATCAACCATACATGGATTTTTAGATTAGAAAGAGATACGTAAGTTCATACTAATGTTGGGGTTGGTTCATAATATAAGAATAGGTAATGTGAAGTATATGAAAGGTTTATAAGGAACATTCCTAGGTATCCACAATGATCATTAGTGAAAAAAATATATGGTGTTTTAATTATTTACCCCAAGTGTGTTATGGTGGGTAATATATAGTATTTGTTCATGGAGCAACATTAGGTATGCAATAAATGGGTTTTTTTTGGATCCATGACAATATATTTTTTCTTTTATAATTACTCATTATAATAGTTAGGCTCTTAAGACCATGTGGGATCCAAGTTATAGTTTGATGAATGTCAATAAATATTATCAAATGCCCTTGTGAAAATGGGTATGAATGGTTAATTATATGTAAAAAATATGTCCATGAATTACCCCTAGTTCAAGGGTAATCCTAGGAACCCTTTGTAGGTTTTGTAGTGGAATGTGGTGAATTAGGCAACAATGGAGTCTAACGTGGATACTATGATAATGAGAATAACTATTTTTATTGATTAGACAATGTAAATAATTTATTTTATATAGTCAACTATCAATATTTTTTATATAATTATACTTTTTAATTGTTTTCACTCCCTACCATGGTCATTATCTAAGTCAATACGACATTAATTCATCCTGAATAAAAGAAAAATCTAGGATTTGGATGTTATACATGATTAATATATATATAAGAATTTGAAATGGTATATGAAATTATTATAAATGAGATGTATGTTTTTGACATAATAATTTGGAGTTTTTTTATGAATCACTGTATAGAAATTTTTTATTATTACCAGTTGAAGGTGGCCTCCACCATCATTGATGGGATCAGTTAAGCGTTCCAGTGAGAATTTTAAATGTGCTTTTATTATATAGAGAATCATATTCTCTAATTTAGAAAAATAATATGTTGGTATTTTTCTACTTTATTTGAATTATTAAAGGTAATTTCAATTAACGAGTTACCTATAATGTTTAGGTAATTCATTAAGGTATACTGATATGATATCTCAATATTACAGTTATAGAGGTATGTCTGTTTTCCTATTCATTTTGTATTGAAGACTCACTTTATATATCTTGATATATATGATATATCTATTATAGTGTAAAAAAAATAAATATTTATCTTGACGAATTTATTGATTAATTCTTCATTCACCCTATATAGTCTTATTGGGATGCACTAAGGGTTCTTTCTCTAAAGATGTATTGAACCCTACTTTTGTGATTCCACTACTAGAAGTTTTAATAGATTAAAAATATTTTTATGTTCTGATTCCATATAATAATGAGCTATATAATCATATAATGGGTTAATCTAGTTATACAATATTTATATTCATTTTGGATATCATAATATCATGGTGATAGAGGATGATCTTGCTAAGACTACATTTTGATGTTGGCTCGTCCATGTAGAGTAATTTGTGATTTCCTACATATTGAATAATTATTAAGTATTTTTCAGGATTATCAAGAATCAAATATTCTATCAATGATTCAATAAATGAATCATGATATATGTGGATAAAATTATTTTTAGACAATGCTAATGTAGGGGTATTTATGACATGTGAGAATTATCATGGGGTTATTTTGAAATGAAAACATATTTTCTAAATTATCCCCATTTTATGTTTCTAGTTTTGTTGGATTATATTTCATGAGAATTTGTATTCACAATTGGTTAACTATGTTGATCCATAAATTGGTAGGTCCATGATGTCTTTGTATGATCCTAATACAATATTAGAATATGTTAGAATATTTGGGATGGATAGATACTACCCACAGTTCAGGAAGGTCATATCCAAATTTTCACCACCCATGTATGCTCCAACTCAGAATGAGATGAAGATAAAATGGATTATTGAGTGTGAAGAATCTTTTTAGGCGATAATTAATGGTTAAAATCAGAATTTATTTTATTCCTTAGTACAGTCATGGTAATGTGGTTATTATGATACATAAACTATGAATCTAGGGTGTGATCTTATACATGATGATCATGTGGTGGTGTATGAATCTCCAAAAAATGGACCACAAGAAAATAAATACCTTACCCGTGAACTGTAACATAAAATTATTGTGCATGAACATATTTTTTTATTCTATTACCCTTTCAAAGATTTATTAATTGTCCAATATGATTATTTATGTTTGAGTTATATCTGGTCATAGAGAGACATAAATGTTCAGGATTAGAAATGTATAGAACACAATTATGGATTTTATTTTTACATCAATTATATGTCATGAAATGTAATAGTGGTTATTTATTTCCTCAATAATATGGTTCCATATAAATCCCTAAAATAATTTGCTGATAAAAGGGATTTATGGGTTTTTTCCCTAGTACAACAAAAAATGAATGTGGTAGAAAAGAGTGTATTCCCTATCAATTTTATATAAAGATATTCTCTTATAGAGTTCAATAAAATGGACAAGGAGGGTTATTTTATGTGTTATAGAATCCAAAAAACTATATATGGTGGAGTGACCACAATTTGGGGGTATATATATCATGAAGCTATCCTATGTTTAAAAACAATAGTTTTCTTCTTGTATCGATGGGAATGGACAAGATATATTATTTTCATATATTATATTTTTTTCTATCATGGTTCCACCATGATTTAATAATATATGATATCAAAATAATATATTATTTGAATGAGGTTTGACATTTAATCTTTGGTGTCTTAGTTCTATACATGATGAAAAATAGAAGTCAAAATACTGTAGCCTTGAGTTTTTATATAGTTACTCCATGTACCTACCTAGATATGTGAGGTGGTGAACCTTTAAATCAATATTAGGATTCCTCAATCACCAAAGGATAGTAATTTTATGTGGTTTATTTTTTATTGGATAACAAACTTCAATCCTTTCATTCCTGTCAAGGAAAACAGTATGGTAGAAGAGCTTGGTAAGTCTAATAATTATGATATCGTTAGGATAAATAGGATATCATCTCTAATTATTTTATAATAGATCCTAATTATATAGTTGGATTATGTAAAGGCCTCCATGAGGTTATGTGATCTCAAATAAAGATATAAATTACATACTATATGTATAATGAAAAAAAAATTCTGGGACATTGAGATCATATAATAAATAATTTTTTCATGATTATTATGTATTAAATATTAATGGGATTGGCATAATGGTTTTATGAGTTTACATAAAATAATAAATTAAAAAAACATAAGGATGGCTCCCTTTGATGAATTATTCAATCGGACTTTCCGGTCTCCCCTATGTTGGACAAAGGATGGTGAGACTCTATTTGTGAGGTTGAGTATCACATAAGATAATACAATTAAAATTCGAACCATTGTGAAATTATTGTAATCCAATAAAATTAATTCTAATTGATATATAAATATTTTATATAATCATTTATAATTATATAGTGGTGATAAGGTTTTTTTCATGGTTTCAACTCAATTCGGTATCAATCATCTTCGGAAGTTGGTTTAGCTTATTTGAGATCTGGTGGGACATTTAAAAATGTTGAGATAGTGAGAAATTTTGTATATCATTTGGGGGTTCTCCTTAAATTACATCAATTCAAGATGTCTATCTCATTTATTAGTTGAATATTATATTCTATAAAAATGACATGTTTTTATTTTGGAATTTCTCAATATAGGTATTGATGCATCACTGATTACAAAAAAGAAATTCATATTTTTTACTCCTAATATAATTCTCTATGTGTGAGATCAATCCCGGAACTATAGGTACAATAGAAACAATGTACGGACAGTCATATGACTTGGGAGTGTGAAATGTTAAAAAAGAAGTAGTGACCTAATCTGTTCCTTGGTCATGTTTGAAGTTGAATTTATTATGTTTATAGTGGGATATAATAATTAAAATTGTAACACATAGATTTTCATTATTAGGTATGAATTGAATATTTATTTTTTAAATTCTTGTTTCTTCATTATTGGATATTTTTCATTGATATTTTTAAATATTTGATGAATAGTGTTGTTATATAGTAAGTCCACTCTTATAAGTAACTCTAATGAAACAATGCCAAATGTATTCATTTTTTATTAGTGTGGACTTTAATTTTTGGTTCATGTTTTACAAAACTATGTGGGCCAACTGTGCAATTTCTTAGGTGATTAAGTGTTGTTATACTTTCTTGGTGTATGGTTATGAAATTCTTGTGGTCTACCCAAAATAATAAAATAAATAAATTCCTTATTGCCCCATACCCAATCTAACCATTACATTCCATCATATCCCACATTCAATTTATAATCCCTCATGAATTAACTCCACACCATACCCTCTCATTTATCTGATTTCAAGTGGAATATTATCCACATTCTTCATAGAATAAAATTTATTTGATTTATCATGCTTCCATTATCTCTATTGTTCTCCATATATTGATTTTCACACTTCCCCAGTTCAAAAGTGCCCTAGTGGTTTTAGAATCCAATCCAGATTATGAAATTTATAATTTTTATGGCACTGTATTCTCTTGTATACTATCTTATGGAATACGATTATTTATACTAATAGTTTTTTGGTGATTAGACGTGATTACATTTATTTGATTCTAGTTTTAATTTTTTTTAAGGAATATAATATGATTTAATTAATTTTTAAATATTTTTTTATTGATTAGATAAATAAAAGGATATTTTGATAATGAAATTTATGTTTTTTGTTAATAAATAATGTTTTCCAAATGTATTGATGATTAAATTTCACGATTTGGAATTATTTGATAATGGAATGAGTTATAATTTGAAAATAAAATATTTTGATATAAGAAATTAATGGGAATCTATGGTGCCTTTTTTGGAAGTCGAGGAAATTTATTTATAGGAATGGTAAATCATGTCTATACTATCAACTAAGATGAAATACTAACTAATCATATATGAAAATTTTTGGGCTGTGAGGGTTGGGTATCACTATAGTGCTAAGAACATGATGAAGTTTTCCATAGTTGTTCATATTTTATGGAATATATTGGATGGGTCACTATAAGTGTTAGGATCCAAGTATGAGGCCACTACATTCATTAACAAACGATATTACCATTATTTTTATGCGTACTTCCTATCCATTTTCTATTTTATATTTAAAATGATAAGAAATTTTTTTACTACATTTTATCAAGAATGTTTATTTTCTAATAAAAATAGGTATTCATGAATGAAATTGTGGGATCCTATTATGGAAAATATGATGGAACCTAATATACACATAGTGGATGTATGTAAACGTTAATTAAGAAAATGGTAAATGAATTGTGTCGGTAATAGATAGGCAATACTCATGCTTACATAGATTTAGTGATTTAGATGTCTAACATAACTTAGCCCACCAAGATTACACTTAGAGAAGAGACAAGCTAATTAATTCACCCCAAATGACACCTCTAATTTTTTGGGGGCTACTGGATAACATTGAAATGTCATATCAAATGCATGAGGGGACATACCCTATAATAACATAAAAGATTCTATTATTTTAAGAGAATAGGGTATGAATCATTACTATTATATAAAATATAAATAAAAAAATCTAAATGGAATATAAAAAAAGAATAACATTAATAAAAAACAGAAAATAATACTATTGGGTACTAATTTATACAATATTTTCCAAATACAGACCTAATGAAAAAAAATTATAGTAGAAAACAATCTATAATAAAGTACCCTTAATTGTATCCTCACTCTAAACACAAACCTATAAAAACATCCTCAAATCCTGGTACCATTTTTGTCGATACCCAAAGCATGACATACATGGACGTTACATTACTATTTCATAATACTTAATACATAACAAAAACAGACACCCAAGGATCGTAATAGTTTAGTTTATTTGGAATCTCAAAAAAAACTTCTAATCCTAGTGAAAGATCTTCAACATCGCCCAAAATATTCTTCCCCTATTTTCATACTTAAATCATTTATTTATATCTTGGGGAAAATAAAACATAAAAAGGGTGAGCTCAAATTCTCAATAAGGGTAATCATTGGGAACATCAAACAATCCATAAACATTTCAACATAAAAATATGAACATAAAACTTGAGGAATGACATAAGTCTTTGGAGTACATAACACATAAATTAGAATAGTACATTAATCATGATAACATATATTGGGAATAAAACATGTAATTTTGGAATACCATTAAGCACATGATATGATTTCCATAGTATCCAAGACATTGCTGCCAAGACCATCATAGTGAACGAAGTCCATTACTGAACAAGGTTTACTTACCATTCCATCCATATAGCACTGAACCAGATTTAGATTCCCTTCCGGCCATGAATATCTCATGATATATAAATAATTGCCTAATGATTTGGAGGGAGATATATGCCCATCCAATCTCATAATGAAATCATTCTTATATGTTCCACAAAATAAAAATAAATTACTCATCATAACCTAAAGAATAAAATGGGTTTCATAAACATCATCCCATCGTAAAATAATCCCGATAAAACAAATGGATATAATTTAATCATAAAAAAATAAATCCACATAAATAATACATACAAATTACTTGAAACATGATCAAACTAAATAGTTTCATATTAGATGGAAATAGTTTATATAAAACACTTCAAATGAAATCTTGAGAAAAATATCTTTTCTTCTTCCAAATCATTTTATTTTCACAAACTGCCATGTAATTTTAATATAAAATTATTTTTGTAAATATAATCATGAAATCGTGTATAGGAAGCTTCATGAAAAGAAGGTGTTATAAAACTATAAAAATCCGTTCATGCCGAATAAGTTAAAAAAAATTTCTTCGTACTTTTGATGAAATGGTCAAAAAGTACCTTGTATGGTAATAAAAAGAAAGATTCCTTGTATACCTTATGGTAAAATACAGAAAAGTTAAAAAATGAATTTAAAAATAAATGGAATAATATTAATCATTTTATTAAAACATTTTGAGAACACATGGACATGGATTATAAACATAACGTCGGTAAATACTTACGAATAAACAATCCTGGATAAGAACGAGATTGGAATAATTATCCCTTGGATTTTGTCCAATTTCATCCATATGTGTCTGAGAATCCTATATACTGGGTTTAAAAAAATTATTAACTTGTAACATAACCATAATAATATTTATGATGGCATATATGTTTCAATTATTACTTTATATTACCCTTTCATTTGACAATTCCTTGTTAAAGTAATGATTTGGGTAAAATCATTTCATTTATCGTACGTGTTTTGACTTGTAATTTTTCATATGATTACATAGATCATTATGACATACTTACAGAATGTAAAACATGATTTTTATATAATATATATTCATAATATATATATATATTAGATCGATAAATGGAATGAAATACACAGTTCATGGAGATGGTAGGTCATACATACGGATGAATGCCGTTTTCGTTTCCTTATTAAATTGAATGGAAGAAAATGAAATATATATATATAAATAAATAATGTGCAATTATTATGTAATATTTATCATTATTACTTATTATATATACTTTATAATCATTATTTAATGGTTAAAAAGGAGAATGAATCTCATTGCATCGTGGAGACGTTAATCTGTACGTACACACGAGCGATGATATTGTTCCCATAATTAATGAACGTAATTGGAGTGGATGATATAATATCTCAGAATTAGAATTATTTTATAATAATTATATATACTTATTATTTCTACCATTATACCCATCTAAGTAAGGTGGTGGGGAAAAATAGATTACACCACGATGTGGAGACAATATTTCGTACGTACGCACGTGCAGTGATTTCATTTTTCGTAGGATGGGTCGAAGATGACATAGTGATTTTTCAAATTTAAAGTAATATATATGTATATTGTTGATACTTATGTTATTAATTTATAATGAGACAACTAAATATGAATATGTAGAAGAATAAAGAAACTTGATGGAATCAGTAGAAGAGATTACCTCTTCTTCGACACACCTCCTTCGAACATCCTCTTAAGGGACTAAAGATGGTATTTTGAGAAGAACATAACCTCCAAAATGTTTCTAGGGATGTTTCGAAGATTAATTGGCAGGTTTTGACAGAGAATGAAGGCTCAAATTGGTGTGAGGAGGAGAGGGATGAGGTTCCCTTTTATACTAGAATATAGGGGTACTTTTGGAAACCTCAAAAATATTAGTTATTAATAAAATCTATCCCCACATAAAAATCTCCAAAAATTACTCAATTAGAATAGGAGATAGAATAGGGTGGTAATCGTATCATCCAATAATATTTAGGCAGTTTTTTAAACATTATAATTTTGATTTATCCTTATTTAATCTATTTGATTTTATTTGTGGTAATAATATTATAATTTTTTAATTGTTATAAATACTTACTTATGTGTTGTGAATTTTACATGATTCGATAAATTATTACATTATAGACCACATAATGTTCAATTTTTAGTTTTTAATCACTTTTGTCATTATGAAACAATTTAATAATATATTATTTTAATAAAATGACAATAGTGTCAATTTTGACAAAATTCAATAATTTGAATTTTTATAAAATACACACAGAAGATATTTTCAAAAACAAATCTTTAATAGATTCCTATCATTTCATATTTTTCTAAAAAATTCATGGATCACATTAATTTGTTTATATCATATTTATTTTAATGTTTTTATAACCATTTATTTGATATTTCTCTTAATAAAGTAAGTACTAAAACATTTTTGAATAATTATTTAATATATATATATTTTTTACATAAAAATTAAAAATAAAATACGAAGGTGACGATAAGTCTAATATATTATATAATAATACTTTTAGTCAAATTTATCATCTTAAAATCACAAAATTTAAATTGATATATTTATTAAATTATGAAGGTGGAAACTTTGACATATTTTAATATAAAATAACATAAGAGTCATAATCAATTTTATAAAGATCAAAATGGTCCAAAATTCTACCATAGTATTTTTATGGTTTTTATATACACAAAAAAAGTTTTGGTTAGGTGTTTGGTTATTTTAGGGGTATTATTATTGAATGAATACTATATTATTGATTTTTCACTAAATAAATAAGTTCTTCATCATTAATATATAAGCTAATTGGGTAATTAAATATTTTTTTAAAAAATTAAAATTAAATTAAAATAACAAATAAAAACATTTTATATTTAAAATGAGTATTTATAATCGAATTTATATTTTTTATAACCTTACATAAAAAATACATTAATTATTAAAGGTTGAGTGAGACATATTTCACTTTCTATAAATAAAATAAATTAAAGGTCTTAATCACATCCAAGTGGGTTAAAAAAGATACCATTTCATCCGAAATATATTTTAGGATAAAATATAGTCATCCAATTAAATTAAAACAAGTTTTGGGGTAATTTTATAATATTATATTTACCCTTAATTTCATGATTTACCTTTAACTGTTGGAAAATAAAATTTACTGTAGTTACTAATCATAATACCTAAAAATAAAAATTAGTCTATTAACATAATTTGGACATTATGATTCAAAATATAGAATCCATTTTTCAAAATTCAATACATAGAAGTGGAAATATTTAATTTAAAATTAATCATTCTATTGAGAAAATTAGTTTTAAATGTTAAAACATTGCAAATGATGGAAATTGTTTTTACTATGATTTTAGTGTAAAATTAACGATAATGACTTAAATTATATTAAATGGTAAAAATATATTCTATTTATACTTTAATCCCAATAAATATTATAAATTAACCATATAAATTATCTTGATAAAAAAATTTATTTTTAATTAAAAGTTTGCATATTTTTATTATTCATCAAAATATGAAAGTGAAGAGAAAAAAATTAAAATATTTTCCAATGTAAATTTTTATATACTTATTTTAGTGAATAACTTTTTTTTATCAAATTGAACACATAAAAGTGTCGAAAACTAGATTTAATGTGGGTCCGCCATCAAAAGGTGACAAAACTATGTTTTTGGAAAAATATTTCCATTATACGAAAAATTGATTTGGTTCTCATAACTTGTTCTAGAAAATGACTAATTTTAATTATAATGTTATAAAATTAAAATTTCAGTTTATACTATTCATAACGGCTACGTCCTAATAATATTAGAACAATATATCATTATTTACTGAAACTTGTTATTGCATACATCACACGCTATTGAGGAAGGGCACTATTACATGTAACACATGCCAAGAATAGTGTTTGTGTATACTACAAGATAATATAGTGTTATGTATAGATCAATATAATATTTTTGTAGCATACAACAAAAGAAATCAAATTAATTAAAAATAAATTTTATCATAATATCTCGGGGTGTTACATTCTACCCCCTAAAAATTCATTTTGCCCTCAAAAATCACTGGCATTATAAATGGTTTACTACTTGAATGTACCCTTCATAGAATACCACATCATAAAAAGATATACTAAAACATAATTTTAAAAAATAAATTATGAAACATAGTGTTTACCCAAATTAACTCATCATTGGGATTCCAGATATGAGAACAGAGGTGAAAATATGAATACAGAAGAGAAATATAACCATCATGTTCTGATAGAGAGTGGTAGAGAACATGTATTTGAAAAATACAACAATCACAAAACGAAATTTTTTTTGATGATCTATGGTAAAATCTGATTCATAGAATATGAGGGTACTAGGACAATGTTTTTGGTTTTCAATATCATTTCCCTAATGTTGATGAATTTTTTCATAAGTATAAATACTTAGTGATTTTAGTGTAATATCACTCTTGGTCATTCCATGAACAATTTCCACTTCATCTCTTATTTAAGAAAATTAATTTGAATTTGTTCTTCATTAAATGTCAGCAGATCATGTGATAGAATGATAGGATATTCCATCCGTCTCAAACAAAAAGATAGTAAAAGTTATTAATTATACATAAGTCTATATATTGTTAAATTAACCATATATGATTCCAACAATGGACTTATACTTTAACTATCATACTTCATAACAAAGTAAAACTAATTTATACTAAACAGGGACTTCCTATAGACTAGTGGTAGGCAATAATGGCATGCCGCTCTTTGATTGGGGGTTCCATTCCCATATCCTTGTCCGACGCGACAGGTTGACGCTCGTACTACGCGTTTTCTTTTTTCAAAAACAATACTATTATAAAATTTCAGAAATAATATCAAAAAGTTATATCCGTAAACAATACAATCTGATTTCTAACATAATCCATTCGAATCATTAGGTTTATGCAAAATACTTCTATCCAATCTCATAGTATAATGAAAAAGATTACTATAGAAGTCATATACAATGAATTTGATTACCATCATTTATCTCCCATATATCATAATACATATACTGTCGTTCATATTACAAACATGTGAATACAATTATCATGTATTCTCTTGAAACATGTGTTACCATAGAACTTTAGTGAAAACATGAATGCTTTAAAAAGTTGATAATTTCTACATAACAAAATCCTATAATTTATTTATACTCAAACCATGATGTCACTTTGTCCTTATATCAGTCATTAGCTCATTAATACTATCAAATAGATTATTTTCTCCTTATCCCATCATTATGTGCATATCACATTCATTCAAAAAATATCTCAATCACTTTTCATGGTTACTGGTACCATAAAATTATTGAAAACCATGAAATAGATACTCCAATATTCTATAATACTATAAATGAGAGTCCATATCAATATTTTGGAATACCATTACCTAAACACTTAATCATTTCACCCCTTTTTTGTCACCTATGACATTGCCAATATTGATTGCATGTGACATACCTTTGTCCTTTGCCTTAAGAGGTTGTTGATGTTGATCATCATTAACTGTTGGATTTGGTCATTGGATAACATAATGCCCCATTTCCATCCACTTGAAGCATTGAAGTGTTGGTGGTACGTTCTCTATTTTCTTTTCTCCACTCACATAATTCGCTACGATTTTCCAATTACATTGGAACTCATCTGCTCGATGACCTTCTTTTCGTCACTTGAAACACTTTCGAGTCCTTTTAATATAATCTCCACCATGATTTATTCCACACATTGAGCATAAAGAAACATTCTTCTTCTTCTCACCATTATTTTTTGATTTTTCCGTGATATCATACTTTCATTTCTTATCAAAACCATGAGATGGATATGTAACACCAAATTTCATTTCTACCTTGATAGCACAACACATAATCTATTCATAGCTAATGAAGTCTCTTATAGCTAATGGCTTTCGATGACTTGTTTTTAAGCAACTAAAAATTGATCAAGTTTACTTTCAGGTTGGATGATAAAGCCAGATGCATACCTTGCAAGCCTTGTAAAATTCACCTTTTATATACCAACAGATTCATCATCAATTTTCATGAGCTTAAGGAACTCATTTTCAATCTTTTTTCAAAGAATACAAGGTATGTACTTACTGAAAAATATGTTCTTGAACTCATCCCATTCTATGGATTCAATTTCATCATGGCTCCTTATATTCATAATTAGAGTCCACTACTAATATTCTCTACATTTTAAATGGTAAATAGTCATAAGTACTTTTTCATGTTATTAATTGCAAAGTATGGAAAATATATTTTCAAAGGTACTGGTCCATTTTTCAGCAACAAGTGGATCAGATGACCCACTGAATGTATTTGGACGTTTCATAATGAAGGAGTCAATAGAATATTGTTTCCTTCTATACTCACATGGAAGTACAGAATGATTCATAGCTTGTGTAAATTTAGAATTAACATTTTTCACTCCATTTCCCATAACATTTGGTTGTTAAGGAGGAAAATCATTTCATTTCCCAGGGCATTGATCATTAAAATGGTTCCATCGGGTTCCATCGATTATCTAAAACCCAAAAGGAATATTTTGAGAGGCCAATATCATACTTGGAAAACAACATAATCAAGGGGAGTACATTCAATCTCTAGCATCTTATGTTTAATCCTATGTTATTTGGGATCGTTTTCATAATTCTAGAACTGTAACATATACTTAAACAGAACCTTAGGAACATCCCTAGACATACCATAGAAATATCTCTTGGGATCTCAATAAAGTTTCCACTTCCTAGTTTCCAATGTTTATTTAATCATTTCCTTTAATTCCAACTGTAGAGACCCATATCTTAACATACATGTACATTACATTACTTTTGTGGAATACTTAATACATAACAAAAACGGACACTTAATGACCTTAATAGTTTTGTGTCTTTGGAAACTCGAAACAAAATCTTCTAATCATGGTGAAAGATCTGTAACATCTCCCATAAAGTTCTTCCACTTTTTTTCTTACCAAAAACCATTATTTATATCATGGGGAAAGGATAATAATAAAAGGGTGAGCTCAAATTCACAATAAGGGTAAACATGGAGAATATCATACAATCCATAAACATTTGAACATAAAAATAAGAAATTAAAACATGAGTAATGACATAAATCATGGTAGTACATAAGTCATATATCAGAAATGAACATTATTAATGATAAAATATCATGGGAATAAAACTTGTAATTTAGAAAAACCATTATTCACATTATATTATTTCCATTGTTTCTAAGGAATTGCTTCCAAGATCATCATAGTGGATAAATTCTATTGTTCAATCGGGTTTACTGGCCATTCCATCCCTGTATTACTGAAGTAGATTTACTTTCTATTCCTACCATGCTTATCTCATAAGATATAAATGATAACCCAATTCATTGGATTGATATATTGGTCGCACAAATATCATAATAAAATCATTATTACGTGTGCCACAAAATAAACATTAGCCATTCATCATAACTGAGAGAAGAAAAATGGGTTTCATAAAAAACATCCCATCATAACATAATCCATGTAAAACAAATGCATATAATTTCATCATAATAAAAATTAAAACATGTAAATTATAGAGACATTATACTTGAAATATAATCATACTAAATAATGTCATCTTAGATGGGAAATAGTTTTGATAAAACACTTGAAATTACTTCTTGAGGAAAATATCACTTCTTCTTCCAAATCATTTTCTTTTCACAAAATTCCATGTAATTTTATAAGAAAATGATTGTGTTGAAAATAATAATGAAATAATGTAAAGGATTTTTCATGAAAATAAGGAGATATAAAACTGTAAAAATTCATTCATTCCGTATAAGTTAAAAAAACATTTCTCCTCAAACATTTGCCTAAAATGTCAAAAAGTACCTCATATGGTAAACAAAAAATATATTTCTTCCATACCTTGTGGTAAAAGACATAAATGGGTAAGAATGAATTTAAAAATACATGTATGAATTGTAAACATTTTAATGATATATTTTTCAAAAACATGAACATGGATGATAAACATAACCCTAATAAATACTTACAAATAAACAATCACGGATAAGAATGAGATTGGAATAATTATCTCGTACCTTATGTCTAATTTTTTTCATATATGTCGTAGACTCTTTTATAGTGGGTTTAAACATATTATTAACTTATAATAAAACAATTACAATATTTAGGATATCATATATGATTCACTTATGACATTATATTACCCTTACATTTGACAATTCCATGTCCATACGTACGCATGAACGTTGTTTTCGTGTCCATATTAAATTGAATGGAAGTAAATGAAATATATATATAAATAAATATAGTAGAATTATTATGTCATATATTTCATGATTACTTATTATATATACATTATAATCATTCTTGAATGGTTAACATGGAGAATTAATGTCATCGCATCATGGAGATGGTATTCTGTACGTACACATGAGGGATGATATCCTTCCCATAATTATTTAATGGAATTTTAGTGGATGATATAATATCTTATAATTATTATGTATAATAATCATATATAGTTATTATTTCCACCATTATACCCATCCATTTAAGGTGGTGGTGGAAAAACAAATTACACTAGGGCGTGAAGACGGTATTTCGTACGTACGCACGCGCGATGATTTCGTTTGTAGGATGGGTAGAAGGTGAAATATGATTATTTAATATTTATAATAACATATCATTATATAATTTATACTTATATTATTAATTTATAATGAAAAAACCAAATAAGATGAAGTATAATAATATTGAAACATGAAATAATTGGTAGAAGAGATTTCCTCTTCTTCGATGAACCTCCTTTGAACATCCTCTTAAGGAACTAAAGATGGTCTTTTGAAAATACCAGAATCTAAAAAATGATACTGGGGAAGTTTAGACGAGTAATGGGAAGGGATTTGCCAAGATTGAAGGCTAAAAATGTTGTGAGGTGGAGAGAGATGAGGTGCCCTTTTATAAGAGAAGAGAGAGGCACTTTTGGAATCCTCGTGAATATTAGTTAATAATAAAATCAAACCCCATGTAAAAATATCACAAAATGTCTCAATACTAATATGTAAAAATATGGGGTTGTAATGTCATCAACCAATAAAATTTAGACTTGTTTTATGTTTATTTTAAACCATATAATTTTGATTTATCCTTATTCAATCTATTTAATTTTATTTGTGGTAATAATATTTAAATTTTTAAATTGTTATAAATACATACTTTTGTGTTCTTATTTCTTAATGATTAGATAAATTATAAAACATTCTACCATATAATTTTAAATTTTAATTTATTGAATTTATTCGTAATTTTCAAACAATTTAATAATATGTTATTTTTATAAAATATCAATAGTGTCAATTTGGACAATATTCAATTATTTGCATTTAAATAAAATACAAATAGAAAATATATTCGAGCCAAAATATTTAATAGTTTCATAAAATTTAATATTCATATAAAAAATTCATATAAAACATCAATTTCTTCGTATAATATTTATTTTAATGTTTTTAATACATTTATTTGATATTTTGCGTAATAAAATAATTACTACAACATGTTTTCATAATTATTTAATATAATTATTTGTTGCATAAAAACTAAAAATAAAATAATAAGACGAAGATAAATATAGTGTATTTAATAATAACACTTTTAGTCGAATTTATCATCTTAAAATCAAACATTTAAATTGTTATGTTTATTAAATTATGAAGGTGACAACATTGACATCTTTTAAAATAAAATAATATTAGTGTCGTAATTGATTTTATAAGGAACCAAATCGTCCACAAGTTGACAATTGGATAGTTATGATTTAGATATAGACTACCAATATGTTTCGGTCAGGTTTTATGTCATTTAATGGGCATTATGTTTTAAATAAATACAATATTATTGATTTGTATAAGATATGTAGGTAATAAAATATTTCTTAAAAATTAAAAATAAATTACATTAACAATGAAAAACATTATAGCTATAAAATTAGTATTTCAAATACAATTTATATTTTTTATAAACTTATATTAAAAAAACATTAATTATTATTGTTTGATGGAGTCATATTTCACTTTATTTAAATAAAATAAATTAATTCTCTTAATCACATCTATGTTGGATCCAAAATATATAATTTCGACCCAAGTATATTTTAGGATAAAATATAATCATCTAATTATATTAATACAAGTGTTAGGGTAATTTTATAATAATATATTTACCCATAATCTTCTAATTTACCTTTAATTTTGGTGAATAAAATTTAACATAGTTACTATTCATAATGCCTAAAAATAAAAAGTATCCTAATAACCTAATTTGGACCAAATTATTCCAAGTATGGAATCCATTTTTCCAAATTCTATACACAAAAGTGGCAGTATTTAATTTAAAATTAATCCCCCTATTGAGAAAATAGGTTTTAAAAGATAAAACATTGCCAATGATTGAAAAGTTTTTATCTATTCAGTGAAAAATTAATGCTAATGAATTGCATTATATTAAATGGTAATAATATATTGTATTTATTATTTAAATCCATTCAATATTATAATTTAACCATATATATTATCTTGATGAAAAAATATGTTTTTATTTAAAATTTGGCATATTTTTACTATTAATCAAAATTTGAAAGTTAACATAAAAATATTAAAAAAAATCTAAAGTAAATTTTTATATACTTATGGTAATGAATAACATTATTTTTTCAAATTGAATTCGTAAATGTTTAAAAACTATATTTAATGTTTGTGCCCCATTAAAAGGCGGTAAAACTGTATTTTGGGAAAAATATTTCCTTTATACAAAAAATTGATTTTGTTCTCATAACATTTTATAGAAAATGATTAAGATGAATTATAATGTAATAAAATTCAAAATGAGGTTAATTATATTCATAACTTCAAGTTCATAATAATATTAGAACAATATATCATTGTTTAGTGAAAATCAGTATTGCGTACAACACATGCTATTGAGGAAAGTCGATCTTGCGTGCAACCAAAGCAAAGATTAGTGTTTGCGTGTACTACAAGAAAATATGGGGTTCTGTATAGCGCATTATAATATTGGTGTAGTGTAAAACACAATATATTAAAACAATTAAAAATAATATTTCTCATAAAATCTAGGGGTGTTACAATTGTAATATTCTAACATCATATCCCCCCTATTCTCTAGGAATCTACATAAAATATACCTGAATTCATCTCCAAAAAATCTATCCCATATATTTTAGTCATCTTCACTATCACCACATGTGTGGGACCATGTCTCATGAATGGGCAAGTATAAAAAAATAATAGAATTCTAAAAAATCTTAAGGGGAGTGAAAATGAATAATAAAATTTATTCCCAACACAGGTGTTGTCTAGATAAAGGATTAAAAACAAAAACTGAAACACCAAACCATCTCATGTGCCATTAATGAATATGTATCCAAAAAAATTCAATAGGATTAATCCAGTTATTCTCAACAATATGATCATCTAAAACACTAAACCATCCTCGAAAACACTGCTCCAATCCTTGAAGCCACATCATATGGAAAATCAACATTCATAAAAAATGAGGATTCCATCAATTTGATGAAGTTAGGAAAATATATTATCAAATACAAAAAATGAAACCCCTTGGTTTCTATGGAATCATTATCCACATAGAAGTCACCACTACAAAAGAGTGGAGTAGCCATTCCACCTCATGTAAATGCACGAAGGGTAGCACACTCATCCATAACGAATATTGACATCCTAAAGTTTCTATTCCTATCACAGGGTAATTTATATACATATATATGGTCATATAAGTTCTCAATAAATTATGTTAATTCTCATTGGTCATATACATTCCATGTATTCAGAATTTCACCCATGATCTCGATATTGTCATTTCTTTCTACTTATGGGACTTCAATATTTTTATTATTGACGACTATATGACTCTATTAGTGTAGGTGTAATGAAGATTATAGTAGAGGATCATGAACATTGTCTAAGCACACAAGTCAAGGGGAATACTTACCCCACAAAAAGGGTATCCCACAACCTATAATATTTTGGACAATCTTGAACCTATCTAATCCATTAGGTGAGTATCACGTCACCTATTTTTAGGGGCTATTGATATCCCACCATTGGGATGGTAAGAGATAATTACACTAACTCTATATTAATGATTATTTATCTAAATAAAAATATTATTTAAATCCATGCATGGTCTATTAGTGAAAAATAGGTTAGTAAAGATAAATTCTTCTAGTTTCTCAACTCCATGTTTGTTTGAAAATAAAATATCACATTGAACATGGAATTACACATATATGGGACATCTAGAAGTCCATAAATGATGTTTAAGGGATATAAATGATGTGTAAAAGTAGCACATATTTTGACCACCCAGGTCTACCTCATGAATTTTCACTACTAGATAACATAGAATACTAAAAAACAATATCATGACATATGTGATGATCAACAAATCATATAGGGCCAGGGTCCATCACTCACCATGGGCCTCTTTCCAATTTATGATCAATCATGGTGGTACACAAGATGTAGGCCTTTCATGAACATCCATGTTGGTCACTATCTTTTCCCAACTACATTCTCCATGCACACATTTAGCAAATCATCATGGGTCACAGGGTGTACAAGACCAACCCCACAGTCATGAGATACATATCTCAATTCAAATTCCCTAACTTCATATTAATATGAATTTAACTATTTGTGTTATTTTTAAATGCAATTTGTGTTGTATTTAAATATTTTTATTCTAGATTCACTCATAGTCTTCTCCTTATGTGATTTCATAGGAACATTTCTTATTGAATTTCCAGTAAAACATGTTATAATTCTTCGATATTTGTCCAGATGTTGGATTATAATATCCCCTCATTAAAAAAATGATATTTCACCACCTTTCATCACCGTCTCATCTCCTCACATTCCAAAACTTCTGAAAATATGATATTACATTATGTTACCTAATTTTTTTTGTCACCCATGATCCTCTATCATGTAATGGCCTGTGGATTTGAAATTATAACAAAATTAAATAAATATTTTTTTTGATGACACAATGAAATGGAATAATAAAATAGTCAAGACAATAGTCAAAAATATTATTAGTGATTAAATCATAATGAATTAAGGGAGATATAAACAATTTAGAAGGGTGAGAATCTACGATGTTCATTTCATAACCTTTCATCCCGTGTGGTCAAATTATTTTTAGATGCAGATAAATATTAAAATTTCAAAAATATATAAATTAAAATTGATTCCTAATGATCCTCATGGAATCAATTAAGGGTAAAAATAGTCCATGTCATAATGACATCAATGATGGAATACATACACTAATTATCCATGGAAAAAGAATGAGCCATTATCCAATAAAATAATACGTACGTAAAAGGATGATCCAAGATTATTCAATTACAATTATGTTGTTTCATGATTTGATAATCCAAATCACATAATATCCAATAATAATACATAAATCTATAATCAACACCATGATATTATTCAATGTTGTAGTAAATCTCATACTCATTCACTATTGATCATTTTGAACTATCATAAGATCACATTATATCCCTCTTAATAATGTTATACCTAGGAAAAATGTACGTAATCCAAAAAAGAGCCCATAATTAGACTTGTCATATTGAAATATAGGATTCAAAAAACCATGAAATTAAATGGTTTATAAATAACTAAATTAATCAACACTAATAAATGATTATATCAAGAAAATTGAGTAGAAACTAAACTTATACTATACAATAGTGAAACCCCTCATCAAATACATAACTGCATGATCAATTTCTCAATTTGATGCTCCGTTTATGTGTTATTGTTATTTCATTTGAAATAAAAAATTGTAGACTAAAAAACTATAATATTTTTTTATTTTAACGTTGTACCTTTGAAATTATTTTATTTGGACATCGTCTCAATTATGTAACCTAGAAATATAATATAAAATATTTTGGGGTCTTAAAAAATAGTTTCTTAGCACCATTAGTAGATCTCATTTTAAAATATATATTTAATAAATAAATATAACACATATATTAAATCTCAAAATTCTTATAAATTCACCAAATCACACCCCAGGGGTAAATTCTACTCCATGATACCAAAGAAGCAATAATAATTTTTTTAGGGAATCCACCTAGGTTAATTTACCTTCCCTTCATTTTTGGTGATCCTAGGACTCAATAAATCAAAAACCTTATATGTCATAGGCAACAAAAAATATTCTTCACCACAACCATGATCCCAAAAAATGATAGTACATGAATAGGATATGAATAAATCACTAAATTAAAAAAATAACAAAAAAATGTGTAAAACCTCATGAAATCACACATAAAACCTCATCCTATAGAAATATGACCTATATGATAATTTGAAACATCATTTTAGATGATGCATAATATTTTAAATCATATATGGATGTAGTATCTCAAGTTTAACATGATTAAGGAAGGAAGAATAATTTTGAATATACCCTTATAATATCTATTAAACCACCATGATTAAAATTTATATAAATATGAAAGTCCTTTTAACTTATATGACATGATAAATTCTTCAAGACAATTTCTATAAACCTCAAAAGGTTCATTAATATGGCCAAATAAATAGGGACTTCCAAAACTCCCCACATACTAAATAGTTTTCAAGATGGTCTTAGAATAGAGTAACCAATATATATTATACAATCAAATAAGGAACCTATGAATTTTCCTATGATGCTATTAATATTTTTTTCATTCTTAGTATAATAAAATATTGTTGTGCACATTAGTATCAATAACCATATTTTCAAACATATCAATGTCACACAATGAATTTTTGAGAAACCCAATTGACCAATATCTAAAGAGAAAGGGAATATCCATTCAAATAACGCATCCCAATTAGATACAAACATAAAAATATACTAATTATTGGATATAATTTAAATTCATCTAATAAGAAATACCTCACCAACCATGTGACACTATACTCCCTAGAATAAATGCACTAATCATTACCACTAATAATAATCACCCAAGGACCATGCTATACTATATTAATATCTTTTTGGGATGTCCATATTGATACTCATTATGATAATTAGGGAAGAATTTATTTCCACATAATGATGTAGATAACAGCCCAAAAATAATTAAGAAATAATTACAGTGCTAAAAATATTTTTAGTTATAATACATTTTCATAACATATTTAATTATAAATTTAATGTTAAGGAAATTTCTATTGAACAATGGTGATCAATAGTACCTGTATTTTCTCATTCATCATGGATTCAATTACATGGAAACTAGAAAATTTCAATAATGTTTTTTTCATTTCATTAGTGTGACAATCCTTTTCTTTTTTAAACAAAAATTCCGGATTTATTACATAACATTACATGTAATAAAATCTATAAGATTTAAAATACTACTATATTTTTTAATTAAATAAATTAAATAACATCATAAAATAGGGAATAAATTACCATTATCCATGTATTATATAACATGATCATATTATTACATCATACATAAAACTAGAAGGAATAATATGTGTACATACATAAGAATAGGGTGAGAATTGAAGCCTAGTAAGGGAATAAAAAATTAATAACATAAAATAATTTTTATATGATATATATTTGTTATATTAAGGAGACATAAAATGGTTTAGATTAAAAAACATAAACAATGAGGACTGATATATCATAATAACATAATGGAATAATGAGAAATGTGTAAACAACATCAAACATGGAATCATAATCATAGGTCGAGGATAATGTCCATTAAATTATGGTTGGAAACATCCCATAATAAAATAGGATCACTCAATAATCTCTTAGATGATGTATTATGAGAATAAAATATTACACAATGCATTAGAGTGATATATAATGTCATTCACACTAGTCACAATAATTAATTTTACTTGAATAAATGTGCCATATAAATTATAAAACATGGAATCATTTTTCATCACAATTTTCTCAACGATCAAGGTGATTAGAATATATACTTGTAATTCCCTATTAATAGTATAATAAGAACATAAATTCTAATACAATTTATAGTAAATTGGTTATGTGTATTATTTGTACATTTTTTTAATGTAAAATCACAATGATAATTCGACATCATTAAGATTGAGAAATAATCTTCATTAGAATGAATAAGAAAAGAAAAATGGTTCTATAATAATTTAGACATAATATGGGAAACAAATTTACATTGAAGAACATATAAAAATATTAGGAATTGGTGAAAATGAGCTTAATATAATGATGATACATGAATAAAGTGGAGAAGGAAAAGATCACTTACCTTGAGTGTATAAATAAAAAATCATATGAGGAGATTATTAAGAGATGAGGGACACCATGGTAAGACTATATAGAAGTTATAGAATTTTAATAACATTCCATATTTTTTTTAGTTGAGGGAAATGGGTGGTTCGGTGGGGTAATATAGGAAATGAGTGGGGTGTTCTTTTTTTATGTCCCAAACTATGTTTTTGGACAATATATAATAATATAATCAAAACCAAAGTCCCACTAAAGGGTTTTGACCATTATTTATTTCCTACAGGTTTTTTTCATTAATTTATAAGGAAAATGTATGAAATTATCAAAATATTTCCATTATCAGTGTGGAAGTGAGTCATGTAATTAATCAAATTAATTTAAAAACATATAATATATTATTGATTTTTAAGAGTCCTAAAGGATTTATACAACTAATAAAATAAAAAAAATCAAATTATATAAAATGTGAAGAATATATTTCATTGATAATACACATTATTGTATTTAGTACAACAATTCATGATCATTTTTAGTCATTATACATGTAGTATACATTATTAATCGACTCTTTCCACTAGGGGTGTTAACTGAGAGATGTGATAACACTAAAATGATACCAAAAATCATCTTGATATAAACTAATTTTACTCCAAGTATGTTAAGGTCCTTTACTCATACCCATAAAAATGTTATTGCACTAATCATGAAGGAAACACTGGTCCAAGAAGACACACAATACGAGAATTGACATCATCGATGTAATTCATCCAAGAGATATCACATCATTAGGATCAACCCATATATCATTGATAGATAATAATATAGATACCAATCAATATAAAACTATACTAACATTATTTATGGGTATTCTGATATTTCCCCCAAAATTAGGTATCTCAAATAATATGGAAGAACACCTCCATCACAAATTCCTTGAATCAATGAGAACATGCTCATTGGATCTATACACTAATAATGTCACATTGGAACCCAGTAGACCAAAATCCTAAGATAGGGGATCTAGCCTATCCCTTGTGAGGGAAAAACCATATTGGAACCAATAAAATATTAATCACTCATAGATTGTATCTATCCCATGATCTAATGGCGGGGAATATAAACCAATTCTAGAAAAATATAAACCATATCTCCTTAGATATGGAATCAATCTTTGGTTATATGGGGAATAAAGAAAACCCATTCCCGTAACCCAAACATATAACATAGATATGGATCAACACTACGATCCTCTAGGGACACCATATTACATATATAATATCATAGAGGTCATAAAATCATATAAAGGGTCATTACCCATTAAATATTGGTCAATTAGAATTGAAAAAATCCATCTATTAGATCTCTCAAATTTTTGGATCTTATAACTATTGATGCCACAAACCATATAGAAACAATCTACTACTTAGGTAATAAAATACCCACAAATTTCTCAACCCAATTGATATTATCTACAGAGTAGGGGATCATATATCAATATTATTCCACAACATTAATAAAACATCCCACAATATAGGGGATCATACTACCGAAGATACCACAGACCCTACCAGTATATCCTTCTATATTAGGCATCACCACTTGTGTAGTCTTGATGACGATTATAACAAGATCCCATTCTTGGGAAAAAGATATTCTAGATGATCCCACATAATACTCTCTATAGAAATGTAATACATCTTACTACATGATAGAGGATCCCAGAATTACACTCTGGAGGTATGTTATAAATCTATAATCACTCATCCTATCAATGTGATCAAAATCATGCACTGATTATATAATTAGACATGTTTCCTTAAATGGATGGACCGACAGAGCTCAATAAACCACTATATATCTCAACCTTTCTAACCCAATATATCTAAAACATATAATAACCTCAAACCACATATTCCAAAATCATGTCCACTATCACGTTCTTCATAGAAAAAACTCTTGACAAGATTTTCCCAGTCAAAAATATGATCCCCAAATATGTATACACACTTGGTAGAAGCTCCAATTTTAGGATTTACACAATATATTTGGGGATATACTCATATTGTGACCCTACATGAACACCCAAATAATTCCACTAATAACACGACATGGATCGGAATGTTGACCTACATAGAATGTACCTGTGGTATATGGAGTGTCACTCTTCATGAGGGACTAGACTGTGTATTACATTCACACAGCTATGCTATCCATTTCAACCACACAGTTTGAACCACTTGGTATATAAATTATCTTTTCTAAATGGCCCCTTTGTCATGTCTCTTGCATGTTTCTGTGTCTGGCACCTTGTGCCTGTATAATATTGTGTTGCACTTGCAAATGACCAGGTACGTTAAGATGTATTACCTATAAATTTATTAATTCCACACAACATAGTGTCATAACACATCATGTATCCCATGGTAAATAGTGCGTAGTCCTCAAAACACATATTCCCAAAACTAATGTAATATAAGGGATGTTCCTATGACCTACATGCCATGTATATGGGAAAAATAATTTTTCATTGTTTCTCAACAATTCGGTCTCTATTGGAACGATATGTGGGGGTAGATTCATTAGGATATTTTGGGACATTTAGAAATGTTGGGCGAGTGAGGACTATTGTATATTATTTTCTTGTTTTCCTTAAATTACATAAATTCATGAAATCATACTCATTTATAATTTGAAAAAATATATCATGGAAAAATCTCATGTTTTATTTTAGGAATAACAAAAAATGTTTCATGATGTATCAATGATTATGAAACCAATTCAAAATTTTCAATCCTAATATAATGTGTTAGGTGGGATATCAATCATGGTGGTAGGGGTATTACGGTAACACAAGTGGGACACACCTATGACATGGGAGTGTAAATTGTTTAAAAAGGAGTAAGCTCTAAATCATTTCCTTATTCATGATTTAGGTTGAAATATTTGGTTTCAAAGAGTGGTATAATATCGAAAATTTTCACATATAGTTTTTTCATTATTATCTATGAAATGCTTATTTATTTTTGTTCATTATTGTTTCTTCATTCATATGTCATTTTCATTGAAATAGTTAAATATTTAAAGAATTGTTTTGTTATATAGTTCTCACACAACTTGTTATAACCGTGAAGAAATCAAGGAAAAGGTCAATATTTTGTAACAGTGTGTATTTTATTTTTTGATGCACATTTTACCAAACTATACAGCCCAACTGTGTAGGTTCCTTTGTGAGGCAATGGTGTTTTTCATGGTTCATGGATGGTTATGATAATATCGTGGTCTACCTATAACACCCCGAGATTTTAAGACAAATATTATTTTTAATTACTTTGATAAATTGTGTTTTACGCTACACCAAGATTAGCTTGTTCTATATGCGAAACCATATTAGCTTGTATTATACACAAGCACTATTCTTGGCCTGTGTTGCACGCAAGAGAGACCTTCCTCAATAGCATGTGTTGTACGCAATACCAAGTTTCACTAAACAAAGATATATTGTTATAATATTATTATGAAATAGTAGTTATGAATACTATTAACCACATTTTCTATTTTATAACATCATCATTCATCTTTCACATTTTATAGATCATGGTATGAGAACAAAATAAATTTATGGGGTAAAATATTTATTTAAAATAATACAGTTTTGTCGTCTTTTGATAGCACACCAATTTTAAATATAGTTTCTAACAAGTTTATAAGTTTAATTTAACAATATAGAATTACTCTTTTGAATCTAGATATAATAATATACATTGGATAATGATTTCTTATTTTTATGATAACGTTCATATTTTGATGAAGAGTAAAAATATGCTAAATTTTAATTAAAACAATTTTACTCATCAAGATAATTTTTTGGTTATATTATAATAAATAATGGTTTTAATTTATAAAGAGAATATATTTGTTCCATTTAATATAATTTACCTAATTATCATTAATTTGGCATTAATTCATAAGTAAAAACATTTCAATCTTCTGTAATGTTTTCAATAAAAATCTTTATTTTCGACAACGTGATTAATTTTATATTAATTAATTCAAATTCTTAGTTTTTAGTTTGAAAAAATGGATTCCATAATTGGAATTAGTATGTAAAAATTATTTTAATAGGATACTTTTTATTTTTGGGCATTATGAATAGTAATTGTGGTAAATTTTATTTACCATAGTTAAAGGTAAATTATGTAATTATGGGTAAAAAAATTATAAATTTACCCTAAAACTTGTGTTAATATAATTGGATGATTATATTTCATCCTAAGATATACTTAGGTCGAAATTATATCTATTAGAACCCAGTTTTATGTGATTAAGATCATTAATTTAATTTATTTAAATGAATGTTAAATATGTCCCACTCAAACTATAAATTAAATTATTTTTAATATAAAGTTATACTGAATATAAATTCAGTTATAAATAATTCTTTGAAAACTAAATTATTTTATCATGGTAATTTATTTTTAATTTTTATGAAATATATAATTAATTTTATATCTTATACATTAATGTTGTAGAAATTATTTATTTAGTGAAAAATATATAATATAGTTTTTATTAAACTTATTATACCCATAAAACCCAAAAAACCATACCAAACAATATTTTTCGTGTACATACAAACCATAAGCATAAAAATGTAGAATTTTTTACCATTATTAGCCTTATTAATGTGATTATGAAACTTATATTCTTTTATTTTAAATGATGTCAAATTTTTCACCTTCATAATTTAATAAACATAACATTTTAAAAGTTTGGAGTTTTAGAAGATAAATTCCACGAAAATTATTCTTATGAAATCTAATAAATCTATATTCCTCATAGTATTTTATTTTAAATTTTTATGAAACAAACATGTATATTAAATAATTATACAAAAATGTTTTATTAATTATTTTATTGAGGAAAATATCAAATAAATGGTCTTAAAAATATTAATATAAATATTTTATGAACTAATTAATATTTTCCTAGAATTTTCTAGAATAATATGACATGTTAGGAACCTATTAAATATTTTGGTTCGAATAAATGTTCAGTGTGTATTTTATTTAAATTAAAATAAATTAATAGTGTCAAAATTTACAGTATTGGTATTTTATAAAAACAACATATTATTAAACTATTTAAAAATGAAAAAAATATTTAAATTTTAAAAATTAAAAATTATATAGTCGACAAGTTTATAAATTATCAAATTATTGGAAATTGACAACCTATTAGTATTTATTTATTATAATTTAAAATTTAGAATATTATTACCAAAAATAAAATTAAATAGATTAAATAAGGATAAATCAAAATGATAAGTTTTTAAATAAACATAAAACGTGTATAATTTTTTTTGGTTGATGAGATTACAACCCCGGCTCATCTCATATTATAATTGAGTCATGTTTGGATTTATTTAAATGGGGTATGAATTTATTATAAATTAATATTTTTTAGGATTCCAAAGGTGCCCCTCTCCTCCCTTATAATAGGAAACCTCCCTCCTCTCCACTTCACAAAATTGTTGGGCAATCTAATTCATCCAAAACTTACACATTTTACATATAAAATCCACTAGAAACATACTAGTGGTCCTGGTATTCTTCAAATACCAATGTTTCTACACTAAGAAGAGGTTAAGAGGAGGCGCGTCAATGAAGAGGTAATATATTTTACCGGTTCATTCAAACTTATTTATTCTCCTAATTCCTCTATATGATGTGATTCATTATTAAGTAATAACTGTCATATCATTTTTATATTGATATGTTATTATGAATATGAAACAACCATATTCTATCTTCTGTAAATCCTATGAAAAAATTAAATCACCATGTGTGCATACGTACGACTTACAATCTCTATGTTGTGGTGTAATTTTTATTTCATCACTAACATACTTGGATGTGTATAAGGACATAATAAATAACTATACATGATTATTTGAATGTTTTATTTATTCTGAAATATTATACACCATACAATTCAATACAATTCCACAATCATGTGAATGATAGCATCGATCGTGCGTACGTATGGCCTACCTTCTCTATAAGGTGATGTGACTCATTCAATATGATATTCATTGAATAATGAATATATAAATGAATTTAATGAATAAATATGATATATATTACACTAATACCATTCTTTAAATGATTTTTCAATTACCTAAAAAGAGTAATAAGAATTTATTCTACAAAACATGCATGAAAACATAATGCAATGAACACACGAATAAAATGTACCAATGAAATATTACTAATAAGAAGATAAGAATATGACCATATATGATATCATAATAATGAATATAATTCTGGAAGAAGTCAATGACATAATTTATATCATTATATAGGAGTTTCGAATACGTTCAAATAATATGGGACCAATTGTAATGGATAATTATTCCAATCTCATTCTTATCCAAGATTTTTTTATTCATAAGTAATTACTAGGTTTATATTTATCATACATGTAAATTTTTTCTAAAAATGTTTTCATGTATGTTTAAAGTATTTTTTACCCATTTTTTACTTTTACTACATGGTATTTAAATAATCATTCTTTTTTTTACCATATGAGGTACTTTTTGACTGTTCCAGTAAATGTACGAGAAGAATGTTTTTGTTTAACTTATACGGAATTAATGAATTTTTCAACGATTACATAATGTATTATTTACATGAATATTTATATACAATATTAATTATTATTTTCAAAAAAAAATTCATTTATTTTAAAATTTTATGTCATTTTGAGAAAAGATGATAAATTTGAAGAAGAAAGGATATTTTCCTCAAGAATTCATTTTAAGTGTTTTATCAAAATTATTTCCCATCTAAGATGACATTATTTAGTATGATTTTGATTCAAGTATAATGTCTCTATTATTTAAATGGTTTTATTTTTCTTATGATGAAAATATATCCATTAGTTTGATATGGATTATATTAAGATGGGATGTTGTTTATGAAACACGTTTTATTCATTGGGTTATGATGAATGATTTATGATTGTTTTGTGGCACATGTAGGAATGATTTCAATATGAGAATGGTGGGACCTATATCTCCCTCCAATGAATTGGGTATAGATTTATATATCATGACATAGACATTGCCGGAAAAGAATGCAAATCTGGTTCAATAATACAGGGCTAGAACGGAATGTAAACCGAGTTCTGTATTGGACTTTGTCCACTGTGATAGTCTTAGTAGAAATGTCTTGGCATATATGTGAATCATATCATGTGATTAATGGTTTTCTATAATTAAATGTCTTATTCCCATGCTATTTTATCATGATTAAGGTTTCATTATGATCTATGCCTTATGTAGTGTAATGTTTTATCTCAATACTCATGATTTTGATGTTTAAATATTATGTTGATGCTTTCATATTCAAATGTTTATGGATTGTTTTATGTTTTCCATGTTTACCCTTACTGATAATTTGAGATCACCCTTTATATTTTTTCTTTTCCCGATGATATAAAGAAGCATTTTAGAAAAGAAAACAAAATGGGAAGATCATTATGGGAGATTTTGAACATCTTTCACCTTGTTTAAAAGATTATGTTCTTTCATTATAAAGACATGAAACTATTACAGTCCTTGGTTTTCTGTTTCTGTTATGTATTAAGTATTACTAAAATGTAATGTAATGTCCATGTACCTCAATCTATTGTCTCTATAGTTAGTCTCATAGTAAAGGATTAGTTAACCTTTGGGAAGTAGGATGTGAAAAATTTAGTGAGATTCCTATACATATTTCTATGGAATGTCTAGGGATTTCCTTATGGTTAAGTATAAGTATTGGTTATAGTCATATAATTACGGTAACAATCATATAATTAAACCTTACATGTTAGATATTGATGTACCCCCCTGATTATGATGTTTTCCTAGTATGATTTTTCCTGTCACACTATTCTTTTTGAGTTTTAGATAACGACTGGAACCTGAAGGAAACATGTTAATGATCAATGCATAGAAAAATGCAATGATTGCCCATCTGAACAACCAAATGTTATGGTAAATATAGTGACAAATATTATTTCTATACTTACACAAGAAATAGATCATTTTGGACATCCAAATGTGTAGAGAGGGGGAAAATATTCTACTAAGTCCTTCATGAGGTAACATCCACCACCATTCAATGGGTCTAATGATCAACTTGTTACTGAACAATGAATCAGTACCATTGGAAATATATTTTCCATACTTCACTATTTAGAACATGAAATAATCATTTTTGTTGTTTACCATTTAGAAGGGGATGCACAATAGTGGAGGACACTAATTAAGAATACAAGGCCCCAAGATAGAAATCGAATCCATGGGATGGGATGAGTTCAAGAACTTGTTTTTCAATAAATAATTCTATTGAATTATTCAAACAATGATGGAAAATGAGTTCGATGAGCTTATGTAAAAGGATTATAAATCTGTCGGTATATACAAGGAGAATTTTACACGGCTTTCAAGGTATGCATTTGGCTTTATCATCCAACCTGATTGTAAAGTTGATCGATTATTAAGTGGCTTAAAACTAGTCTTCAAAGGGAATTAGCGATAAGAGACGTCATTAAATATGAAAAAATAGTGCATAAACTATCAAGATAGAACTGGAATTTTGTGTTAAATATCCATCACATGGATTTGACATGAAATGAAAATTTGATTTCAAAAAAATTCATAATAGTGGTGAACATAAGATGAATGTTTCGTTATTCTCAGTGCCTGGAAAGAAGCATGTTGGAGATTTTCTAAATGGGACTAGAAAATTTTTTATGTGTGGAAAAGAAGGTCATCGAGCAGCTGAGTGTCAAATTAATGGAAAAAGGTATCTAATGATTTGAATAGAGAAAATACTACAGAGAACGAACCACCAACACTTCAATGCTATATGTGCAAGGAAATGGGGAATCATGCTAACCAAATCCCTAATCCAAGGGTTAATAATGATCGACATCAACAAACTCTTAAGTAAAATTACAAAGGGATGTCACTTGAGATAACGATTGGTGATGTTGAATATGAAAACAAAGTGGAGGAATGATTAAGTGAATATGTAACAGGATTCCAAAATAGTGTTGTGGAATCTCATTTATAGTATTATGGATTATTGGAATCTCTATGTATTGGTTTTCAATAATTGTATGGTACTAGTAACCATTAAAGTGAATGAAATATTTTTTGGAAAGAAGATAATATGAACATAATGAAGGGATATAGAGAAAATAATTTGTTTTATAGTATTAATTAGATCATGACTGATATAAGGGGAAAGTTTCCACATGGTTAGAGTATATATGAAATTTTTGGATTTTATTATGTGGAAATAATTAACTTTTATATAATTCATGCTTTCACTAAGGTTCTATGGTAATTCATGTCTCAAAAAAATACATGATTAAGGTATTCACATGTTTCGAATATGACAAGAAATATATATCTTATGATATATGGGGGATAAATGATAGTAATCACATGCTTAGTATATAACCTCCCTAGTAATCTTTTTCTTTATACTATGAGATTGGACAGAAGAATTTTGGATAAGCCAAAATATTGGAATGGATTATGATGGACATCATATAGTATTGATTAAGGCTAGATATTTTTTAACTTATGATAGTATAGTTTTAGAAAAAGTACAACCCATAGGATGGGAGAGAACCCGTCATGTCAGAAAAGGATTCTGGAATCAAACCCACAACCAAAGTGCGATATGCCTTTATCATCTACCACTAGCCTACAGGAAGTCCCTAGTTAGTATAAATTAGTTTTATTTTATTATGTGGTATAATAGATGATTTATAAGTCCATATTTCGAATCATATGCGGTTAATCTCCCCATATATGGATTTATGTATATTTGATAACTTTTCCTAACCTGTTGTTCGAGATAGATGGAATGACCCATCATTTTATCACATGATTTGATAACACTTAATGAATGAAAAATTCAACTTCATTTCTTTCAATAAAGATGAATTTTATATTTTTTAGGGAATGACCAACAATAATATTAAACTGAAATCAAGTAAGTATTTCTCCTTGTGAAAAAAATTATCAACTTTAGGGAAATGATCTGGAAAACCAAAAATGTTGTCCCAATACCCTCATATCTGATGAATTAGATGGTACCTTAGATCATCACAAATTTATATCTTTGTGATTTTTATCTTTTTCAAAGCCATGTTCTCTACCACTCTCCATCAGAACATGAGGGTTATATTTCTCTTCTATGTCCATATTTTGACCTATGTTCTCCTATGTGGAAACCCAGCGATAAGTTAATTTGGGTAACCATTATGTTTCATACTTTATTTTTTTAAAATAAATTTTAGTATTATTTTTTACGATGTGAGTTTCTATGAAATAAACTTACAAGTAGTAAACGATTTATAACACTGACGAATTTCGAGAGAGGAATTTATTTTAAGGGGGGTAGAATGTAACATCCCGACATTTTATGAGAAATATTATTTTTAATTACATTGATTTCATGTGTTGTACCATACAACAAGATTATATTGTGTTATACGCAACACTATATTATCTTGTATTGTATGAAAACACTATTATTGGTTTGTGTTGCACGTAAGAGCGACTTTCCTCAATAGTGTGTGTTGTACGCAATACCGAGTTTCACTAAACAACGATATATTATGATAATATTATTTTGAACTAGACATTATGAATAGTATTATTTTTTTTAATTTTATAACATTATCGTTCATCTTACACAATTTTTAGATCATGGTATGAGAACAAAGTAAATTTTTCAGGTCAAATAAGTATTTTTTAACAAATGCAGTTTTTCCACCTTTTGATGGCAACCCTATTTTAAATCTAATTTTTAACAAGTTTAGAAGTTCAATTTTACAAAATATACTTCTTCTTGTGAATTAGGATATAAAAATTTACATTGTATTAAGTTTTGATATTTTTCTGATAAAGTTCATATTTTGATGAATCCTAAAAATATGCTAAATTTTAATTAAAAACAACTTTTTTCATCATGATAATTTATATGGTTAAGTTATACTATTTAATGTTTTTAAAGTATAAATATAATATATTTTTATAATATAATATAATTTATGTCATTGTCATTAATTTTTCATTGAATTCATAGTTAAAAACATTTCAATCTTTTGTAATGTTTTAAATAAAAACTCATTTATTTACAATGGGATTAATTTTAAAATTATCACTCCAACTTCTATATTTTAAATTTGGTAAAATATATTCCATATTTGGAATCAGTAGGTGAAAATGATGTTAATAGGCTACTTTTTATTTTTGGGCATTATGAATAGTAAAGAAGGTAAATTTTATTTACCATATCTAATGGTAAATTATGTAATTAAGTGTAAAAACTAATTTTTTAAATTACCCTTACACATTCCTTAATATAATTGGATGATTATATTTTCTCATAAAATATACATGGGTCGAAATTATATCTATTAGAACCCACTTGTATGTGATGAAGACCTTTAATTTATTTTATTTAAATGAAAGTGAAATATGTCTCACTCAATCATTAAATTAAATTATTATTAATATAAAGTTATATAGAATATAATTTATGTTATAAATATTGATTTTAAAGATATAATTTTTTTCTTTATCATGGTAATTTATTTGTAATTTTATAGAAATATGCAGTTATCTTAATAGCTTATAAATTAATGATGCAAAATTTTTTTATTCAGTGAAAAAAATAATATGGTTTTTATTAAAATAATGATAACCTTAATAGTACATGAAACGTGACCAAAACATGTTGGTAGTGTACATATACACCATAATCCTCCAAAGGTAGAATTTTTGACCATTTGGAGCCTAATAAAAGTGATTATGACACTTGTATTATTTTATTTTAAATAATGTCAATGTTGTCACATTCATAATTTAATAAACATAACATTTTAAAAGATGGGTGTCTTATAAGATAAATTCAACTAAAAGTATTATTATGAAAGATATTAAGTTTATATTAATCATTGTATTTTATTTTAAATTTTTATGAAAAAAATAAGTATATTAAATAATTATACAAAAATGTCATAGTAATTATTTTATTAAGAGAAATATCGAATAAATGGTTTAAAAATATTAAAATAAATATTATATAAACTAATTAATATTATCCAAGAATTTTCTAGATTAATGTGACATGTTAAGAACCTACTAAATATTTTTTATAGAATATATTCTCTGTGTGTATTTTATTTAAATTCAAATAAATGAATAGTGTAAAAATTACACAATTGGTATTTTATAAAAATTACATATTATTAAATTATTTAAAAATAAAAAAATATTTAAATATTTTAGATTAAAAATTATATCGTCGAAAATGTTATAAAGTAAAAAATTATGGAAAATTTACAACCTATATGTATGTATTTATTACAATTTAAAATTAACAATATTATTACAACAAATATAATTCAATAGATTAAATAAGGATAAATCAAAATGATATGGTATAAAATAAACATAAAACATGTCTAAATTTTATTGGATGTTGATATTACAACCATAAATCATCTCTTATTATTATTTAATTATTTTTTGAGGTTTTTACGAGTGTTTACAATTTATTTTAAATTAATATTTTTTAGGTTTCCAAAGGTGCCCCTCTACTCCCTAATAAAGGGGAACCTCCTCCCTCTCAACTTAACACCAATTTTTAGCTTTCAAATTCGTCCAAACCCTGCCCATTTCAGTTCTCCACTCCCCTAGAAACCTACTAGAGGAACTGTTCTTCTTCAAATAACAACTTTTATGTACAAAGAGGAGGTTAAGAGGAGGCACGTCGAAGAAGAGGTAATATCCTTTAACAATTCATTCGAACTTATTTCTTCTCCTAAATCTTCTAAATGAGTTGTTTAATTATTAAGTAATAACTCCATTATCACTTGTATACTGATATGTTATTATTAATATGAAACAACCATACTCTATCTTTTTGACATCCTACGAAAAAATGAAATTACCACGCGTGCATACGTACGACTTACCCTCTCCAGGTCGTGGTGTAATATTTTATTTCATCACTATCATACATGGATGGTTATAAGGATGAATGAAATAACTATATATGATTATTGTAAAGTTATATTGATTCTGAAATATTATACACTATGAAATTCAATAAAATTCCATAATAATGTAATGATATCATCGCTCATGCTTACGTGTGACATACTGTTTCCACAATGTGATGCGACTCATTCTACATGATCTTCATTGAGTAATGATTATATAATTGAATTGAATGAATAAATATGACATACATTACGCTAATACCATTCTGTAAATGATGTATCTATAACATAAAAAGACGAATAAGAATTTATTCTACAAAACATGCATAGGAACATCATGAAATCTTGAATAACAAGTAGCAATGAAATATTACTAATAAGAAGATAAAAATATGACCATATATGATATAATAATAAAGAATATAATTCTAGAATATGTAAATGACATTATTTAAATCTTGATACAGAAGGTTCGAATATGTAAATATCATATCGGACCTATGGTAAGGGATAATTATTCCAATATCATTCTTATCTGAGATTTTTATTCGTAAGTAATTGTTGTGCTCATATTTATCATCCATGTTCAGGTTTTATAAAAATTATTACGTGTATGTTTAAAGCCTTTTTTACACTTTTTTTACTTTAACTACATGGTATGTAAGAAATAATTTTTTTTGTTTACCATACGTGGTACTTTTTTACTTTTCCAGCAAAAGTATGAGGAGAATGTTTTTGTTTAACTAAAATGGCATGGATGAATTGTTTTTTACGGTTTCATAATTCCTTATTTCCATGAATCTTACAATGAAATATTTCATGATTATTTTCAACAAAATTAAATTTTTTTAATTACATGTCATTTAGTGAAATGAAAATGAATTTTAAGATGAAAGGATATATTCCTCAAGAATTAATTTCATTTGTTTTATCAAAACTATTTATCATATAAGATGACATTATTTAGTATGATTGTGTTTCAATAATAATGTCTCTATTGGTTACATTGTTTTATTTTTCTTATGATGAAATGATATCCATTTTTTTGATATGGACTATATTATGATAGGATGATATTTATGAAACTCATTTTATTCTTTGGGTTATGTTGAATGATTTATTATTGTTTTGTGGAAAACATAAGAATGATTTCAATATGAGACGGGTGGGACCTATATCTCCCTTCAATGCATTGGGTAAAAAGTTATATCTCATGAGATAGACATGGTAGGAATGACAAGTAAATCCAGTTCAGTAATACAGGGATGTAATGACAAGTAAACCTAGTTCAGTAACGGACTTTGTCTACTATGATTGTCTTAGAATCAATGCCTTGGTTACTATAGAAATAATATCATGTTCTTAATGGTTTTACTCAATTTTATGTTTTATTCACATTCTATTTTATCATTATTAATGTTTCTTTATGATCTATGACTTATGTACTGCAATGTTTTATGTTATCACCCGTGATTTTGATGTTTAAATATTATGTTAATGTTTTCACGTTCAAATGTTAATGGATTGTTTTATGTTTTTCAGGTTTACCCTTACTGAGCATTTAAGCTCACCCTTTATATGTTTTCATTTCCCTAGGATTTATGGAAAAATTTTAGGTATGAAATAGAAAGGGAACGATCTTTAAGAAAGATGTTGAAGATCTTTCACCATGATTAGAAGATTATGTTCTAAGTTTCCAAAGACACTATTAAATTACTGTACTTAGGTGTCTATTTTTTTATATATTATGTATTTTGCAAAAAAATTGTAATGTCTATGTGCGTCATGCTTGGGTCTCTACACTAACCAGAAATATAAAACAACAAATTCCCAAATTCCCTCTATTCAATCTAGCAATTACATCCCATTCTCTAACCCGTGCAATTATAATATCCCTCAAAAAATAACTCCCCATCATATCCTATATTTGTAAGGATTTCAGGTAGAATAATATTAGAATTCATCATGAAATTAATATTTATATATTTTATCTTCCATCTCTTGGTTGTATCTATCCTCATATCTTAGTTTTCATTATTCACCAATTCCAAAGATCCATATGGGATATAAAACCCAATCTAAATTATTCCATTTCTGGGTTTTATGATTCCTCTTTATCCCATATGATCTATTATACAATAAAATTTAGTATTCAAATAGGTTCTTAGCTATTTAAATGGACTAAGTTTAGTGTATTTTTATTTTATCGATTTTTATGTAATTTAATATGGTTGAATAAATTCATATATAATTATTTAATCATTTTGATTCATAAAAGAATACTGTGAAATAAACTTTTTATGTGTTTGGTTAACAAAAAAAATCTATTTGTATCGATGTGTAAATTGATAGATATAGAATTACATTATTATGGAATGAGTAATAAATGGGAAATAAATTAATTAGTTATGGAAAAAAATGGAACACATGGGTATATATTTTGGAAGGAAATGAATATTATTTCGAGGAATGGTAAATCATATATAGCCTTTCAACTATGCTAAAATATGAACTAATCATATTGGAAATTAGTTGTGGTATCAGGATTGGGTGTCACAATGATACTAAGAACATGAGGAAGTGTTTAAAATTTGTTCTTCATCCATGGAATATATAGGATGAATCATTAGAAGTTTTAGGATACAAGGATGTGGCCCCTACATTAATAAAGATATGGTTGTCCCATTCTTCATATATTTAAATTATTTTCATTCTCTAATTTTTTATATAAAATATTATTATCATGTTTTTATTTAAAATACATTAAAACTAGAATGATTATCATTTTTATAACAATTTTTTCACACGAATGACATGGTGTGATCCTATTACGATAAATATGATCACACCCTATATACACTAAATGGGTGTATATAGTCATTTCTTTCAAACACTTATAAATAAATGGTGTCATTAATAGTAAATGAATACTCATGTCTGTATAGATTTGGTGATTTAGTTTACTGACATGAATTAGCCAACATGGGTGTCACCTGGACAAGATATAATACGATTGTTTCACCCAAATACAATATCTAATTTTTTGTGGTCTAGTGACTGGCACTGAAATGTAATATCATATACATTAGAGGTCTTATCCCATCATAACCTGTAATATTTTTATATTTGAAAAGTATAGGGTATGAATAATCAATTATACGAAAAATATACCTTAAACAAACTAAAAAGAATTAAAAAAATAAATGAGATTTATAATAAAACAAAAATTTATCAATTAGTAGCAAAATTATACAATGTGGAAAAAATAAAAACCAAAATTCCAAAAAAGGGTTTAGAAAATAATTTATGATAAAGAAACCCACATAATAAACTTACTATAAACAAGACCATATAATCAAAACATCATGACTTGGCACTTTTTTGATCTTATGACAGCATATCCCCCCTGTTCACTACGGTTGAAAAAAAACAAATTTAAATGGATTCTACACCCAAAAATCTATCTAAGAATTTATAGTTATCTCCAATAACACAACATGTGTCGGCCCAATGATCATGCATGTTTGAGTATATTCAAATTCGATAGAATTATGAAAAACCATTTAGTGATTTAAAATAAATAATCAAATTTAATCCTATCATAGGAGGTGTCTAGGTGATGGATTGAAAAAGAAAACAAAAACTCAAAATCATCTCATGTTCAATAAATTAATATGTAGCCTATAGAAATAAAGAGATGTAAACCGGATATGATGAACAACAAGGGCCTCTAAAACACCGAAACCTTAGGTAACCTCCACCCAGTCTTGGATCCCACATCACAGGGATATTCAATGGTCATAATAAATGGGGTGTTCATGAATTTTAAGATGTTAGGATAATATTATATAACATCAAATATAGACACCACTAGGTTTTTGAGTAATCATTTTCCTTATATAAGTCAACACTATATAGTATTAAATTAGTCCCACCACCTAACAAACCCAAGAAGGGTAGTACAGTCATCCATGAAGAATATTCTCATGATAAATTATCACTTGATACCAAGTGTAAATTATTGACTAAGATATGGTCATTGATGTGATCAATACATTTTGAGCAATATCATTCATCAAATACATTCCATGGATTAAAAATTTCATCAAATATATCTATCAATATTCTCCCTTCAACCAGTATAACCTCTAAATTCATATAAATGAAGTTCATATTCCTCTAGTAGAGTTTTGGAAATGGGGAAGATAGGAGATGATCATGACCTTTGACTTAGCTCACAATACAAGGGTATTGCCTAAATCACATATAATAGATTCCACACACTATAATAGTATGGTAAATATTGAACCTAACTAATCCATTAGAAGAGTATATCATCACCCATTCCCTTAGGGGTAATTGTTAACCACTCCATGGGATCATAAGAGGATATTTCTCCCTAACTCACCAATAAGGATGGTTTGTCACTATTTATCTATGATTGAAATCCATGTATTCAATATTAGTGATGATGAGGTCAGTTATGAACATTTCTACTAATTTATCAACTCTGAGTTGGGATTAAAAAACCATCATAGTGAACATGGAATTCCTCTCACAGGGCCCTTATAAAAGCCCATAAAAATGTCAAAGGGCTGTAAATTGTATTTCCAAGGGGTACACATTATGAACATCCATGTCGACCCCTTGGTTTTTTACTACCACACAACATGGAATACTAAAACCTACATAATGATATCTGTAATGTTCCACAAAACATGTAGTTTTGGGTTTCAACAATCATCATAAGCATGTACCTAATTTATGTTCAATCATGATGGTATATGGGGTGTGATCATGGCATACTCATCCATTTGGGACCCTACCTTTTACCGAATTCATAATCTATGAACACATAAGGTACACTGTTAAGGGTTACATGATGTGTGGGACCAACCATAGAATCTTTTGATATATATCTAAATCTATATTCTCTAACACCAACTTATTATGAATAAGACTAGGTCTGTTCTTCTTAACTATTTTTGGGTAGTCTATAAATTTCTTAAATGTTAGATTCACCCATAGGCATCCCCTTATATGATTTTATCTTGACTTTTTCCTTTAAATCATTATTAAATCATGTCAACGATCAATAAATATATTGTCAGATGCCAAATTCTGACATCCCCTTATTAGAAAAATAAATTTTCACCTCCTTTGATCATAGTCTCATCTTCCCACATACCTCATCTTGTGAAAAATTGATATCCCATTATCATACATGATTTTATTTTATTACAAATTATCTCATGTCATGTCATGGTTCATGTATATTAAACAATATAAAAAATGAATGTATATAATTTTTCATCATTTAATGAATTGGAATGTGAAAATAGTCAAACCACAAGTCAAGCAGAATATTAGTTATAAATTCATGATGAAGGGAGGAAGGGATGAACAACTCATGAGGGTGATAATCAATTATGTTCTTTTTATGACCATTCATCTACTGATTACAAATAATATATATATTTAGATAAATATTATAATTTAAAAAATATATAAATTGGTAGGGCTTCCTAATAAAAATTATAGATTCAATTAAAGGGAAAAAATAATCTATGTCATAGTGAAAAAATGAGGGGATATATATAATAGTTTTTCATGGATAAATAATGATTCATAATAAAATAAAATAATCCCTACCTCACTGGATGCTCATATTTTGTTTAATTCCAATAGTGTTGTTTTTGGAAATAATCATCGACATTAAATCAAATCAGATCCTAACCATAAATCTATCATCAACACTATGATCTCACATGTTGATGATGTAAATATGGAACTCATTTGTTTTGGAACATTTTTTACAATCATAGGATCCTTTTATATAATTTTTTAAAGGCTTATAACATTGTAAAATATAGGTAATCCTATATAGTGTCCATATTTAGATTTTAATAGTGAAATGTAGGGTTCACACAACAAAAAAAATATAAGGACTGATTAATAAAAAAATTAATAAACATTAATACCAGATTATATCAAGAACATTGAGTTCATACCAAACATATACTATTCTTCAGTTAAACCACTCATCTAGGACACAATTGCATGATCAATTTCACCATTTGATTCTTCATTTATGTAATATAATTATTTCATTTAAAACAAAAAATTATAGAAAAAAATATAATATTTTTTTATATTATCATTGAAACTCTAAACACATTTCTTTTTCACACTACCACAAGGAACCATCCTAGAAATATTATTTAAAATATTTTGGGGTCGCATATTGACAAAATTAATGACATGACACCATCACTTGTTCTCACATTAAAATATTAATTTCTAAATCCCAACATGGTTATACATATAGATATGGGATCAGTACCCATGTGGTGTTGTTGAAGACTATTTCAAGAACCATTCCTTGGTAAAATGATATGCTAGAGGTTTCCAACACAATCGGTCTAATGGAATGTAATAAATTCGACAATATGATAGATGATTCCACAGGGCCTCCCTAAAGGGTTTCTAAAAAAATATACCATATCATCCCATCATGATAATCAAAATAGTGTACTGTGTATGTAATTCCACATGTTACATCATACTGATATAGAAACGGAACTCAAGCAACCCCTACATAACAATAAATACCTAGAAATTTCCATGTAAATTTCCATTAATTAATGGGAAAATTATGAGTTCATGGAAATTTACGGTGTGTGATTTTGAGGCCCTGCTTGCCTGAAATGATTTTCTAAACTTTTTGTAGGTATGTTTACTAAAAGTGAAAGCATATTTTCATAACTTTGGAACTGGTGCTCAGAATTGAAATTTGAGGACACCGTTGAATATGTAGTGCCGATATTCAGTTAAAGAGACCTTCATGAGCATTGCAGTAGGTCAAGGGAGGATGTTATTTTTCACTTTTTTGTGGAATATTAAAAATAAGATAATTAAAATTTTATTTTATTTTCAAACCTGTAATTTGAAATTATGGAGTTGGGGTCCACCTGAGCTAGAAAAACATCCAATTTCAATTCATAGTGGTGGGGACAACCCGAACTCCTATTAATGTGGGAAAACCTTTCAACTATCCATTTAAGTAATTGAGCCAACTATATTTAAATAAATTTGTCAACTTTAATTGTGAAAATTTGGAATTAAATTGATAAACCCATCTTAATTTTTTGGCTCTTCTTTTACATCGGAAATTAGTGGTGATGGGAGGCTTGGAAAGAACATTGGAGAAACACTTCCTCCAATAAATTACCCCCAAACAAATAATGTGGAACTAACAATTGATCCCGGATTGGAAGCATCTTTCGGGTGGAATGAAAACCAACATCACAATCCCCAACATCTTCCTCTTCTCCATCTCCACATATTCCAATGAGAAATCGAGGTAAAGTTTCTTGTTTTTTTTAATAGCCCTTACCCGTCCTTGACATTATTCATGATTCAAGAACAAATAAGCCACTTGCCACCGTTATAACATGGAGGGTTCATGCCAAACAAACATGGCCCGGCCGCACCGCATCCATTGTGGATTGTGGTGGTTTTAAATCAATGGTGATGTCATGAGATGAGTGTGGATGTATACGAAATAAAGAACGATCCAACAGGGTGCTCCTAGTGACATGAAGAATGTCGTCGGAGACCATGCCGAAGACTAACACCAGTGGGGCTCGGGAACGGCGGATGAAACTCTGCCCGACCATGGAAAAGGTGGAGGTGAAACTGTTCCCCTGATGAATGGTTGTGGCTGGTCGGCCACGGTAGAGTAGACGTGGTTTCCGGCGCATAGCCAGCCCCGTGAAAGGCAGGCGGCAGTGCCGGTCCATGCCGTCGGGCATGCCGGAGCTACGGCGGAGAAGGATAGGTGGTCGGCTTGCGGTCGGCTGTCGGTGAAGGCGCAACATTTGACCACACCGCGTGGAGTCAGCCGGCTTTCTGGCCAGCCGAGATGCCGAGCAGGCCGCCTAGTGCAGGCTTCCCATCACGGGCTGCCATCGAATGACTCACCAGCATGTCGGGATGTGATGGCGGGCCGAGCTGGACCCTGGGGACTGAGTCGGACCCGGGTGAGGCTGGGTCAACCTGAACTAATAATAGACAGCCCAGTATGGGTCGACCTGAACATGGTCGGGTCGGCCCATGCCGGGTCGGGCTAGGTTGGCTATACCGGGTTAGACCAGACCCAAACAAGTTTCGACCATTTCCACTATTTAAGTCATATCATGATCTACGGTCGTCCGTTGGATGAACCGTCTACAGGTACATAAACTAGAGATAGAGACAATCCTTTTGGTATAAACCACTTATGTTTTGGTTAATGTTGGGGTATGGCCAGGATGGATCAAACACGAATCCAATCGGGACTTTGAGACTAGAAGTCCAGTAACATACAAAACGACCGCCCAATTGACTCACCATATATTTCATTGAGACCCCTTTTACATATCGGTCATTTGGGATACATCATGGTGGGACATTGTGGTAGTTGGAGTATCTACATGTGGCTTGAGGAGAGGACCCCCTGGAATCAGGTGATCTAAGTGTGGGAACCCTATGGCTGGATATAACATGAGAAGGGGATCATATGTCGGTATTTGTTTTGGGATCGAATGTGGGTCTGTGTTCGATAGTTCCACATGGATCTATTCTAAGAATCCACATGGACGACTCTAGGATCCTCCATGGGTCTTCTATACTAGGATCATATGTGTGTCAATTGTACTAGGATCCAACGTGGGTCTGAGGAATTATGATCCTACTAGGGTCTTCCTCAAAGCAGAGTATAATGATTCAATAGTTTCATCTAATCATCATTGATACCATACCTATGTTATACCTGTTGTGAGATGAGTCTTTACATTTATGTTATTCTTCTGTGTGGCATTCCATTGTGATACTTCCCTTCAAGGAGAAACCTTTTTGGTATTATTCTGTATGGTGGGACCTTTGTGGTGTTACCATCATCGTATTCTTTCCTATGTATAACAAATTTACTTTGGATAAGTTTTTTTCTTGTGTTTCTTCATGAATGAGATGGGTATACGTGATAACTTAGATATATTTATGGGAATATAACTAAGTAAGATTGTCAGTTGTTTTCATGATTTTTGGTTTATCTTTGTGGATCTTGAGATACCTTTAGGGGTCTGGGTGTCTCTACTGAGTATCTTTATACTCACCCCTGCACGGGAAACGCCCTCACCTTGTTGTGTATGGTGCTGACGACAGACAGTGCTGACTAAGGATGAGAGTACCAGGACTGGAGGTAGCTCGGAGGTGGACATAAGACGCGGCATACCGTAGAGAAGACCGATCAAGAGTTGTCCCTACCCATCTAGTAGGATACTTAGTGGGTGTTCAATGAGATGTTTCAGATTACTTTTACTTCCATGTTTTACTTGTACCTTCAGTTTTTTTGTACTTTCTAGTTAGGCCTGTATTCTGGCCCACTTTTTTTACTGTATACACTCTTTTTTACTATACATTTTACATGTGTTCATATGTTTATGGGTGCATTGTTGTGTGTGTTTACATGTTATAAATTCAATGCCATTCTAGTTTTAGGTAATACGCCTTTCAGTGCTACTTGGCATCCCCTGGCCTAACGAAGTTGGGGTTGGGGTAGTCATAGAACGAGCCTCAGGGGACGAGTTAGGAAAAATCTGGCATCATAAGAGTCAGTTATATAGATAATCAATAGACACTGAGATATCTAATAGCAATAGTGTTATGTGTAGTGAGTTTGGTTATCAGTTTCGGGAATATAGTGTTGCTGCGGAGACTGACGTATCCATACACCAGGACCTTGAATTTTCATTTCTGTCTCAGTGCATGAAAACACAAATTCCATGTGTGTTTTGATAATTTTTCTATGTAATCGTTGTAAGTCATCTCACCAGTTATAAATTATTAATCATGGCTCTCCTTTTTCTTTTCATGAATCCTCCACGCAAATATCTAAATAGGGTTCTATGTATAATAGGAGATGATAACACACTAAGCGACGAGGCATTGGTTTAGGGACCTCTATAAATAGGGGCATCAGCAGAGGCACCAGTTGTACAATTAAGTGTTGGGAAACCCATGCCACTATCCCTAACAGAAGATGTTCCATGCTGAATGGGCAGGTTGCATGAGTTCCAGTGCTAGAGGCCACCCAGGTTTAGGGGTGAGACAGTCCCACATGTGCCTGAGATTGGCTGGAGGCCATCGTGAGAGTCTTTCTACTAGTAGGGACACTAGTTGATCTCATGGTGATTCTTACTACCATTATTCTATACGCAGCACTAGGCTGATGGTTGTGATTAATACACAATTTTCATAATGAGGAGACACTTCTCTAGGAAAACATTGAGAGCCTATTTTGGGCATAGTTTTTTCCAGTGACCATCGGCACAATTCGAATACAGGAGCTTCTTCATATGTAGTAGGGCATCATGATTGTGTCTCAGTACTCAATATGTATCACCGACCTCTCACACTACTCCACTGATATGGTAGGTTACCCATTCATTAAAGCTCAGTTCATTGAGAAGGGACTCAGGTGGGAGATTAGGGATTTGATGATTTCTCTGAGCATTCTGACGCTTGTGGGGGTGTTAGATCGAGCCCTCTTAGAGGAGAGTTTCCTTTTTGAGTAGTCACTAGTAGAGAGACCCACCACTGGGCCCCAGGTACTAGAGTATTCTACATATAGCAGTAGAGAGATGTCACAGAGGTTCATGAGGACTAAACATATAGGTGGATGAACACAAGATTTAGGGTCTGTTGTTCAGGGCACTCGAGACAAAGCCAGTCATGGGAGGAGTAGGCACTGTTACGCATGCGGCAGGCAGGGTAACATGGCTCGTGATTTCCCAACCCTCTATATGAATGATCAATAGATTTTCTAAGGTCTGAACAAGAAGAGATAGAGGTTCGACCCAAGAGGCCTGTAGAGAGCAGGCGGATGTAGCAGGGGAGCAGGAAGTGCAGTTGGCGGTGGGCAACGATTCGAGGTGTTACAGCCTCCACCACCAGGTTATCCACCCTGGCCACAAAAAGTATATGGACAGGGGTAAGCCCAGCTCTAGGCAGCTGATGCCTATAATCACGGCACTCTAGAGATGATACTAGGTAAGATCTATGTCTACGCCACCTTAGCTTTAGAACTTATACACATCGGTGTCAGTCATTCTTTTATTGCCACTACCATCATTGGGAGCATGGAGATTTTTGTAGAGCCGTTGGCTCTATCCTTACTACTAGAGACTCCTACGGAAGAGAATTTGATGATTAAACACTACTATCAGCATTTTAATATTACTCTATGAGGCGAGAGCTTCATCTATGATCTCCTAGTAGCGGCATCAAGGCCTTATGATGAAATCTTGGGCATGGACTGGTTATCTACAGTCCATGCTCAGATTGACTATATTAGGTTAAATGTGCGGTGTGTCTACACTAATGGGACTAGTTTTACCATCACTAGGGAGAAAGGATCCTTTGCATCCAATGATTCACTTTCCCGGAGGAGAGTGCATCCAATCACTTATCAGGTGGCTAGCCTGACCCTCAGAGCGGTTGATGTGGAGAGACCGAGCTATCCTGTAGTGGTGGGATAATACGTAGATGTATTCTATAATGATTTTGTGTGTCTAGATCCCAATAGATAGGTAGAATTTTACATTGATTTTTACTTGGGTATGTCACTGATATCAACACCATCATATCAGATGGCTAATTGGAGATTCGTGAACCACGGGTACAACTAGATGATTTATAGGGGTAGGGATTCATCCGTCCCAGTGTCTCTCTTTGGGCAGCCCAGATTTTGATTTCCTAGAAGGAGGATGGGAGCTTGAGTCTTTGTTTTTACTATCGGATCCTGAACCAGTTGAATGTGAAGAATATGTTCTTACTCACAAGGTTTGATGACATCTTCGATCAGGTAATGGTAGTGTGGTGGTTCTCAATGATAGTCCTCGGATCAGGCTATGATCAGATTACGAGATGAGGACATGCAAATGATTGCTTTCAGATGTCAGTATGGCCACTACGAGTTCTTGTTTATGCCGTTCAGCAAGACTTACACTCTATATGTGTTCATGTGTATCATGAACATTATCTTTCATCCATAAATTGATTCCTTTGTAATAGTGTTCATCGACGAAATACTGATATACTCGGATACTGAGGAGGATCATGCCTTTCATTTTCAAGTAGCACCAGACAAACTCTTAGAGCACCAGATTTATGTTAAGTTCTCAATTTTCTAGTTCAGGGTACGAGAGGATCACTTTCTTGTATATGTCATCTTTGATGCTGGATTTGGGGTGGATCCAGTGATGATTGAGCTGGTACTTTCATGGCAGCCAACTATGAGTGCGATGAAGGTATATTGTTTGCTGGGTATTTCTAGATACTACCAAAGGTATGTGATACATTTCCTGGAGTTGTAGAACCTTTATCATTGTTGATGAATAAGGGGACACCCTTCGTGTGGTCAAACTGATGCTAGCAGAGTTTTCAGGAAATGAGGAAGAAGATGACTAATTCCCCCATCATGAGTCTACCGGAGGAAGGCGTTTGGTATGTAGCCTACTGAGACACATCAGGGACTAGACTTAGATGTGTTCTGCTATAGGAGAAAGAAGTGATCACATATAGTTCATGATAGCTGAGACAACATGATTAGAACAATCCTACCCAATACCTAGAGTTAGTAGTAGTAGTATTTGTTTTGAAGATGTGGCTATATTTATTGATATGTGGACATTTTATAATCTACTCTGACCACAAGAGTCTTGTGTATATATTCTCTAAGAAAAACTAGAACCTGATATAACAATGTTGGTTTTAGTTCCTCCAGTACTATGACATAGAGATACTGAATATTCCTAGAAAGGGGAATGTTGTGGAAGATGCACTCAGTAAGATACCTGGTTTAAAGATAATAGGGGATGTGACAGATCAGCTAGCCAATTTAAAGATATCCTTTGTGGATAAAGATGGAGCATCTTTTCATCAGTCACATACAATCACTCCCCAACTCCATCAGTGAGGTAGGGAGTTGCATCATGGGGACATTAACTACAAGGCTTGACATGCTCAGATATCCACAAGACAAGCTCCTGATTGATTTTTTATAATTGGGGAGCACGTTATCCTCTTCATAAGACGTACCATGGTACCCGTGTCGCTTCAGGAGAATGTGTTTATGGAGTTCCACATATCCCCTCTAGCGGTACATACAGAAGTGGGAAGGATGTATTAGGATCTTTGATGACAGCACTGGTTGCCGGTAATGAAGAAAGCAGTAGCAGAGTTTTCTATCGATGCCTCACTTGTTAACAAGTGAAGGAAGAGCATGTGGTACAAGTAGGAATATTTCATCCTTTAGAGGTACTAGAGTCTAAGTGGGATGTGATATCCATGGAATTCATTATTGGACATCCACGTACATCCAAAGCTCATGATTTATCTGGATGATCGTCGACCGACTCACCAAGGCGGCCCACATTCTACTTATCAGAGAGAATGGTTTAGTATAGAACATTGGACACCCTTATGTGCATGAGATTGTGCGTCTATATGGAGTAACATCGAAAATTTTCTCTGATTGATATGGTCGGGTCACTTCCTGACTATGGAAGGTGCTGAAGGAAGTATTCGGAATGGAGCTTCATTTGAGCACCCCCTTCATTCCTTAGACAGATGGACAAACTGGGTGGACCATACAGACCCTCAGGGACATGATCTTTACATGCATCCTAGACTTCGGTCGTAGCAAGGAGGATCACATGTCCTTGGTAGAGTTTTCATAAAACTACAACTATCACTCCACCATTAGGATAGAACCTTTTGAGGCATTGTACGGTCGAAATTTATGATCTCCTTTGTGATGGATTGACTGAGGGGAGTCAGCACTCATGTGACTAGAGATGGTATATGCTACCACTGAGAAGGTTCAGATCATTCAGGAGTGGATGAAGAAGGCACAGAGTAGGTAGAAGTCATATGTTGATAGGGGATGGATACCTCTGGAGTTTGAGGATGGTGACAACCTCTTCTTACGGGTCGCACCCCATTGAGGTTTGAATAGATTTGGATGGGGAGGAAAGTTATCTCCGAGGTTCATCGGACCATTTCAAGTCCTCATCTGAGTTGGTGAGGTGGCTTTATGGATAGATCTTCCCCCTCAGTTTCACTAGGTGCATGAAATTTTTCACATATCCCTCTTGAGGGGATACGTGCACGACCCATCTCACAGCATCAACCATGATGAGTTGGACATCAGCGATGGAGGGATGATTACGGAGGTTCCAATGGAGATTGAGGATATACAGGAGTGTGTCCTTCATGGGAGGTCGATACATTTAGTGATATTATGTTGGAAGCACAAGAACCTCCATGAAAGCATGTGGGAGGGGGAGACTCAGATTCATACTTTGTACACCCACATGTTATCCTAGTTTTTTTATGTGGCATTCAGGGATTCAAATCCCTGTGGTGGGGAGAATTTAATGTCCCCAAAATTTCCATGTAATTTTTTTAATTATATGTGAATATTACGAGTTCGAAAAAATTGATGGAACATGATTTGAGGCCCAGTGTTCTTGAAATGTACTTATGATATTATTATGGTATGTTCAGTAAACGTGTGAGCAGGTTTTTGTAACATTTGAACTACTGCTTGGAATTTAAATCTGCAGATGCTGTTGAACTCACAACATTGATTTTAGCTTAATGCAACCCTTACCTTTACCAAAGTAGGTCGAGGGAGGAAGTTATTTTTTTTACATTTTCGTGGAAGAATAAAAATAAATAATTAACATTTCATTTTGCTTTTGAAACCTCTCTTTTTGAAATTATTTATGTGGGGGCCACCAGAGCTAGAAAAACCTCCCAAATTGAATTCATGGTTATGGGGAACATCTGTACACCTCTTAAGGGGGGAAACCATTCAACTCTCCATTTAATTAATTGATCCAAAAACAATTAATTTAATGTGTCAAATTAAATTATTCCAATGTAGAATTAAATTGATAACACTATTTTAATTTTTTGGCTCCTCATTTCCTTGGGAAGTAATTGGCAAAGGGGCTAGGGAAGAACATTGGAGAAACTCTTCCTCTAATGAAGAACCCCCCACTAAATAATGAAAAACTGATGCTTTATCTTGTATCATAAGCATCTTGCGGGAGCGATGAACGTCGACGTTACCATCCCCAACAACTTCTTCTTCTTCCTCGCCACATCATTGAACGAGCAAATGAGGTCGGTTTTATTATTGTTATAAATACCCCTTACATGTCCTTGATGTTATTTTTGATTCATGAACAAATAAGCCGCTTGATTCCATTCTAATATGGAGGGTTCGGGCCAAAAGAACAAGGCATGACCACTCTATAACCATTGTGGATTGAGGTGATTTTAAATCAATGGTGACATTCAGAGATGAGTTCAGATGAATACAGATTGAAGAACGAGCCACTGGGGTACACTCAGTGTCCTGAAGAATATCGTCAGCGATCGTGATGCCGAACAACCCTGGTGTTTCATTGGAACGGTGGGCAACACTCTGGTCAGCTTCTAATATTACGGCGGCACGACCATGCCACCGTTGAAGGGCCACAAAATATTAGTCGTGGTGGAGAAGATGCAGCCACTGTCACATGGATGGACACTCTAATGGTAGGTGGCGACATGCGTCCATGCCACCGAGTGTGCGGGGGCCAGGTAATAACGCTGAGACAGTGAAGGTAAAGTAGTCGGCTCATTGCTGGCCACTCGTGAAGGTGTGGCACACGATCGCGCCACGTGGAGGAGGCTTGGCATCCAGCCTTTAGGGGTCCCGAGCAAGATGCCCAGTGCGGGCCACCCATTTCGGATTAGGTTAGACCCAGGTTTGGTCCTAGGTCGGACCCAAGTCAACCCAAACTAGTTCGGGTAGGCCTAGGCTGGGATGGGTTGGTTCGGGCTAACCGGGTCGGACTGGACCTGAACCCTTTTCGACCCTTCCCACTCATTCGACACTATCTTGAGCTATGAGCGTCATTTTGATGAACCGTCTATGGTTTCAAAAACTGTGGATCGAGATGGTCCTTTTGGTATACCCCATATGAGTTTTGGATTATGTTGGGGTATGGCTGGTTTGGATCGAACATGAATCCTATCGGGCCCTCGGGACTACAAGGCTAATAAAATATAGATTGGGTTTCTATTTGACACAACTTCTGTGGCATTGGGATCTCATTTATGTGGCGATCCTTTGGGAAAATTCATCAATGGAAATATTGGCAGCTGGAGTATCGTTTTATGGATTTTGGAGCGGAACCTCCTGGAATCAAGGGAGCTTAGTGTGGGGACCCTTTGGTTGGTTGTAACATAAGAAAGGGATCATATGTGGGTCTGTGCATTGGGATACTACATGAGTTTGTGTTCGAGATTTACACATGGATCAGCTCCAGCAATCTACATGGACTACTCTAGGATCATGCGTGTGTCTTCTATACTAGGATCTTATGTGGGTCTGTTGTACTATGATCCTATGTGGGTCAGATGATTTATGATCCTACGTGGGTCTGCCTCTTAACAGAGTAAGATGATACAGTATTTACATCTAATCACCATTGCTACCATACTTATGTAATACCTGGTGTGAGCTTAGTCTTTACCTTTGTGGTATTCTTATGTGCTGCATACCTTTGTGGTACTTACATTCATGGTGAAACTACTGTGATGATACCTTTGTGATATTCATTTTTGTGGCATAACTTTGTGGTACTTACCTTCACACTGATACCATTGTGGTATATTTCTGTGTGGAATTACCTTTTTTGTGTTACCTTTATGGTATTATTTCCTATGTGGAACAACTATACTTTGGCTAAGAGTTGGTTCTTTTTTCCTCTTGAATAGGATGGGTATACATGATAACATAGGTATATATATAGAAATATACCTAAGTAAGGTTTTCTGTTGTTCTCATCCTTTTTGGATTATCCTTTGTGGATTTTTAGAGATATTTAGGGTTCATGGGGTCCCTAATGAGTATCGTTATACTCACCCATCCATGGGATACGCCCACACCATGTTGTGTTTGGAACAAATGAGGGACAATGTTGACCGAGGATGAGAGTACAAGGACTGGAGGTAACTCAGAGATGGACATTAGATGAGGCGTACCACAGAGACGACCATTTGAGAGGTGTACCTACCCTTCATGTAGGATCCTTGGAGGGTGTTCACCGGAGTTGTTTCAGATTACTTGTACTTCCCAGTTTTATGTGTTCTTTTAGTTTTATTTTACTTTTAAGTTAGGCTTGTATTCTTTCCCCTTTTTCTTACTTTATACACTCTTTTTTACTATAAAGTTTACCTATGTTCATATCTTGTTGTGTGAATGGATGTGTTTTTTTATAGTTTATATAGGTAATTCCTTCCTAGTTTTAGGGAATAAGCCTTTTAGTGCTACTTTCCAACCCCTAGCCTATAGAAGGTGGGCTTAAGGTAGTCATAGCACGGGCCCAAGGGATGGGTCATGACATTTTACCAATGTCTCTATCCTAGAATACATAAAACATCTCGTCTCATTGCATCTCTTATTCCCAAATTGTGGCCAATTTCAAGTTATTCCCAGAAACCCACACCAGATAGGCTTCTCTCAAGCCTATATCTGATCCCCAAAAAATAATATAAAGTTAGTGAAAACTCCATTTAGAGTAGACTACACAACATATATGGGGGTCTATACATCATGTAACCCCAAATGAACATTTGAATGTTTTGTGTGACAACCTAACTTTGATTGGAATGTGGCACTACATGGAATTTATTAGTGGTACACGATGTGTCCCTATTCCATAGGGTCTAGAATGTGTATTCCCTTCACAAATCATTGCGAGCTGTGGTAACCAAATGATATGTACCTCTTGGTATACAATGTGTGTCAACTACATCGCCCCTTGGACAAGTCTCTTGCATGTTTCCATGTCCGACACCCAGTTCCAATGTACTCATTTTGTTTAAATGCACGAAAATGGTATGTTCATATGGATTAATTAGACATTTCCTTAGGCCATATAACATTGGGTCACAACACATAGAGTATCCTAGGGTACATGATGTGTAGTACACAAAACACATATTCCACAAACCAAAAAAAACCCATGTAATGTTCCTATGGTATACATATCATATATATGGGATGATAAACTATAAATTCCCTACGATAATCCCAGATCCCTTTTATTTTCCCTTCAACACAATGTTTGATCCTCAATGGGTCCCTATAATGGATATAAGTTCTATAAAATAATAAAATTAAGAACATATTAAGGGATCATGTCTAAAAACTAAAAAAAATACCTTACTAATTTTGAATCAAAGATGATTATTTGTTATATCCTCACATTGAATCAAATTTACAACTATCCAGCTGTGATCATCATCATGATTTAATATAGGAGGTTACTCATTTCAACAATTCCATACTCTGGCCGTCTATATCTCCAGAGGGATTGACGGGGGATCCATCTATCATGCACAGAAAATTGGAGGTAGGTAAGGTATATTGTTTAGATTTCCTCAAACAAAATATCCATAATTTAACACACACCATCCAACTCAGCTCTGACAGAAAACTGGGTACTGAAAAACAAATTAGTGGACATAGGGTAAACACGGTGATCTGAACTTATCCATAGTCTCAAAAATATGATCATAGGATCCACTTGGGATCTATTAAAAAATATCAATGAAAATGTGCATGATTTATAAATTTATTTAATATTATTAAAATCCTCACGTTGTGCCCCTCCATTCCTTGGATCTCCACTCAGATTCATCATTTATCTCCAGAAATATTTTTACAAATATTCCAAAGACATATAGGAAAAAAGAAAAGTCTCTAAATCCTCACCCCATCAAAAAATATATACATTTAAAAGTGAAATCTTACGAAAGTGGTTAAAAATGGATATCTCATTTGGGAATACCGTTACATTTATCTCACTGAGACCACCACAAAGGTCACTAAGGGTTTCCCTGATGTATAATATAACACACTCAACGAAATAAAAAATGATACCAAACCAATGTCTAGCTCAAACAAGTTAACAATCTTGTATCAAATGATGAAATTCTTACTCAAGTGTGATATGTGAGAAAAACACTAAACACCCAATTCATTTGTTTTCATATTGTCATCAGGTTCACCACATTTCTAATCATGTGTAGGCACCAACGAAACCCTACTCCACACACACATTCCATAATAACTAATCAATTAAACCTATATATTATCCATAGAGGGAACCACTGACAAACCTATATGGTTTTTCTCAAGTATCAAGAACACTTATTAGTGTTAAACAACATCCCAAATTCATGTGAGTCTAAATCTACACCCAATAGTTGGACAACCATTCTAGGAAACTAATGTATAAATATAATTCCAAACATGATATGGTAAAAATCAATAAATAGGTCCTCACATGCGCACGTAGGGTCTTGTAAGTCCTTCCCTCACAAACCACTAACATAGAACCACTCCTTGAACAAACATTTACTGGAAACTAGTGCACCATAACATTCCATTATCTACTTTGGGTGTCCATTTCTCACCCTCATGAATTTACTTGAAAAAAATACATATCACTAAGGTTAATGGATCAATGTACCCGGGAATTTGAAGATACATTTATCAAAACAAACATAATATTATACTAACACCCTGTATTACCCGGAACAATCCAATAGGAAGAACGTGAATGAAAATTGTACCTCACAACACGATATAAAAATTAATACTGTAAAGTGTACAAATGACACATAGAATTCCTCTACTCTCATAGGAGCGTTTAGGACAATGTCATGCATAGCCTGCATTTTTTCATATTCCCATCATCTAGCTCAATGTCCCTTGGATGAAACATGTGGGTTGGTTGTGTAAAATCATATCATATTACGCCCCATGCTCCTCCACCACCCCACCCCCATGTATGCCACCCTTCATTAATACATGCTCAAAAACAGCCTCTACCAAGGTTTTACTTCAATCATCTCTGACCAAATACATGTTGGGATAGAAAATATAAAGAAGAATGTCTCTATCTATTTCCAGAAAAACACTTCTTCTCATGTGGCTAACAAAAACCAGCCTTGATGCCTTGATCCTCATACCATCTATCCGGGAATCACCTCCTAAGGTGACTCAAATTTTTGGATCTCTTAATTTTCCATTGGATACTACCTTCTGAGGTCACATATCATTTGTTACTTGCCCTAATGGTCGAATTATACTTATCTCATATTCCATCCAACACCATGACCCACTCAAGTATATAATTATATGTAGGGATGAAGAGAGAAAAAACTAAGACCATGGTATCCCATCACAATCACTAAACCATGGTTTGGGATATGAAAAATAGATCCTATACCATATATGAGGAGTAATGTTATTTTTCAATGAAACTTTCCAAGTACTCCACCATGGTAATGCACTCAGGTCGATGATTTAAAATCTACAAGAACTGCAGTATCTTCAATATTGTTGGATTGAAATACTCCCTTAATATCCTATTAATTTCTTTCCAAGTGAGATTCACCTTATATTGGGTATAAATAACAAGACTCAACCATCAATCGATCAAAACCTAGTGATTTCTCACCTCAAGAACATAATCTACTTTTGAGGTGTCCTAAGAATCTGGAAGGCAAACGTACCTAGCTCAAACTAGTCATCATCTTCCAGGGTGTCAGGATAATCTCAGTACATAAGAGGTAAATACCTGTAGAACTCAAGAAACACAAAAAAACATGTGTGAATTCTCATTCTAAACATCCATTACAACCTACAGATCAACAGGTGGTGGATCAACTAGCATACCACCCATTGGTCGGGCCAATACACCAGTACCCTACACCGAAGCCTTATTATAGGGTAGATCATCTCTATAATCGGTTTATGGAAACTTTTTTGACATTCATCGTGGATGTATATTGAAATAAAATCATGAGGAAATACATTAAAATAATATATTTCATTATATAATTCATGAAGGACAAGGAAAAACATAAACCCAGTACTATATAATGCATCTATAATTTATTTCGCTTTGAATAATTTTCTAATGAAATGATTGAATATAATGACATCGTAGTCATGATGAATCGATATGTCGATCGCCACACCAATACATGAATCCTAGACAAGAAATCTAAACCAGAATCACTTTAACACTAACATTACCCTTCCCAACCCAATAGCATAACACTATGATCCCAATTTGGAACCCGCTATGATACCACTCTATCACAAACCAACTCAACATAACTCCATCTATAGCTCCCCAAGAAACCCTCCATTTGCCCGGGGTTGGCATCCATTGTTGATTACGTATTCCCACACATGGGAGTCCATATATTAACATTTTTGTACACACACACCCGCATGAACATCAATAAAATAGTGAAAAGATATATAAACTAGAAAGGAATTCATATATACATCTATCAAAAAACAAAGAATATTAGAAATAAATAATCTAAAATATAGTCCCACTAAAATAAAACTATAAAATTCATCCAATCTACTCAGCTGGTGTGGGTTTATTTGAAATAAACGCACCTAAAAGATCCATGGAAAAGCTTTAATAGACACATTGTTTGGTCTAGTTCTATAAAGTGTTTTTTCTTTGGGTCCTCTTATGGAACTTTCAAAAGGACTAATGTCTACACAAGACACAACATATGTTGGGAAATATTAATCTGGGAAGAGTATAACAATACTTAGTAGGCTCCTAAAATAACAAGATAATATGGGAGGAAAAGAAAGGAAATAGTCTACTTGGACCAACAAGAGGGAACCCAAACGAGATAGAAACATCTTCTCAACTAGCCCGAGCTGTACATGACATGTCAGCTAAGTACACAAGGGTTTGCAACCCCACATGTTAAAAAACTGAAAGGAATCATTGGATCCACCATATATACCCATATTAGAATCCAAGTATACTAATGTTCTGAAATCGTAGCATATGAAATGTTACTACTTGAGCATTAAAGGGAACACCTATCTAAGAGAAAACACTCCGTGAGATCTGTCATCCCAAATGACACTCATTAGAGAAAAATCACTCTATCGGGCACATTCCAGTTATCCCTGATGGAATATCAAAGAGATACCACTCCATCAATAAATAAACATCCATACATGATGGAACCTTATATGGAAAACACTCTATGAGACATCACCGAGCTGATTATATAACACCACTATCCCAAAGGCCAGGTATATGAGAGATCCCGATTTTCAGAACATTCCACTAATAAGTTCATGATATACCATTGATTATCAGGATCATCAAATATGTGATATCACCCATCCCTGATGGGGGATTCTACTAACACTACTATATCAACAAAAATATTAATCTCTGAAAGAGGGGATCAATCCCACATTTTATGGTGAAAACAACAAACCCAGTCAGCTAAACAATAATCCATATCTCCTAATATAAATGATCACTCTTAGGGTCCTCTAGGGAACCCCAAAAACCCAATATGGTAACACAATGATCACACTATGATATAGTAAAACTCCTATAATCCATTGGGGGACACAATTATCCTAATCAGATGTCCCATATATCATATCACTCAAATAGAGGATTGTCACTCATGTATTACTGGTCACTATGATTCTTATAAACACCATTTGGTAGAACACTCGATATAGGGGATCATACATCAAACTATTCCAAAAACCCTTCCATAACATCCTAATAATTAGGAGATCATGTATTTGATGATGTTTTTACCCTAATGGACAAGCTAATGAGTAGGGTATCATATATCCAAATGATTATATAATCCTTCTAAAGATACCTTCTATGTAGGGGATCATATAGATGATGATAGAAAACCCTCAACTAGGCTACATTACTAGTTATATCATCCCCATTTGAAAAAAAATTGTAACAAAAATAAAATTAACATTATATAGTGAAAAAAGAAATTCTATAGGATCACCCCTCAATCTATATAGAGGGATGAAACAACTCTATCAATATGAATGTGTTTCCCACCCCCACATCACATGAGAGATTATATAACACTATCATAGATTATCCTATTGAGGGGATCACAATATTGTATCATGGATGTAATACCACACATACTATCATAGGTATATACTAAGAGAACTCACCCAAACAATGTTTGTCTCGTTGTCACAAACCCATGAGACCCATAGAATCACCTCACCTCTCAACTCCTAAGACCAAACCATGGCCACCATAACATTCTATGAGGAAAATTAAGAAGGATAAGACCCTAAATAGCACAATTTGTTCAACTAATTAGGAGGTACATTGGGTGGAAACTCCACGTGGAGTATATTACACGGTGCATAATGGGGATACATGTCATGTGACACCACATGAAGAATTATTCATACTCTCTAACATCATGTCTTGTCTAGGCTTGAGAAAATAAATGGTGTGTATGGAATTATATGGATTGTATCTCCTCACCAGATCCCTAGGAATTTATACCCATTTCATAGATCAACCAGTTGTGTCAACATCTTGGAATTCATAACATTGTATATGGTTTATCCAAACTATATAGTATTTTCTCATGCCTCTTTCTCCTTTCCATGTTTGGTAAAAAAAATTATAGTGTACTCTATTCATGTACTTGCACATGACTTTGTACTTTCATAGGGATTCCTAGGCAATTTCTCATTAAACACAACCTAAGGTCACTACAAGATGTGTATTCCTAGGTACATTTTGGGTAGTCCCCAAAACTAACAATGCGCAAACCGGAAGATCACATGGCATGTTCCTCTATTCTATACACCATTTAGACTTTAAAATCTATTATAATTTCTATATGAGTATCAATAATCACAAATGTTATCCCTGGAACACAAATATCAACCCTCCATGCATCTATATTATGCATCTACGGGATCTAAAACCATCATAAAAAGAAGAATAAAGATACAAGGCCCCAGCCTTAAATCTTACTTAATCTTGAGTTATTACAAGTTTACACATTGAGGATCTATTCAGGTTTAGAGTTTTAGAGAATTAGATCAGGAAACTTGCATTACATTCCACATTTAAACAAAGTGGTTACATAAAATACAGTATTCATTCTTCCCATCAACAGAAACATATTTAAAATATAACACAGATTCTTTCTTGACACATCCTTGACACTATCATCACATCATGTACCTTTCCATTGACCTGTGAAAAACATTTCAAAAACATAAAATGAGCATAAAAAGATCCGTAAGAGTTATAAAAATATGGATAGGAAACATGAGTTCATATATACATTAGAATGAAATCACACTTTACCCATAAAACATAGGAATATCAAATCATGAATAAATCATAGAAAACATAAGACATAAAGGTAAATTGAGGAATTCATAACATTCTTACATAGGGAGTAACCCTCTTGGTTACGTTTGGAATACCCATCACAGAATATTCCCTAAATCTCTTAGGAGAACCCTTAACGTTTCACTCCTTCGCTTTACCCAATGCATTGGAGAGCTATATCGGGCTCACCCGCCATTAGTTTATCACAAAACCACCCATTTTCATAAAAATGCCCAAGAACCATAACATAAACGTATCACATAAAACATGCCTAAAGGAAACAAAACTTTTCCACATTTCAATCACAATATAACATTTTAGTATTTTGAAATAATGAATCCATACAAAAAGAAACCATTTCCAAAACCATTTAAAACATTTAATAAAGAGATTTTTGAATCAAAGTGTACCATACGACCTTGAAGATTAAAATTTTAAACCATTAATATCCATATAAATAATCCGTAAAACCATTTTGAAAACATGGATATTAATAAGAACAAATAATTAAAACATTTAAAACGATATTTTGGTTAAAGGGGTTTTACCAAAATTAGAGACACTTGAATACTATAATTGAGGAATAAAATTTAGTCAGAACTTTATAATATCATGAGAATAAATGGATTCATGATATAATACTCCAAAGGACAGTATATACACCATATAAGATTGAATTGGTGCATAACAACAATGAACCCTCAATAGAAATTTCAAATGTAATGAAATCCCTTATAAAGAAGGTATCCTTAAATTAAGGACAAATCAATCTCAAAAATATTTGTGAAAAATATAAATACACCCAATATAAGTGGATATTAAGTTTAAAACAATAAAAGTTCATTCACATATATTCAATGGATGACATACTCAATGACTGCATGTTGAACCCAAAGAAATCAAAATTGGGTTAAAAAGTTCCCTTGACAGCCTAACGACATCACATCAGAATGAGTTGATGAGAGATAAAAAGTGTATCTCAAAACATGGACATAAAATTTACATCATTAAGGATATATGAGAACATATACCAACATAACAATATGTAAATTAAAAGACCCAACAAAAGAAGTCTTTTAAAAAAGAGGAGGGTGAAAGGTTCCCTTACCGACTTGGGTATCTTTCAAAACATACACCCCATGAAAGAAGGAGAATAGATCATTGATGTAAATACTCATAAATGAAAGTATATTACACAAAGAGTATAATAATGGGCAGTACATATACCACTCAATGGAATTTGTGGCAAATGTAGCATAAATCTCACGAGAATAAAAGTGAGATGAAAAATCCGTTACGAAAACTTGGCAGCCTAACGGCGCCACATAAAACATCCGACTATGGATTGATGAGATCAAATAGGTTATCTCATCACATTACAATAAAATGTACAGAAATAGGAATATAAAATAACATCCCCCAACATTACAAAGAGGATCTTAAAAGAAGTGACATAAAGGAGAGTACTTAAAAAGAAAGAGAGAGGTTAGATCTCTTACGAATGTTCGGCAGCCTAACGACGCCACTCAAAACTTACAAAATGGAATGATGAGAGAGAACAGGGTCTCTCATCACAAGAACATAAAAATTATAGTATGTTTAATATAAAATATCATCCCAATAACAAGAAATATGAGCTTTAAAAGGAATGACATAAAAGTGTGTACTTAAAAAGAAAGAGAGGAGTAGGATCCCTTACCTCGGGTCCGACTTGTCTCGATCGTTCTTTAATCTCATGAATAATAAACATGAGTTAATTTATAATTCCTTAAGAACCTTTTTAAAGTTCATTATTCCTTTTATATCACTTATTACCATGTCATAAACATTATGTAATCATTTAAGTTAATAATATTTGTTTTGCCGATATTTGGTTCTTAAGTCAAAAGTGGACTTCTTACAATTACATGTTGTTCATGTGGCCAAATGTTTATTATAACCAGAATTGTATTCATAATTTAGATATCATATATGTCATATATAACCAGTACATGCATGCATTTATAACATTACATAATCATTTAGAGGTAAGAAATGAAATGCACCGTTCATGGAGACGGTAAGCCGTACGTACGCATGAACGCTACTTTCATTTCTATTTCATATTTTATAGAATGTAATAATAATGATATAAAGGTATATTATAATTCCAGTATAATATCATATATAATATCATAGTTCCATCCTTTATACGTCCCACATATGGTATTTAACGAATCTAATCACTTTGAGGGGGCGGTAGTCTGCACTTCCTTAAATGAAGATATCGCGTTTACCCATAATGGAAACCATAAAGGTATGCCAAAAATGAAAAAAACAAAAGCTTAAGGAAAACGTAAACATATTATATATCATATATAAAAATAGTGACATCATAATTGCCACCTTTGAATGTGTTAAAAGTGTATTGAACAATCATCGTTTCGGGAGGCAGAATTTCACCATCCAAGGAAACTGTATGTTCTTTAACCATTTCATGTAGTTGTGTGAGAGTGTAGCTCAAATAAATCTTATAACAACATAATAGTATATTTACGATACTGGTGTTGTTACAAAAAAAGTAAATAAAAAGAGTTTAGGGGGTTGGAGAAGCAAAATAAAACAAATGAACATGAGAGAATGAATTACCTTTAAAAGTGTAACTCCTATTGATTTGAGCCTAAAGGCTTCCTTTGAAAGGATTCTGCCCAAAGTGAATCCTATAGGATTAGGAGAGGGATGTGGAGAGATTAAATGGGTAGGGGTTGGCCGAGCCAAAGGCTTGAGGAGTGTGTGAAATGAGGTAGAGTTGGGGGCCTTTTATAAGAGGAGAGGAGGGGCACTTTTGGAATGTAAAGAAATATTAATTAATTTGAAAATGTGTTTCGGTTTTAAAAGGTCCCACAATGATATAATTCGTTGATAAGGTGATAAGGGTTCGAAATCCACCCATCCAATAAGTTATGGGAATGTGTAGTTCATATATTTTACATTATCTTTCCATTTTATTTAAATCGTCAAATAATGATGTCATCGCTGCATCATTATTATGTCATAAATAATTTAATTTATTTAATGTCTAAAAATTATAAAACAAATACTATGATGTAGGAAATATTTTTAGCTTTCCAATGACTCTTTATAATCAAAAATCTGATCATTATAACCCCATGTAAAAATTGTTTTCGTAAAACATATGATGTTTGTGTCATTTTGACTTTAACATTAAATAAAAAGTTATTTATGTCATTTCCCAACCAAAGTGTCTCCATGGGGTCCCCAAGTTGACCCATGGCTTGTCTTGGTCGTCCATGACACAACCAATTAGGGTAGGACATGTGTCAAGCTCATCTCATTTTATTAAAGCATTATTTTTACCTTAAACTACACTAATTACCACGAATCACGATTAAAAACTTATTAAGTTACTATTCACAAAAAAAATTATTTTAATCTCATTGAACCAAATTTTACTTCTTAATGAAAACCATGTATGTGGGATTTTTGAAAATCAAAACACAATGATGGCAAAATTTCATTTAAATGGAAAATCATTTTTTATAAGTACCACTTAGTGGTTTCACTATTCATCAAAAATTGAAGTTTTTCAGAAAAATCCCAAAAATTCACCCTAGGATATATTTGATATTACGAATTCAAAAATGAAGTCTATTTTACAAAATTAAAAACATATAAGTCAGATTAATTAATTTAATAATTAATTCCCGCTGTCAAAGCAAATAGCGTGTTTTTATAAAACAATAAGTATCAAAAGATTGACACTAGATTAAGTCTGATTTCAAAGTGAAATTAATTCCAACGACCACTATTGGATTTAATGGTAAAAATATATTCTAATTTCAATTTAAAACCAATTCAAAAGATAATCTATTCATATAAATAAATTCGATTAAAAAGAGGTTTTGAATTAAATTACAACATTTTACACTATTCGTTGAAAAAAAGAACTTTATCAGAAAGTTACCAAAAATTTACACAAAGTAAATTTTGATGTCCCGATTCTTAATAAGAGTTTTATTTCGTCCAAAAGAATGTATAACAGTAATCAAAACTATTTTTAATGACAGTTCTCCATCAAAAGGTGATAAGTGAACCTTTAGTGAAAAATTAGGGTATAAAAGCCTAAAATTGAATTCTTTCCGTATTTTAAGCCTTTGGATAAATGTAAAAACATTTAAAAAACATATATAATCATATTTTAGTTATTTCTATCCATTCCCGCCAACACAATGGCTACATGTTAACTACCATTTAAAATAATATTATTTTATTATTATAGTGCAACGTAAGATTTCCAAGGAACTCGTTGTTGCGTATTGGGTACGCCATCGAGCATAGCATCCCCTTTAAAGTAATATTAATATTTGATTCACAAATATGGATAAATATGAAAATGTAATATTCTTTATTTACCTGGGGTGTTACATCCTTCCCTCCTTTTGGGAATTGCGTCCTCGCAATTTTAAAAATTGAGCTTGGAAACATCCTTGAAAGTCCCACATCGGAACAATAGTCGGTAAAACAATCACTTTAAAATAAAGAAAGATAAGCACAGAGGTCACCCGAGTTAACCCAAACTAGGATTCCATTTAGGAAAACATGGACATGGAGGAGAAAACATAGGGTCATGTTCTGATGGAGAGTGATAGAAAACATGTTTAGGAGAAAGTTAACCACAAGAAAATCACAAACTTGTGATGGGTTAAACGTTATTCGATTCCCCAGTAGGAAAAGTTAATAGACAACATTTTTGTTCCAATTTAATTTATTCATAAGGAAACATAATCACTTATCATGTTGACTTTCAACTTTTACTAGATTCCTTAATCAAACTCATATTTTTTCCAAAAGACGAGTATTTAGGGAGACTTGTTCGCATTAAGAGTACTATAATCAACTTCTAGAGAATCACCTAATCCACAAAAGAGAACTATATACATCCCATGTCTTTAGGCTTTAACCAAATCGAAAACCAAAAAGGTTATTACAAGGTCAGATAATCTAGAAATGGATAACCCTTTAAAAAGAAAATCTATGCTTAATCTCCAAAATTTGTCCAACAAAACCCAAAGTTCAACGAGGACCATCCGATAAACAATTTATCCATAAAATTATTCAAAGTAAATCAATCTAAGATTGAACCCCAAATATTTGAAGGGTTTAGTCACATAGCCTTCCATGTTAAATTGTAACATTTATCTCCAAACAACATTAGTTGCTCCTAAAGTCTCGTATTGAAAAGTAATTATCCTAATCACATATCCTCCATGATAGGTTAATAATTTTCATAAATAACCCAAAATCAACTTAATCTTAATTCATAAAATCATATAACTAAAAATTATCATTCAAACTAACCAGGTACTTGACGTAGTCCAGTGGTAGGAAATAAATACCAGTCGCACTTTGGTTGTGGGTTCGATTCCCGCAGCTTTGTCCGACGCGACGGGTAGTCACACGGTCTACGTGTTGTCCTTTTTCCAAAACTATATAATTCTCAAATCATTCTCCAAAAAGGGATAAAATCATCAAAAATAACCATAACATAATTTAACCTCAATTTTATCTCATGCCTTTCACTTCAATCATAACATATAGTAACCCATAATTACCTCAAAAGTAAGGATCATATAAACCCTAATGGTTACCTTTTTAATTATTACCTGAACTTCCACATCGATTGGTCATATCATACATGATGTATTAGATAACTCACCAAGGTTGAAGTTGTGGATAATGACTCCTTGATAGTTGGTTTAAAAAACCTTGAGATTCCTCATTGAATCCTCCATCTCATCCAGTCTCTTAATCAGAGAACCACCACAGTTTCCTTCAAACCCATTGTCACTTTGGTGCCTGCTAGATCCAGCCATTTACTAAAACCAAAAAGGTAAGTTTGAGTATATCAACATAAACATCATGTACTAATGAGGAAGATAAACACTAAGATATACTTACTCATTCACTTTATCTAAAACTAAGACTCTTTCTGAAATCCTAACCATTATGGTAATGTCACTTGTGCTTAGAGAATACCCTAACCTCTAAAGTTATCTAAACCGACCTTTGATACCAACTATAAGGCCCCAGCCTTAAATCTTACTTAATATTGAGTTATTACAAGATTACACATTGAGGATCTGTTCAGGTTTAGAGTTTTAGAGAATTAGATCATGAAACTTTCATTACATTCCACATTTAAACAAAGTGGTTACATAAAAGACAATATTCATTCTTCCCATCAACGGAAACATATTTAAAATATAACACGGATTCTTTCTTGACACATCCTTGACACTATCATCACATCATGTACCTTTCCCTTGACCTGTGAAAAACATTTCAAAAACATAGGATGAGCATAAAAATCTCAGTAAGAGTTATAAAAATATGGAAAGGAAACATGAGTTCATATATACATTAGAATGAAATCACACTTTACCCATATAACATAGGCATATCAAATCATGAATAAATCAAAGAAAACATAAGACATAAAGTTAACATGATGCATTCATAACATTCTTACGTAGGGAGTAACCCTCTTGGTTACGTTTGGAATACCCATCATAGTATATTCCCTAAATCTCTTCGGAGAAACCTTAACGTTTCACTCCTTCGCTTTGCCCAATGCATTGGGGAGCTATATCGGGCTCACCCTCCCATATTTTATCACGGAACCACCCATTTTCATAACAATGCCCAAGAACCATAACATAAATGTATCACATAAAACATGCCTAAAAGAAAAAAAAACATTTCCACATTTCAATCACAATATAACATTTTAGTATTTTGAAATAATGAATCCATACAAAAAGAAACCATTCCCAAAACCATTTAAAACATTTAATAAAGAGATTTTTGAATCAAAGTGTCCCATACCACCTTGAAGCTTAAAATTTTAAACCATTAATATCCATATAAATAAATCCTTAAAACCATTTTGAAAACATGGATATTAATAAGAACAAATAATTAAAACATTTAAAATGATATTTTTGTTAAAGGGGTTTTACCAAAATTAGAGACACTTTAATACAATAATTGAGGAATAAAATTTAGTCATAACTTTATAATATCATAAGAATAAATTGATTCATGATATAATAATCCAAAGGATAGTATATACACCATATAAGAGTGAATTGGTGCATAACAACAATGAACCCTCAATAGAAATGTCAAATGTAATGAAATCCCTTATAAAGAAGGTATCCTTAAATTAAGGACAAATCAATCTCAAAAATATGTGTGACAAATATAAATACACCCAATATAAGTGGATATTAATTGTAAAACAATAAATGTTCATTCAAATATATTCAATGGATGACATACTCAATGACTACATGTTGAACCCAAAGAAATCGAAATTGGTTTAAAAAGTTCCCTTGACAGCCTAACGGCATCACATCAAAATGAGTTGATGAGAGATAAAAAGTGTATCTCATCAATTGGACATAAAATTTACATCAATAAGGATATATGAGAACATATTCCAACATAACAATATGTAAATTAAAAGACCCAACAAAAGAAGTCTTTTAAAAAAGAGGAGGGTGAAAGGTTCTCTTACCGACTTGGGTATCTTTCAAAACATACACCCAATGAAAGAAGGACAATAGATCATTGATGTAAATAATCATAAATGAAAGTATATTACACAAAGAGTAGAATAATGGGTATTACATACACCGCTCAATGGAATTTGTGGAAAATGTATCATAAATCTCACGGGAATAAAAGTGAGATGAAAAATCCCTTACGAAAACTCGGCAGCCTAACGACGCCACATAAAACTTCCGAATATGTATGGATGAGATAAAATAGGGTATCTCATCACATTACAATAAAATGTACAGAAAGAGGAATATAAAACAACATCCCCCAACATTACAATGAGGATCTTAAATGAAGTGACATAAAGGAGAGTACTTAAAAAGAAAGAGAGAGGTTAGATCTCTTACGAAAGTTCGGCAGCCTAACGGCGCCACTCAAAACTTCCAAAATGGATTGATGAGAGAGAATAGGGTCTCTCATCACATGAACATAAAAATTACAGTACGTTTAATATAAAAGATAATCCCAATAACAAGAAAGATGAGCTTTAAAAGGAATGACATAAAAGTGTGTACTTAAAAAGAAAGAGAGGAGTAGGATCCCTTACCTCGGGTCCGACTTGACTCGATCGTTCTTTAATCTCCTGAATAATAAACTTGAGTTAATTTATACTTCCTTAAGAACCTTTTTCAAGTTCATTATTCCTTTTATATCACTTATTACCATGTCATAAACATTATGTAATCATTTAAGTTAATAATATTTGTTCTGCCGATATTTGTTTCTTAAGTCGAAAGTGGACTTCTTACAATTACATGTTTTTCGTGTGGCCAAATGTTTATTATATCCAGAATTGAATTCATGATGTAGATATCATATAGTCATATATATCCAGTACATTCATTCATTTATAACATTACATAATCATTTAGAGGTAAGAAATGAAATGCACCGTTCATGGAGACGGTAAGCAGTACTTACGCATGAACGCTACTTTCATTTCTATTTCATATTTTATAGAATGGAATAATAATTATATAAAGGTATATTATAATTCCAGTATAATATCATATATAATATCATAGTTCCATCCTTTATACGTCCCACATATGGTATTTAACGAATCAAATCACTTTGAGGGGGCGGTAGTCCGCACTTCCTTAAATGAAGATATCGTGTTTACCCATAATGGAAACCATAAAGGTATGAAAAAAATGAAAAAAACAGAAGCTTAAGGAAAACATAAACATATTATATATCATATATAAAAATAGTGACATCATAATGGCCACCTTTGAAGGTGTTAAAAGAGTATTGAACAATCATCGTTTCGGGAGGCAGAATTTCACCATCCACGGAAACCATATGTTCTTTAACCATTTGATGTAGTTGTGTGACAGTGTAGCTAGAATAAATCTTTTAACAACATACTAGTACATTTAATATACTGGTTTTGTTACAAAAGAAGTAAATAAAAAGAGTTTAGGGTGTTGGAGAAGCAAAATAAAACAAATGAACATGAGAGAATGACTTACCTTTAAAAGTGTAACTCCTTTTGATTTGAGCCTAAAGGATTCCTTTGAAAAGATTCTGCCCAAAGGGAATACTCTAGGATGAGGAGAGGGAGGTGGAGAGATTAAATGGGCAGGGTTTGGAAGAGCCAAAGGCTTGAGGAGTGTGTGAAATGAGGTAGAGGTGGGGACCTTTTATAAGAGGAGAGGAAGGGCACTTTTGGAAAGTAAAGAAATATTACATTATTTGAAAATGTGTTTCGATTTTAAAAGGTCCCACAATGATATAATTCGTTGATAAGGTTATAAGGGTTCAAAATCCACCCATCCAATAAGTTTTGGACATGTGTAGTTCATAGATTTTACATTATCTATCCATTTTATTTAAATCGTCAAATAATGATGTCATCGCTGCATCATTATTATGTCATAAATAATTTAATTTATTTAATGTCTAAAAATTATAAAAAAAATACTATGATGTAGGAAATATTTTTATATTTCCAATGAATATTTATAATCAAAAATCTGATCATTATAACCCCATGTAAAAATTGTTTTCGTAAAACAGATGATGTTTGTGTCATTTTGACTTTTACACTAAATAAAAAGTTATTTATGTCATTTCCCAACCAAAGTGTCTCCATGGGGTCCCCAAGTTGACCCATGGCTTTTCGTGGTCGGCCATGACACAACCAATGAGGGTAGGACATGTTTCAAGCTCATCTAATTTTATTAAAGCATTATTTTTACCTTAAACTACACTAATTACCACTAATCGCGATTAAAAACTTAATAAGGTACTATTCACCATAACATTATTTTAATCTCATTGAACCACATTTTACTTCTTAATGACAACCATGTTTGTCGGATTTTTGAAAATCAAAACACAATGATGGAAAAATTTCATTTAAATGGAAAATCAGTTTTTATAAGTACCACTTAGTGGTTTCAGTATTTATCAAAAATTGAAGTTTTTCAGAAAAATCCCAAAAAATCACCCTAGGCTATATTTGATATTCCGAATTCAAAAATGTAGTCTATTTTACAAAATTCAAAACATATAAGTCAGATTAATTAATTTAATAATTAATTCCCGCTGTCAAAGCAAATAGCGTGTTTTTATGAAACAATAAGTATCAAAAGATTGACACTAGTTTAAGTCTGATTTCAAAGAGAAATTAATTTCAAAGACCACTATTGGATTTAATGGTAAAAATATATTCTAATTTCACTTTAAAACCAATTCAAAAGATAATATATTCATATAAATAAATTAGATTAAAAAGATGTTTTGAATTAAATTATAACATTTTACACTATTCATTGAAAAAAAGAACTTTATCGGAAAGTTACCAAAAATTTACACAAAGTAAATTTTGATGTCCCGATTCTTAATAAGAGTTTTATTTGGTCCAAAAGAATGTATAAGAGTGATAAAAACTATTTTTAATGACAGTTCTCCATCAAAAGGAGATAAGTGATCCTTGAGTGAAAAATTAGGGTATAAAAGCCTAAAATTGAATTCTTTCTGTATTTTAAGCCTTTGGATAAATGTAAAAACATTTAAAAAACATATATAATCATATTTTAGTTATTGCTATCCATTCACGCCAAGACAACGTCTACATGTTAACTACCATTTAAAATAATATTATTTTATTATTAGAGTGCAACGTAAGATTTCCAAGGAACTCGTTGTTGCGTATTGGGTACGCCATCGAGCATAGCATCCCCTTTAAAATAATATTAATATTCTATTCACAAATATGGATAAATATGAAAATGTCATATTCTTTATTTACCTGGGGTGTTATAAAAGAGGATCAGGACCTAAAATAAAAAATCACCTATATCATGGAGAAATAATGAAGAATCGATGGCAGTTATGTGTACCAATTTCTTCGTACCATTATTCGGGAACAATCTTAACCATGATTGGAAAATTAAATCACCTCGCTTCCATGATTCGGTCTCCTTTTCTTATGTCACATTAAAGGGGATGAGGGGTATCTGATCATTCAAACTTGTGAACAAAAGGGGAGAGAGTTATGGGTTATTTTTTAATTTTTTAAAAATAATACCCTCTATTTGTCTCCCTTATTCCAACGCATTTTTGACCTAACTCCTAGTATTGAATAAGTTTATGCCACACCTAGGGTAAATAGAAAATTTTGATAAATCAATGATCTCATTAATCTGGACAAAGAATAAATATTGGTTTTAGGAATCATTTCGAATGACACTAAATTAATTTAATAAAATATATAAAAAAATTTTAAAATCACAATGATGAGGTTCTTTGAGCCTTGAAATTGTACATAGATTTATCATCTGTGTACAAAAATATTCTTATAAATCTACAATAGTTTTTTTTTGTCTAAAACCCAAGTCTCTACAATGATTATTTCTTTATTTTAGATAAATCATTTCCTCATCACCCTTATATATTTTATGGGGTTAATAATTAATCTATTTTTATAAGTGGGATACTGAAATTTCATATCATTACTAGATATCTCCATTGATCAACTAAAATTAAACTCCACTTCCCCACTAATTATGTCAATGATTCCATTGAAATTCACTATAAATATCATAAATTTGAGAGTACCTCGTAAAATCACATCATAATAAAAAATTTCTCATATATAAAAATAATTTCATAGACTAGGGTTTCTATAACTAAAAAATCATTCAACAATGTATTCAGAGGTAATTAAAATGATAGAGGAATATCAACCCGGTATTCTGATGATTTTTGCATACGAACGAATTTATTAATCATCATTTTACATTAGAGAAAGTAAATCCAATTAAATTTTATGGTGTATATATCAATGTATATATTTATTTAAGAAAAGACAAAATTATATTTCGACACCATTTCTTTTATCTCTTCCTCAGATGATCCAACGAAAGATGTAGGAATTTTTCACATAAATATAATCATTACATCTTGTTCTAACATAGGTGGATTTGGGTTTTCCTCCTCATCTAGTTTTCTATTCAGAACACGATCCAACATAGAGAGGATTAACACAATGATTGTGATTTTATCTACCACTGGGTTGGTAATCTCATTTGGGATGTCATCTCATTTCCCTTCAAATTGGTTTTTTTCACAGTTCCTCCTACATCTATATTTGTCTTGAATAAAGAGAACATTAGGTATCAATAATTTTCTTAAATTAAAGAAGTAGACAAGATTCCATGTAATCTAATGGGTAAGATATAAATGACATGTATTTAAATAGATTATAAATTTATTTTCATAAATCATTTTTATACATGATCTATTGTCTAACATTGATGATTAAATTATTTTTTCCCTAAAAATTGGTTCATAATGATATAATGAATTCAACAAATAATACATCTTGAGTGTTTCGGACAAGTTGTGCAGTGAGGACCATTTTAAGTCCCTTGTTCCTAATTGAGTATAATCTAATTTGATATATTTAGATTTTACCCCTATGGGTGTATTTTGTGGATACACATCCTCCTTTATTATCCATATAGGGTTTTATATTATATGAAACCACTTATTCTATACAATAATAAAATTATTAATGATTTATTTTAAAAAAATTTATCATGAAGGGTTCCCTAGAGTTTTATAATCTTAATCACAAAAATAACTAAACTAATTCTTGATAAAAACTATGACAACCCTATTCTTTTTTAGACATTAATTCATGTTTTATTACATATGATTACACAAAATACAACATAGAAGATAAATACATATAGAGTCTTTATGAAATGGGTACATTACATTACAAGATAAAATAGGTAATAAATATCCATTATTAAAAACACCCTTATCATTCTCATATTATTCCATCGTACATAAAACTACATGGGATGACATGGGGACACAAATAGGAAAAAAAATGAGATATGAATCCTAGTGCGAGAATAAAAAAGGACTCACATTGAGAAGTTATTACATGATATATAGTGTGAATATCTATGAAACATAAATGGGATGAGAATAATAAACATGAAAAATGAGTCGTGATATAGAATGCTACATTAAAGAAACATGGAAATTGTGGAAACAACATCACACCTAGAATTAGAAATCAAGGTCAAGGATTTCGTCAAGACATCATTATGAGAAACGCCCCATTATGGATTTGATTCAATCAATAATCCCTTATATTATTTCTCATATCACTAAAATATTTTCAAATGAATTTTAGAACTATATAATTTAGGGAGCACCCATAAAATTCATTTAATTCCCAGGATTAAGTGATCATAATAGATCAAACTACATGGAATAATTGGTCACTGTATTTTACTCCAATATAATTAAGTTTGGATGATATATATTTATTTTAACAATCAAATAATTATGTTTGAAATTTTTTTTAACACTCATTATAATAAATTGTGTATTGGTTTTCAATATATATTTGATTATCATGGGAATTCATAGAGAAATTTTGGCAACATAATGGGGTCATGTAAATGTTTATGTGAGGTATTATTGATGGATAAATAGATTTTTATTAGTTTATATAAATTAAGGATATTAAGGGTAATATAGAATAATACCGCCCAATATATGAAATTTTAAAAAATTGACATAATCTAATGAAGATATATACCAGTGCTAAAGAAAACATCCATTACATTGAGAGTTTGATTCTTAATTATTGGGGAAACTTTTTAAGATATTGTTGGATCATTGGGAGGATTATTGAGATGGGTGATAATATTATTGACAAGATCCGATGCTTTTTAGTGGAGAGGAATTGGAAATTGGGTCTTTTAATATAAAAAAAATTGAGGAATTTTTTATTTCTCAAACATATCATTTCGAATATATATAATAATGTAATCAAAAGAACATACCATTAATGGATATTGTCACATCGACTCTAATATAGATAAAAGGTTTTATTTATTTTAATAGGTAAATTTATGAACATATTATGGTATTTCCTTTGTTGGTGTGTTAGTGAGTCATGCCATTAAAAAAAAGATATTCAAACAATAAAATATATTGTCATTTTTTGACGATTCGTAAAAGATTTATAAAATATATTAAATAAAAAAAAATTAAATTGTCAATTATTTGTTAACATATAACCTATATTATATTTATTACTTCATTTTTTTGATCAATATTGTGTAATAATAAACATGAGGTATTTATTGTGGTTTTAATTTTTTCTTAAAAATTTCCCCCTCTTATAAAATTATAAAAAATCAATGACTGGTAATTTTTATATTTTGATTCAAAAAAATAGTATTTATTTGATCCAAATACTTATATATGTTTTTTAATTTTCAATTTTAATATCACAATCGTTATTTACTGAGAAATTCATGGGTTTTTCACAATAATAGAATTTGAACCCTTATAAAAAATAAATTTGAAGACATAAAAATTATTTGATAATTTAAATTTGATATAAATTTTTTAATAATAATATTTTAATGCATTATTATTAATTTTAAAAATAAATTTACTCATCCAAATAAATACCCCAATTGAATTTTAATTTTACAAAAAAATAAATTTCCTGTTTTATTGTATCACAATCAAAAAAAGTTATACTGTAAAATAAAAAAGAAATAGTATACATTATGCCATTAAAAATAAAGAAATTTATTTATATTAATATGGTATTGATAATTATCACATAATTATTCAATCAATTACCCAAGTGTATGGTGAGTGAGAGTGTGACTTTTATTTGGTGGTTCGGTGTACACAGTTTGGTCATGATCATGATGAGCAACACCTTCTACATTAAATGATTTCTAATGTGCTTCAATTATTGTATCTTATCTTGGGATTTATCAATGTAAAATCCCACTGATGTTATATCCAATAGATGCTCTAATAAATTGTCTTCATACGGTACAATCCTACTTCTCAAGGCCATCACATAATTTTTCCCTCTCAATTTGATTTGTCAAAACACTAAATTTATACTAATCATAAAACCAATATTGAATGACTATATTATTAATGGTCATGTTGCTTAATGGTCTTTTAAATAATATAGGATATAACATAACCAAATAATTTCAAGGGTTTTCAATAACAATAATATATTATAAGACATTTAATTAAATTATTTGGGGAATTTAATTTATTTATTTTTGGGCCAATATAATAAGAACCCAAATTTTTAATTTTTCCCACCCTTAATCTTCTGAAGGATTGATTCAATTTAAATTGAAACAAATTCCCAAGGGAAATTATTCTCTTTGGTATGCAGGTCCATTTATATAATGTCAAATTTTTTAGAGTCAACCATGGATTTCCCATCTAGAGAAATCAGGATTTCATTGATATTGAAAGGGTGTAAATGTATTATATACTCACATAATATATAAAACCAAACTCATCAACTAGGAGAAATACCAAAAGAAATAAATAGTTCGATCTACCTTCCACCCATGATATTTCATGACTACTATCTTATATTGTACCTATCCCATAATATCAATATCATAAACCACTAGAATCTGAAAAAGATTAACAATTTATTAAATTTTTTATTACCACCACACCTCACCTCTATTATTATGTAAATTACAAAAGGATCTATTTTCCTAATATTTGTAAACTCACACCACTTCAAGGATGACTTTATAACATTCAACATATATGGAATACCATTGGATGATGTGGGTATTGAATGAAGTTCCACAAAAGCCTCCAACCCTTAGAATAAAATATTATGGTAATAGACTATGCCTATGAAAAATAGCATGGGGATCCATAAGCTAAATGACACAGTGGTACTCTGGTATTCAAATAAATTTTCCAATCATTGGAATTTAATATATATAACGACCCATACTTTACATACATTGTTAATACTTCAAAATTGAAGCACACTTATTACAACATATAACAAAACCACAAAGGACCGTATAGGTATAGTGTCTTTAGAAACTGGGAAACATAAACAACTGGTTCATAAATCTTCTACAGTGTCTCCCATTTATTTCATCATATCTAGGGTCCCTTTTAGCATATTCTACTTAATATCCATCTTCCTGACCTGGGGAAAAGAAAACATAAAAGGGTGAGCTCAAATGCTCAGCAAGGGCAAATAAAGGAAATAAAAATCATATCATATCTTTTTGAAAATCATAACCTGCAAAAGAGATCATAATATCTTAACATGGAATAAATCATAGAGGTGAAAATGAGATCCCCATAATCATAACATGAAACTTTAAACTTTGTGGCATGAACACATAATCATGGAAAATCATTTCTTGTTAGTCATGACTCATTGCCAAGACTATCATAGTGGACAGAGTCCCTTTCTGAACAGAGTCACCCTCGTTCCAGTCCTGTTTCACTAAACCGGTATAACCTACCGTTCCAGTCATGTCTATCTCATGAGATATAAAATCTTTACCCAATTCATTGGAGGGAGATATAGGTCCCACCCATCTTATAATTAATCCTTTCTTATGTGTGCCACATAATCATAAAACATACATCATCGCATAACACATGTAACAAAAATGGGATTCTTGAAACATCATGACATCATAAATCAATTCATATAAGATAAAGGAATTCATAAAAATAATTCCATCACAACATGATCAAATCAATTTAATAATAGGGATAAAAATAGAACCCTTTATTATCTTAGATGGAAAATAATTTTGATAAAACACTTGAACTTCTTTCTTGAGGAAAATATCATTTCTCCTTCAAAAACACTTTTCCTTTCTTAACATGTCATACAATTTTAAACTAAAAGAAGTTGATTAAAAATAAACTTGAATAATTGTAAAGGAAGCTTCTTGTAAATAATTTTTTAGAAATCCATTCATGCCGTATAAGTTCAAAAAACATTCTTCTCGTACTTTTGTCGGAAAAGTCAAAAAGTACTTCGTACGAAAAACGACAAAAGATTCCTTTCATACATATTACTAAAAACTCACCGAAGGGTAAAAATGGATTTAAACAATTTTAGGTGGATGGAAATAATATTACATATTGAGGGAACATGGATGTGGATGATAAAATACACCTCAAATAAATACTTACGAATAAACAAACTCAGATAAAAATGAGATTGTGATATTTCCCTTACCTTAGGTCTGATTTGCTTTGTACGTGTCCGAAGCTCCTGTATAATGGTTTAAATAATGTTATTGACTTATTCCAGAATCATACATATTGATATGATATCATATATGGTCATATTCTTAGCTTCTTGTTAGTAATATTTCATTGTTACTTGTTACTCGGGTCTTTATTGCCTTTTGTTCTTATGCGTGTTTTTCCGAATAAATTCTTATTCTTCTTTTAAGGTTATAGATACCTTATATCCAGAATGGTATTAGTGTAACATATATCATATTTATTCATTCAATTCATTTATATAATTACTATGTAATGATGATTATGTAGAACGAGTCGCATCACATCGTGGAGACGGTATTCCGTACGTACGCACGAGTGATGATATCGTTCCTATGATCGTGGAATTGTATTGGAGTATATGTATATTATTTCAGTATCAATATTACATTATAATAATCATAAATAGTTACTCATTACACCATTATACCCATCCTTTTAAGGTGGTGGTGGAAAATAGATTACACCACGGCGTGGAGACGGTATTCCGTACGTACCCACGCGCGGTGATTTCATTTTTCAGTGGGATGAATAGAAGGTGAAATAGGGTTGTTTAATATTTATAATAACATATCAGTATGTAAGTAATACTTATGTTATTACTTTATCGTGAAACAACTAAATAATAAGAAGTTGAAGAAGAATGAAATTGAAAAGATCGGTAATGGATATTACCTCTTCTTTGGAACGCCTCTTTGAATCCTCCACTTAGGGAACCAAGATTCGTCTTTGAAGAAGACCAGGACCTCTAGGATAATTCTAGGGAAGTGGAGAGGAGAAAATGGCAGGGTTTGGCCGAGCTTGAGTGCTCAATTTGGTGTGAGGAGGAGGGGGAGGAGGTTCCCTTTTATAAGGGAGGAGAGGGGCACCTTAGGAATATCTCAAAATATTATTTTATATTAAAGTCAAAATCGGTTTATAATGGTTCCAAAGGGTCTTATTTCGAAGATAAGGTGGGGATGGGTCGAAATCCTATCAACCAATAGGATTTAGACAAGTTTAGGGAATTATTTTAACCTTATCAATTAGATTTAACTCTAAGTTAAATAATTTAACTTTTACTGTGTCTTTTTGTTTTCTTTCACTATATGGTTAATACACTTACTATAACATGACAAACGAACCCCAAATTGTTTATTATATATATATCCTTATCTAAGTCATTTGGCCAAACCTTATATTTTTAGGAATAAAATAACAATTAATAATATAATATTTGATTTAAAAACTATTTTGTGTCAATTTTTACACTATTTGATATATGATTATTGTGAAATTCATAACAGAATTATATGTTCGAACCAAGTTGATTAAATCAACATTAATATATCATAGTAACCTAGAAAATTAGTGGAATTCATAAAAAGTCTCAAATTTCATTTATTTGGGTGTTTATAACATCAATTATGTCAATATTTCATTAATAAGATAATTACTGCATCATCATTGTGTCATAAATAAATTAAATTATTTAATGTCTAAAAATTACAAATAAATTACCATTATGTAGGAAATTTTTTTTAGATTTCTAATGAATATTTATAATTTAATTTATCTTATATATAACCCCATATTAAAAATGATTTACTTATTAAACTTTGATTTTAACTATTTTAACCCTTCTTTAAATAAATTAATAATAAATGTCCTAATCTAATCCAAGTGGGCCTAAATGGTCATATTTTATTCATAAGGTTGTTTTTGGTCGATTTAAACTTATCCAATAGAATTAGGACATGTGTTAGGGTAATAGTAATATCATATTTACCCCCAGTTACCCTATTTACTATTAACCGCGGTAAAAAAAGTAAAAAGTTACTATTCACCAAAAAATTATTTTTATCTCATTGAACCACATTTTACTTACTGATATCAACCGTGTCTGTCGGATTTTCGAAATTCCATTCACAGAAGCGGTAAAATTATGTTTTATGCAAAATTCAGTTTTAACCTACCACTTAGTGGTTTCACTATTCATCAAAAATTGAAAGTTTTCAGAAAAATACCAAAATTTCACCCTAGGCTAATTTCGATATTCAGAGTCCAAAAATGAAGTCCATTTTGAAAAATAAAATTTATAAAATTTTAAAAAGTGGTTATTACTATTCATAACGGCTAGTTTTAATAGCATATTGTTGTTTAGTGAAACTCGGTATTGCGTACGACGCAAGCTATCGAGGAAGGTCGCGATTGCGTGTAAAGCAAGCCAAGCAAGTGTTGTGTAGAAAAAGATTCCTTTGATAACATAAAAGTCTCGGGTGTTACATTCTACCCCCCTTAAAAAAGAATTTCGCCCTCGAAATTCGTCACTTTGTAACAAACAGATGAGGATACTTCTCCCTCATCATATCCTCAAGATCCCATGTAGCTTCTTCAAGTTGGTGGTTCCTCCATAAAACTTTCACCAATCGAGTGGTCTTGTTTCGTAGGACTTTTTCGCTATGATCCAGAATCTCTATCGGCTGTTCTTCATAAGAAAGATCTTGCTCCAGCGGTACAACTTCTGATCTGAGTACATGTGAAGGATCTGGTATGTACTTTCTCAGGAGAGATACATGGAACACATCGTGAACTTGAGAGAGATTCGGTGGAAGCACCAATCGGTAAGCTACCTTCCCAACACGATCCAGTATTTCGAAAGGACCGATATATCTAGGGCTCAACTTCCCCTTCTTTCCAAATCTCATAACCCTCTTCCAGGGAGATATTCGTAAGAACACTTTATCACCCACTTCAAACTCTAGGTCTTTTCTTCGGTTGTCGGCACAACTTTTCTGTCGACTCTGAGCTGCTCTTATGTGTTTTTGAATAGATCTAACCTTTTCTGCCATTTCATCAACGAGATCTGGTCCTAATAGCTTTCTTTCCCCAACTTCATCCCAGCAAGTTGGAGTCCTGCATTTCTTTCCATAGAGAGCTTCATAAGGAGCCATCTGAATACTGGAGTGAAAGATATTATTATAAGAAAATTCCACCAAAGGTTGGTGTTGATCCCAACCTCCTTTGAAATCCATAGAGAAAGCTCTCAACATATCTTCTAGGGTTTGAATTGTTCTCTCAGACTGACCGTCTGTCTGGGGATGATAAGCAGTGCTGAAACTCAACTCTGTATCCAGAGTATGCTGAAGACTTCGCCAGAATTTTGAGGTAAATCTCGGATCCCGATCAGATATAATAGAAACTGGTACTCCATGCAATCTTACCACTTCCTTTACATATATCCTGGCAAGCTGATCTAGAGAGAAATCCTCTCTAATAGCAATGAAGTGTGAAGACTTTGTCAGACGATCAACTATGACCCAGATAGCATTATTGCCTTTGGATGTTTTAGGAAGTCCTGTGACAAAGTCCTTAGTGATGTTTTCCCATTTCCATTCGGGTATGGGTAATGGTTGTAACATCCCCTTAGACTTCTGTCTCTCAGCTTTAACTTGTTGACAAACCAAGCATCGAGAGACATATTCAACAACATCTCTTTTCATGCCATCCCACCAGAAGTACTCTTTCAGGTCTCTATACATCTTCGTGCTTCCAGGATGATTATGGAATGATGAACTATGAGCCTCATCCAGCAGCTCCTTCTTTAATTCGGGGATGGTAGGAACACAAACCCGATTCCTGATCGTTATTATCCCATCACAATCAAGGTTGAATTCAGGAACATTTCTCACCTTCTTTTGTAACTCGACATCTTCTTTCTGTGCCTCCTTAATCTTTGCATGTATAGATGGTTGAACATTCATTTTAGAAAGATAAGATTTTTCCCCTTCCATTATAATTCCAAGATCCATCCTTTGTAAATCCATAAATATTGGATCTTTTGTGATCCTCATCATGGATAAACTAGCATGGTCTTGTCGACTTAATGCATCTGCCACCTTGTTTGCTTTCCTAGGGTGGTAATGGATTGAGCAGTCGTAATCCATAATCAGCTCCAACCATCTTCTTTGACGCATATTCAACTCCCTTTGTGTGAAAATATACTTTAAACTTTTATGATCAGTATATATATCACACCTTTCACCATAAAGGTAATGCCTCCAAATCTTTAATGCAAAGATTACCGCAGCCAACTCCAAATCATGTGTTGGGTAATTTTGCTCATGGATTTTCAATTGTCGTGAGGCATAAGCTATCACCATATCATTTTGCATAAGAACACACCCCAATCCCTTCTTGGATGCATCACTGTAGATCACAAACCTTTCTCCACTACAAGGCAGTGTGAGCACAGGTGCACTGGATAACCTTCTTTTCAACTCCTTGAAATTCTATTCACATTCCTCTGTCCAGACAAACTTAACTCCTTTCCGAGTCAACTTGGTGAGTGGATTTGATAATCGTGAAAAATCTTTTACAAAACGTCGATAATATCCAGCCAAACCAAGAAAACTTTGGATCTCAGTTACTGTTCTTGGTCTCGACCATCTTTCGATAACCTCTGTTTTTGCTGGATCCACAGATATCCCCTCTTTTGAAATTATGTGACCCAAAAATGCAACTTTTGGAAGCCAAAATTCAGACTTGGTAAATTTGGCATAAAGCTTCTCCTTTCTCAGGGTCTTCAATATAATTCTCAAGTGATCTTCATGCTCTTCCTTGCTCTTTGAATAGACAAGAATATCGTCTATAAAGACTACCACAAATTGATCAAGATAGTCTCTAAAGACACTATTCATTAGATCCATGAAGATAGCAGGGGCATTAGTAAGACCAAATGCCATCACTATAAATTCATAGTGTCCATACGTTGGACGGAAAGCCGTCTTTGGTATATCCTCCCTTTTGACCCTTAATTGACGATACCCTGAATGAAGGTCAATCTTGGAAAAGTATTGAGCTCCGCGTAGTTGGTCAAATAAGTCATCAATGCGTGGGAGAGGATATTTGTTCTTGATAGTGATCTTGTTAAGTTCTCGATAATCAATGCAGAGTCTCATTGATCCATCTTTCTTGTTAACAAATAGAACAGGTGCTCCCCAAGGTGACGCACTAGGGCGTATGAATCCCTTATCAAGATTCTCTTGGAGTTTCTTCTTCAATTCCTGCAACTCAATTGGGGCCATTCTATAAGGTGTCTTTGAAATTGGCAAAGCGCCCGGTACGAGTTCTATTGAAAACTCAACTTCACGATTTGGTGGAAGACCCGGTAATTCCTCCGGAAAGACATCATCAAACTCCCGTACAATGGGCATATTCTTAATCGTGAGTTTCTCACCAACCATTTGAGATAAATAACCTTCATTTAGTGGAATCAAGACCCATAAGATGGAAGGAATTTCCACTGGAAGGTTATGTTCATCCTTGCATTGATAGACGATCGTAGATTGATCTGGAATATGAAATGTGACTTCCCTTCTTTGGAAATTGATATGAGCTCCATGTAGAGAAAGGCAATCCATGCCAAGAATCACATCAAATTCCACTAAAGGAAGGATCACAAGATTTGCAGGAAGCACTTTTCCACAAACTTCGATCGGAGAAGAATTATAAACTTTTGATGCGACTGTTGTGCCATTAGGTGTTGTCACAGCTAACTCGACATCTAATTGTTGAGGTAATATGGTGATACCCTTAGAAAATTCTTTAGAAATAAAAGAGTGGGTTGATCCAGAATCAAATAAAACATCTGCTACTTTAGAGTGGACGGTAAGTGTACCTTTCACCACTTCGTTATCGTACTCCACATCGCTGATAGAAATTGCATGTGACTTTCCTTTGTCTTTAGCCTTAAGATTTTGTTGACGTCGACCATCATCTTCAACCCTTGGATTTGGGCATTGATTGGCATAATGCCCCATCTCCTTGCACTTGAAACTTTGAAGTGTAGTAGGTTCATTTTGTGTATCCCTTCCTTTGTTTGCGTCATTAGACATATTCTTCCCATTATCACGGCATTCAAATGCCCGATGACCTTCCTTTCCACATTTAAAACATTTACTTGTCCCTTTAAGACAACTCCCTCCATGTTTCTTTCCACACTTTGAGCATAAGGGAAAGTTCATCTTCTTTTCAGTGTGCTCTTTAGATTTTTCTTTGAATTCCATCTTCCTCTTCTTATCAAACCCATGTGACTGATGGGTTATTCCAATCTCCATCTCGACTTTGAGAGCACATCGAACGATTTCCTCGTAGCTATTGAAGTCCCTTATGGCTAACGCCCTTCGAAGACTTGGTTTTAAGCCACTAAAAAATCGATCGATCTTACTCTCAGGTTGGATAATAATACCAGAAGCGTACCTTGCAAGTCTTGTAAAATTTGCTTCATAGGTACCAACAGATTCATCATCCCTTTGCTTCAGTTCAAGAAACTCTTTCTCCATATTTGTTCGGAGAATACGGGGGAATTACTTATTGAAAAATAAGTTCTTGAACTTGTCCCATTCCATAGACTCAATTTCATCCCTTTGCCTCATATTCTTAATACGATTCCACCATTGATCATCATCTCCTTCCAAACGATACATTGCTAGGATGACTTTATCATGCTCAGAACATTGAAGAACTGAAAATATCTTTTCAGTAGTACTAATCCATTGTTCAGCAACTAATGGATCAGTAGACCCGTTGAAAGAAGGTGGACGTTGCCTCATGAAGGATTCAACAGAATGTTGCTCCTTCCTTTGCTCGTTTGGAAGTCCTGCATGATTCATAGCTTGAGAAAGTTGTGTGAGCATGGCTACAAGATTTTGCATTCCAGCTCCCATATCGTTTGGTTGCTCAGGGGGACAATCATTACATTTCCCATCGCATTCCGCATTAACACGGTTCCTTCGGGTTCCAGCCATTGACTAAAACCAAGAAGAATTGTCTGAGCAACACTAATTATAATAGGAAAACCACATAATTCAAGAATAAAATTTTCATGCTTAAGGTCTTATCCTAGGTTATTCAAGGCCATTTCTAATACATTAAGATTGTGTTCTATGCTTAGACTTATCCTTAGGGTTCTTACTAAGGCTTTCACATCCTAGTTTCCAAAGGTTGACTCTACCTTTCCTCTGATACCAACTATAACGACCCATACTTTACATACATTGTTAATACTTCAAAATTTAAGCACACTTATTACAACATATAACAAAACCACAAAGGACCGTATAGTTATAGTGTCTTTAGAAAATTGGAAACATAAACAACTGGTTCATAAATCTTCTACAGTGACTCCCATTTATTTCATCATATCTAGGGTCCCTTTTAGCATATTCTACTTAATATCCATCTTCCTGACCTGGGGAAACGAAAACATAAAAGGGTGAGCTCAAATGCTCAGCAAGGGCAAATAAAGGAAATAAAATTCATATGATATCTTTTTGAAAATCATAACCTGTAAAAGAGATCATAATATCTTAACATGGAATAAATCATAGAAGTGAAAATGAGATCCCCATAATCATAACATGAAACTTTAAACTTTGTGGCATGAACACATAATCATGGAAAATCATTTCTTGTTAGTCATGACTCATTGCCAAGACTATCTTAGTGGACAGAGTCCCTTTCTGAACCGAGTCACCCTCGTTCCAGTCCTGTTTCACTAAAGCGGTATAACCTACCGTTCCAGTCATGTCTATCTCATGAGATATAAAATCATTACCCAATGCATTGGAGGGAGATATAGGTCCCACCCATCTTATAATGAATCCTTTCTTATGTGTGCCACATAATCATAAAACATACATCATAGCATAACACATGTAACAAAAATGGGATTCTTGAAACATCATGACATCATAAATCAATTCATATAAGATAAAGGAATTCATAAAAACAATTCCATCACAACATGATCAAATCAATTTAATAATAGGGATAAAAATAGAACCCTTTATTATCTTAGATGGAAAATAATTTTGATAAAGCACTTGAACTTCATTCTTGAGGGAAATATCCTTTCTCCTTCAAAAACACTTTTCCTTTCTTAACATGTCATACAATTTTAAACTAAAAGAAGTTGATTAAAAATAAACTTGAATAATTGTAAAGGAAGCTTCTTGTAAATAATTTTTTAGAAATCCATTCATGCCGTATAAGTTAAAAAAAACATTCTTCTCGTACTTTTGTCGGAAAAGTCAAAAAGTACTTCGTACAAAAAACGACAAAATATTCCTTTCATACATATTACTAAAAACTCACCGAAGGGTAAAAATGGATTTAAACAATTGTAGGTGGATGGAAATAAAATTACATACTGAGGGAACATGTATGTGGATGATAAAATACACCTCAAATAAATACTTATGAATAAACAATCTCGGATAAAAATGAGATTGTGATATTTCCCTTACCTTAGGTCCGATTTGCTTTGTACGTGTCCGAAGCTCCAGTATAATGGTTTAAATAATGTTATTGACTTATTCCAGAATCATACATATTTATATGATATCATATATGGTCATATTCTTAGCTTCTTGTTAGTAATATTTCATTGTTACTTGTTACTCGGGTCTTTATTGCCTTTTGTTCTTATGCGTGTTTTGCCGAATAAATTATTATTCTTATTTTAAGGTTATAGATACCTTATATCCAGAATGGTATTAGTGTAACATATATCATATTTATTCATTCAATTCATTTATATAATTACTATGTAATGATGATTATGTAGAACGAGTAGCATCACATCGTGGAGACGGTATTCCGTACGTACGCACGAGTGATGATATCGTTCCTATGATCGTGGAATTGTATTGGAGTATATGTATATTATTTCAGTATCAATATTACTTTATAATAATCATAAATAGTTACTCATTACACCATTATACCCATCCTTGTAAGGTGGTGGTGGAAAATAGATTACACCACGGCGTGGAGACGGTATTCCGTACGTACGCACGCGCGGTGATTTCATTTTTCCGTGGGATGGATAGAAGGTGAAATAGGGTTGTTTAATATTAATAATAACATATCAGTATGTAATTAATACTTATGTTATTACTTTATCATGAAACAACTAAAGAAGAAGAAGTTGAAGAAAAAAGAAATTGAAAAGATCGGTAATGGATATTACCTCTTCTTTGGAACGCCTCTTTGAATCCTCCACTTAGGGAACTAAGATTGGTCTTTGAAGAAGACCAGGACCTCTAGGATTATTCTAAGGAAGTGGAGAGGAGAAAATGGCAGGGGTTGGCCGAGCTTGAGTGCTCAATTTGGTTTGAGGAGGAGGGGGAGGAGGTGCCCTTTTATAAGGGAGGAGAGGGGCACCTTAGGAATATCTCAAAATATTATTTTATATTAAAGTCAAAATCGGTTTATAATGGTTCCAAAGGGTCTTATTTCGAAGATAAGGTGGGTATGGGTCGAAATCCTATCAACCAATAGGATTTAGACATGTTTAGGGAATTATTTTAACCTTATCAATTAGATTTAACTCTAAGTTAAATAATTTAACTTTTACTGTGTCTTTTTGTTTTCTTTCACTATATGGTTAATACACTTACTATAACATGACAAATAAACCCCAAATTGTTTATTATATATATATACTTATCTAAGTCATTTGGCCGAACCTTAGATTTTTAGGAATAAAATAACAATTAATAATATAATATTTGATTTAAAAACTATTTTCTGTCAATTTTGACACTATTTGATATATGATTTTTGTGAAAGTCATAACAGAATTATATGTTCGAACCAAGTTGATTAAATCAACATTAATATATCATAGTAACCTAGAAAATTAGTGGAATTCATAAAAAGTCTCAAATTACATTTATTTGGGTGTTTATAACATCAATTATGTCAATATGTTATTAATAAGACAATTACTGCATCATCATTGTGTCATAAATAAATTAAATTATTTAATGTCTAAAAATTACAAATAAAATACCATTATGTAGGAAATCTATTTATCTTTCTAATGAATATTTATAATCGAATTTATCTTATGTATAACCCCATATTAAAAATGACTTACTTATTAAACTTTGATTTTAACTATTTTAACCCTTCTTTATATAAATTAATAATAAATGTCCTAATCTAATCCAAGTGGGCCTAAATGGTCATATTTTATTCATAAGGTTGTTTTTGGTCGAATTACACTTATCCAATAGAATTATGACATGTGTTAGGGTAATAGTAATATCATATTTACCCTTAGTTACCCTATTTACTATTAACCGCGGTAAAAAAAGTAAAAAGTTACTATTCACCAAAAAAATTATTTTTATCTCATTGAACCACATTTTACTTACTGATATCAACCGTGTCTGTCGGATTTTCGAAATTCCATTCACAGAAGCGGTAAAATTATGTTTTATGCAAAATTCAGTTTTTAACCTACCACTTAGTGGTTTCACTATTCATCAAAAATTGAAAGTTTTCAGAAAAATACCAAAATTTCACCCTAGGCTAATTTCGATATTCTGAGTCCAAAAATGAAGTCCATTTTGAAAAATAAAATTTATAAAATTTCAAAAAGTGGTTATTACTATTCATAACGGCTAGTTTTAATAGCATATTGTTGTTTAGTGAAACTCGGTATTGCGAACGACGCAAGTTATCGAGGAAGGTCGCGATTGCGCGTAAAGCAAGCCAAGCAAGTGTTGTGTAGAAAAAGATTCCTTTGATAACATAAAATTCTCGGGTGTTACAATATATGTGATGTCTCACAATTCAGGTCACAAAAAAATCTAGGCATCTTATGATTCAATCTAGTGGTGTTGATCATGGGAGGAGGAGAAACATATTTCCATAAAATAATGATTCATGAACTATTGGATATCCCCTAATAGATTAAAGTGAGAATTAGGGTATATAAAATGGAAATTCCAAGATTTATCATACATTCAATAGAATTAAAATAAAAACAATAGTTCTGATGTACTTAGGTATGTATGTAACCTTCTCACGTAGATGTTGTGCACTTCTACCATGATTTGAAATTAGTCAAGAATAAATTTTACGACTCTATAATATGTTTTATTGTAATAAAATGTAAAAAAAATTCCTAATGATCGTCATATAGAGTTTTATTAAATCACCATTCTCAAATAAATTCCTTGAAAACATGTATGGAATAGTCATCCCATATCATGTATACAAAGAAATTAATTAAATGTTGTCATTATTCCTTTAAAAAGTTACAATGGTATCTATAAAGACAACTATCTATAAAAATGTATCATACACAAACCATGGTATCGTAGTAACCCTATGATTTCATGGAATACCTTGACCACTACCATCATGCATCACATTATAGTAATCACACATCAAAAATGGTTTTCTAGTAAAAAAAATAAAACCCCTGCTGTAAATGGATATCTTTGACACTAGTTGAATCATTGTCATATAAGTATAAGGATCACCTCAAAATATCTTGAGGAATCTATCATCAAATCCAGGATCTTAACTAATATATTGGATCTCATCTAACCAATTTGGAACTACCATGTGCTTTATGATTTTGATCTACAACATAGAAATGAGTAGAGAGTCCACCACAATTTATGAGTTGAGAACACCCCTCAACTATCTCTAAAATGACAATTCCTGGTCACTCACTCTCTAGTCAAAAGAGGACTAACCATATCCATTTACACATTATAACCCTTCCAATAAATGTAAGAAATTTATCAATGGGTGATGCACTATAATTAATAGGAAACAAACATAAGGGTTAGAGAATATCTATAGGAGTTGACACAATACAAACATCAAATAACACAACTTACCACAATATAATATATAGACCTTCTTAATCATAAACCATAATCAATTTTTTGTGTTATGGGTCTAATAATGATAAATATGTTTATAGGATAATCGATACATCATATTTATCACATAATATTGTTTCACTAGTATATTAATATTACACAATAACCTATTATAATATTTTTTTATATTCCAAATCCAAATATCACAAGTCATGAAAATTTATTTACTATCCCCAATACAAAACTTCATCAAAACCACCATAAATTTTTCCAATCCATTGAGCACCCACCGAGGCCAATTGTAAGATGTGTTGTATACTCTACAAGTGACTCAAATAGTCCAGAGGATGCAGACTAGAACCAAGTCGTCATATCAAAAACAAGAGAGACCCTTGCTTATAATAAACATTAGCAATATCATGTCATAACTTGGTAAAGTAATAATCCAAATCACTGGGATAGATAGTAATGTATCCAAATAAACTAAATTTATAAAAATAATTAGACATATAGAGAAATTAAAATCTAAATTAATTTGAATAACATATTCAGAAGAGGGAATAACCCAAACCCCTTAATCAAGAAAAAAACTGAACCAGCTAAGAATAATGGGACCTCATTGTATGTTGGATCTAAACATGAACATATACTTCTACCAAAATATCATGAAATAATAAAATTGCATCAAATTTCATGTCACACAGGGTATCCCTAAATCAATATCGAAAATCTACTTAAACTCCCCAACATAAAGTTTATCTCTAATATATATTAAATCTACATAAAATGTGGGACCATGGAGTTTGTAGGGTTAATAACAAACATACATAGAATATTGACATACCAACCATAATTGGAGTAAAAAATAAAAAATCACCATTACACCTTCAATAGTATTTTTCTGGTATGATAAAAATAATGAATTATATAACACCTTTCTAACTAAAATTCATGGTGTTAAGGATTAACCAATAAGAGATAATTAGTGTATTCCATATATGGATAAAAATAATATTTTAATAAACATAAAACACTGTCACTCATATCTTTTCCAATCCTTAATGCCATATCACATGGAAAACATTGTTTCCCATATTATTGAGCACCCCATGAATTCTAAATTCGATAGCCATCAGTAACATTATATCTCAAAGAAAACCCCTTGGTTTCCGATGAATAATAATTATCAGAATTTTATGTGATGGATACTTTTTACCTGACCACCACAAGAATCCAATTTTTTTAGTCCTATAAAAACTAAATCACACTCTCCTGCAATGATAGCATTATTTATATAATGGTAAAGTATTAACCAATATATTTTTATCTTATTTCAAATACAAAAAGTTCATCATCAGTCATCAAAAACAATTAATGGATTATAAACATCACCTATGATATTTTACATCTATATTTTCTAAACTAATGTAACCTCTATATACATGTAATGGAGAATCATATGTCATTAATAGTAACTGGAGAATTTCTTCCCTATTATCTAATCAATTTTCCCCTCCAACAATTGTTTATTGTAGAAATACTAACCCCACTAATAAAATATAATGAACCCTATAATTGTAGGGGCGTACCAACCATATATGATTTGTACATATATGACCCAGTAATACATTACTAAGGTGTGGAATTAATGAACCTACCTAGGCCTGTTAATATCTTATTACATCTAGGATATATTTTCCTAGTTGGTTTATGGATTTTTTGGATGATTGTAACCTAAGTCTACTCTCATGGATGCTAATGTGGTGGCACAATATTTCTTATTCATAATAAAAATATTTGAATACATAGAAAAATACAAATTAGTATTCTATAGGAAATTATATACATATGATATTTATTGAAGGCCTCATAATAATCCAAACGAAAGAACAAGTGATTATCCAATAAATTATTCCATTCCTTAAAATAAATCAACCATTGTCGATATCATTACAAAAGTGATATTATTTAAATTCATTATAAAACCCTATATTTCTCCTTCAATAATAGGCACATTAACCTACATTCCCTATCTTATGACAATATGTTATCCTATTCCCTTCCTCAAATATTTTTCCCTAATTATTTCCAATAATTCATGATCTATGAATATTACAATTATGAAATTATCATTGGAACCAATATTATATTCTAAAATTAGATGGTTCACAAAAACCGTTAAACTATTAACCCAACCGAGTAACTATGATAAAAACATATAAACCAGATGGAGTTCTGAAAAATTCGCAAGGTAAAGAAACAATGTTGGTAATTATGTGATCATACAATATATTATTTATTAATAATCCAGTGAAAATGAGAAATAATACAAGTTAAAAAAATTGATAAGTATTCAAAATCAAGAACATGGATTTTATTCTAAAGGAAAAAATAATCAATAGTGCAATGATATCAAATATGGAATAAATAAAACAATTATCCAATGATTAATGAGAATGAAAATTAAAAAATAAATGATATATCCCTTAATAGAGAATTAATATCATATAAATTATAGTATATTCACCACATTGTTTGAAAAATGGAATTGATATAAATATGTTCTTGATCCAAAGATTCATCATTGTCACCATGAAAATCCTCATTAATGCAGTGATCTGGTCCCCATTTATTTTCGATCCTTTTCTAAAATTGTTTGATATATTTATCTTCATGTCTCTTAATTTAATATGGTATTAAATTTGGTTTTACCTAGAGATAATCTATAAATATAATATTATTTGGAAAATTGTGGTTTGAAGCACCCGAAAATCACAAGATTAATTAATTAATCAACCCTTACAACACCATATCTCAGACCCACTATTTTGAAATAAATTTTTATTATACTTATGGTAAACCCACCATTTAAGAAGAAATAATGACCTCCATTACCATGTCTAATTCGCTATTTTGTGGAATTATAAATTTAATAGAAAATACACACACATGGTAAAAATAATATTATATTTTTATTAAATTATTTTCAAACGACCACAGTTCTTATATTTCCACATTGTTCTACTGTCCCATCAAAAAAAATTATTTAAAATATTATAGAGCCTCAAATAGAAAAAATAGGGCTCATTACATTGTAGGTCCTGATCTTGGGTAAAATATTTATTTACTAATTACATATTATATATCTCATAAAAAATATCATGAATTGATATTCATTCAATTTCATCTGGTGGGTAAATAGTACTCTTTGTTTCATAATTAAAAATTATAAAAATAATTCATCTAATATAGTGAATATACCATTTCACCATTGGGTAGGTCTCAAGAGTTCATAACTCAAAAATCGAGATAACTCTTAATGAAGAAAATCCAGGATAATAAATGACATGGTAGGAGGATGGCCCTCATTCACATAGAAAAGGGTAGGTTTGTACTATTTTACAGTTGTTCTAGATTATAAAATACTAAAATTATTTTTTTGGCTTCATTAATCCCCATAACATTCATTATATACATCGATATCGACTCACATTTTACCAGGTTTGGATGATTATTTTTCAAAAAGGTTATTACTGTTTTTTATATAATATTGATATAGTTTTGTTAAATTTATCAGGAATTGCATTCCATTCATATTTTCATGATTCCCATACACTATAAAACAACATGTGGGGACCATGAATGCTCTCTGAGATTTTCCTCAGGGTTGGTCAAGTGCCCGGGTCAAGGTTATACACGTCAGTTCATGAACAAAATGTGTTTTGTATAATATTTAATGAGTATAAAATACCATGAAAATTATATCTCACTTCCTTAAAAAATTAAAAATTAAATTCATGATTAAATTCCTTACCATGATACTAATAAATTGAATTATACATTACTTTTATTCAAAATACTATTGTAAACAAATCATTATATAAGTAATTTAAATTTCTATAGGGAAATATTCTATTTTCACAATTTTATTTTCAAAAATCATTGTATCCTTCATTATTTTACATCATGGAACTCTAGACCATATAATATAATTGTTAAGTAATTAATTATAGTCCCATAAAATTAAAATCTCTATATATAGTTGAATATTTCACGAATACATTAAAATGGAATGTCTGTACTTCAACTGATCCAAAAATAATAAGTAACTATGCATTATTTGATGGATGAATAAAATAATTTATCTGTATCAAATATGAATGATGTTGAATGAAATTTATATAAAATGTTTTGTGTAAATGAATTCCAAATTTGATAGGTGGTATCATTTTATATCAAAAAATGGAATTATTTCATTGAAATTATTACTTGTTCTCCAGCAATACATCTCTCATTTAAATGATATTGTTAGTCATGTTTCTAATTTATTATATGATTCAATTACATATATATATTTTTATATCATTTATATTGTTATATAATCTAGGAAATAAATAACTAAATTGAAATGATAAGTTACTTTTTTCTAATAATTTTTAAATCGAGAATGTTCATATTATACAATTTTATGATTGATTCAATAATTATGTATGCATATGTAATTTCATTATTTATTAAGATTTAATATCAAATGATTATTTTTAAACAACTTTATTCAATTGAATTTCATGAAATTTTAAATCTGTATCTGGTGAGATTTAGGTCTTTATATAATTATCGATATATTTAATCAACTAGTATATGGTTAATTTATTATGTATAGAAATTATATTCCATAACAATCTAATCAATATTAATTTTTCATTGTTGAAATGTATATAACGCAAGTAGTCTAAAATAAGGATATTGGGCTTCCATCAATCGATATAGGTTATTACAATGTTATCATTCAAATTCCAATTTATATTTATATATATTAATAATATTTCATCCAAAAATTATCCATTAATCAATGATCCCTTCACACTAACATCATAGATCAAAAAATTTAGATTTTTAACATTGAATCAAACTAGAATGTAATAGTTAAAATATCATGAATTATTGTTTTTATAATTGGATGAGAATTACTTGTTTTTAATTATTTTATCATGATAATTTGGGAAAAAACTATTTTATATTTTAAAATCATATTACATCATGATACCTTTAGTTGTATTCATTTTTTAATTTTAGTCGTAGCTTCCGTATGTACATGGTCAACATTGATTATGGTAATAGCCTTAGTTGGGGTCATCGTACTACCATGATCTTTATAGATTTTGGTCATAGATTTTTACCTATTTATAAAGGAACACTAAAAAGGGATGGAATATTGGGATAAATAATATTTTAACCATCCATGAATATAGAAATTTATTTATTTTATGTGATTATGAATATATTTATAGAATGGGCACATGTATCCTGGTAATGTCTTGGGTATATACCCTAGAGGTTACAAGTTTGAATCACACAATGGAATTAATTTTTTAGGGATATGGCCATGATCATGACTATATTCATCAATTTTAGGAAATAAAAATCTTTTTGTGACCATTGATGCATCGGATATTCGATTATTGTTTGATTTGTTTTAATAATCAAAAAAATAGCACAACAAATATTACTTTATTCAAGAATATTATTAAAAGCTAAATTCTAAAATAAAAAATATGTAAACATTTTAAATATACTTTATTTTTAATTAATCTTATATAAATTAACATTGAATGAAAGGTGGGGATTTTTCTGATATGAATAATTTTTCAATGAATACTATAAAATCCCAATTTTTCATATAATGATATTTTATTTCATTAAATAAAATTGTTTTAAATTTCCATTATATTTTCGATTTGTTCATAGTTTAATAAATGATTAGTTTTAGTTATAAAAATTCAGTATTAATCTATGATTTTGATGATTCAGATTTTGGTTAATTGTTATTAATAAGACACCAATTTTATAGAAAAATTATTTTTTTTGTATTTTTAAAAATATATATTAAATTAATTTATTTTACATATATAAAATGAATATATAAAAATTTATACAATATTTTGAATTGGTATTTTCATATTTTGTGAGTTTTTCCTAGTTTATTTCAGATATTATGGGTAGTGATAATGATAAGATTTATCACATCAGTAAAGGGAAAATCATGTTAATGAGGTTAAAAATAATGTGGTAAGAAATTAAATATATATCCATAACATTTATTTATTACATTTTATGGGATGAATTCACCCATATCAATACTCAATTCTAATATTTGGTATTTTTCAACCATTTAATATTATTAATGACATTAATATTATTTTAAATAATTAAAATACATAAATATAATCCTCTTGTTTTTAACATTTTTATATGATTTCATAACGATAGGAATATGTTATAAACAAATATAAAAGATTATAATGAACATAATAAATTTACTATTATCATTTTATTTTATTTATTATTTTTACATCAGATATAATATATATTCAATTAATTGAAAACAAAATTAATTCTTTTATAAAAAATAAAAAATACAAAGTTTTAGAGATTCATTCTATCAAAAAACATGTACGATAATTATAAAACAATAGTTATTTTTTTGATATGATATTATAATACCATTTTTATATTGATTTCTTTGAAATCAAAGTAACATAATCGTCATAAAAATTATATTAATTATATTTTATTAAAATAATATTATGCTAAATTATATATAAGAAAATATTAATATTGAAATATGGACAGGGGATAATTAATGGTTTAAAAAGTATTACATTGTATATTTATAGGCCAATATTCCATTTATGATTATCTTCTACCATCACTGGAAATATTAATATGGTTCTTATATAAATTAATATGAATTTTTTATCCATTATACAAGAAGTTAAAGAATGTTCATAAAAATGGAATATGTGAAGTTAGAGGTTTAGTATAAATTTACACTCTATTAAGGAATTTTTGGTATTATGAGCTTGTTTATTTTTATGTTGTGTATATAAGGGACCTTTGAGGTAACTAAAATTAATATATATATTTATTCGTTATTATTAATGTTTATTTAGTTTTTACTCTTTCATGGTTTTTCAATTAGAAAATTACCAAAGATGTAAGAATTCATTTTATAATCCCATTTTGGGGATTTCCCAATTTATAATTAATTGAATCATAAATTCACTCCATTAAAAAATCCATATATCCTCATATCATAAAAATATTTAACAAATTGAAATATTTCTGTCCAAATTTTCCACTATTTGTAACATTATTCAATAAAATTGATGTGTAAAACAAAAGGCAATGTTATTTCACATTTTTATTTGATATTTCTTTCAATATTGTACTTATTTTTCTATTTTGGTTCAAAAATATTTTTATTTAATCGTTTTAGTAACTATATACATTTTAATTTACAATTTTCTTTTTAATTTATTTTGAATGTAATATTTAAATTTTTTTTTCCAAAAGGGTTTTTTAAATATCATTACAAAAAAGTCAAAAGGAAAATTACTTTTTATATAATGTGTTATGGATTTTTCCACTACCATTAACATTTAATTATACTTATATTACCTTACCAAATTTTAATTTTTAAAAAACTAATAATTTAATATTAAAACTACTATTTTTATTTCACATCGAATAATAAAAATGCATTATTTTTAATAAAAATATTTAATTATATAGAATCAAATGTTAACTTTAATCTCATATTAATTTTGTGGTCATTAACTATCTCATGAAACATCCACTTTACTTTGATTATTAGAAATTATATTTCTATAAAATATTGATATAAATGGAATTATTGATAGGATTATTTCCTTAATCATGTAGAATTTATAAAAAATTAATATTGATAAGTAATATTGGTTGCAAATTAATTATAGCATTCAATATATGAAAAATGTTTCGGAAAATAAGATTTATGTGATACCCGGTATTTTATATCCCCTTTTTGCATCAATAGGTATAATAAGACATACCTATTTTCAATAATAATTAAATGGGTTATAGATTTATGTCTACCCATTGTTTAAACTCTCTTGGTGAAATTTCATCATTGTAAATATATCATGATGTATAAGATCATGATTCAAAATAATAATCATTTCCATTATTTAGACTTTTTTTATTACTATCCATGATATTACTATGTTAATATTATCCGTGGATGAATTTATTACAAAATTTATCAATTTAGTAGAATACGTTTCATGTTATTTATTTTTTTAATACTGATTATTAGTTACTTATGTTATATTCTATTATACATTTCCATTAACATGAATTTTAGGTAACCATTATTTTGTTTATTTCTATAGGATATATGGAATACTTCATTGATTCTGTTTAAAAAATCTAGATAATTGGAATTTAATTTTTTATTTTTTATTTCTAAATTAAAAAATGGGGGTATTATATCTATTTAGTTATAAAATAATACTAAACTAATCAACCCTTCATGATGAAACACCATTTATTTTATTCCAGTGTAAAAATGTATTCACTGTCTATAAGTTATAGTAGATTGTGATGTTACATCCACTGTAATGTGACCCCAACCACAATAGCCTAATGAAAATGTCTCCTTCATTACATTGGATTATGATACAAGGAACCACATCCATATGGAAAAAATATTTTAATTGTATTTTTATTAGATACATTATTTAAAATTAAATTAAATTTTAAAACAAAAAATTACAAAATAAATTTCATTAATGATTCTATTATTCTCTTAATCCTATCCATTAATATCAATCCCTTAATACATCCTCGTATCATAGGGATGATAATACATAAGAAATTAGTGATCTCAAATTCATTGTAAGGGTTAGTGGAAATAGAAATCATCAAATAAATATGTTATAATTAAAATAGAAACATAACAAACTAAAAAAATTCCATTAAAAAAACTATCATGATCATAATATTGTATTATTAATATGTGACCAAATAATTCCATATAATTAATCACATTTGCATGAATCATGAACATGGATATTCTAACTAATAAAATAATCACCTGGAATATTAATAGCATTAATAATAATGGTGGAATGTATACAAATTGATATCTAAAAAAAATAATCACGGAATTATGAAATGAAAAAAATACAATTAATGTAACATTACAAAACATTTAAATAATGGGTAAGGCCTTGGCCAAATTCATATACAGTATATCTCATGAAACCGACTTATGCACCAAAGCTATATCAATATCTTTCCCCACCATTAACATACTTTTTACATTTCATTCCATTTATGAAATGGGAGAATAATAATCAATATAAACATTTTTATTAAAAATAGATTATGAAATATAAATACATTCCCGAGTAAATAGTCAAAATCTTAGACCATCCAAAGTACTGTGAAGGTTACCAAAATAGTATATCCTTAGTCAAATTGATAATAAAACATTTAGTTAAAAAAGATGATATCATTAAAAATATACCCAATAGAGTAAGGGTAAAGTGTTATTTTATTTTTGAATTGAAATACAATAATAATATTATTAAAAACATTCTTCAGAAGAACATCTTTTTCATTTTGAGAATTGATTTTAATATCATAAATTTTTTTAGAAATGTTTTTTTTAAATTAAATCTCAAAAACATTTCATCTCTAATATATAATAACAATATTTTTATTAAAAATAACATTTTAAAATTACAATGAAAAATTTTAGTAAACAAGTTTTATATTAGTGTGTAATTGTTGACATGTAATACATGATAAAAAGAAAATTCTGTTTCACTAAAAAAATGTTAGAAATGTGAATTGATCAAAAAAATACATAATTATTTATTTGAAAAAATATATTAAATGAAAAAAATTTCAAAAATTTCATTTGTAAATAATTTTTAAATGGTTAAAAATATTTTTAATGTTTTTCTAAAGAACGTTGTTTATGATGAAGAATGACTTAAGAACAAATAGATAAATGAAGTCATATTTTATAATATACATTTTATAAATTATTTTATTTATTAATGTTTGTAAAAATGTTACTCTTAATAAAAAATATCATGAAAAACGAGTGTAAATGAATATATATTTATTTCTAGGTGTAAATATCAAATAATTCCATCATGTTGTATATAACAATAAACTATCTAAAATACGGATGTGACTATGAAATAAATACATATAACCTTGGTAAATTCTATATCATAAGACCCATGAAATAAACACCATAAAACAAAATAAAAAATATAATCATTAAAAAATAATTCATGATATATCATAAAAATTACGATATATAGTACAAACCAAATAAATAAGTTGGGAATATGTCTTATTTATCATGAAAGAAAAAGTGAAATAAGGTACCCTTATCTCAAAGATCCTTTTGATTGATATTTATTTATCATCCTGAATATTGGTTTGAAAAATGATATTATATTATTATATGACCATAATAATATTTGAAATATTACATATTATACTTTTATAACATCTTATTACATGTTCTTTAATAACATTTCATTATTTTCACTTTTTCGTTTGTTAATCAAATTTTTTCCCATTCAACTTTGATAATAAATTATTAAATTCATATTTATATTATATATTTATATCATCTAAATAATTATAATAATTAAATAATTATCATATTTTTTCATAAATATTAATTTTAAACACAATAATTATTTTGTTTATTGAAAATGAAATATGTTACAATAATGGAGACACTAGGTCGTATGAATGTAAGAATAATTTTTCCATTTTTCAATTATCATTATAGAATAGTGGAATATAATTTTCAATATTTAAAGAATGATCATAATATCTCATATACAGTATCAAATGTACTTTTATAAATCATTTTATATTTGAGGTTATGAATATAAAGACACATTGCTTCATGAAGAAGTTAGTCCACAAATACAAGAATAGTGTCATCATCCTTAAGTAAAAAATAAACAATAAAAATTATATATATTATCATTAATGAAATTCAAATAATAAATTAATATCCTAAATTTTAAATTTTTTTCATATATATTCATTTACATTATTTTTTTATCCATCCATGTGAAACAGTTTTAAAAGTCAAATCACATCGCTTCATAATGCGGTATTTCACAGTACATAGATGTGACGATATTATGTCTCATATTTTACAAGATTTAATAACATCTATATTATTTAATTTATTAAAAGATATATTTAGGTAATAAATATCACTTATATAATTTATATCAATCATTATACCCAACCATGAATAGTGGTAATGAAAAAAATTAACCACATAGGTTTGCAAGGGAGTATTTCTAATGGGACATGATCAATGATTTTGTAACATGTTTAATGGTGGTGGAGAGGGTTTAGGTTCTTCCAGTATTTTAAAATAATTCTTCTTATATGTAAAAAAATATGGTTATAATGTAATTATTTTTTAATAAAAATATATTCATGTGTATAAATAAGTAAAATAAAGATACCAATTAAAAACATTAACTCTTTTTCAAGTATCATCCTACGGTTTTTACAAATACATTAATATGATTAATTTAATACATAAATATGACATATATAATGGTATTATGGATGTTGGGAAGTTATATTTTCTTGGGATGGATGATCCAAATTGCATGAGATGTATGGAAAATGTGAGGGTAGTTGGTGACCATTTTATAGTAGAGGAGGATTGGAAATTGTGTAATTAAATAAATGAATTCACTATTGGGAGGAAAATAATACCTATTGAGGACTAAATATTTATGTATAATAGTTTTTAAGGGAGATATTGTCGCTAAAAATATCCATTAAAAAATAAAACTCATGTTTTCAACATTCGATTCCTTAACTTCTAAGATTCATTATTTTTACTATTTTAGATTTTTCACTATGGCAATGAGTTCTATAACTTTTTTTATTTATCCATTCAGTCTATATTAAGGAGATACTTATTAGATAACTTGGATATAATGGTTATCAGTAATAAATCTAATTATAAAATTAAAAATTACATCTTTGTGGAAAATTAATTGTAACATAAACTCATGTGCGTTAAAATAATTATGTCAACATTAATTATTGAATCATAGTTTCATACTATTTACATGTCAATATTTTTATTATAAGAGATAGATTTCTCATATAGAATAGCATATATGAAATTTATTTACATTTATAAATTTATTAGCATAATATAATATTTTTATTAATTTTAAATAACATAATAAAGTATTAATTATTATAAAATTAAATATATTTAATTTTTTGTATTTTTCATTTAAATTTAATTTACATATTTCTATAAAATTATGGAATTATAATATATTATATTAACATGTTTATAATATTATATATTCTTCTTCAAATTTAATGAAATACAACAATTCATTCAATTTATATCCCATTTAATATTATTTGTGTTTGTAATTTTATTTTTTGTTAACTATATAATTAATATGATGGAATTTTATTACAATATTAAGTAACTAATTGATAACTAAAAAACTATATAAAATTATTATGATAAAAAATATTTATCATTAAAATAATATGTATAATAAAAGTAATGTTTTCCCTATCCCAAAGCATAATATATATTAATATTATGAAATATATCTTTATACTTTTTCATTCAATATCATATTATATGGGAAACATTCAATGGAAATGGTCAATTAATTCCTATATTATTTATAAATTTATGTTTATGAAAAAAACCCACTAAAAAAAGTTTGATAATATGTTATGTTATTTTCACCCTAACATTCTAGTTTTACCACTGGCAATTCCATATTTACCATAACTTTGGAAATAAATTTTTCTAGCAATAATTATTCATTTGGGTCTACAAATTATTTTTACCTCCTTAGACATTATAGATTATTCTGATTCCTAATATGGATTATATTTTTTCAAATTTAAATCTAAAAATAGGACATATTATTTTAAAATTAATCTTGCAGATGTGGCGAGAATGCCGGGGTTTAAAATGAAAATGACAAACTTTTACAATATATATATATATATATATATATATATATATTCAATATGAAAATTATTCCAAAGTCCTAAATTGGATAAATTAAAAAAATGACCTAAGATTACATTTAAAAAATTAATAAATAAATAATAATTATATATTTTTTTAAACAAAAGAGATGTTTTCATTTAAAATTTTGTATTTTAAGCTATTCATTAAAAATGAAATTAATCATTAAAATCACAAAATAAAATCACCAACATAAAATTTTGAAATTAATATTTGAAAATATTAATTTTATTTTGAAAATAATATTACAAAAAGGTCCAAAATTTAATTTTAAATTATTTCGGTCGAACTTGTCTAAACCCTCATTTAAAACATTATAGCTTTTTTTAAAAAAAAATATTTTTCTGTTATATGATTCATAAAATTATTTTTAATGGATATATTAATAATATAATTATATAAAATATATTTTTTCATAGGTTAGAAAATATTATTCATATTAACCAATCCAATAGCTATGTGATAAGAATAATATTCAATAATAATATTAATTGTATATTATTGCTATGTAAAATTCAGTCTTGCGTGTAATAAAAGATATCCAAAATACATGTTGTGGCGTGTAACACAAGATAAATTTAGTTCTGAGTTAATTAATTGATAAATTCAATGTATTGTGTCACATATGATATTTAATAAAATTTTATTCATTTATATGTTCAGGGTGTTACAATCTCCCGATGTTAAATAAATTGTATACTCATAATTTAATATTGATATTGTTAATAAAATGTTTGAAATTTAAAATTTTCATTATTGAAAAACCTATGTTGTTAAATAGTTAATAAAACATTCTCCCAATGATATTGGAAGTTATGGACCCTGTTAACATGTAATAACACATAACTGGGTTTCTGATTAGGGAAGACTGAAATAAAATCATGATATTGACATGGGTGAAAAAATAAATAATTTTAGAGAGTGTTTGTAGCCATTTATCACAATCAATTGAATGATCAATGTAATGTTAATGGGCCACAAAAGAAATAATATATGATTATTTTCAATATCATCTAATTCATATGATATAAAAGTAATATAATATAATTTTTTGGAAGTTGTTTTTCAAAATGTTGAAGAATTGTTTTATTGTGTAGGAATACAAATAAATATACATAGTTGACTAGTATCTAATGAATAAATGAAATTTTATCCATCAGTTTTAATTTATTAATTTACAATTCATCCCTTACTCAAAAAATAATGAATATACGAAAATTAACTTTTATTCAAAATGCACTAAAATTAACTTTTCATTGGTCGTATGGTATATAAAAAAGTGATAAGTCATTCAAACTGCCTAAAACTATTTTCTAAATCCAATATGGTTAGAATAAGTTATCCAACATTATAAATTAATCAATAAACCATCATCTAATGATCTTCATAATATATTTAATAAATTTTAAAACATATGAGCATTAAAAAATATTAATATCCATAATATTAGAAAGAAGGTGTCTGAATTAAAATAAATAAATTTTTCATTAATCACTTATAATTTAGTTAGTACAATCCAATTAACTTTAACTATATCAATTATCTTTTTGTACCATTATAATTAACTCAACATTAGGTACATATCAATTTTAATCAATACCCCAATCATTTGTTTTTCTTGATGTCATACATTCCACTGAATAGTTTTATTGATTATCCACACCATCAACATACTATTTACAATCCTTGATGATATATTACACTAGTAAAATACATATACAATTAATAATTCCTATAACCTAAATATAAATTATGAATAATGTATTACAAAATAATAATTGACTCTAAATACAATAACAGTAACCATTAAACTTTATTAGTAGTAATAACATAGGACTTACACTAATCCCTTATCTTATTTGATGGTATATTGTCTTAGTTATTGGGACATTCATTTGCATAGTACTCCATATCCTTATAATGGAAACATCGAACATTGGAAAATTATTAAATTCCGTATCAGTCATGATCATGATGGGATTTTTAGACAAACCTGAACAAATCTCATTTTTAAACCATGTACCTATGTGTTTTTATCAATAATTATCACTTGCTGCAAAATAAATAATTCCCATAATCCGTTTATCCAGTGTATTCTCTACTGTCCTTATTATTTCTTTCTTCACATTGAATCCATAGGAAATATTGAATTATTTCTCTATATTAATATTATAATATATTATTTCCTTATATGATGAGATTTGTTTTAGAACAATTCCCTGTTGAAACATTTCCAATTATATAAATCTTAGATTATGTATATATTTTTAAAATTTCCGTGTAAAACTGGTAAAGTGGGATTCATAAATATAAACATTTTTCCATTTTATATGTCTAAGATTAAAGATATTTTATTCCTTATTTGACATTACTCATGATGTAAATATTTATTCAAGAATTTTAACTATAAAATCTTCCACTCCATTAATTTTATTTCCTAATTATCCCTAATGTTTTGAATTAATGGCCACCATTGATCCGAAACACCTTAGAGATGATAAACTACCATGAACACTTTATCTATTTCATTAATATACACAGTGAGTAATCTATTATCTAATTAAATTATCCATTTATCCTCAAAATATGATTTTTTTTTCACATTGACTAATGGGGTTTGCAGATGCATTAAGAAGTATTAAATTGGAACACAATTTGATGGACCAATAGGATAATTATACGAGAAAGGTTAAAAATCATATCCTAAGAATGCTACTATAATATAGTTGTAATTTGATCAGTTCTAGCTGTATCTTCTTGCCCATCATTATTATAATTCCCCAGTATTAAATCCCTACATGGAGTATGTGAATTGATACAATTCTCATTACATCCCTTAGAAGCCATTTCATGATAATTGAATATAGTACCTTAGATCCCAAACATATGAAAAATTATTTACCTTCCCATAACCAATGAAAAGAACAACATAGATAATATCATAATGAAAAAATTGTTTCCTTTTGAATATATTTTTGTTTAACTCTTTTATAATTGATTGTACTGAAAATTTGATTTATCCTTAGTATATACCATGAGAGTTTAAAACTAGGTGCATAGTAAGGCTCATTTACATGCATAATGTGATGATTACATCAATCCCAATTATGTTTTTGGAGTTATTAACCCCTGTTACCTATATTCTTGTATGACAACCACATTTAGTATAGAGACATGAATGTATTACTAGAAAAAATTACATAATCCCAACCATACCCAAAATTTTATGGTGTAATTTAATATATATCCACAAATTCGATTATAGGGATATTTTACCTAATCTATGTTTTCATAAATACATTTAAATTTATTTATAATAATCATTATCTAATACCAATTATAGACACACCATCCCTAGTATCAAATTTTTTATTTCATCTTTATTACATTTTCATATGTTATAGTGAATCACAGCCCAAATGAATTAATAGTTTCATAAATTTAGTAAAATAAATAAATAATTTAAATATACATAAGTTTTTAAACCAAAAAATTAAAAAAAAATATTCTTTGATAAATCCATTGTTACCCTTAGCATATATTGTAACTCCCTGTGTTTTTTGGACATGTTTTTCAAATATATTAATTTTTTTATGTCTCAAAGTGCATTATTTCTATCATTACATTCACCCTTCATGGACTTATCATACATTAGAAAGAAAATATATATGACATACATTACCTGTAACATTGACTTATCATACATTATACAGAACATTAATATGGTGTACGTTACAAACAACACCGATGTTTAAATGAAACATCATTTAATTATTATAATCATGTAAATAATATAACAATAACATATAAATTGGACATATTTATATGAATATTAATAAAAATTTGTAAAATATATTTTATAGTTTTGTTTATGATTTTTTTTAACAAAATATATAATTTGTTGTAAAATCATTATATGTTTAGAAATACTATTTTCTCAAATAAACTAATTTGTATACCCCTCATTGCAAACAATATAATTATTTTTAATCAATTATAGAAATATAAGTTAATAAAATATATGTAATTTATAAATTTATAATGTTAAAGTTATCTTAAGTGAAATTTTTGGATTATTTCAAAAAAAACATCATATTATGATGAATAATGAAAAATGCCATATTTTAATTCAAAATTTCATTTTCATCAAATTTATTTGTAATGAAAATTTATTTTTATTTGTTTTAAAAGATTAATTAGATTATATTGTTATAAATAAATCCATTTAACGAAATTTTAGCCAATTTCTCATTGAAATTTGATATGAAAATGTAGAAAAGGATTGATCATTTTTATTTTAAAAACCTGCGATCCCGAATAAAATATGATACTAATTTTATATTAATTTCTACCAAATTTATGATTTAAATTTGTAAATAAGAATAAATAATTTTTTTTCTTAATATATAATTTCTAAATGTGAAAAAAAAAAATTATCAAAAAGGTTAGTGAAATTAATTAAAATTAATTGCATTGACTAAATTAAAAATATGCTTAACTAATTAATAAAAATTAAAATTTAGACCCAAATATACTAAGAAACATGTCAAAAATCCATTTTATAGACATTATTATTCCATTAAACATTAATTATTGATCATGGTTAGTTTGTTTTAACTTTTTTATGTAACAATGTGGGTACATCTATATTGTTTTAAAAAAATACGAGGTGAGTCATTTCCCTGTCCAATTAAAGGCCACCACCCCACCCTCTACACCACACATATCAAACCACTAATGTTATCCCACGATATTCCCAATATACTTCCCAAAATCCCTTAATTAATCCTTTAATCTCTCTATTGGGCATAAAGTCTTCCATGTAATCCTTTTGGCACAAAGCAAAATGAGTTATCTTTTTAAGAGGTAACACTTTTTCTCAATGTCCTTCATATTAATTTCCTTCTCCACCCCTATATTCAATATATTCCATGCATTTATAACAATATCAGTATAATCAATATACTAGTATTTTTAATGCTTATTTTTAAACCTGCAGATACGCACACCTTTATCTATTTGGTTAAAATCATTTTGTTCACTTGAACAGCAAACTACTTCCTTTCAAAACGATGATTGTTCAATTTTATATTTCTGCCCATTATGGTGGAAATTGCGATGGAAAATATTTTTATATATGTTATATGTTATATTTTCATTATTCATTATTTCCTTCATTCAATATGGAATAAAAAATGGAAACATCATTCAAGTACACATACGACTAACTATCTCCATGAAAGGTGTATTCCAATTCGTAATTCTATATTATATAGATTATAATAATACATTTATTATGAGTATAAATTATATTTATATCATAGTTTACATTCTGGGTTCATTATATAAGGATAATGTCCAATGATATAATTAATTAACACACTTTTGATGAACAAAGTAAATATCATCACAAGTGAATCCTTAATAAATGATTATTAAAAAGAGGGTAATATGAGGCCATAATAAAACCATATATTTTAATAAATACTATAAAATGATTCTGTAAATGATTTATGCTGAATTTATATTTATTATACAATATGTTTTAATGAGTACTATGATACTCAAGACAAAAGGTAAGGGTATTTCACCCCACATTGTATTTTTGTGTGATACAAGCTCTATTACACAACCATTCCTTTTGTGTAGTGTGTATTCAAATTAGGGATTTATTAAATTATAATTATAATTAAATTTAGGGGTATTTAAATTCCATTCTATGATCTTTAATTCATGGGGTTAGTTTTTCAAAAGATACGATATTATTAAAATTGTTTTTCCACAATTTTCATTCTTCACGAAACATGCTTTGTTATGCACTTAAATTATTTTCAAAGTCTATATACATCAATTTTTTTTATTTTAGGAATATTATTTTTTACATGATATTATTGTCTTAAATTAATTTAATTTATTACACAGAGAGTATTCTCCCAATATATCATGTTAAATGAGTTTATTAAAACAATCTCATCACATTTCATGAGTGTTTATTTTTATCTTACTTTATTGAAATATTATTTTCCATATCTCAATAAAATACACTAATTTTTCTACAATTTTTATTCAATATTTCCTCATTTATTGGAATCCGTTTCCCTCAATTTAGTACTTATGATAATATTTTATGTATAATTGTACTTCCTCCCTTTTCATTGGAAATATAATGTACTCATAAACTATGAATTAAAATATATTATCAAAAATGTTTTCAAAAGCTATTTGAATCCCATTTCAATGAGAAAGAGTTTTTAAATTTTATTCCTAGTTTTCAATTCATAAATTATATGTATTGGATGCCCTATTAAATGAAACAAAATTCAAAATATTTTCCATTTTAAAAAGAACTTTTTAATATATATAGTGTATTGTCATCATTAAATATTTTTAATATATCATTAAAATTTATTTTCAATTTATAAAAACTTTTGTTGGTGTTGATCATGCTTTTTTTAGAAATTACTTAATGTTTATATTCATATTCATTCTCTAAAAGTATTTATTTTTATGGTATGATAGTTATGAAGCTGATTTCTCTTTTACAGGTAACATGCTTTGGAAAAATTCTGTATTTCATGGGTTTTGTTTATAATCATTTCATTATGATACCTGTCTTTTTTCTATAGGTTACTATATGATTACATGTTTGTAATACTAATTTCAGTTCAATGTTGAGGATATGATTATTTATAATCTTGTTTAATATGTATGTATGATATCATTATAAGATTGGTGGGACATGTATCTCCCTCTAATGCATTGGGTAAATAATTATATCTCATGAGATAGAATAAATGGTATTGTGAATGATTTGTGACTACTAAGATGACCATGGGAGTGAACCATGACAACCAAGATGGTATGGTGTGTGAAATAATGTTACTAAGATGCCTATGGGAGTGAACTACATCTATAAAGATGACATTGGGAGTGAACCAATTTACAAATATGGTCATAGAAGTGATGCATTTGATACTATGGAAAAAATATTATATATGCTTTTGTGTCTGCCACAATTATATGATTTAATCCCTTGTTATACATTCACGTCTCATGTTATATATTTCCTTATAATTAATATCTTATTACTTGAGATTCTATCTATAAATATTTATTCATATGATCATTTATATGAAGGGTAAGATATTAATTTTTAATAATCAGGTTCCCATAACCTTATACTCATTATTATGATAATATATTTTCCTTGTTTACCTTTATTGATCATTTGTGCTCATCCCATTTTATCATTTATTCACAATTTTATGAATATATGTATTATCTTTGATGTGTCTAATAAGGTTTATATTCTATATGAACTTAATGGGAGATATTTTTTCTCACTTATGTATTTTTTCTTATGTTTCTATGAGTCCAAAGGCACTAGAATAATATGGTCTTTGGGAGTCTTTGTGTATAATGTTTTATGTATTCCAAAATATTTATATAATGTTAATTTATGAAATTAGAGGGTCTGTATATTTGGTATCGGAGAAAATTTTTAGTTAAAAATTGGATGATTTTATGAGAAAACATTATTGAGAATGCTAAAGGCGTGTCAAGGGATTAGACTATAAATAAAGAAAAGTATAGGAAAAAGTCATGGCATTTGGGAAAAGGATTGAGTGAGTGGGTTCCTAGAAATAAAACTATGACTAGATACAACAATTGGTAGTGGAAATTGAACAAATGTTCCTAGGGGTAAGAAATCCAATAATATTTTATAGTCCTAACACAATGTTATCTAGTAAACAATAATGGGAACTACTATACACATTGTTCGACACTAGCAGATGATATTCTTTCAGAATTCACAAACAATTCGTGAACTATTATGACGAATTTAAATATATGTTGAATATAAATAACAAGGATAAATCAATGGTCTCATAGATTAGGGATGGTGTCATATAATAGACATCTAGTAAGTAAATTATCATTATTATGTGGATCCAGACTATGATAATTGTTTCTTAATATATTATTTTATGTTTTTCAGAATTCCTGAAACTTGAAGGAATGAAGTTAATGGTTATTATGATGGAAAATGCAGTGATTTTATTTCCAATAAACAAAATGTTATGGGGGATGGAATGAAAAATCTTGTTGTTACTCTCACACACCTTTTTAAAAATGAATCATTATGGGGATCCGAATGAGAAACAAAGAGAATAAATTCTAGTGAGTTTTTATTTAGGCAATATCCACCTTATTTTAGGGGGCCTTATGATCCACTTTTTGATGAACAATGGCCCAGTAATACTGAAATGGCATTCACTATTCTCTAGTGTTTCTTACGAGAGAATTTTGTTCTAGTTGTTTATCATTTATAAGGTAATGTAGACAATTAATGTACTCTAATCAATAATATGAGGTAGAAAGATGATATTTAATCCATTGACTGATCTATTTTTGAGAAATTATTTTAAAATAATTACATTCCTCATATAAACTATTCTGTGATAGGGAAAGAGTTCCTGGAGTTGAATAAAAGGAATTATCAATACGATGATACCTACTAATCTAATTTCACAATACATGTGAGGTACGCATTAGGAATAATAATCTAACCTGAATGTAATGTTAATATATTCTTCAGTGTCTAAAAGCTAAGTCTCAAAAGGTCATTGGCCATAAAATTAATTATAATCAATGAATGGAGTTTTTTTTGTGCATTCAAGGATGAAATGAAGATTGTATTCACTTATCTATCTCATGGTTTTCACAATAAATGTATTATAGAGTTTTAATAAAAACCTAAAAAAATAGAAGAATAAAATTTTCCATTTATGCTCTATGTGTGGGAAAAAGCATGAAGTAAATTTTAATAATGGGTCTAATATATATTTTATGTTTGATAGTAAGGTAAATTAGAAATATAATTGATAATGCAATAATAAGAAGTTATCTAACATTAGAAATGGAAAAAATTGAACAAAATGAACCACAAATCATTTAGTTCTACAACTGTAAGGATAATGATCATATTCTAACCCCTTTCCAAAACTAAGGTATGATGATTATTATCAATGTCAACAACCGATTAAACAAATGGACAAGGGTAAATTTCATTAAATCACTACTTATGAGGAGGGGTGGGAAAATTACTTGAGAAAAGGTATACATACCACCCACTATAAAACAACTGATGTCATATGTGACACTAAATATACCCACTCATTCATATTTGATGAATTTTCTAAGGGTGTTAATATTCCGCAAAAAAAATATTAGATTTGTTATTAAATGTGCAAAACCATAATGGTAATATGATTACATCTCAGGTTTATTATTCATATATGTTCAATTTTTGAGGGAAATGACCTTCAGAAAAAATTATCATTCTATATTTGGTTGAAATTTCTCTAATCAGAGTCACATAATGGATTTCTGAATATAAATCCCACATCAATTGTCTCGAACGGGAAATTACTTTTGATAAATCAGACTACCCTTGTAACATCCATCCATGTGATGATAGGTATGAACATCCTGTGGTTATTTTATCCAATTTATGAGTCTTAATTACCATTCAAAAGTATTTTTATCTCAAATAGTAGGGATGAATATCAATATAAATGATATGACATTTTGGTTATTTTGGATCTCTTCATGGAAGAGTTTCCTGGACTTCCACAAAAAAATAGAGGTTGAGTTCTCAACAAAAGTCATACTTGGTTCCACACAAATATCTATTTTGAGACCCAAAGCATGACGTACATTGAAATTACATTACTTTTGCGGAATACTTAATACATAACAAAAACAGACACACAAAGACTATAATGGTTTAGTGTCTTTGGAAACATGGATTATAATCTTCTAATCGTGTTGAAAGATCTTCAACATCTCCCATAATGATCTTCCCTTTTTTTTACCTAAAACCATTATTTATATCCTGTGCAAAAGAAAACATATAAAGGGTGATCTCAATTTCCTAGAAAGGGTAAACATAGAGAACATAAAACAATCTATAAACAATTGAATGCAAAAACATGAACATAAAATCAAAACATCAAAATCTTGAGAAAAGACATAATGCTTGGAATTACGTAAGGAATATATCATAATGGAACATAAATCATGATAAAATACCATGGGATGAAAACATATAATTATGGAAAACCATTAAGAACATTATATGATTTCCATAGTAGCCAAGGCATTTCTGCCAAGACCATCTTAGTGGACAAAGTCTCTTTCTGAAACTTGTTCACTCCTCGTTTTAGTCATGTAATAAAGAACTGGATTAACTTACTATTCTAAAAATGTCTATTTCATAAGATATAAATCGTTATCCAATGAATTGGAGGGATATCTAGGTCCCATCCATCTCATAATTAAATCATTCTTACTTGTGCCACAAAATAAATTTAAAACATTCATCATAACGCAAAGAATAAACTAGGTTTCATAAACATAATCCCATCATCACATAATCATTATAAAAAAATGGATATTTCATCATAAGAAAAGTGAAACCATGTAAATCATAGAGACATTATACTTGAATCATACACATATGAAATCATGTCATCTTAGATGAAAAATTGTTTTGATAAAGCACTTGAAATGAATTCTTGAGGAAAATTTCCTTTCTTCTTGAAAATCATTTTCTTTTTATAAAATGACAATAAATTTTTAAAGAAAAGGATTTTGTAGAAAATATTCATTAAATATTTTAGTGTCAGCTTCATGAAAATAAGGTGTTATTAAATTGTAAAATTCCATTCATTTTGTATAATTAAAAAAAACATTCTTCTGGTACTTTTTTTAGAAAAGTCAAAATTAAAACGTTTGGTAAAAAAAGAAAGATTCCTTCCATAACACAAAGTAATAGTAAAGATGGGTAAAAATGACTTTAAAAATACATGGGAGAATATTAAAAACATTATGAAAATATTTTTATGGACATCGATGAAAAATATAACCCCAGTAAATACTTATGAATAAGCAATCTCGAAAAAAAATGAGATTGCAAAATTATCCCTTACCATATGTCTGATATGCTTCGTATGTATCTGAAACTATTGTATAATGATTTAAATAATTTCATTTACTTATTACTGAATCATATTTATTGTTATGATATCATATATGGTTCACTTATGACTTTATATTACCCGTTCTTTGGTAAATTCCATGATAAAACAGCATTTTTGGTAAAATCATTTTTTTATCGTACTTGTTTGGACTTGTTGTTATTGATATTATAATCCTGATTTAATTAATTCCAGAATGCAAATAATGATTTAATTATCATATATATTCAGTATATATATATATATAATAGATAGAAAAATGAAATGAAATACACAGTTCATGGAGACGGTAGGTCGTACGTACGCATGAACGCTGTTTTACTTTCCTTATTGACTTGAATAGAATTTTGTAAATAACATATAAATAAATCCAGTAGAATTATTATGTTATATATACCATTAATATTAATTATATATAATTTATAATCAATCTTTAATGGTTAACATAGATATTGAATCTCATCGCGTCGTGTAGACGGTAATCCGTACGTACGCACGAGCGATGATATCATTCCCATAATTTTTGAATGGAATTGGAGTGGATGATGTAATATATCATAATCAGTATGATGTTATAATATCAATATATAGTTATTCTTTACACCATTATACCCATCCATGTAAGGTGGTGGTGGAAAAACAGATTACACCACGACGTGGAGATGGTATGCCATACGTACGCAAGTGCGGTGATTTCATTTTCCATAGGATGGATAGAAGGTGAAATGGGGTTGTTTCATATTTATAATACCATATTAGTATATAAGTAATACTGATGTTAGTACATTATAATTAAACAACTAAAGAGGAAGATGTTGAGGAAGAAAGAAATTGGAAAGGATTGGTAATGGATATTACCTCTTCTTTGACACGCCTCTTCTTAACCTCATCTTAGGGCACTAGGGATGGTATTTAAAGAAGACCAAGACCTCTAGGATGTTTCTAGAAATGTGGAGAAGAGAAATAGGTAGGGGTTTTCCGAGTTTAATGGCTCAATGTGGTGTGAGGAATTGGGGGAGGAGGTTCCCTTTTATAAGGGAGGAGAGGGGTAACTTTGGAAAAACTCAAAATATTATTTTATTATAAAGACATATTCGGTTTTTAATAGCTCCAAATTGATTTATTTTGAAGATAAGGTAGGTATTGGTCAAAATCCTCTCATACAATAGAATTTTGTAATGTTTAGGTTACTATTTTAACCATTTCATTTAGATTTAACTCTAAGTTAAATAATTTAACTTTTACCGTGTCTTCTTGTTTTCTTAACTATATGGTTAATAAACATACTATAACAATACAAACTAACCCCAAGTGGTTCATTATTAATATATATCCTTATCTAAGTCATTTGGAAGATCCTTAGATTTTTTGGAATAAAATTAAAATTAATAATATAATATTGGTTCGAAAAACTATTTAATGTCAATTTTGACACTGTTTGGTAATTGATTTTTGTGAAAATCATAACAACCTTATTAGTTAGAAAAAAGTTCATTAAGTCAATAATAACAAGTCATATTAACCAATAAATTAATTTTAATTTATAATAAGTCTCAAATTTCATTTATTTGGGAATTTATAATACTAATTATGTTAATATTTCCTCAAAAAGGTAATTACTGCATCATCATTGTGTCATTTATAAATTAAATTATCTAAATTCCAAAAATTATAAAAAAATACCATTAAGTAGGAAATATTTTTATCTTTCTAATGAATATTTATGGTTGAATATATCATATTTATATCCCTATATTAAAAATTCTTTAGTTATTAAACTTTGATTTTATCAATTTTTACTGTTTTTAAATAAAATAATAATAAGTGTCATAATCTTATCCAAGTGGACCTAAATGGTCATATTGTATTCTTAAGGTATTTTTTGGTCGAATTAAACATATCCAATAGAATTAGGACATGTGTTAGGGTAATAATAATATCATTTTTACCCATAATTAGCCAATTTACTTTTAACCATGGTAAATAAAAGTAAAAATTTACTATTCACAAAAATTTATTTTTATCTCATTGAACCACATTTTACTTACTAACATTGACCGTGTCTCTCGGATTTTTGAAATTCCATTCGCAGAAGCGGTAAAATTATGTTTTATGTAAATTTGCAAATTCTCCTAGGAGTGGTTAAAGACGGTGAAAAGTTCAATAAAATATTTATATATCTAAAATTATTATAAAATGAACCCAATGAATTAAATTGAACTTATATTGGTATTATGTATCAATTTTTACCTAAAATAAATTTAAATAAAATAAATAATTATTTAAATAAAAAGTCGGTTTTTAAATACTAACCTAGTGTTTTCACTATTCATCAAAAATTGAATTTTTTCAGAAAAATACCAAAATTTCACCCTAAGATAATTTCGATATTCTAAATCCAAAAAATGATGTCCATTTTGAATGATAAAATTTTAAAAAGTGGGTATTAGTATTCATAACGGCTTGTTCATAATAATATTATAATAATATCTCGTTTAGTGAAACTTGGTATTGCGTACTACACACGCTATCGAAGAAGGTCATGATTGCATGTAATTCAATCCAAGTCAGGGTTGCGTGTAGTGAAATCTCTGTTTGGTGTTACGTATAACATAATCAAAACTTATTTCATTTATAGATTAACCAAAATCTATACTTAATGTTGCGTAAAATAATTTCCACAAAATGAACTTGAAATTGTGTGTAACACTAGCCAAGAATAGTGTTGCGTATACTGCAAGCTAGTATGGTGTTGTGGATAGTACAAGCTAATCATGGTGTAGCATATAACCCAAGACATCAAAGTAATTAAAAATAATATTTCTCATAAAATCTTGAGCTATTACATTCTACCCCCCTTAAAATGAATTTCACCCTCGAAATTCGTCAGGGTTGTAAATGGTTAACTACTTGAAAGTTTCTTTCATATAAACCCACATCATAAAAAGGAATACCAAAACATCATTTTAAAAAGGAAATTTAGAAATGTAAAGGTTACCAGGATTAACTCATCCCTGGGTTTCCACATGGGAGAACATATGAGAAAATATGAATATGGAAGAGAAATCTAACCATCATCTTCTGATGGAGAGTGGTAGAGAACATGGATATGAAAAATCCAACAATCACAAAGCCAAATATTTGTGATGATCTAATGTACCATCAAATTCATCAGATATTAGAGTACTAGGACAACATTTTTGGTTATTAAGATCATTTCCCTAAAGTTGATGAATTAAAAGAAATACTTACATGATTTTTGGTACAATCCCAATGTTGTCCGTGCCTTGAACCATTTCCACTTCATCTTTTAAAGAAATAAAGTTGAATTTGTTATTTGTGAAGTGCGAGAAGATCATGTGATAGAATGATAGGACATTCCATCTATCTCAAAAAAAAGGTTAGAAAAAGTTATCAAATATACATATGTCCATCTATAGTGTGTTTAATCATATATGATTCCAAAAATTGACTTATACATCATCTATCATACTGCATAATAAAATAAAACTAGTTTCTATTAACAAGGGACTTCATGTAGACTAGTGGTAGGAGATAAAGGCCTGTCACGCTTCAGTTGTGGGTTCAATTCCCACAGCCTTGTCCTACGCGATGGGTTGTCGCCTGTTCTGCAGGATGTTCCTTTTTTTAAACTACACTATTATAGCATTCTATCAATAATATTGAAAAAAAATTTCTAGACTTAAACAATACTAACTTATGTTCAACATAATCTATTCCAATATTTAGTCTTATCCAAAATACTTCTTTCAAAACTCATAGTATAAAGAGAAATATTACTAAAGAGGTCATATAAAAAGCACATGAATACCATAATTTATCCCTCATATATCTTGTTGGTCACATTCTAATCATGTTAATACCATAATCATGTATTCTCATGAAAAATGAATACCCAATGAATCTTAGTGAAAACAGGAATGCTGTCAAAAGTTAACTCTATCCAAAATCCAAAAAAAATCAATATACTCAAACCATGACATAACCTTGACCTCATATTAGTCATGAGCTCATTAATACTTTCAAACATTTAATTTTCTCCATATCCCTTCATTATGAACATATCAACTGCTTTCCAAAATATTTGAATCACTTTCATGGTTACTGGTACAACATAATTATTGAAAACAAAAATAAACCATTATATAGATATTCCAATGTTCCACAATACTATAAATGATATCTCACAACATTATTTTGTATTCCCTGTACATAAACACATAATCATTCCATCACATCATTTTCATACTCAAAATTGCTAATAGTGATCGCCTGTCACTTCCCTTTGTCCTTTTCCTTAAGAGGTTGCTCACGTTGATCATCATTAACCCTGGGATTAGGGCATTGATTAGAATAATTCCCCATTTCCTTGCACATGAAGCAATGAAGTGTTGGTGGAGCGTTCTCTGTAGTCGTTTCTCTATTCACATCATTGGCTACCTTTTTCCCATTACTTTGACACTCAACTGCTTGGTGACCTACTTTTCCACACTTAAAACATTTTCTAGTACCTTTTAGACTATCTCCACCATGCTTCTTTCCACACTTTGAGCATAAAGTAACATCCATCATCATTTCAAAATTGCTCTGAGATTTTTCCTTGAACTCCATCATTCATTTCTTGTCAAAACCATGAGATGGATATTTAACACCAATTTTGAGTTCTACCTTGATAGCACAATGAGAAATATCTTAATAGCTACTAGAGACTCTTATAGCTAAGGTCCTTCAAAGACATGGTTTTAAGCCACTAAAGAATCGATCTACTTTACTTTCAGGTTGAATGATAAATCCAAATGCATACCTTGAAAGCCTTGTAAAATTTTCCTCGTAAATTCCATCATATTTATCATCCTTTCTCTTAAGCTCACGAAACTCCTTTTCCATCATTGTTCGAAGAATACTAGGGAAGTACTTATTAAAAAACAAGTTCTTGAACTCATCTTATTCAATAGGTTCAATTTCAACTTGGGGCATTGTATTCTTGATAAGATTCCACCATTGACCTACTTCACCTTCCTAATGATATACTGCTAAGATGACTTTATCATATTCAGAACATTGCAATAATGAAAATATATTTTCAGTGGTACTCACCCATTTTTCCGCCAATAATGGATCATTAGACCCGCTGAATGATGGTGGATGCTTCCTCATGAAGGATTCAATAGAATTTTACTCCTTTCTTTGCTCATTTGGAAGTCCAAGAAGATTCATTGCTTGTGTAAGTATAGAAATAAGATTGTGCACTCCATATCCCATAACATTGGTTTTATCATGAGGACAATCATTGCAGCATCCATTACATTGATCAACATGGTTCCTTCAGGTTCCAGCCATCGTCTAAAACCCAAAAAGAATTCTGTGAAGCAAAAATCATGATAGGGAAAACAACATAATAAAGGGGGAGTGCCTTCCATATCTAACATCCTCGTTTTAATTATAATTTTGTTACTATAATTCTTGGACTATAACCTATACTTATACTTAACCTTAGGGACATCCCTAAACATACCTTATAAATATCTCTAGAGATCTCACTAAAGTTCTCACATCTTAGCTTCCAAAGGTTGACTAAGCCTTTCCTATGATACAAACTATAATGGTCTGGAATGACATTCAGTGGACTGAAATTGATACCTATCAGGGCACTCCATGGGTGGAAACACCCACTGGGCATGACACACCACCATCCCCAGTGGTAGCCATTTCCTCCTGAAGCCCTTGGGCGGAGGACCATGCTTCGTCCAACGCTCACATGTGAGAGTTCCCAAGGATCGGATACATTCCTACCTCCTTTGCCTCTGATACCTACTGTAGACACCCAAGATTTATGTACATGGAAATTATATTTACTTTTGTGGAATACTTATTACATAACAAAAACAGACACATAATGACCGTAATAGTATAGTGTCTTTGGAAACATCGAATATAATATTCTAATCATGGTGAAAGATTTTCAATATCTCCCATAAAGATCTTCCCCTTTAATTTTCTTACCTAATACCTTTATTTATATCTTGGGGAAAAGAAAACATATAAATGGTGAGCTCAAATTCCCAGTAAGGGTAAATATAAAGAACATAAAACAATCCATAAACATTTGAATCCAAAAACATGAACATAAAATCTAAACATCAAATTATTCAGCAAATACATAAAGCTTGGAAGTACGAAAGGAATATATCATAATGGAACATAAATCATGGTAAAATATCATGGTAAGATAACATATAATTGTGAAAACCCATTAAGAACATGATATGATTTCCATAGTAGCCAAGACATTGCTTCCAAGACCATCTTAGTGGGAAAATTCACTTTCTGAATCAAATTCACTCCTCGCTTTAGTCCTGTAATACTGAACCATATTAACTTACCATTCCATCCATGTCTTTATAATGAGATATAAATCTATACCCAATGCATTTTAGGGAAATATATGTCCCACTCATCTCATAATTAAATTATTCTTACTTGTGCCAAAAAATAATCTTAAAACATTCATCATAACCCAAAGAATAAAATGGGATTAATAAACATCATCCCATCATTATATAATCCATATAAAACAAATGGACATTTTATCATAATAATAGTGAGACCATGTAAATCATAGAGACATTATACTTGAAATATACATATATGAAATCATGTCATCTTAGATGAAAAATGGTTTTGATAAAGCACTTGAAATACATTCTTTAAGAAAATATCCTTTCTTCTTGAAAGTCATTTTTTTCATAATATTCCATTAAATTTTAAAATAAAATGATTTTTTTGAAAATAGTCATGAAATATTAATGTTTAAGCATCATGAAAATAAGGAATTATGAAACCGTAAAAATTTGTTCATGCAGAATAAGGTAAAAAAACATTCTTCTCGTACTTTTGTCAAAAAAGTCAAAAAGTACCTCATTTTGTAATCAAAATAAAGATTCCTTCCATAACACAAAGTAAAAGTCAAGTTGGGTAAAAATTACTTTAAACAAACATGGTATAATATTAAACACTTTAGGAAAACATTTTTATGGAAATCGATGAAAAATATAACCCCAGTAAATACTTACGAATAAGCAATCTCGGATAAAAATGAGATTGAAAAATTATCCCTTACCTTATGTCTGATATTCATCGTATGTATCCAATCCTCCGGTATAATGATCTAAACAACTTCATTGACTAATTATATAATCATATTCATTATTATGATATCATATATGGTTCAATTATGACTTTATATTACCTGTTCTTTTTTAAATTCCATGTTAAAGCAGTGTTTTGGGTAAAATCATTTTATTTATCGTACTTGTTTGGACTTGTTGTTATTGATATTATTATCATGATTTAATTACATCCAGAATTTAAATCATGATTTATATATCATATATATTGAGAATATATATATATAAAAGATTGATAAATGAAATGAAATACACTGTTCATGGAGATGGTAGGCCATACATACGCATGAACGCTGTTTTACTTTCCTTATTGACTTGAATAGAATTAAGTAAACAACATATAAATAAATCTAGTAGCATTATTATATTATATATACCATTATTATTCATTATATATACTTTATAATCATTCATTAATGGTTAACATGGAGATTGAATCTCATCTCATCGTGGAGATGGTAATTTATACGTATGCACGAGCGATGATATCATTCCCATAATTTTTGAATGGAATTGGAGTGGAAGATATAATATCTAATAATTAATATTATGTTATAATATCCATATATAGGTATTCTTTACACCATTATACCCATTCATGTAAGGTGGTGGTGGAAAAACAGATTACACCACGGCGTGGAGACGGTATTCCGTACGTACGCACACGTAGTGATTTTGTTTTTCGTAGAATGGATAGAAGGTGAAATGGGGTTGTTTCATATTTATAATAGCATATCAGTATATAATTAATACTGATGTTATTAAATTACAATGAAATAACTAAATAATAAGAAGTTGAAGAAGAAATAAGTTGGAAAGGATCGGTAATGGATATTACCTCTTCTTTGACGCGCCTCTTCATAACCTCCTCTTATGGCACTAGGGTTGTTCATTGAAGAAGACCGGGACCTCTAGGATATTTCTAGGGAAGTGGAGAAGATAAATTGGTCGGTGTTGGCCGAGCTTGATGGCTCAATGTGGTGTGAGGAAGTGGGGGAGGATATACCATTTTATAAGAGAGGAGAGGGGCACCTTTGGAAAAACTCAAAATATTATTTTATTATAAATTCATATTCGGTTTTTATGTAAAGTCCCGTAAATTTCAAGGAAATTTTTTTTCTTAATTTTTTTTGGAATTTAACAACAGTGCAGTTTCTGAAGGCACCTGATTCTGAGGCCCGATGTGCCCGGAATCATTTTCCGTAGTTTGGCTTGGGTATGTTCAGTGAACGAACGAGCGGGTTTTTTCTAACTTTTGAATCGGTGCTCGGAATCAAATTTTGAGGGCACCGATGGAATCGCAGTGCCAATTTTTGCTTAGAAATGCCTATTTCGGAGTTGCGTTTTCTCGGGCGTGGTTTATAATTTTTTGCGGTTAAGTTAAGAAATAAAATATAGTGTGCTAAAACCTTATTTTTATTTCACATTATGCCACTTAAAAGACACATAAAGCTTCTTAAGTTGTGTTGAAGCGGATAGGGTGCAATTCAAAATATCTTACCCTCTTGGTAGGATATTTTTGGGGTGGGGCCCGCATGAGCCCCACCGTTTCTTTTCCTCTAAGTAACGCACCCGTGAAAACCCCTTTTAAATGTAAGTCAACTGACGCATTTTCTAAATTCTTAATGCCCCTATTAATTGGGTGGTTAGTTCGCTGCAATTAATTCTATGAATTAATACTTCGTTACTTATCTTTGTTTTCCAAATTCTTTATTTGATAATAAAATAAGATGCAGACTTATTTTATTATCTGGTTGTTGTGTTAAACCTTTGTGGAATCTCTAAAGATCTTCATCCTCCTTCGTGAAGAACGTGTAGAACGCGAAGAACGCGAAGAATGCGAAGAACACGAAGAACGCGAAGAATGTCGGCCTCCGACGAAGGGCGATGAAGAACGCCAGACCCCCAGAGATCGACGCGACATGACGCCGACTCTTCTTCCGCGACGTTCCATCCTCGTGACAATCTTCGATTGGCATCTTGAGGTAGGGGATTGCGGTCCTTTTAATTCATTGTGGATTATAACATCAACATGGATTTAATTGTTATAATTAAATCTGTATGTCCTTGATCCTCAGAGTTTGTCTACATGATGCCATGTACCGCGCGACAGCGACGCCCTTCCGCAACGCGACGATCCTTTTCTTCTGTGACGGTCAATTCCGCAACAAACTCGCGTCTGACGACGATGAAGGTAGGGGTCCTTTTGAAAATGATAATACCCATGTTTGTTTTCCCCCAAGGCAAGAACGCGGACCAACTAATTAACAAGTTGGTTCATGGATTATTATTGCGGGTCGAGGATTATCAATTGCTGGGATTTATGGTGTTGTGTCAAACCGCTAAAGCGGTGGGTGCGGACCAACGAACAAGTCCGAACCCACCGCCCTTTTGTTCTTGGTGTGCAGAACGGCGGACGATGACAAAACGGGCCGCAGAGACGATTTGTTAATTCCGTAGTTAAGAACGGGACCCGGGATGAGCTACGGCGCAGATGGAAATGAAATCTGACCACCAGAGCAACTCCGGTGGCCCGCGGACTCCACCGGTGGTGCCCCGACGCGCCGCTGGACGGACCCGCCGTGGCTGATGGTGCGGCGGCAGCAGCGCAGTCCTGTGACCATGCGGGACTGGAGGAGCGAGGCGTGGCAGACTGGCCGTGTCCGCTAGCAAGGGCGGCCCCACGCGGGGCCGCAACTTCTCTTCACGCAGGGGCATCATGCCCCCCGCGGTTTCCCATGCTCGGCCGCTCGGCCGATCTGAGCCAAGCCGACCCGCCGGCTGGGTTGCGTCCCGGCCGGGCCGGGCCGGGTCACGCCCAACCGGGTCGGACCCGGACCCGAGCCGGGACGACCGGGTTCGGGCTGACCCCGGGGGGGGGGGGGGGGGGGTGGGGGTCGGGTCGGGTCGGTCCAGGCCCAGACCCCCCATTTCCGGACCTTTTCGGTATTTTTCTCATAACTTGAGGTACGTGCCTCCGAACGATGCGCAATCAGCGACGATGCGATCCTTGGATCGAGACGATCGTTTCGGTATATCACACTCAAGGTTTCGGAATACTTTGGGTTCGGCGGGGTTCGTTCGTACACGAAACCAAGCGGGCCCTCAGAGCGGAAACCCTCATATCTTGATCTTCGGAAGTCCGATTGACGTGATGTCGACATTGTTGAATTCCTCTAAGTGAGACAGATCTTTCGTCTTACTCTGCCTGAGGTTTTGATGCAGGTGGAGTACGGTCGGGTTGGTTTTTCCTTAAAAACCAACCAGGCCCCTAGTACGAAAAAGCCAATAACTCTCAGACCGGGCATCTGATAGACGCGCCGTCTGCGACGTTGAGTTCCTATTGACAATACGGAACTTTTGGATACATCAACTCTTGACTATGTGTCAGTTGATGTATCCGTCTCTCGGCTCGTGAAGTAGGCCCTCCCGAACGAGCTTGTTGTGTGCGGGAACCCTAGAGATTGCTGCAACTGCTACTGTGACGACGACGACTGTACAATGATCCTCAGTGGATTCGACTGCGACAGTGATGAAAATAGTATGGGAATCCTCTGTGTTTTCGGCAGTGACCACTATGGTACGTCTTGGGATACGTCAACTCCGGACTACATGTCAGTTGATGCATCGACCTCTTAGCTCGTGGAGTGGACCCTCCCAGAACGAGCATGCTGTGTGCGGAAACCCTAGTGCCGGTTGAGACTTGACGACTGCTGATCGAACGACTTGGTGTGTTACGGATAGCCCAGTGGGGAGCACTTGGTTGGAGCGGCAGACCCACGGCAGAGGAGCGCTTGGCTGTAGCGGCAGACCCGCGGTACTCAACAGAAGGAGTACCATTGGAGGCTATGAGGGGGAGCGCTTGGCTGTAACGGAAGACCCGCGATGGAGGAGCGCTTGGTTGTAGCAGCACGGGGGAGTGCTTGGTTGTAGAGGCAGACCCACGGCGGAGGAGCGCTTGGTTGTAGCGGCTGACCCGTGGTACTCAACAGAAGGTGTACATCTAGATGATTTGAGGGGGAGCACTTGGTTGTAGCAGCAGACCCATGGTGGGAAGTGCTTGGTTGTAGCATCAGGCCCATAGTTCTCGATAGGTGGAGTACTATAGCAGTCCAAGGTGAGGTGGAAGCGCTTGGTTGTAGCGGCATAACCACAGTACTTGATGGAGAAGGAGTTTCCCAATAGCTTTGGGTTCAACATCATGATTGATCCTTTGTGGGTCATTGCGGGGGTTAGTACCTATCGATCCGTTGTGGGTCCGACAGCTTAGATGAATCAGTGGCAATTTCTGGTCACCTTTATCGTCATTCAAAGAAGTATACCTATGTGAGCTGAAATCCTGTTTTTCTTTCCTTTGTGGATTGTGTTGTGCTATCCTGTGTGGATTTACGTTTTACTTTCCTTTGTGGTTTGTGTTGTGCTATCCTGTGTGAATTTATGTTTTACTTTCCTTTGTGGATTGTGTTGTTCTATCCTATGTGGATTTACGTTTTTCTTTCCGGTGTGGACTGGGTTGTACTTGGGCTCGGATGTCGGAGACGAATGAGAATTGATGACTTAGGTATATGTATGGGCATATACCAAAGCAGTGTCAGATGTTACTTCGTGATTGTATCTTTCCTTTGTGGATTATTCTTTGTAGATTCTGGGAGACCTTCGGGGGTCTCGGGGTCCAAACTGAGTAGCTTATACTCACCCCTGCACAGGCTATGCCCGCAATACGTTGTGTCTATTGCAGACGACGTACAACGCCGATCGTGGTTGATGGTTGTGGAGAAGGACGGTACCTGGAGGTGGACCACTGGGAAGGACGTACTCGGAGCGGTCGGCTGGACCCGAGGAGCAGTGGAGGCTTTCTGTACCCACCCTTCAGGTGGGATTTCCAGTGGACAGCTTGACGTTGCGGCTTTACTTTTCAGTTTCTGTTTTCCATTTCCAGTTGTACTTTACTTTCAGTTGGGGTTTGTATTCTGGCCCACTTACTTTTCCGCACTTACTGTTGTACCTATTTTTACATAGTGTTTACTTCTGCCTGCTTGCTCTGTGGTGTTTTTTGTTTACTTTACAAAGGATATTCCTTCCATTTTTCTAGGATTTATGCCTTGGTGCTAGTCGCCAGCCCCTGGCCTATGGAAGGCGGGCTTGGGGTAGTCACGGCACGAGCCCCGAGGACGGGTCGTGACAAATTGGTATCAGAGGAGTTTGATTCTACCGCAGACTCTGATCATTCTTCTATGTGAAGCAATAGTGTTATGCATATTGCGTGTGGTTATTAGTCTAGGGAGCCCAGTTTTGGGGCAGCGGCCGACCTATCCGTACACCAGGACCCTGAATTCTGATTTCCGACTTAATGCATAAAAACCTTGATTTCATGTGTGTTTCAAGTTTTTTTATTACCTTGTATCAGCTCACCGGGTATACTGTTCTGACCGTGGTGCACCTGTTTCCTTTTCATGATGGCCCCACGATGGCAGCCTGCTAGGGTTCCGAGATTTGAGCATGATGACAGCCAGCTGAGCGATGAGGCCTCAGTGCAGGGCCCTTTGACAGCTGAGGTACCAGCGGTACCTTTACCCGTCAAGAAACCGATACTTCCAGCCCCAGCCGCTGACGATGCACGTCGCCTTGGAGCTCTGCACGAATTTCAGCGCCAGCGACCACCTAGGTTCCGTGGGGAGACGGACCCCCAGGCAGCCAAAGACTGGATGGAGGTAGTTGTACGAGTTTTTCGGTTAGTGAGGACACCAGCAGACCTTATGGTGGACTTTGCAGCGAGCCTCTTGCATGCGGCAGTAGGCAGATGGTGGAGCTTGATGCTCCAGGTGCATGACGAGGAATCACTCCTTTGGACAGACTTTGAGAGCTTTTTTCGCTCAGAGTTCGTCCTAGCCACCCTCCGAGCGGTGCCCATCCATGAGCTACTACAGCTGCGGTATGGCAGCATGACAATAGCCCAGTATGCGGCGAGGTTTACCGATCTCTCGGGCTATTTCACGGACATGGTACGAGACCCATTCTTCAAGTCTTGCACCTTCAAGCAGGGGCTCAGATGAGAGATCAGAGATTCAGTTGTTTCTCACAGCATTCTGACACAGAAAGGGGTGTTGGAACGAGCCCTCTTAGTGGAGAGTTTCCTTGATGAGTAGTCTCCAGCAGCAGGACCCACCACTAGCCGTCATGCGGCAGAGTCTTCTACAGCGGATAGTAGACAGATGACGCAGGGGTCCAAGAGGACTAGACCTACCGGTGGTCGACCACGTGACACATGATCATTTGTGCGAGGCACCCGGGGTGGACAACGACTTACCATGAGTGAACAGTGTTACTCCTGCGGCGGGGTTGGTCACATGGATCGTGACTGTCCGACCCGCCATACGGATGACCAGTAGATGAACGAAGGACCTCCCAGGTAGAGGAAGAGGTTCGATCGAGGCGGATCGCATGGAGTAGGAGATCGTGGCAGGGGAGCTGGCCATGCAGCTAGAGGTGGACGACACTTCGAGGTGTTGCCACCAACACCACCAAGAGGTCCACCCTGGCCGCAGGGAGATGGTGGACAGTGGAGAGCTCACCTTCAGGCAGCTGAGGCCTACGATCATGGAGCTCCAAGAGCATATGGACAGGAGCGGGACTAGCTCTAGACCTGGAGACTTTTATTTATGCTGCATTTAGCGTTCTTGATGTTTGTCTGTAGATGTTTTGTGTGTTTTTACATTCAGCTGCAGTAATAAAAGACATTTTTCATGTGGCGTTTACCTTCCTGTCCTCTGTTTTGGTTGTTACTAAGAGGTTCCGATTAAAAAACCATTAACTTGACCCTCAATATGAGATGCCTACTGGAGGAGACCCAGTAACCACACACTAATGTCGACAGTGTGACTCAACCCTTAGAGGAGAGAGTAACGATTGGATCTCTTGGTAGTAGCGTCAAGGCCATAAGATTTAATACTTGGTATGGAATAGTATCATCCATGTCAGGATTGACTGTATTAGGCGAAGAACATGGTTCATCCAGGGGATGAGACCGGATTTTCTCTTATCGGAAAAGAAGAAATCTCATCAGCTCTTGTTAGACCAGAAAGGTCCAAGTCATCCATGAGTGGATGAGGACAGCTCAGAGCCTGCAGATGTCTTATGCTGATAGGAGGCGGAGGCCACTAGAGTTCGAGGATAGCGACCACATCTTCTTGCGTGTCTCACCACGACATGGATTACGGAGATTTGGCCGAGGCGGCAAGTTGTCTCCACGCTTCATCGGACCATTCTAGGTCCTCAGTAGGATTGGAGAAGTGGCTTATCGCCTGGCTCTACCACCTCAGTTGCACCGGGTGCATGATGTCATCCACGTATCTCAGCTTAGGAGATACGTGCATGACCCGACGTACATCATTGACGATGGGGAGATGGACGTTGATGATGGGGAAACTTTTGCGGAGGTCCCGGTGGAGATCGAGGATCGACAGGAGCGGGTCCTACGTGGACTATCTATTCCTCTCGTGCGCATCAGATGGCAGCACGAGAACCTCTTGGAGAGCAATTCGGAGTGGGAGGCTCAGATGCGTGCTCAGTACCCGCATTTGTTTCCCTATTTTATGATGTATCTTTATGGGGATGTAAAGCCCTGAGTTGGGAGTGATGTAAAGACCTGTAAATTTCAAGGAAATTTTTTTCTTAATTTTCTTTGGAATTTACAAGAGCGCAGTTTCTGACGGCGCCTAATTCTAAGGCCCGATGTGCCCGGAATCATTTTACGATGTTTGGCTTGGGTACGTTCAGTGAACGAACAAGAGGGTTTTTTCTAACTTTTGAACCGGTGCTCAAAATCGAATTCCGAGGGCACCGATGGAATCGAAGCACCATTTTTTTCTTAGGAACGCCTCTTCCAGAGTTGCGTTTTCTCAGGCGTGGTTTATAATTTTTTGGGGTGAAGTTAAGAAATAAAATAAAGTGTGTGACAACTTCATTTTTATTTCACTTTAAGCCACTTAAAATCCACTTAAAGCTGCTTAAGCTGAGTTGAAGCAGATAGGGTGCAATTCAAAATATCCTACCCTCTTGGTAGGATATTTGTGGTGTGGGGCCCGCACGAGCCCCACCGTTTCTTTTCCGCTAAGTAACGCACCCGCGAAAACCTGTTTTAAATGTAAGTCAACTGACACATTTTCTAAATTCTTAACACCCCTATTAATTGGGAGGTTAGTTTGTTGCAATTAATTCTATGAATTAATTGTTCGTTACATATCTTTGTTTTTCATATTCTTTAGTTGATAATAAAATAATATGAGGACTTATTTTATTATCTGGTTGTTGTGTTAAACCTTTGGAGAATATCTAAATATCTTCATCCTCCTTTGCAAAGAACGCGAAGAATGCGAAAGACGCGAAGAACGCGAAGAACGCGAAAAACGCGAAGAACGCTGGCCTCCGATGAAGGGAGACGAAGAACGAAAGACCCCCGGAGATTGACGCGACGCGACGCCGACACTTCTTCCGCGACGTTCCATCCCCGCGACAATCTTCGATCGACATTTAGAGGTAGGGGATTTCCGTCCTTTTAATTCATTGTGGATTATAACATCAACATGGATTTAATTGTTATAATTAAATCTGTACATCCTAGATCCTCAGATTTTGTCTACAAGACGCCGAGTACCGCGCGACAGCGACGCCCTTCCGCGACGAGACGATTCTTTTCTTCCGCGACGGTCAATTCTGCGGCGAACTCACGTCCGACGACGATGAAGGTAGGGGTCGTTTTGTAAATGATAATACCCATGTTTGTTTTTTTCCAAGGCAAGAACATGGACCAACCAATTAACAAGTTGGTTCGCGGATTATTAATGAGGTTCGAGGTTTATCAATTGCTGGGATTTATGTTGTTGTTTCAAACTGCTAATGTGGTGGGTGAGGACCAACGAACAAGTCTGAACCCACCGCCCTTTTGTTCTTGGTGTGAAGAACGGAAGACGATGACAAAACGGGCCCCGGAGACGATTTTTTAATTTCGCAGTGAAGAACGGGACTTGGGATGAGCTACGGAGCAGACAGAAATGAAATCGGACCACCGGAGCAACTCTGGTGCCCCATGTACTCCACCGGCAGCGCGGGTCGCCTGCGCGGTGGCACCGGCGGTTGGAGGCGGCAGCGCCCCGGCGTACCGCCAGACGGACCCGCCGCGGCTGAAGGTGCGGCGGCAGCAGCGCGGTCCCGCGACCGCGCGGGACCGGAGGAGCGGGACACGGCAGCCCGGTCGCGTCCGCTGGCAAGGGCGGCCCCACGCGGGGACGCAACTTCTCTTCAGGTGGGGGAAGCACGCCCCCCGCGGTTTCCCTTGTTCGGCCGCTCGGCCGAGCCGATCCAAGCCGACCCACCGGCCGGGTCGCGTCCAAGTCGGGTTGGGCCGACCCCGGGGGGGGGGGGGGGGTCGGGCCGGGCCCAGACCCCCCGTTTCCGGACCTTTTCGTTCTTTTACGCATAACATGAGATACAGGCCTCATGAACGACGCGCCGTCAGTGGAGATGAGATCCTTGGAAAGAGACGGTCGTTTCGGTATATCACACTCAAGGTTTCGGAATACATTGGGTTCATCCGGGTTGCTTCGTACATGAAACCAACCAGGCCCTTAGAGGGGAAACGCTCATATCTTGAGCTTTGGACATCCGATTGACGTGCCGTCGACTTTGTTGAATTCCTCTAAGTGAGACGGATCTTTTGGCTTACTCTGCCTGAGGTTTGGACGTAGGTGGAGTACAGTCGGGTAGGTTTTTCCTTAAAAACCAACCGGGACCCTGGGACGAAAAAGCCAATAACTCTCTGACCGGGCGTCCGATTGACGCACCGTCTGCGACGTTGAGTTCCTGTTGACAATACAGAACTTTTGGATACATCGACTATGTTCTATGTGTCAGTTGATGTATCAGCCTCTCGGCTCGTGAAGCAGACCCTCCTGATTGAGCTTGCTGTGTGCAGGAACACTAGAGCTGGCTGCAACTGCTACTGTGACGACGACGACTGTACAAAGATCCTCAGTGGATTCGACTGCGACGATGATGAAAACAGTATGGGAATCCTCCGTGTTTTCGGCAGTGACCACTACGGTACATCTTGGGTTACGTCAACTCCGGACTACATGTCAGTTGATGCATCGACCTCTTAGCTCGTGGAGTGGACCCTCCCAGAACGAGCATGCTGTGTGTGGAAACCCTAAAGCCGGTTGAGACTTGATGACTTCTGATCGAACGACTCGATGTGTTACGGATAGCCTAGTGGGGAGCGCTTGGTTGTAGCGGCAGACCCACAGTGGAGGAGTGCTTCGTTGTAGTGGAAGACCCGCGGTACTCAACAGAAGGAGTACCTCTAGAGGCTATGAGGGGGTGCGTTTGGCTGTAGTGGCAGACCCATGACGGAGGAGCGCTTGGTTGTAGCAGCATGGGGGAGCGCTTGGTTGTAGCGGCAGACCCATGGCGGAGGAGCGCTTGGTTGTAGCGGCTGACCCGTGGTTCTCAACAGAAGGAGTACCTCTAGAGGCTATGAGGGGGAGCGCTTGGTTTTAGCGGCAAACCCATGGTGGTAAGTGCTTGGTTTTAGCAGCAGGCCCACAATACTCGATAGGTGTAGTACTACATCATTCCAAGGTGAGGGGGAAGCGCTTGGTTGTAGCGGCATAACCACTGTACTTGATGGAGAAGGAGTTTCCCAATAGCTTTGGGTTGAACTTCATGATCGATCCTTTGTGGTACATTGAGGGGTTTAGTACCTATCGATCCTTTGTGGGTCCGATGGCTTAGATGAATCAGTGGAAATATCTGTTCATCATTATCGTCATTCAAAGAAGTATACCTCTGTGAGCTAAAACCCTGTTTTTTTCTTTCCTTTGTGGATTGTGTTGTGCTATCCTGTATGGATTTACGTTTTACTTTCCTTTGTGGATTGTGTTGTGCTATCCTATGTGGATTAATGGTTTACTTTCCTTTGTGGATTGTGTTGTGCTATCATGTGTGGATTTACGTTTTGCTTTCCTGTGTGGACTGGGTTGTACTTGGGCTCGGATGTTGGAGCCAAACGATAATTGATGACTTAGGTATATGTATGGGCATATAGCTAATCATTGTCAGATGTTACTTCGTGATTGTATCTTTTCTTTTTGGATTATCCTTTGTGGATTCTGGGAGACCATCGGGGGTCTCGGGGTCCCTACTGAGTAGCTTATACTCACCCCTACACGGGCTACACCCGCACTACGTTGTGTTGGCTGCAGATGACGTATAACGCTGATCGTGGTTGAGGCTTGTGGAGTAGGACGGTACCTGGAGGTGGACCACTGGGCCGGACATACTCGGAGCGCTCAACTGGACCCGAGGAGCAGTTGAGGCTTTCTATACCCACCCTTCGGGTGGGATTTCCAGTGGACAGCTCGACGTTGTGGCTTTACTTTTCAGTTGTTGTTTTCCCTTTCCAGTTGTACTTTACTTTCAGTTGGGGTTTGTATTCTGGCCCACTTACTTTTCCGCACATAATGTTGTACCAGTTTTTACGTAGTGTTTACTTCTACCTGCTTGCTCTGTGGTGTTTTTTGTTTACTTTACAAAGGCAATGGCTTCTCTTTTTCTGGGATTTACGCCTTGGTGCTAGTCGCCAGCCCCTGGCCTATGGAAGGCGGGCTTGGGGTAGTCACGGCCCAGGCCCCGAGGACGGGTCGTGACATTTTAATACCTCCAAATTGATTTATTTCGAATATAAGGTGGGTATGGGTCGAAATACTGTCATCCAATATAATTTGGACAAGTTTAGGTTACTATTTTAACCTTATCATTTAGATTTAACTCTATGTTAAATAATTTAACTTTTACCGTGTCTTCTTGTTTTCCTAAACTATATGTTTAATAAACATACTATAACAAGAAAAACGAACCCCAAGTGGTTAATTATTAATATATATATCCTTATATAAGTCATTTGGCCAAGACATAGATTTTTAAGAATAAAATAACAATTGATAATAAAATATCTGTTTTAAAAACTATTTTATGTCAATTTTGACACTATTTGGTAATTGATTTTTGTGAAAATCATAACAACCTGATTAGTTCGAAAAAAGTTGATTAAATCAATACTAACATGTAATGGTAACCGATAAAATTAGTGGAATTTATAAAAAGTCTCAAATTACATTTATTTGGGTATTTATAATATCAATTATGTTAATATTTCCTTAAAAAGGTAATTACCCCATCATCATTGTGTCATATATAAATGAAATTATATAATGTCCAAAAATTATAAATAAAATACCATTATGTAGGAAATATTTTTATATTTCTAATGAATATTTATAGTCGATTTTATCTTATTTATAACCCTATATTAAAAATGATTTAGTTATTAAAGTTTGATTTTAATAATTTTAACTCTTTTTTAAATAAAATAATAATAAGTGTCCTAATCTAATCCATGTGGACCTAAATGGTCATATTTTATTCCTAAGGTTGTTTTTGGTCGAATTAAACATATCCAATAGAATTAGGACATGTGTTAGGGTAATAAAAATATCATTGTTACCCTTAATTACCCTATTTACTTTTAACCATGGTAAATAAAAGTAAAAAGTTACTATTCACCAAAAATTATTTTTATCTCATTGAACCAAATTTTACATACTAACATCAATCGTGTCTCTTGGATTTTTGAAATCCCATTCACAGAAGCGGAAAAATTATGTTTTATGTAAATTTCCAAATTCTCCTAGGAGATGGGTAAAAGACGGTGAAAAGTTCAATAAACCTTTTATATAACTAAAATTATTATAAAATGACTCCAATGAATTACATAGAACATAAATTGGTATAATATATCAATTTTTACCTAAAATAAATTTAAATAAAATAAATAATTATTTAAATAAGAAGTCGGTTTTTAAATAATAACCTAGTGTATTCACTATTCATAAAAAATTGAAAGTTTTCAGAAAAATACCAAAATTTTACCCTTATCTAATTTTGATATTCCGAATCAAAAAATGAAGTCCATTTTGAAAGGTAAAATTTCAAAAAGTGGGTATTACTATTAATAAAGGCTAGTTCATAATAATATTATAAGAATATCTCGTTTAGTGAAACATGGTATTCTGTACTACACACACTATTGAAGAAGGCCTTGATTGCATGTAATGCAAGCCAAGTCAGGGTAGCGTGTAGTGAAATATCTTGTTTGGTGTTGCGTATAACATAATCAAAACTCATTTCATTTATACATTAAACAAAATCTATACTTAATGTTGCGTTAAATAATTTCGACAAAACGAACAAGAAATTGTGTGTAACACTAGCCAAGAATAGTGTTGTGTATACTGCAAGATAATATGGTGTTGCATATAGTACAAGCGAATTTTTGTGTAGCGCACAACACACGACATCCAAGTAATTAAAAATAATATTTCTCATAAAATCTCGGGTAGTTACAATCTATGTCTCCTTATGGAATGGTTCTGATTGTGTTTAAGGAATTGAAGAAGAAACTCTATTAAAAATATGATAAGGGATTCATTTTAACAATTATGTCACCATGGGGTACACTTGTTATTTTTATGAAAAGGAATTATGGATAGTTTTTTGTTTTCATTGATTATCAAGAGTTGAGCAAGATCCCTTTTATGAATAAGTCTCCTCTCCCACATATTGATTAATTGATAGATCAACTATGTGGATATCAATACATTTCGAAGATTGATCAATCTTCTTTATATCATCAATTGATGATCATGAAAGAAGAAATACCCAAGATGACATTATTTAAAAGGTGTGGAATCTATGAATATATAGTGAGTCCTTTTGGTTATACAAATTCCCCTTCTATCTTCAAGGATTTAATAAATATAGTCATTAGATATTACCTCTATCAGTTATTGATAGTCTTTATAGATGATATTATTATCAATTCCAAGACAAACCATGAACACGATGATCACTTTAGAATTCTACTTAAGACCTTATAGAAAGTGTATCAATATGAAAATTTTATGAAGTGTCAATTTGGACTACCAAATTATTCACATTTAGGTCACATAATCTCATGATATAATATAGATGTTGTTCCATTAATGATTGATTTTATTGATTGTTGGCCTAGAAAAACCATGGTTATTGTGATCCATTGATTTCATGGTTCAGATAAATATTATTGAATGTTTAATGAGAATTAATCACAACTATCTAATCCTCTAAAAAATTTAACTCACTACGTTTCTATGTTCATCTAGATTTGATGAATGTGAGGAAAATTTCATGGATCTATAGATAATGTTATTCCGGGCACCTATGACTACATTACATTTTAGTGGAGAATGGGGTATAATATATAGAAATGAATCTAATAATGGATTTGGATTTGATCATATTCCATATGATATGGTTATATCCAATTCTTAATAATAGTTAAATAATCATTACAAAAACTACCCAATACGTGATTTGGAGTTTGAAGAGGTAATGTTTTCATTAAATATTTTGAGGTGTTATTATTTTGGATGAAAGATGAATATATATACTGATCATAAAGGAAATAAATATATATTCACATAGAATGAGTTGAAAAATAAACATAGTAGATGGTTTCAATGTATTAAGGACTATGACTGCTTGTTACATTACAATCATGTGAAATTGAACAAGGTGGATGATGCATTATGTCTAATGGATAATGTTAATTTATCTTTCATGGGGATCAAAATATAAAAAATTGTTTCTAAATTTTTAATGGATTCATCTAGAATATTAAACTAAGGGGAAAAAATATCTTTATCAAATTAATACTCAACCAACTATCCATGTGATGTTCAAGGAATTATAGAATGAAGATAAGGATATAAAAAGGAAAGTTACATTTGATCTTTATTTTAAACATTATCATGTTATAATGATAAGGTCCATGAGCCCTGTATTTTTCCTTACATACTAGATTTGATGAAGGTGTTGTTATAGAATGATAAAAGATCATCATTCTATAATTACCATTGATGTAAAGAGATGTATCATGATTTGAAATGATACTTCTGGTGGGATTTAATGAATAGGGACATCAGATAGTTTGTATCTCGAAGATTTTTATGCTAGAAATTGATGTTTGAAAGAAAAAAGTGAAAGGGGATGTTGAATATATTACCTATAATAGAATGGAAATGGGAAAACATCACTATGTATTTTTTAATCAGAATAACCAAAACATATAAAGGGTTTAATGTATTATGGGTGGTAGTTGATCACCTTACTATATCAGTAAAATTAATATCTATTTGAGTAGACATCAATATAGATCTACATTGTAGGATATACATTAATGAAGTGGTATGTTTTGATGGAGTATAATATTATATTGTATCATATAGAGATCTGAGGTTTACCTGAATGTTCTATTGAACTCATTAGTAATCACTTGATATAGAATAAATCATCAACACTAATTATAATCCTGAGACATATGGTCACTCTGATCAATCAATTCAAACCCTAATATATATGTTTGTATCTTATTCATTGGATTTAAATGGTTTTTGGGATCAACACAATCCCCTAGTTGATTTTTTATACCCTAACCCCTTTCACTCAAGATTATAGATGGAACTATTTGAATCCCATTATAAGAAGAAATGAAAATCGCTGAAATTATAGGACGATCATTGAGAATGAATGATATTGGTACTTGATATTTCTAATGACTTTGATGAGAAGGTTAGAACTGTTCAGAAATGTATCAAATAAAGATAAAAGAAAACAGAAAATTATGCTGAAAACTATCAGCATGATTTAGAATTTTATGTTTGTGAAAGTGTATATACAAATTTTACCTCGGGATAATGTTATGATATTTGGAAAGAAATGGAAACTAAGCCCTAGGAATTTTGGTCCCTTTGATTTTTAATTCGTATTAGGATGTTAGTCTATCTCATGGATAATTTCAAAAAATCTCTCTCAAGTACATGATTTGTTCCATGTATCCCTCCGACAAAAGTACAAACCTAACCCATCACATGTACTAAATTTATAGATCATACATCTTGAATAGGACCTATCTTACAATAAACCACATATTGAAATTTTGGACCGATCATAAAATGTTCTATAAACCTAACAACTCACCTAGTCAATATTTTTTGAAAAAATAACCAATTTTAAGAATCTAAATGGGAACCTAAGGAAATTAGGATGCATAATTAACTTCATTATTTTCATTGAAGTTATAAATTTCAATGAAGAAATTCATTTTAATATGGGTTGAATGTAACACACTAAGTTATTATGGTCCTTTCTTCGAAAAAAATATAAATTTCATTATTTTTCCATGAAATGTAGTAAGTCAGACATTCCATTCACATTGGACAAATTTTTAGAAAATTACATAGAATACAAACGAGTCATATGTTTTAGGTAACATCAACTTGGCATATGTTACATGGAAATTCAACTTGGCGTACATTATAATTAAAATGGATGTTTCTACGAAACATCTTTTTATTGTTATAATTATTTTAATAAGATAACTATAATATAGACATTAAACCAAGGTATATTAATACTAATAAATAATATACAAATATTTTCATAATTAATTATATAAATAAAAATTATTGACATCAAATTATATTATTTATTGTAACGACCTTATATTCTTAAAAAACTTGTTCAAATCAACTATTTTTTGTTCTATGAAAAATAGTACAATTCATTATAGTAAATTTTTTAATTGAATTATATAAAATTGACATCATTTTTTATTTTATAATTTCAAAATTATATTTGGGCATATTTTTGATATTTTTCTAAGAGACATCAATTTATGACGAATAAAGAAAAATTCTGGATTTCACATAAAAATAATTTTCTAATATAATTTATTTATAAAGTAAAATTTTATTTTAGTTTGGTTTTAATTTTTAATGACATTATATTTTTGTCAATCCATAAAATTTTTGAAAGTGGAGCCAATTTCATATTGAAATTGGTTATAAAAACATTGAAATATTTTGATCATTTTTACTCTAAAACCCCTCAATGACGACCCCACTTATAGAATAATTTTTATTTAATTTCTACCACAGATATGATTGAAATTTGAAAACAATTATTTAATATTTTTAATTTCATAAATTATGATTTTTAATTTGGTCAACATATTTTTTATTCAAAAATATTATGGAAAACAATTTAAATAAGTTACATCGATTAAGGTAAAATTAATCTTATCTATTAACTGAAAATTATATTTAATACCCATAAAGAAATAAAAACATGACATAAACCATTTAATGCACATTATTCGAACATTTACCACCCATTATTAAGTTTTTTTGGTTTGGAACAATATTTTTTATGTAAAACCAACGATACCCCTAACTTGTTTTCTAAAATACGAAGTGAGTCTTTTCCCTTCACTATAAAATTACACCACCTTTCTCTATTATTCACACCTATCAACCTGCTTAGTATTGAAATATATTATCCAAATATAATTCCCAACATCTCTAACTTACTCATTGAGGACTTCTTTTGTCCAATGTCACTTCCATAGATTCGTTTTGACAAAAAGAAAAATGTGTTACCCGATTAAGAGGTAACACCTTCTCTCATGCTCATTTCATTTATTTTATTTCTGAACCGGTAAACTATATTTATTACAACAATTTATAACAAAAACAGTTTCATAAATATAATACAATATTTTTATGATACGGGTTAATCCTATGCATACACACACCTCCATCTAATTTGTAATGAACATATTGTTTACATGTTTGGAAAACTACTACCTCACTAAATGATGATTGATCATTTTTTATTTACCACCTGTCTTGGTAGATATAATTATCTAAAATATATTTATATATAGTATAAAATATATATACTAAGTCACCAAAAGTTTTTATTCCTCCTTCAACACTTATATGTTTTCTATAAATATTTTGCAAATATAATACTTTTATTCGAGGAAGTGAGGACTACCGCCCCCTCAATGCGATGTGATTCAATCAAATGCTACATAGATTATGTTAAGGATTTGTTTAGCGAATTTATATGAAATATATAAAATTATAATTCTAAATTGATTATATAATATACATATAGACATATATGTTTTTTTCAATTTTTCTTAAAATGACAATAAAACCCGAAACATTGTTCATGCGTACGTACATCTTACCGTTTCAATGAATGGTGTATTCTATTTCTTATATATATATATATATTATTTATTATAATAATGAAAATTTACCTGATGGGAATTGTATTTATATCATGGATTACATTCTGAAATCTGGATATATGTATTAAGAAAAAATATTTTATCAATTATGACACATGTGAAGAATAAAGGGAATATTATCTTATGTGAAACCACAACATCTGATGATTAACAAGTGGGTAATATAAGAAAAAAATCAAACAATATATGGTATTAGATATAATAATACTCCTATGTAAATTATTATTAATAAATTTATATTTTTTTTTATTTTTTTATTAGTATAATGAGAGTCAAGACACTTGGTAATGGGATTTTATATAAATTTTAATTTCTATGATAAACATGATTTATTAACAACCAATTAATATTGTGTGGTGCCTTTAATTCCAATATATGTATTAAATGATCTTAAAACTAAAATTTATGGGTTTTTAAAAATCCATTATATGATATTTATTTCATGGGGTTAATGATAGAAATATTACCAAATTAGTAAATTAATTTTGTCTTAAGTTTCCATCTATGAGGCTCATGATTAGTTATGAACTTATATTACTTTCCAGGTGAATATAATTGCATTTGAAAACTAATATCATGGAAATTTTAATTTTCATTATAGTTTATGATTAGTTTAATTTCATTTATTACAAGGAGATTAAGATCCCATGATACGATGTTAGAATACTTTATTGAAACATTATCATTGCTTTTGATTATTGTTAGTTTTTATGATTAATTTGATAAAATATTATTATCCATATCTAAAGAGCATGCATAAAATTTATTATTCTATGGTTATTTAAGGTATCATCATGTATTAGTTCCATTTCCACACTATTTGGTACAAAAGATAATATTTTATGGAATATTTTACTATGACGCTTTTTGATCGGAGATCTATTGTGTTAAAAACCTATATTTTCATAAATGTTTAAAAAAATGCGAATGGTAATTGATGAAAATTTTAAATTAAAATGTAAAATAAAACATTTAATTCCTTCCAATTCTTCCTTTATAGTTTTTTAATCTATTTTGAAGGATAAATATATTCAAAATGTTTTTTTGTTTCAAACCCAATTTTTCTATAGAGAAACGGTTTTTTCCTTGAGATATGATTTTAAAAGATCTTTCAAAATCATTTACCATCTATGATTACATACATTGGTAAAACACATTCAATTTTGGGGGAACTATTCGCAGTTGAAATTTAAATTATTTTATTGAATTGATTCTGTTTTGAAAGTATGTAGTTTATGAAACTTGTTTCTCTTTCAAGGGTTTAATTCTTTCGGAACGAGATTTTTTTCATGTGTCATGTTTATGATGAAATAATTATGATGAAAATATTTTTCCATAGGTTATTATAAGATTAAATATTTATAATACACATATCATTTTATGGTTTATGATATGATTGTGTATAATAATGCTGGATAGGTATGTATGATTTCATTATGAGATTGGTGGGACATATTTCTCCCTCTATTGAATCGGTCAAAAGTTTATATATAAACACATAGACTTAGATAGTCTTGGGAATGAAACATAACCACTATGATGTATGTGGTCAAAAACCATAACTATTAGGGTAGAATACGGTGTGCACTTAGGCTAATAAGATGGCCATGTTAGTGATCGATGACTACCAACATAGTATGGGTTATGAACCTACATTTACAAGATTATCTTTCCAAAAAATCCATGGATACTATTGAAATCATATTATATATTCTTATTTGTCTACATAATTCCATATATTTTATATATTTTATTCATTTAATTTTTATTTTCTTTATTTCCTTATGATTCATGTTTATTAAATGAGATGTTTTATTCAGTTATTCACATATATGATCTTTGATATGAGGGTAATAGTCTCCTATTTTCAAAATCATGTTCTCATACCTATATTATCAATATTATAATTACATATAACCTTTGTTTACACTTAATGTTAATTTTAAATCACCCATTTTTTGTATCCATCCCCATGTGATGAAGATATTTTTTAGGTTTAACGTGTCTGAGAAAGTCTCAAGTAAATAAAAACATTGTGGGAGATATTGTACCTCACGTTTGTATTAGTTTTTATGTTTTCATGTCTCCAAAGGCACTAGAATAATAATTTCTTTGGGATATTTTTTTATGTTGTTTTTTGGAATTCTGAAAATTTGATGTAATGTTAATGTATAAAAATTGAGGTTCTCTAAAATATATATCACAAAATACTTCCTTGTATCATTTGTAAAATAATGAATATGAAATTTCTGAGCTCAAACTCTCTGTAATGGTATGTTTATAGAAGAATCATTGAATAAAGAAGCCATAATCAATATATCATGGCATATAACTGAATCTAATTACAATAAATAAATAAAATGAGCATAATATGGAATTAATAAAATGTGATCAAATAATTCGATAGAAATAATCACATTATCAAGAAACATAACCATGGATATTATTACTAATCAAATAATCTCATTTATTATTAATAACTATATTCATAACTATAAATTATTAATTAATGATATATTATAAATACTATTGAGGCTTAGTGGAATTTTATAATATACTCTCAATAGTTATTCAAAATAAATATAATAAATTGTTACTGGCTAAGAAGAAACCATATCATTTTTTTATTAAATCTATAAATATATTGATGGAATATTTATACAAGTCCACATCCATCAGTTACTAATAATAATGAATTAATTTCATGAAACAGGTGACACATAATAACCATAAAGATTCATATTAAAAATATAATATGAAATGTGAATAATTTTTTTAATAAATTAACATAATCACATATAATCCAAACTTAATTGAATTCAATAAAAAGGTATGACCCTAGTCAAACTAATCATAAACCATCTTGAAAAATTATCTATAATATCAACATAATATATAATAATTGTAGTATGGATAGTGTTTTTACTTCATTAATTAATATAATTTCAATAAAAATATCGTTAAAAATAATTACTAGTAAAATATACTTCTAATTATAAGAATAAATTTTGAAACACAAAGAATTTTGAAAATCCATTTCCGTTGTATATAAATTTTAAAAAAAATGTATTTCAATAATATATGGGAAGAATTTTTCATTGAAAATAATATTTTAATATTTCAATAGACTCTTCAATGAAATTATGATACTATTAGTGGATAATTACGTACATGTCATAAAAGTTAAAAAGAACAATACTTTTTCATTTTAGAATCAATATAAATGCTTCATGCTTTGAAAAATACATGAATGTTCCATTGAGGAGATTGTAAATGAAAAAACGGGTCAATATAACATTACTAAATATGTTTTAAAAGGTAAAAAAAATTTTATTTTTTAGAGATCATTGTTTTACAAGAAAACATATTTTGGACAAATGAGTGAAATGATTAGATATTATCTTAACAACATTTTATCTATCATGTTATGTTCAACTATTTTTAAAAAATAGATATATTACATGAAAAAGTATTTAAATAATATATTTTATGAAAATATATTTTATAAATGTTATAATTATAAATAAATTACCAGAAGGTAGATGTAAAAATAAACCATCTTGAATAACAATGAGATAGAAAATTAAACTCTAACCACTTTGGAATAATTTATATCATAAACTCCATGAAATGAATTACATAAAATGAAACATTTAATATCAATTTTATAGAAAATTTCATTGAATATAATGATAAACGATAACTATATACAATATATAAAATAAATATGCGGTGAATATAGAGTATGTGACATGAAAGTAATATTTAGATGAGATACATTTACACAACGATTAAATTTGAATGAAAATTATTTATACAC